>OY796893.1:19206105-19820475 GCA_963680785.1 Diplosoma virens
CGTGGCAAACTATTTTCCAAGATATAACAGGATTTATACCAGAATCTTTGCAGGACCAAATGAATTTGGAAAGTTCGGTTGCACTTCTTTTGGAATCCGAATTGAAGGAATGGTTGTGGTTGTAGAATCTTGCTTTAAATTCAGTTTCGCACAGTCCGATATAGTTCTTAGATTGATCTTTGGTTTGCACAGTTGCTTGATAAATGATAGCTTTGTCTCGGCAGTTGCCATTCAATGGGCATGACGGCTTATATCTGCAATTACAGGGTTTAAATTCTGATTTGCCATTGTGGGACTTAAGAAGCCTCTTGTTGTGAGCTGCAAGTATGTTTGCCATATTGGGGGTACAGCTGTAGCTGAGTTTGACAACATTTTTGTTGCAGATTTTATGCAATCTGTTTGATGGAGGAAAGTGTTTCCGCAGAAGGTGAGGAAGGCTTTCCCGATTTTGATGGAAACCCGGTTGTTATGGGGGATTGAACCATATAACTTTTCTTCTTCTCTGTCGAAGTTTTTTTCTTCCCGCTGCACGTTCAAAAGGGGGCGGCTGAATCTTGTGTCCGCTTTGCTTGAGCGCCTCTTCTTACACGGGTAACGAACGGTTGAAGGCGTCGAAGTCGCATGAAATATCAGAAATGCGTTTGACGATTATACAAGGCAGCTTCTTAGTAATCAATGGTGGGTGATTGGACTGCATATTGATGTAAAAGGATTGGTCGTTTGGTTTTGGATACGGCCAGTATCTGCCTGTGCTAAGGTTCAGGGTAACGTCGAGGAAGTCTGTTTGTATGAGGTTGGTATCAACAGTGACTTTAAGCTGATGGTATTGAAAAAATTGCGTCACTTTCTTCTTCACTCTTTCGGCGTCTGGGCCGAAAGCGTTACGAAAAATGGCAAGGCCATCGTCTCGATACAGGCCAACAGCCTCTTCCAAAAATCTTAGCAAGGTGATGTAAAAGATACAAGCCGACCAGCTCGCATACCTCTGCACCGTCAGACAATCCCATTGTAACCATCAAACTTGGCTCCCAACTTTTTCACGGTCAAACTCAGCTACAGCTGTACCCCCAATATGGCAAACATACTTGCAGCTCACAACAAGAGGCTTCTTAAGTCCCACAATGGCAAATCAGAATTTAAACCCTGTAATTGCAGATATAAGCCGTCATGCCCATTGAATGGCAACTGCCGAGACAAAGCTATCATTTATCAAGCAACTGTGCAAACCAAAGATCAATCTAAGAACTATATCGGACTGTGCGAAACTGAATTTAAAGCAAGATTCTACAACCACAACCATTCCTTCAATTCGGATTCCAAAAGAAATGCAACCGAACTTTCCAAATTCATTTGGTCCTGCAAAGATTCTGGTATAAATCCTGTTATATCTTGGAAAATAGTTTGCCACGCAACACCTTATCAACACGGGGCAAAGTATGCAAACTTTGTCTGGGAGAAAAACATGCAATCTTAACTGCTAATGATGACGCTCTGTTGAACAAACGAACCGAATTGGTCAATAAGTGTCGGCATAAAAATAAATATAAATTGATCAACGCCAAACTTAAACTGTGATTTTTTTTCATTTTCTTTTTTCGCCGTGCACAACGTTCTACCTTAGCCGATACTTGAACCCCTTTTTAAAATTTAAAAAATTTTGAAATAATATTTGTATTTGTAATTCTTTCGCGCGCTTTTCTTCTTCTCGTGTTTTCTCGCCGATTTTAATCAGTTTAGTTTAGCAGAGTTCGTGATGGGATGTTCCGACCCTAATAAGCGTTTAAAGTTTTTAAGTTTTTAAAGTTTTTTCTGTTTTCTCAATTGTTTTTTAAGTTTTTATCAGTTTTTTCAATTGTTTTCAATTCTTTCTGGCAGTTTTATCTTAACTTTATTTTATTTTATTTTACTTTTTAGATACTCCTGATGATCCCTTTTATGGGTGAAACAGTCTGTTGGGTTTTAGCTTTGTTTTGATTTCCGTGATTTCGCCATTGTTATTTTTAAATACATAAAGATAAAGTTTTGCAAGTTATTTTTTTCATATTTAAATAATATAAATCTAAAATATTCAAGTTGCTTATCTTTTATGGATTACTTACTTATACTTTCAGGCATCCAGCCAACTGAGCTTCGCCAACTGGGAACGACACCTTACTTGGCTTACCTTGGATCTTTGGACCCTGATCACATCTTTTACGATGTTTTAAGTGGGCTCTCAGATGCTCGCCAACAAAGACTAACATCTAGACGCCCGTTTGTGCCAGCTGCGCGGAATCTTTTAAACAACCTTGCCGGACTTGGCATCCGCGCTTCTGAGTGAACAAACCATAAATGGAACGCGGAGTACTGTAAGAATACTGCCACGTTCCGCGTTTTCATACCCAGGATCGTTACCAGGCCTATTGGGAAGAGCTTGCCCCGAACAGCTTGGGTCAAACTCAATCGTCTACCGACTGGTGTTGAGCAATTCCATTCGTTCATGCAATCATGCGGTCTTGCTCCTTGACCGAATTGCGAGTGCGACATCTCTGAACAAATTGAAGATTATGTTCCAAGAGCGTGCCCTATTGGTCACCACATGGAGCACAAGGACTGACGGGTTTGCATGACAAAACTTAACGCAGGCTCAACAGTATCACTGCCAGCATCTGATCCGGGAAGTACAGCAGACTGAGGTAGTAAAAGGATAAACCCTTAACTTTAGTCCTTGTTTGTGTCTGGCCTGGAGTAAGTGCCTTTCAAACAATGACGACAAACTATTCATGATCGCCGCATCTTTAAAACAAACTAACAAAGTTGCCAGGAAAAAAAATTTTTTGGCTTTTGTTTAATGTAAAAAAACACTTTTTATTCTTCAATGGAGTTTCAATGACCAACGGATCTTTATGCAAAACTTTGTCTGAGCTCTTGTAACGGGCTAGGCTAGGCCCCCCCTGCAATAACAAAATGATAACAATTTATACCCTAACTAATGGAAACACATCCCTAAAATAAAAAGTGCTAGAACTTTTTTCGATGTGCTTAATTTGATCCATTTGCTAGGTACTGAACTAAGCCCAACTACATGCTTACTCATAAAAAGTTGAAATTCAATAAGGAATATTTATTTCGTGGAAGTAATTAAGTATTATCCGAAACAATATCATTTTTACACAAACAGAAAATGTTTTGCGTCACAGAAACCCAATATATTTTATAATCTATTCTTAACTTTTTTACTTTCAAATGATTGCAATTTTTTTTCAATTTTGCGTAAACGTTGGACTTACCTTTTACTACTGCCTAAAAAAAGAGTATAAAAGACAAGTAAATTGTTTTATATACAGTACTTTAATTTATAGCTTATTACCTCCACCGGAGATATGTACAAGTAAAAAGATGAATATATTTAAAGAGCAAATGCAATTTTAATATGATGTTATTTAAAGGCATTGCAGATTTAGCCTGCCCCAAAGCAAATCTAAAACAATTTTTTCGTGTAGAGTTAGTTTCAAATTTTTCATCTCGATAATTGTAATTATTTGTATTTGAAAAAATACTCATTGAATGATGTTTTACTTATTTTCATAGAGTCATAATTGGTTATGATTCTAGTACATTGCAGCAAACGTAAAACAATAGACTGAAGAAACAAATAAGTCAGTAATAAAATGATCAGCAATAAATAATTAAATGAAAATACAATCTGCTTCAAAATAAGCATGATAAAATGGCTAATAATTAAGCAATGGGTTTGTAAATGTTAGAAACTCATCTCAAAAAACGAATAAAAACTTGGGATCCACATCTTTGAGTGTTTTTCTCCAGAAATAACAAACAATTTCTTCACCTACATTAGGAGAAAAAACACATTTTGGTCGTCTGTTTATTGTGTAAAACTCTTGGTAAAGCATAATGCAGTATTTTTTTGATCAACATGTTGCAATGTAATTGCACACCCGCTAATTAGTTGGGAACAAAAAAATATTTTCACCATCAATTGCGGCCAAAAATGTAATTTTATCCCTGAAAACTTAAATTGATATAAAAACACCATTACAAAGCATTCTATAGTCATTTTTGTTAGTTTATTTCTACTATAATTGGCATTGTTCCTACAATAACTTATATCATTTATCCGCTCCGTTCTTATTCACAATCACTCGATTTATGTCATTTCGCAAACGTCTTAACTTGATTGATGGCGTCATCAAGAATAGTTTAGCGCGGCGAGTTGTGGCCACCGAGATATACAAGGCCTTTCGCTTGGTTTCAGACAAAGCGATGACGTCATAGCGAGTAGGCCATCGCTGCGACGCTTTGCTTGCAATGGGCAAGTTTGCAGCGAGAGAAATGTAACTTACGTAAACAATCTATAACAGTTGCTCATTACCAAAAAGAATTTAATTAATAAAAAAAAGTTGAAGTTTAAAATAAAACACAAAAAAGAAAATAAATTCATAAAAAACAAGTAAGATATAAACCGTGAAGCGTTTTTGTTAATTAAGAGTTTATAGTTTTCTTCGTTTAGCTAGTTTTGCAGCACCGAGTTCATCGTTTTTCATGAAACAGTAATTATTGAGTAAAATGTTTGTGCTTTTAAACACTGCCATTTTCATTAACAGCATAGGTTTATGATCAGAAGAGCACATAATTAAAGATTCCAGTGAAAGCTGTTCGTCTTCTAAAGCAGCCAAAATCGAATTAATAGAAAGTGCACGTTGAGAAAAAGATTTTACAAATTCATCAAAACTAGTAAGTTTTTGAATGACTATGTTGCTTATGAGAGCAACCCGCGCGATATCATCTGAAGAATACAATAACTTTCCTCTATCAAGGCCCTTAATTAAAAAATGGTTAAAGCTGTCGAATCGTTGTATAGCAAGGTAAAACAACTTTTCCACTGCTACTCAAAAATCTGTAGGCGTGTGAAGATAAATTATAAAAGATTGAAGAAAATATTAAATAATCGTAAGAGAAACTGTGCTTCTTTGTTGTTAGTAATTGCAGTTGTTCATAAACAAACCCTACAACCGAGTTTTAAGAACAGTTTTCGTTTCTAAACTGACAAAGAAAGGTAAGTATAAACTTTATATTTAATACACAAAACATATCAAGTTCACTTGTAGTTAACCTGGAAGCGGTATTTAACAAAGTCGCTTACAGATGTCTTCGCAAATTTGCTCAATTGTACTTATTCGTCCAGCTTTTAAGAGCAACAGTTTATATCCGATTATGTACAATTTAACAGAATTTATGTACACATTGAGGGACATGTCTTTTTTAATTGTTATACCACTTTGTACTTGTAGTCCGTGCACATCAGTGTTTTTCAATGTAAAAACAGTTAAGGTTTGGTTTATATCATCACGAATAACTTGCCATGGCTCTTTAAGAAGTATATGATAGTTTCTTAGAGATATCGCTCAGAGGGGTGCAAATGTCTTGTTCTTCTCTTTGTCGCATTTCTTCTTTGCTATGTTGGATGGCTCTAGCAAGTTGATCTTGTTCTTTTTTTGGAGCAATTTAGTTTTGGAAAGACGAGCTTTCTCGAAAGATTTTGATAAGTAGGCAGGACACAGTGGCGGATATTGGGTGAGACGAATGAGGCAGTTGCCTCGGCTCCCCCTTTTTTTGGGCCCCCCCCTCGAAAATAGTACTTATAGTTTGAGTTTGCTGCAGATGTTTTTTAGAGATTATTATGTAGTTGGGATGAAAAGTGGGAAATACAAAATCGATTCAAGGTGAAGACCTTTTTTTTAGAGATCACCATGATGTTGGGAGAAAAAAGTAAAAGACGAAATCAAAGCCTTTTTTTTCTAAAGAACATTAATTTTTTGGAAATTCCTGCCTCGGGCTCCTGAATTTGAATATCCACCACTGGCAGGACGGTTGGGAAATTGAAAAGGACTTGATCTAGTTTGGAGTTTGGATATTTTGTATCGCACGTCAACATTTTCGGAGTCTTCGTCCAAAGCTGAAGTAGTTTTGTGACTTTGAAAATGTAATTTGCATACCTGTCAATACAAACTGATATAAAATTTTGTATACACTAAAAACTGTAAAAAAAAAGCTTTCAGGTTGCTTTCAAACAGGGCTATCAACAAATTAGACTAAAAAATATGGTTCACAAAAAAACAAAATTTTTGGCACAAAAAAATCTTCACTGAAAGTTAGAAAAATTTTTTTACCTAATTTTCATTTGACTCTTTTTAGTAACTTGACCATTAACCGTCCCTATGTTTTGTTCACTTTGATGGCTAACTTTGTTTGTAACCTGACATTTTTTTCAAAATGTGGTGAAATATGGACGCAAATCTAGATTCAGTTTTCTAAAGACACTTCTCTTTAAAATAAAAATAAAGCTAGAAAATAAAGAGAGTTTGATGGAAGTAATAGCTTATAAATAAATGCAAAGAGCATAAAAAAAAATTTAATACATTTTACTTGTGTAATTAACAAAAAACCCAACATACAATAATAGTTGTAAAGTTTTAGCTGAAAATAGGCCTGTAGCAGCTTAATGCCGTCAAAAACTTACCTTGCTAGTTTTAGATGGCACAAAATTTTCTTTTTATGGCATGTATCCATTTTTGCTTTAAACTTTTGTCTTGAGGAAAACCAAATACAATAACGCGCGGACAACCTTTGTAATTTCCCTTGCATTGGGGTACACAACATTTAAAGGGCATTGTAAATTACTTAATAAAGTAGATATTTTACGTTAGATAATTCGCTTAAAGCAATTCTGAAATAAATAAGAAAAGTGACGACTGAAAAGATTTTTCTTATTTAATGGAAAAATTCTATCCAAAGTGTCAAATAATAATTTTTTTGCACTTTCTAAGAAAACAACTATTTCTATTCCACCGAGAACCAAGAAACGTTACTATAACTAAATATTTTAAAATCACTAAAAATCATGGCGTACGTACACCATGCTGAGAATCATTTACTGCTCCTTTCAAACTAGTTGAAACTACATTTGATCGCTTAAATTTTGATCTTTTTGGAGAATACTTTGTACTTATCTTTAGCATAACAAATAATTAATTAATTAATCATAACAGTTTCGTTTAGAAGCTACACAAATGTAATTCCTAACTTACTATCTAATTGATTCTACCTTTTAAGATTATGTTGCTACATTTCCTATATATAAATCAACAGCATCTACTAACTTATAATCTTACAACTCAACTTCACTTTTCATTTTTTTTTTAAGATAATAGCATTAATAATTTGTCTGTTGTTTATTTTAAAAATGTTTTTTATACTTTTAAGTTTTTCATAATTATCAAAATCTAAGTTTCAAAGAAAAGATCAAAAGTACATTAGTTGTACATCTATTCTAGTTTCTATTATTTCAATTGGCTTCTAAACTACTGTTTCTTGCTTGCAGCTGCTCGAAGCACAGCTGACCTACTTTCTTTTAATTGAAACGCGACAGAAACTGCTTTGTTCTATTTCAAAGCAAGGCCTACTCGTGATGACGTCGCGAAAGGCCTTGTATATCTCGGTGGCCACGGGCGAGTCGACTTAACACGTGTCTACTGTTAAAATTCTAAAGATTTCTGTTAATTGTTTTTAATCTTTTTTCATCACATAATGAAACAAAATTTACAGTTTAATATGGAAAGCAATGGGACTTTTTAATGAAAATGGAAAGAACTTTTTTTAAAAATATTTAGGAATAATTATTGATGACAAATTTAAAAGGAAAAAAACTATGTATTAAGTATACGGTCCACGAAATTCTTTCCTTTAAAAATGCAATCTTGCAAAACTGTAAAAAAAACTCATGTTTTTATGTTGTGTAAATAAAAAGAACGTGATATTTTTTAAAACTTTTATTCATATAAAAAGGCAAAAAAATTGCACAATGTTAAAACGTTTTTCAGTTTATTTTTAGCTAAAAGTTGATCAAAATAATATCTTCAGGCGATTTCTGGCTTTTGTTTTGATGCAAAACATAAAGAAAATTTTGCTTTAATTAAATAAATTTTTGAGAAAAGGACTGACACGAGAGTTTGCTAAGTGTGATTTTCAACATTTTTTAATATAAAGTCAAATACTGTGCTAATCAACAGTCCACGTGCTTTGTTTCGCTATATAATTATATCAAAAAATTTACGATCTTTTAAAAGTTTAAAATAAAGGTGTTACATGTCAACATATACTAACGTTTTAACCGAAAGGTTTTAATACTTGATTACTACAGTAAATCTACTTCAAACAACACAGCAATTTCTTGTACAAGCGTTTAGCCGTAGATCTAAATGCTTTGTCACGTGCATTGTAAATAAAAAAATTCCAAAGACTGTTTGATGTTGCAAAAACCATAGAACATGTTAAAAGTATTAAAAAATATTGATGAACCGAATTGAGAAAGAAACCTTGAAGGATCACAACAATGACTAAAGGTAACAAACAAAGACTGAACGTACCAACCATAATACCGAGTGTAAACAAAAGTCGAATTTGCTTTTTCATTTCTTGCTTTTGTAATTCTGTCGAGACTATTTTTTGTCTTTTTTTGGAATATTTTTTGTAAAACACAAATGTTATGATGGTGAATATCCACATTACAAGAATTGAGGTTAAAAATATACCAGAAAAATACAAATACGAATACCCTGGAACAGAACTAAATACAGGAATTGACAAAATACTAACGTCAATTGAATATCTATATAAATTACCAAATATATGTAAGGGTAAAGCAGATAATATTATCGACATTATCCACAATACTACACATATTTTCCATCCCAATGAAATCGATGATTGTACGTTGTATGATAATGGACGGTAAACAACTTTGAATCTGTCAATTACACCAGCAATTAATGTGAATATAGAAACATGCAAGCTAAGCATTGTGAAAAACCCGATTGCGTCAACGTAAAATTCATTTTTAAAATGAATGTTTTCAAGGTTGTTTAAGTGGAGAAAGCTGGAAATAATGAATGATGGAAAAACTATAATTCCTGTAAAAACATCCGAAATTGCCAGTGATATTCAATACACTGCTTGTCCGTTCATTAACTTCTTGTTTGTACGGAAGACAATCAGAACCGTGAAATTAGAAAGTGTGGTCGCCACAGCTAAGACAACAGATATTACGAAGAAAATTATATAATTTGTCCGGCATCTGAAAAAACAATAGTTGTTCATAACCATTTATAGTTTTTTTAATTAAAAAGTTTACTGGATAAGGTTTTTCACATTCTGTTAGTTTTTGAAACAATAAAAGCAAATGCAATAAATAGATAAAGGTTTTCACACCAAGATTTCCAGTTTCAATCTGATAGATTGATTAATCACTTTAATGCTACGGTACACAACCTACAGCCTTAGATAGTAATTTATGCGGCAGTGCATATAAGTCAGACACTTAATTTATGGCTAATTTTACTAAATACATTTTCTCCTTTTTTGCTGAAAATAACATTATATTATACTCATGCTTCTTTGATTCATTTTTTGTAGACTTCAAATTGTCAATGTTAACGTCACTAATGTAACAATTTCATTACTTGCTTATTGTGGTAATACAGCTTAAGATAACTAATTGTGTAAGTTTTTCTGCGAGTATGTAAAGACCAAACGAGTAATTAATAAAATCTTTTGCAAATTGTGTTGGAATAAATTTGTCACAAAATTGCTACATGTTTTTCCATTACTCTTCTTAGGTTGGTGGAAACGGCATTTATAAAACTTTTTATTTTTATTAGTTAATTTCATAGAATTTCCTTTAACTTAATGGGGGCCGCAAGTTAAAACTAACTTTCTAATGCGGCCGGCAATAGGAAAATTTGTGCGCCCTTTTGTTTAACGTATAACACAAATAATATCAATATAATGACATCATGTCAATACTTCGGCGCTATACAGTGAAATAATCTAATTTTTTGTGTTTTTGGTAATAGTCATTATGCAAATAAAATATATTTATCACTTTAAAATATCCTTTTTACAACAAAAAATTTTGTGATATAGATTCTTTCATTGGGTTATTTAACAAATTTGTTAAATGACAAAAACGTTACGGTGTCCACGCTTATAATCAAATTCAAACAAACTGGTTATAACTAGCAGTTTTCTATTAAAACATTTTACTAATAATTATTAATTCAATCATTGCAAAAAATAATGTTAAACCCTAATTAACAAAAAAGGCTTAAAGCAAAAATATCTTTGAAGACAATTGAATTTCTGTTAGAAAATTTTGTTGTTGTATCCCAGATCAAAAACTGTTATGCGTAAAACAAAAATTTCAAGTTGAAAAGCAATATCATACTCACTTCTGATCTAATCTATTCCAAGTGTAAACTCCTTCCAAGCACGCTATTGATTTCGTTGGACAAAGCGGTGGTTTTACGAACGAGAATAATACAGTTTCTCTCAATATATTGTAAAGTTTTTCATAACGAGCAACGAATAAACATGGACTCAAAGAATCATCGATTTTGATCAAA
Source organism: Diplosoma virens (assembly GCA_963680785.1). NCBI lineage: Eukaryota > Metazoa > Chordata > Ascidiacea > Aplousobranchia > Didemnidae > Diplosoma > Diplosoma virens. Next base: position 19,216,566 of record OY796893.1, read on the forward strand.
TCCAGATTTAAATCTTTTATAAGATGGTTCCAGGATACTCCAACGTTCAAATTTGTTCCTTTTTGTGATTCTATGAAGATTCGAAGATCGTTGATGCAAATCTTCTCGAATTGGTTGCAAGTATTTTCTTGTTGAAGGCTTTTATTAAACAAGCGAATAAACTTTATTGCAGCTATTTCTAGTGCTCTAGTCTTTTGTTGATCGCAATGATTATTTTCTAATGATTTTAGTGAACTATGAGCAAAATACATTATAGGATACACTTTTGAGCAATTAAGAGTTTGATCATTGTAACAAAGATTAGTACTTAATATTTTGTAATTAAAATTTTGTATCGGCCGACTGTTGCAAGGAAGAGGAACAGTTAAACTGCCAGTATCAACATATAAAAACTGGAAATCCAAATTTTTTTGTTTTCCAATCCAATTAACAAATGAATAGATTTTATCAAGCTTACTGGAGACAACAATATTTTCATTGAATTTTTCTGTGTTTGATTCTGTAGAATTTTGACGTTTTACAGTCGACTCATTATAATTATAAATGGCATCTCTCTTTAATAATGAATAGCTGTTGTACTGGCCATATGAGACATTGAGAAACATATTGGTTGAATAATTTTCAGTTTGGGTCGACATTAATTTGTTGGATAACTGATCTTTTTCACTTCTTGTTAAGGATAGCAATAGTATGCTCAAAACTAAAAAGTGTTGAAAAAACATCATTTCAAACTACAAACAGCATAAAATCAAAACAAAGTTTTTAGCCATATTTTTTGAACAACACAAACAAGAAGTTTTAGAAAATGGTTGTATAATAATAGTAATGAAAAAAAAGACGTCATTAAAACTTTTGGTATTGCTTTATGTTGTAATGCCAAACTGTTGTTTGATTTTTGCAATCCAACAATGTAGTTTACAAAATATTTTTCTTGTATAAAATTATAAAAGGATTAAAAAAAAGTTAACATAAAAAGAAAAATTTCAATATATTTGATTTGCACTTTTGTTTTATTGCTAATTGTTCAACAAGTTCCGAATGTTTCTATAATCTAGAACAGTGTTTCTCAACCTGGTCCAAGTGGACTACCATAAGTGGTCCACCAGAAATTTCTAGTGGTCCAGAGAAAGTTTCATAAATTTTTAATAAAATGTTCCTGAAAATTATAAACGTAGCAATATTGAATTATATTGGAAGTGCATGTAAGTAAATTATGTAACTAGCTAGTGGCATACGGTGTCTGAGACTGGTCATGCAACTGGCATGCCAAAAACTGGCCATGAAATTAGGTATTTTCTGGGTAGTTAATGGATAGGACATGCAGTATTTTCTGGGTAGCAGAAAGAATTCTCTGTGAGATTCTAAAACATAGACCGATTATTCGTCCCTAAACCATGGTGTTCTTCTCCTAAAACAAAAAAAAAACGGTCATTGCCTGAAATGATTTGCAGATTTTATGCTTTTCGTCCCAAAATTGTAGTATTCTCTAAAAAAAAAATCATTGCCCCAAATGATTTCCAGATTTTATACTTTTCGTCCCGAAATTGTAGTGTTGTCAAAAAAAAAAAAAAGGTCATCACCTCAAAGCATTGCCAGAGTTTGGAATTTTTGCCCTAATTTCATAGTTATCTCCAAAAAAAAAGGTCTTCGTCTCGGATCAGCCTCAAATTTCTCTAATTCCATTCCAAACCAGTACCATTTCTCATTACATTAAAAAATATGTATTACATCGCGCAAAAGTTCGTCATGCAATCCCTAAAAATTTCGTCATGAAACGCATGACTTGCATGCCCTGAACGCACGCCACTGTAACTAGCCCTAGATCGAAGCAGTATTTTTTTTTAAATGTTTGATTGGTGTCTGAATAGCTAATTTCTTTGATATTTCAGCTCGACATTATGCTTGGCCTTGTACTTGAAACAGTATGCTGTCATGCATGTACAGTAATTAACTTTGTCAAAACAAACACAGTAAATGATATATTGTTTGTGCAATTTTGTGAAACTGTAAACTTAAAAACACTGTTTACAGCTGTTTCACACAGAGGTGAAATTGTTGTCAAAAGACCTCAGCCTTGAAAGACTTGTGAATTTGTGGAAAAAAGTGATTAACTTTTAAGTTCAAGTCCCAAATGTTTGATCGCAACCACAAAAAAAAAGCTGGTAAAGCTCGAAAATTCTGGAAAAACTTGAGAATGCTGAAATAAAATAAAAAATATACCACCTTAATCACATCTTAAAAGTGATAAATATTCTGAACTTCGAGCTGCAAAGTAAAAAAATCAGACTTGGTTACCTGCGCTCAGCAGATAAAAGGTTACATCGAGGCACTGAAGTATTGTAAAAATAATTTGAGAAAAAGCACCTTGACATTTGAAAATTTCAATAAAACTGCTCCTACATTTAGAATGTATTACTGCATGCATTGCTCATCTTAAAGATCTTCACTCAGACTTTAAAAGAAAATTTGAGGATCTTTCGGAGATGGATTATCCAATCTGGTTTGTAAACCTAGAAAATTATGAGCTAGGAGAGGAAATTTCCAATTTGGACAAAATGCTGAAACTAAGAGCAAGAGTTAACAAGGAAGGAGTATTTGCGTACATCTTGATAAAGGATTCACACCCAAAAGTTTTCTAACAAATAGAAGCAAGCATTATTGCCTTTCCTACTAGATGGTGGAATCTGCATTTTCAGCTGTACGGGATGTATTCAGTAATTAAAAAAGAGGCAAATTGGAAATCAACAGCAGAGGAACTATTGGATTAAGACTGAATGATTTTGTAAAAATACATTTTGATTCTTTGTCTCGGAAACACCAAAGCCAAGTCATTAGCGCTCAATAGTGTTCTATTGATTCTGCAAAATGCATTGTAGCCTAATACATTATGTGCATGTTTTGGTAAAACAAAAATTTGAAATTAAAAATATGTTTCCTCACTAATCTTTTAGTAGTTAAAATTGAACAAGTAGTAGGCTGAATGTGCAAATTAAGAGTGATTGCTCAATTAGTTTACTGGTTGTTATTTCATTAAGAGTAAAATTGAACATGTCTTTGAGTTCACTGACCTATGGGCAATACGTACAGTTTCAACTAATGGCGTTCATGAGGTATCAGCATAGTAAAATGGTCCATCAAATATTTTTCTTTAAAAAAGTGGTCCATGGCCAAAAAAAGGTTGAGAACCACTGATCTAGAATATACTTTTAGAAAGACAAACTTTCATCGTAAATAATGACGAATTTAACGCATCTTAGTTAGCAAGTTTTTGATAGAGCAACTTTTTTCAGCTGACTTTTCTTTCTCATTATATTGAAAAACAAGTAATTTTTAAAACTTTTACGTCATTGAATTAAAACAACATGAATAAAAAACAAACAGTCTAAATATCTTGACAAAAAAAATTTAGGCTATATCTTATAAACGCAAATAATTTTTAAATTTAAGTTTTTTTAAATAAATTTTAAGAACAAACCTGGAAAAACTGTCCTTATTAGCTGTTGCAGGACAGCAGTCTCGAAAAAATCTCTTAAATAAAATAGCCTTGAAGTAGGGTTACAACACAAATCATGACATTTTACTGAGAACATTTTTTTATGCTGCCTCGGACGTCGCGCAGTCTAAAAAGATCCCTATTCAGGTACTTGGCGGAGGTATCGGTTTAAAAATCTGTTTCTAAACGTGTCACCCCCATCAAGGTTCGAACACTAGTAATTGAATTTCAACCAATACAACTTGAAACATTTCTGTTTCCTGCTTAATCTTTATTGGTGAAACTCTTGTTTTATCTGGATAAAAAGCAAAAACCAAAAAACAAGATCTAGACAAAATTGATCACATAACTCTCACTTCTTACTGTAGAGGCACAATAGCAATACTAGCAACATTTACAAAACAAAACTGAAGCATCCGTTTTGGAACTAAAACAGCAATCACTGACATATACAAAGCAGAGCTTCGAATAAGCAAATCAATAAAGTCACTTAATATAGCAAATTTTTTTCAAATTTAAAAGCAATCAGAACAGTGACTTCAGAAAGTATACTTGCAATAATTAAAACAGCACATAAAACATAAAAGTTTATCTGATTTCTGCAAAAAGAACTATCGCTAGCTGTGTGTTTAGTGTACACATTGCTTGAGTCGATTATGAGAATCGTACTCTTTATACAGTATATGAAACAACACCGTTACTAAGAAATCCAAAAAAAATATTTTATCAAATTTCGGAAATTCTACATATCCTGTAGAAGTTTTTTTTGTTTTATATAAAGCATCATTTAGCAACCCAATATACCTTGAAGATTAATTTATCTACTATCTAAAAATGCTTAACAGTATTTTCTCTTCGAATATTGCCATCAATGCTTTACCTAATGGAACAACATAATTTGAATACTAAAAATTGAATAGATATCTTCAATTGGAGTAAGCTAATTAATAAAATTCAGATTATTTTTAATTTCAAAGCGCTTTACTATAACTTAATAAAATTCCTGGAGCGTACCAAGTTACTTGAGATAATGAAATGGTTATAGCTGCACAATGAGACAAACTTAAAACTAACTAAAATGCTTAATCAACATTAGTTTGTGGAAACTAGAAAAAGGTTATAAGGCTAAAAATAAATCTCATGACCTCATACTCTCACGTTTTTTAGATCATCAGGAGAAAACGTCCTTTTTGAACTCTCATGTGTTGTGTCACATCAAGTTAATTTCCAAATTTTGTTGTTTTTTTGTATTGTAACTCCAGCCATCTACGTAACCGGTTTGCAGGAATGTTTTTACTCTATTTTAACTGACGGGAGTGTAAATTGAAATTAGAATAGTTTAAAATAAAATAACAACATAACTATTGACGACAAATTTATAAAACTTATTGACTTTTTCTAAAATTTATAATAGCTGCTTAAGTTTTTAAAGTGAGGTCGAATATTATTTATTTTTTGTACAAGAACATGTTTGTGACAGGTACCTTAAAACTTTTATGTACTTTCAAAATGTAGTCTTTTAGGATTTAAAAAAATATATTTAGTGTTTATTTCTTAAAAATTTGTTTGGATTACCACAAAGAATAATTGCATTATGGTAGATAACAGAAACATGAAAGAGAAAAACGTTATTACATTAGTCTTACTGATTGACAGATGAAATTAAAATTTTTTAAGAATTAGTGCATTTAAATTGTCTAAAAAAAAGGAAATAATTTTTTTATGTTTGAAAACAATGCTGCAATTATCTTCAAACGTTTTTTTTCGTGTTTCTTATAGTTTTTAGTTACAAGTGTTCAAAGTTTGTGTAATTTGGCACTCACCCCTGGTTGATAGAGTCCACACAAAAGCCCAAATAAAATAAGGTTAATATTTAATATTTGCAGGTGGCTTTGCAGTAACTAATCCAAAACAAAAATCAACTACAGTATTAAACTAACATCTTTGCTCAAATGCCCACACGAAAGCTTTAAAAAAACCAGTTTTGCTAATTAGGATTTAAAATGGATACAAACTAATCAGACATAGCAACATAGTTGAAAAACTTGTATCACACGTAAAACTTGTTGTGAGTAAAAAGAGCACATTTAGATATTAAAGTTGTTGTGGATGAAACAAATATCCACGGACCTGGTGCGGACGAGTTTTTAAAAACTTTGTTGAATGCCGTCGGATGAGGTCACAAACTCTTCAAAATCCTATAACGCTTGTTGCGCTGCGCTTTACATGATTATTTAAGGTACAACGACATTTGATCGAAATGACAGTTGATAAAAATTTTTTTTATTTTTGTATGTTTTTGCGATTAAGCAATCTTTTTGTTACAGTAAATTAGATTTATAAAAGCAAAGGTTATTAGTAAAATGGCAGTTTGTTTTTAGCTTTTATAATTTTTTTAGTGTGACCACAAGGAGATTTCTTGTCAAGTTTATGTTTTGCTTGATGCCTATTGCTGCCGTCTCTTTGCATTCTTTTTACATTGTAGTTGTAAAAATTTGAATATTAAGAAAGGAGTATAAGATAAATCATAGTTCTACCTAGCACATTAAGCAGTTTTAATTAAACTTTGCCTGTTCTAGTTTTTTTTATGGTTAAGCTGCTTCCTGTGTAAAATGTAAATTTTTATTCGTGCTATCGCTCTTGTTGTTGGTCCGATAGAAACTTAAATTTTCTAGTTCGCAATTATTTATAAAAACTGCAAAACGAAGATTTTTTCTTGCAAAGAAAATCAAGGTGGCTTTATAATGTTTTGTTGTAAATTTTTTCTTTCATTAATCGATCAAGAGTCGTTTCAATCAAGTATCATTTCGATCAAATGTCGTTTCAATCAAGTGTCGTTTCTATCAAGTGTCGTTTCGACCAAATGTCGTTTCTATCAAGTGTCGTTTTGATAAGTGTTGCTCGATCAAGTGTCGTTCGATCAAGTGTCGTTCGATCAAGTGTCTGGTCACGATTATTTATTTTTGTATGTTTTTTTATTTCTCAGCCGCAACAGCACAAATCAAAGCACAAAAACACAATAAAAGCTGAAAAAAAGGAAGCAGTAAAAACGATATACGTTGTAGGACATGCAAACAATACATTGTATAGATATAACAAAGTTATTATAATTAGCATGCTTACTGCACCGTAAAAACAATAAAACACAGACAAACAAAAAAAAAATACAAAACAAACAAACTTGAAAGGGACAAATAAGAACTAGCTTCTAAGACTTGCGGTAAATATTTATGCAAAACCATATAGGCCTTCAAATAAAAATTATTTTTATTGCGCTGCAAATTATAAAATTATTGTATGGGTAAGTCATATTAAATACAAATGGAATTATAGGTTTGGGTCACAATAAAAATTTTTAAATAGGATTGGCAGACTAGCAACTTCCAATGAAAGGTCTGATATAATAGAAATTTAAGATCTTACGCTTACGCTACAGAATCTGCTTCTTGAAATAGTCTTTCGTTCTGCTTAACTGGAATAATATGACACAATGTTACTGCAATACAAAAGCACACAGCAAGTAGTCTATTCAAAGGTTACCTGAATTTTAATTAAAATACAAGAATAAAAAATTCAATATTTATCATAATTTAGTAATGTAACAAACAACAATGAAATAGTTTGGTGAAATGGAAGCTACATAGTTTTAGAATTGCAAAGGTTCAGTTAAAAAAAATTTTGTAACTGCAGAACGGAATGACTTTAATGATTTAGAATCTTGTCGAAGATTAAATGGAATATCATTCCAAATAAGTGGTCCTTTATATCTCATAGCTTGCTTTGTAATATGCACTCTACAAAACGATGGATAAAGTGAGGATTGTGACCTGGTATTTTTTGTAATTTTAAACGCAGTTTTAAAAGAGCCCAAACTTTTAAACGCAGTTTTAAAAAACGCTGTTTTAAAATTTTAAACGCAGTTTTAAAAGAACTCAAACAAATAGGCTTCCGCTATATCCGCATACTGGTTTGCTTTTAAATTATAATTCAAATTGTCCTAAAATATGAAAATCTGGCTTAATAGTTTGTTTTTAATCGAGGACATTATCAGACTTGTTTACTTTTACATAGGTTTGGAAAACACCAAAACTCTGATTGGGTTTGAAAAGAGAGCGCGCTTACTTGCTCCGCAAGCGAGAAAACTTCAATCCATAGACAAATTCTTTCTGGAGACAAAAAGAGGATTTAAGAGGCTCTATAAAGGTGGCTTCAAGCGTTGCCAGATGAAAAGATTATTGTCCTGTAGTTAAAACTGAAAACCAGTTTATATCGAATTTTTCCGCGAAAAGGTTATTGTCCAACAAATGTTGAACAATAGCTTAATCCAAAATGGGTGCATTTTGATGTACTTACATTGACCTTTAGAGAGGACTCGAAACGGTTTATTAATAAATTAAAAAAGATTATCAACTCAAAACTTAAACTACTTATAGAAATAAACCCTGTCAATCAAACCATTAAGGCATCGAGATAATTTCAATTGAAGGCTCATACTTCAGCTGCACTTTGCTCGAATGTTGTTTATTGATTCTCTTGTTCGTGTAATGCGAGTGTGACCTACATTGCTATCTCAACCCATTATTTGAGCAGTAGGGCTGGCGAATTGAAAACCAAACGTTCAATTAAAGAACACATTATGCTGTGCGACATTTATTCCGATATCAAATTCAACGTAAGCTCATTTGAAATAATTTAAAAGTGCAATTCCAATTTCAAAGCCAAAATTTATGTAGCTCTGTTAATTAAAAACGTTGGACTTAATTATTATTATTTGCGATCGTCGTTTCTTTTGTATATAATTTATATTGTTTCTTTTGGTATTTTAATTTTGTTAGCTTTATCGGTTTGCTTTTGTTATTTTACGCCTTTTATTTCTTAATCAATTGGTTCACTAAATTTTCCTTATGATGATGATGATGATGATGATATTTTATTCATGCTTAATAACATTATTAAGTATATGCATTGTACAGTACTGTGAAGCATGAAAAGGAAACGCGACACAACGACGAACGTTAAACATGCAGAAAGTATAGAGAGAGTTGAGAAAGAGAAAAAATAAGAAGCACGGCCGTGTTACCTAATTCAAACTAAAAATTAATATTTAAAAAGACAAAAAAGACAAAAATGACAAAAATAAAATAAAAATAAAAATGTGCAATGCAGGAACGGTTATGTAAATCATTGGGAGGTACAACCGCCCTATATTGCTAACTATGAATTTAGCTCAACTGAGCATGGTGAGTAAAGAAAACCTCCCGAAAAGAAACCTCACCAGGTCCGGAAACCTTTTCTGGATGCACTGCAAATACACAAACATGGAAATAAAACAAAATATACTTATATATATGCACATTTTGAAGAGAAAATAAAGAAGTATAAAGTTTAGAAAAGAATAGAACATGCCAACTGTTTAAATTGATTTGAGTAATCAGTTAAAAATAAGATTGATTGTTCATTCAACGGTTTCAATTTGTTATATCAATTGATTCCAATTCTCTTGCGTAGCATACACTCTTTCTTGATAGAGATTGAAACTGTTTTGAAGATTGTGGCCTGATTGAGAATTGATAAGAGAACCAATGTTAATGATTGCTCCTTATAAAGACATGTGCTTGAACTTCTTGAATTCATTTTTATTGCTTGAACTTCTTGAATTCATTTTGAATTCATTTTTAAAATATCATCATCATCATCATCATTATCATCATTATGATTATATCATTGAAATAATTTTGCTAAGTAATTTACTTAACAAAGGTCATTGACCTGTGGTTTATAAAATTTTGATTGGAATTTTTTCCATTTTATTCTTCTGATAAGCCCTGATGTAAGCCGAAAACGTTCATGTTAGTTTATTGTTTGTCTTCATTTTTATTTTGGTAAGAATGGAACTACTCCTACTAAGTGCAATTGATTTATGGATGAAGAAAATTTACTCTCAACCTAAATTATATTAAAATATTTTATTTTAGAATTTTTTCATTCGAAACCGTTAAAAATTGAGTGAAACATTTTTCCAAAATAATTGTAGTGATAGTTTTTTGTGGAAAGTTTTTTTGTTTTGTTTTAGAGCATGTTGTTTCCTGCCTTTGTCCTCACCACGATTTCCATATTAAGATTTTATTTTCCGCCGGTTAGCCGAGAACGGATCAGACTTCAAATTACAATACTTCTGATTTTTATGGTTTTCATATTGACGATCGGATACCTATTCTCGGTGTCAGCTGGTCCTTATTTTGAACTCTACTTTGTTTTTTTTGGGTTTTTTGGACTAAATATAATTACGATTGTACTGGTTCTACATATCCACTACATTCCATGCAAAATAATTTTAATAATTGACTCAAAAACAGTAAGTTGATAGTATTGAAATATACTGTATTTTTAGCAATGTTAAGCAACATACTAAAAAACATTAGATGACGGATAAAAGACAGAATTTTGAAAAAACTAAAACTCTAATGCTAATTTAAATCATATGAGTTTATTTATTGTAAAAACGTTAAAAGTTTGTAATCTAACGTTTTTTCTTGCCATTTTTAATCAAGTTTTAATTACTAACAAGTGCTTATAAAACAAAATTTTTTTGGGTGAGATTAAAAATTTTTGAATATTATATTTTCAGCTGCTTAAACAATTAAGCGATATATTGTGTTAATTGAACTGATATAAAATCTTGGTGCGGTTTTTTACTGAATCTTTTTCTTTACAGTAAAACGATAATTAAAAGATTAATTTTAATGTAACAGGGTAAAAGTTCTAGCAGCGTGATTATTTTTGCTAATATGGATTTGTCTCGTGTATGCTTAATGCGTGTTTGCAGCATGCTCGGCTTATGTTTGGTTTTGTCAGTCGTGTCCCCTTCTCATGGTGTTTATTTTGCGAAATTTTGTGCGACGGGGTTTCTGTGTCCCACGGTGGGTGATTTGTACATTCAGTCATGCTCATTATATACAGGGTGCGGAGAAACTCCCCGATCTTATAAAAAGTTAAATTTAACAACTAATAAAGGTTGAAATTAAACAAAAATTAACACACAATTTGTTAGAGACCCATTTAGCATTTCTACTATCTATTTTTCAATATGGCCGCCTTTGGTTTCAATTACGCGCTCAAGTCTCCCCCTGAAGCTCTTCACTGCGGCACGAAGGTTTCTAGGCGAATTTTGGCCCATTCTTGCTTAAGAAACTTCTTCAAAGCTTTGGTATTATTATGGGCTGATGTGCAGGCCTTTTTTTCCAAGATAAACTAGACACAAAAGTCCAGATGGTTCAAGTCAGGTAATGGAGGCCACAATTCTTTCCTCCAGAAAGCTGGAAAGTGACTCTCACACTAGTCCTGGGTTTTGTTTGCAGTGTGAGAGGGCGCACCGTCCTGTTGGAATGTGAAAGGGTTATCTTTGAAATGTTTCTTCATTTCAACATGGGCTGGAGTCAAAATATCCTCAATATACGAGTTTGCGTTCAGTTTGGTACCCTCTTTAACATAGATGAGAGTGGATCTCCAATTCTCAGAGATGGCAGCCCATACCATTGCCGAGGCAGGTTTTTGGCGGCGGTAAACAGAATTTATGGAACTGGAAATGTTGTCAGCACTCTTAGCCAAAATTCTGTCGTTCTGCGAGTTGGACTGGGCCTCAACAGATAAAATTTTTTCATCAGAAAAGAAAATTTCCCCACCATCCGTGCCATTCTTCATTCGGTTCAAGAGAATCTTGGCTCTTTCCAACCTCTTTTGCTTTTGCAATGCCGTCAGTTGGTGTTTGTTGGTCATCTTCAAAGGGGACAACTTGAGATCATCTTTGACAATAGTTCTGACAGTTTTTTTATCAATTTTTAAGTTCCTAGCCATTTTCCTTGGGTTTCCTCCTTATCCATTTGGGGCTCCTCCTTATCCGCTCCCTAATGGCCTTAATTTTGGTTGGGGTGCGAGCAGTTCTCAGTTGCCCACTTTTGGGACAATCATCTGATGTCCCAAGTTCTTTGTATTGGTTTACTGCATCCCGAACTGTTCATTTTGGAGTTTTTAAAATCTTAACAATCTCTGGGTTTGTCTTTCCGGCGCAAAAAAGTTGGATAATGGCCTTCCGTTGACTCATTTTAAACAAATGCAAATTAAATTTTAAGAAAATTGAATTTGAATCTGAAACATAAAAATATATGTATCTACAAACAAAATAAACCAAAAGTGGATAAATTTAGTTAAAAAATAATACCTTTAATTTAATTTTGAAAATTCGATCGGGAATTTTTTCCGCACCTTGTATAGTGACGTGGCTGTACGATTTAGTAGACAGGCGACGAAATAATGCATAACGTGATAGCGCTACTCTGAGACAGAGACGTGTTTTTACTATAATAAATTCAATAAAGTTTATTTGATATAAGTTTTGGTTATACTGTGTTAGGGTTAGTTTTAAAACCAAACTCCTAATCCTAACATTTTGGTGACCCCGACGTGATGTAGTAATGTAAATGTAAATAATTGTAAATAATTTAAATACTTGTAAAATTTTTTTGAACAATTGGCGCCCATGTTTTAACTTTGGTTTAAAAAATAATATAAGTAACAGTTAAAAAAAGAAAAAAAATTATATATATATTACATTTATTTAACACTACACTTTATAAGTTAAAACCACAACAGTCTGTTTCATCCTATTGAATGGTCAGGTGGTCACTTATTCAAATAGAATACGTTTATTCACTTATTCAATTGATCATTGATCACTTGATCACAATTCACTTATACAAATGATTCTATTTGAATAAGTGACCACCTGACGATTCAATAGGATGAAACAGACTGCGGTGGTTTTAACTTATAAAGTGTAGTGTTAAATAAATATAATATACTTGCTCTAATCATGTGTTATTGAGCACTGTACCGGCAAGGTGAAGCATCACTTGATTATATATATATATCTGTTTGCTTTACTTCGCCGGTACATAGAATGATTCTATTTGAATAAGTTTCCACCTGACGATTCTTAGGATGAAGCAGGCTGTCGTGGATTTTATTGTTAATTTTTAATCTATTTTAGTGCTTTTATTATTATATATATATATATATATATATATATATATATATATGTATATGTAAGATTTAAGTTTGGTTTAGTGCCCGACGTGATTGAACAAAGGTAAGAAATAATTTTAATTTTGTTTATTACTTTTTGTCTTGTTGACCCATCTTATCTAATGAATGGTAATTATTTCTCCATGGCTTTTGCTTTGTTATTCTAATGACTAGTCGGCAACAAACTTCTTTAACCCTATTCTCCTCAACCTTTTTCGAGGTATTGACTCCTTGACGGCCGGTCTTCAGAAGCCCACCAAAGTTACAATTTATAACTCAAAAACTACTTAAGCTATCTTTATAAAATTTAATCAGAGTAAAAATTATTTATTCAACTTTGTTAGAGCAAAAAAGTTTTGGAAAATTCATTTGATAAAGTATGCAAAATTGCAATTTAGCAAGTTCACTTCAATTTTTACGTTTACACACTCATTTAACTAGCGTGAAATTCGATAGTAACGGATTTGCTGTTGTAACAGTCGTAAACTTAATTAAAAATTGGACGTAAAGAGTGACGTCAACGCACACGACAATTGCAAACAATGAAGAAGCTAAGGAAAGCATTTCATTGTTTGGTCGAAGTATGGAAATTATTTTAGACCAGTTTCAATTACTTGTTCATATGTTTTGTCCACATGTTTTTTAGTTACCAATAGTTATTGCTGCCTTTTTAAAAAAAGGATAAAGAAATAAAAACGAATTTTTTTTTACATAAAAGAATTTGGAATTGGCTATGTTTTAATATGTAGCAGTGTTAAAATATCGATTTGAAAATACTGTAAAACCAACAAAACTTTATCTTTTATATATCATCGTTTATATGCACCTCGATTTGTTTTTTTCCAATGTATTTCACCGCCACAAAAGAGTATTTTAATTATTGAAATAACATCGCATTATTTAAAAAAAACACTTCAGAAAAACAATATTACTCTATATAATTGTTACTGTTAGTCGTGGAATATATCTCGGCATCGTTTAAAGCATGAAGCACAAATTTGTAAGCATTGCCAGAAACACGTAAAAAAACCATAGCCTATGTTTGACCCTGATATCCTGAGTTATTGAATTTTCTGGATATGAATTGAGTTTGCATTTTCTGGCCTCGTTCGATTTCATTGTCATAGCAGAGACAATAATGTTTCCTAAAATTAGACTTTGAAGCATAATTTCGAGGTATAAATGATGCAACACTAGAGTTACTCTCGCGGAAATGACGTTTGCCAAAGATAAATTTATTTTTGTAAGCCAATCAAAGGCCTTGTTTTAACGTGCGGTTGAATTAGCGCGAATTGCTATTGTATTTCCTGAATTAAATGCTTTTAGCAACGTACCAAGCCACAACCCTTTATTTTTTATTCAAAACTGTCCGATCTCATGCTTCTTGTAATGCACAATGCATGTGACACTCCGATACAACGCTATCTACGGTTTGTGAAACGGCGCCGCATTTGCAGTGAGATAAAGGAAGGAGACCCCATTTATCTATGCACAAATAAAAACGCGTAACTACAGTCTGCAGGCGAAATTGGCCAACTGGTTGTAAGCGACTGGGCCAACTCAACTAGACGCAGCCGATTGGTTAATAAGGAGGCCGAGGCCGGGATGTACCCTCACGGTACTCTGTGTCCGATCTATGATTCATGCACTGAGCAGAACGGATGCCTTCAGCAAGATTTTTCAAGTTTTTGCGCAGCAGGCACAACAAGTGTTTAGACTTTTGTGTTTATCGGCAGGCATTTGATAACCATGAATAAGCCATAGTCAAGATCTAGAGCAATGCTCTGCAGCTCGTGTGCTGCGGAAAACCGACAAACATACTCTTTCAAATAGAAAAAAGTTGTATTTATGTAAAATAGCAACCAACAAACTTAAAAAATTCATTTTACAGTACATCATATTGTGTAATGTCATGACCTTTTTTAGCCTTTACTAAATTTCAAACGCTTTTCTTCATCAGAAGCTTTATTCAATGATTGTAAAAACTCTCTACAAATAAATTAATAACTTTTTTGGACTAATTTTCATTTAGGCTTGATTATGCACGACATGCGTAAATTGGTAACTTCAGATGAAAAAAAGTCTTTATTTTATTTTTAGAATTTAGATTAAAATTTTTAGGTTTTTTATGACAGCCAAATGAAACTTCAGGTAACGAAAAGCGTTCAAAATTTAGCTCTTCCCTGGTTTAGCTGTTCTGCAAATTTTTGAAATCTTTTAAAATGTGCAGCATGTTCAAAAAAATAGCGGAACAGAGGTCTAGAATATCACCTTTAGCCAAAAAGAGTGTCGCTCTTAGTTGTCAAAGCTCAGATGGCTGGATGTTTGAAAAAACTGTTAAGTGGTCCGTTGGAGAGGGACGGAGGCATTCAGTGACTATGCGCAAAGCCTCATTCAAGACAGTACATATAAACCAAGAACGTGCACTGGCAGAACAAATGAGATTTTAGTACTCGGCTGTTAAATAGACTTAAAGTAAAAAAGCTGTATCTGATGTTTTGGCACCCTTGAGGCTGCAAGTTAAATCAGTAGCGGGAAACGCAAATTTTGTGCAATGCCAAATGGTAGTGAAAAAACTTCATTAATTTGTCTAGTTTTACCTCAAGAAAAACCGCAACTAAACACCTTAAAATAAACATGGTGAATGTTGATTATTATTTTAAACTTTAACTCACACATTTTTCCTTAATCTGGAGATTGTGAAAAGCAGATTATACATCTATATGTTTAAAAAGTTGTGATTGATTTTTAAGGAACACTGTTTCTCTGACACCCGAGACTATTTTGCTTGCTGTCGCCGTTTAGAGTGAAACTTTTGTTGCGAACTAGTTTTATATGTATTTATCCAGCAGAAACCTCAGCAACTTGTAGTTAAAGCCAAGTTTGTATGAAAAAACAGTGTCATATGCAGCTGTCAGATTGAAGATTACACTCAATCTCGAGAAAATGGTCAATCATTTGTTTCAACAGAACGACTTGATTTACGGTTGACTTTTTGCGTCAAAACCATCAATTGGCTCGTTGCGGACATAGGTAAGCGTCTCAA
This sequence comes from Diplosoma virens, assembly GCA_963680785.1. Classification (NCBI taxonomy): domain Eukaryota; kingdom Metazoa; phylum Chordata; class Ascidiacea; order Aplousobranchia; family Didemnidae; genus Diplosoma; species Diplosoma virens. The sequence continues at coordinate 19,232,186 of OY796893.1, forward strand.
ATTTTTTCCAGGGAACGAAAAGTTGATAAATTTGTCAATAACATTTTAGGTCTTCTACAGCCTACTTAGTTTTTCGAATCGCGACTACAAGCGCTCTTCCGTAGATTTTTGAAATTCGAGTTGACGCAAGCAGGAAAAGAGAAAGTTATGTAATCAAGACTTCAAAGCAGCTCTAACATGGTTTATAAGCTCTGTTCACATAAAATTAGGGCCCGAAGCTTTATCTGGTTTTACATAGAAGAACTCTTGTAAACAGCCAGGGTCATCCGTAAGTAAGAATCTAAGTTGATTTTATTCCGAGGATACCAATTAATGGGTCGTTTTAAAACTACAAAGTCGTCGAAATATAGTAGAATAGAACATATTAGACCAGGATACATAACAAAATTTTAAAAAATGACATTTTGAGTTCAAACATAAAATTTACTGCGAAAGGCAAATGAAGACCAAAAATGGTCTTTACTTGACGTTTACATAAAAAGTTATTTTCGAATTTTCAGAGTGGAGCTTTTTTGGTCTTTATTGAAGTTTCGATATAAATTTATCAAACAGTTTGCAATAAATAAACATGGTTTTTTTAAACTTTCGTTTGAAAATTTTTTTAGTGTAAAGAATTAATTTCTGTACATCTCAGACTGGAGTAAGTAAAACAAGTAAACTTATACACGTACATAAAAAATACGCCGAATTTTTCATGGTAAGGAAAATTTCAACAAAAAAATAGCCTGTTACTTTAAATGCAAAGTGAAATGCAATTATACAAAGTAAGTTGTTGCTTAATTTTTTGAAGCCGTCAGCATAAGAGCTAGCATGTGAACTAGTCAATTTGGTCTTTTTTCCCACGAATGAATAGTTATAAGAAAGTTTTATAAAAAATGATTAGTGTAAAGATTGAATTTTGTCCGCTAGATTGGTATTCAAGCAGCCAACAGCAATTCTTTTATGCAACAGAATGTATATGTGTAAAGTGTTTTTAAGCCAAAAGCTCAAAAACAGAAAATGCTATTTACATGAAGTAAGTTCTGCATTGCTTCGGGCATATCGACGTTTAGCAAACGACGTAATTCGCTTCCACGTAAAACGAGGTAATACGCAAAGCCAATAAATTGGTAAAACTCATGTTACTTAATAAAGGCATAAAATTGAAATTCTACGCTCTGCTTACAAAAACTAGAAAAAATTTACAAATTTGCTAAAAAACGTCTATTTTACCCGTTAACCCTTGTTTGAGGGCACTTAAAAATAGTACTATCTTATTCAGCAATTCAAATTAGAAAAAGTCAAGAAATTCCAAAATATTATCTAAAAAAATGAAGTAATGACAAACGTTTTTGCAAAGGCCGGGCTTCAGAACCCCGGCCGTTGAGGAGAATAGGGTTAAGAAAGTTTTCCAAACCATATAATGTAATATTATAAATATATTATAAATATAAATATATTATGAATACGCGTACAACTAAACGAGAAATTGATTTGAAGCTTATTTACAACATGATTGAAAACTCTGCTGAATCGCCGTCAAATTCCGTCAAATTGTTTTATGTATAAATATATAAAAGGCATGTTACCACCATGTTTTGATCATTTTTTTCAAAATAACCTGGTAAGCGACAATTTTACTAAATGTACAAGAAGCCAGTCCAAATTTTATCCTTCATTTTGTAGATTAAATATAACTAAACAATCTTTAAGATACAGAGGTCTTCTTGCTTGGAATAAAGTCCCATCAAGCATTAAACAGATAAAATCATATAGTAAATTTCGAACAGAATTTCAAAAGCACCTTATAGCAACGTAATTTTTAATGGTAATAGACTACAAATTTTAAAACATCTGCTGCTTTTTTTTATTGTTACAGGTAACTCCACCTAATTGGACAAAGAAATTGAAGGTGATAAAAGCCCGATGCGACTTCAAAGGCAACATCCAGATCATTACGGCCCGTCCAGTTCGATGAAAATTCACATAATTTAATTCTTTTGCACCTATTCTTGTTTGCTATTTGTATGTTTTAGGTATATAATTTTTTTTCCAGCCATATGCTTTTAAAATGGTCCTTTTGACCCGTGACAGGATTTCTTTTGGTGGGTTTCTTTGCCTGCCTGACCCTTTTTGGTCCAGACCCTTTTGGTCTTTGAGTTTGTTGTTTCTCCCACCCATGATTATACAACATTCTGTGAATATGGCTCGGATGTGTGTATTAATTATCTTCTTTTCGCTTTCCTTTTCTTATTAACATCACATCGCTTTGTTCAAAGGTACGGTAATAACGTACTTCGTTTAGTCGCTGCTTCCTTATTCACAATCTTTATTTCTACATGCACTTTGATTAATTTCAAGTTGATTGTGAGTAAAAATGAAAATAAATAAAAAAAAAAAAAAATGACCAACCTGGTTTCTTCGGGCAATCAACCGATAAAAAAACATTTCTTTCAAACAAAGATAGTTTTACTTTAAATTTTAATTATAAATGTCTTTGTGGTCGCACGATGCGGATAGCTGGTTAACTTAGTGTGACGCTAAATTTAATATTGCTGGTATAAACGCGCCAGTTTTGAAATTCATGACAATCTTGGAAACATAAACACCGGCCAACTTGAAAAGTTATACGATATTCCAAAACCACAAGATCCAGATTGCTATACGAAATTGTGCAATCAGATCAAGGCAGTGTATGCCAAAGACGACTCAGAAAAACTCGACATTTTGCTAAATAATTTAACATAGGGCGATCGATTTCCCATGGATTTAATGCGACATCTATTAGCCGCTTCCGGCCTTGAAGAAAACCCCTCCCCTCATTTCGAAGCTATAATTAAGGACCGATTTTTTAAAAGCTTTACCCGCTATCGTAGCTGCATGTAGTGGCAATTGGTTTTATACAGATTTGATTCGACTAGCAAAATGTGCTACTGGGTATATGAAGGCAAATAAACGCTATACATAAGGATCAACTTTATCGGACAATTTAAAAGACACACGGTTAGCAGCATTTCTAATCGACCTCATAATTTTCAATCATATCGTCAGCCATTCTGTAATTTTTACAAAAACCCAAAAACAGGTAATCTAACAGCACCAGGAAACTCGCAATTTCAAGGCCGAGACTATACTTATTCACGCACCCGAGGTTATAGTGTATTTGTTACTTTCACCGAAAATTTCGTCAAATGGCAATTAAATGTAAAGGACCTCAGTGCAAATTTTTTGACCCTCGCATACATTCCAATCGGCCAATGAATTATTTAAACACAGGAGCTGGAAGTAAAATCTGCAGCATTAGCTTTTCAGCCGAATTATCCGACATTCTGCAGCAAACAACGTATCTCGTGCTTAAATTCGCATTTTCTCCATATGTCGCGAACTACCTGAAATTGCAAAATGTCGATCGCCTATGATTTTATTAAAAATATTTCTTTTTTAATCAATACTGGCTCATCATATTCGTAAATTAATACTTCTAAACGTGAGCGTAAAATAATCCAGACCCTACTGTTTTATATTCTGTCACATCCAATGTTATCCAAACGTATGGTAAACAAACTTTAAAAATTAATTTTAATTCTTCCGTCGACTATACTTGGGATTTTATAAAAACTGATTTAAATTTTTCGATAATTGGACTTGATTTTTTGAATTTTTGTAAGCTTACGGTTGATACCTATAAACGCTGTTTAATTGATACTCGTAATAATGTTGCTATTAACTTAAATCCTTGTTATTGCAAACCTCTGAGTGCAACTTGTGTCTTACCAAAACAAAGTCAATTTCACGATATTTTAGCCAAGTATTCCAATGTTATAAGACCGACTTCTAGGTTTGAGCGTCAACCTGTGAATATTCAGCACGCTATTGTTACGCATGGTGAAATTGTTAAAAGTAAATTACGACGTTGTCACCAGAAATGCAAAAAGTGGTTAATGAACAAATTAATGAGTGGTTAGGAAATGGTATAATTAGTCGAAGTGATTAATTTCGGCATTTATAGTGCCGAAAAAATAATGGTAAACGTCGTGTTTGTGTTGATTACACACGTTTAAACGCCATTAGCTTATTGGAAGCTTATCCAATTCGGTCTATTCATTCTTTATTGGATAATTTTTACGGTAGTCGCGTATTTTCTGTGATCGATTTAAAAAGCGCTTATCATATTGTTCCGCTAAGGCTTGAAGACCAACATAAAACCGTATTTATAACAAAGTCTGGTTGTTATGAATTTAATTACATGCCCTTTGGTTTAAAATCTGCTCCTGCAACTTTTATACGCTTTGTTCATGAAGTTTTATATTCGATCAATCCTGAATTAAAAGATCATACTGAAGTTTATCTTGACGACATTTTGATTCATACAAAAGATTTGGAATCTCATCAAGCAATATTTGATCAAATTTGTCAAAATCTTAGTCGTTATAATTTAGCTATTAAAATGCAAAAATCTATTTTCGCTGGTGAAAATCTTAATTATCTTGGTTTCGAAGTAAGTGCTGATGGTTGTTCTGCAACGGATGAACAGATCAAGGCTATTGTTGAGTATCCCCTTCTGAAAACATTTAGAAGTCTTTCTCGTTTTTTGGTGTAGTTAATTTTTATCACAAAACTATTGAAAAGTGTAGTGAATGATTACGACCGTTGTATAAGATGCTAAACTCAAACCAAAAGCGACCGAAAAGCACGGTTATTCAATGGTCCGATCAGCAAAAATTTCATTTTGAAAAAGTTAAGGCTGCTCTTGGTAAGAAAACTATTTTATTGTATCCAATTCCTTATGCAGAAACTTTTTTGTCTACAGACGCAAGTGATTCTTGTATTGCTGCCGCTCTTTACCAATTTGATCCCAGTAGGAAGTTACATGTGCCGATTGCCTTTTTCTCCAGAAAGTTAAGTAAAGCACAACTTAAGTACGCAATTTTTGACAAAGTTTTGGCTATCTACGAAAGCATTAAATTTTTTAGATATATGCTTGATGGACATCATTTTACCATACTTTGTGACAATGAAGCTGTAGTTCAGAGTTCCACAAAGAAAAACAGTGAAACTTTTTCAGCACGTATTTTACGTCAATTGCAATACATTTCTCAATTTAGTACTGATTGTCAATTCATAGAAAGCGATAAAAATGTTGTTGCTGACGCACTCACTCGCGCAAACATCGCGCTTATTTCCGATCTACCAGATGCATTAGATTTTGAAGCAATTGCTGAAGCGAAGAAATCTGATGCGGATATTCAATCTTTATGCAATACAATTACTTCTCTTCAACTTAAAAGTTTGCCTGTTTGAAATTTGCCAAATTTTATATTATGTGATGTCTCTCAAGATACGCCTCGTATCTTACTTCCAAAACCCTTTCGACGTAAAGCATTTAACATAATTCATTCCCTAAATTATGCCGGTATTAAATCTTTACGATACCTAATCAAACAACGTTACTATTGGCTATCTATGAACAAAGATATTAAAGACTGGGTAATGCAATGTTTTAATTGTCAATTAATTAAAAGTAAACGTCATAGGCAAGCACCTTTTGTAAGTTATCCGCTTGCCACAGAAGCTTTGAGTGAAATAAATGTTGATTTAATCGGGCCACTTCCTGAAAGTCGTGGTCATCGATATATTTTTACTATATGTGATCGCTTCACTAAAGCCTGTTTTGCGTTTGCACTTCCTGGATACAAAAAGTGACACAATTGCCACATTTTTTTAAAATCACTATATTGGAATTTTTGGTGTGCCAAAAGTGCTTATCACCGACAATGCTCCATATTTTAAAGGTTATTCTTGGACTAAATTGATGAGTTTTTTAGGCATTCATCACAAACTGATTACTCCTTATCATTGCCAAAGTAACGGCTTAGTCGAAAAGTTTAATCGATATTTGCGCACTGCTTTACGATGTCATGACAACAATGATGATTGGTTTGATCATTTAGGACTTTGTCTTTTAGGAATCCAGACTAGCTATCATTCCGCTTTAAATATGAGCAGAGCTGAACGACTTTTTGGCAAAAAGATACAGTTGCCTTCTTCTTTTTTTGATGAAACTACGCCAAAACCACGTTTTGATGATCCAGCTCTAACGAAATCTTTAATGAATTTTTTCAGCAACAGAAACCCGGCTCCCATTAACACTGAAAAACGCTACATTAGTTTTCACGTAGATAAACAATTGTTAACTTGTCTAGCAGTATATTTCAGAGTTGATCGTGTGAAAAAAGGACTTGAAAATTTTTTCAATAGACCTTTCAAAGTTCTTGAACGGTTTAATAAATATTTAATCATTGAAACATTTAAAGGTAGTTCTAAGATTTCAATTGATTGCTTAAAACCAGATTACACTTTTGACTTTGTTAATGATTCTAAAACTACGAGTAAAAATAATAATGATTTTTTTAATTCAAGTAGAAACAAACCAACGTCAACTTCTGCGGCGACTGTGACGAAGGACTCACGGAGACGGCCGCACGAAAACAATTTATACTTTACAGATATTTCCAACAAATCACACTCCGACGCATTCAACATCGATCAACGGGATCCTCCTTCTTCGTCGTACAACATACCAACAAAGACAACTACTAGATTCGGTCGAGTTATCCAACCACCCATTCGCTATCAAAGTTAAGAACTATGTTTTATAATCATTTTCTTTTTGTTTCTTCTTGCTCGTTTTATGTCTCTTCATACCTTTAAATTTCTTCTCCTTGGCATCAAAATCTTTTCTAATCTGTAATAAAAATCGTCCACACAAACATTTTGCTCCACCAATGAATTGTCAACCACAACATTTTGTTCGTAGCGAAAAATGCAAAGCAGAGATTTTTCTACGCAATCTGCATTGAAACCTGAAAGAGCTTATTTCTGCTTTACAGAGCAAACCCGCGGGACTTCCCATTTCTTTTTCTTTGGAAGTAAATATTAAGAAATCACACTTCTTTGTATAGAGTAGAAATACCCTCTCGGGGCATGTCTACTCACCGTTGGTCACTTTGCCCAAACCGGGCGGTGCATTGTTCTTCCAAAACGTTATTTTGCACTATCGATGGCATTTATATCGTTCCTCTTAAGTGTCAGAATTTACAAATTCTTCACCAAGAGAAAACTATTCTTCGTTTAAAAAAACGTTTGTTTTCAAAAAATTTATCTGAGGTTAAATACTCTTTTCTGCATTCCGACCTTTTTCTAAATGAGATTGAAGATCAATTAAATGAATTCGCTTTAAAATTAAATGAACAAAAGCATTTGCTCCATTGCCAATTAGAGTGTACCCTTAATATTCTTTCCTCAACCTTGGGCAAATTATATCCATCTGAAATTATGTCATTAGCATTAGGCAGACCTAGTCTTGAGATTTCGGCTTGTGATGTCATCACACAACTCACCTGCCAACCAATCAACGCAACTGTCTTGCCTACATTAGCTTTTGATAACGAAACAAAATTTTCTCTCTTGCCTTTGGTTGAGTATGGACGCACCCGAGCTGGCAAACTGCGGAAAGGCCAACTTGTGAGTCCAAACTTTATTGTCCAAGGCAAGCCATCTTCTCGCTTTAAGCAAGTGATGTTTACGACGCCAATTTTCCTGTTATCACAAACTCTGTGCGTCATTTTACCCGACATATTTTTCTTTTAGCCCTTGTAGAACTTTCCACACTTTTGATAACCATCATGCTTATTTTAATACAAATTTTAACAAAAATGTGGATTTTAGTGTTTACGCTGAAATGTGTTAAAAAAAATATCTTCCGAATTTGTTGTCATGTGCAATTTTTTTTGTGTGTCTTGTTTTATCGTACTGTCGCTTCTTTTATAGCTGTTATTGTAATGCATGCTTAATTCAATTTTTCAGACTGTATTAGTTTTTATATTTATCAATTAATTACGCAGATCATTGTCGCTTATGTTTGTTTTGCAGTGCTCAGCCGTCGTCATCTTGCACAACACTGCCTCCTCACGACCATAACTTTACAACTTCAAACAAACTTCCGAATTGCACCGAGCTTCATTTACAAGAGACGATGCCAATTGAAGGACTTTTTACCAAATATCCGAATACAACTGAACTACAAGAATATTGTAAGATGCAAATGAAGAGTACCAACAGTTCCCATTTCTCGATGGAGCATTTTTAACATCTCCTTCCTACAACTTGGTTATTATAACTGTCTTAATTGTTGTTGTTAAATATTTTCAAAAGTACTTTTTGCTGTTGGATGTGTTTGTGGTGCTTTGTCAATTTTTATAATATTGAATTTATGTATAATTATTTCTAGTTATGGATTGAAAGCTACATGTCTCATTTCATATTATTTTCAACAATCATAAAATATAATACATGTATATCTGTAAAGGTGATTAAAGATTCGTCAATAACGTGTATGGGAAATAGAAATTTATATTGAAAATATATTGGAAATATTTTTGTTTTTGGCAATACAAACCGTCTTAAGGGTGCGATTCGGAGTTATTTTCACAAACATTTTACTTACAATTTCACAACATTTACGCTTCATCACTCCAATATTTCGTGTTTTACATATCACACACACAACCTAACATTTCCGTATTATGTTTTTAATGTTTTACTTTTTGAATTACTGGTTTCAAAATATAATTTGATTTTTCCTACAAAAAATTTTTCAATTTCTTTAATAATTTTTAATTATTTTTTATTTCTGTATTTTTATTTTCAAATTTTCATTCACAAATTTTTTTTGCAACTAGGGGGAGAATGTCGTGATTCGTGTATGCTTAATGCGTGTTTGCAGCATGCTCGGCTTATGTTTGGTTTTGTCAGTCGTGTCCCCTTCTCATGGTGTTTATTGTGCGAAATTTTGTGCGACGGCGCTTCTGTGTCCCACGGTAAGTGATTTGTACATTCAGTCATGCTCACTATATATAGTGACGTGGCTGTAGGATTTAGTAAACAGGCGACGAAATAATACATAACGTGATAGCGCTACTCTGAGACAGAGACGTGTTTTTACTATAATAAATTCAATAAAGTTTATTTGATATAAGTTTTGGTTATACTGTGTTAGGGTTAGTTTTAAAACCAAACTCCTAATCCTAACAGATTATAATGAGTTTGTTACATATTGGTGTTTACAACGATTTAAAAACGTTTGCAATTCCGCGAGATAAACAGTCATAAGTCAGGCAAATGAAGGTAAAAAGAGAATTGTTCTGTGACTAACATACAATTCAAAGAAATAAAGGTTTGGATCAATCTTAAACCAATGGAAAATTGGGAGTGAAATCTTGTGTTCATTCCAAAAAAAGTATGCTGATAACCACAGTTTTAACCTATGATCGGTCATTAAATCATACCAAAAAATGTGTTGCCAACGAGTTTTCCATAAAAAATCACCGAAATTAAAGAGTTTCATAAAAGTAAGTCTGGTCAAATGCTAATAAATAAATGTAACATGTAATAACTTATTTCAAAGGATAGTCTTCAGAAACACATTTGTTAAAGTTAAACACAAAAATTGAATTTTATAGTTTTATAAATGCTTTTCCACATTTTGTTAAGCCTCAAAAAATTGCTTAGTTTTTGATCTTTTTTTTTCAGGAAAAAAAAAACTAACAAATTTTTCAAAAAATATAAACAGATATTTAAACAAAACAAAACAAAAACTCAGATAAGAGTTACATTAACTAAAAATGATTGACCGATGCAGAAATTAACTAGTTCTACTCAGAAACTTATACAGTATTTTATGGCCTACAAAACAATTCTGAATAAAAAAAAGAAAGTAAATTATTGTTATTTATTGGATACGTGTAGCCTGTTATTGTAGCACACTCGTAGTGTCTTTCAAAAATATAAAACTATTATTAGAATAGACTTGATTTAAAAATTATTTTTAGGTATCAATAATCACGAAAGTTTTAAAGAGAGCCGAAAATTGAATAAAATCCTCGTTCTAATTGAATCAAATAGCGACTGAGCTGAGTAATCTTACATTGCACATATTGACTTTACTTTCCAATTGGGAAATAAGCATTAGTCAAATGAGGCAATATGCCGTTGAAGCAGCCAGGAAGAAAAATAGAAATCTATGGCGAGGAAAGTAATTTATCATTGCATGACTTTGTGCATTTGCCTCATGCTCTTCTTAGATGTCATAATACTTTTTGTTGTAATATTCAATGTTTAGTTGTTGTATTGTAGTAGATAAATGGTGTAGCAGCTATATACAGAAATACTGTAAAACAAATAACTTTTTACCAAAACAAAAATTTCCGATATTGTGTGACATTGATAAACAGGGAGTTGTTTGTTAATTTTTGCTTTCCAAGTCATTGAGATTCCTAGTTTTTGAAAATATTATTTTTCTGATTTGAAAATTAGAAAAGGATTTTACATCTAATTTCTGCTTATATAATATTTGACTCGCTAGTTAAACAAGATAAACTCGTTTTTTATTTTATTGCAAAATTATTCAAGTGGTTTTGGATAGTTTTTGAATATAGTTTCAAAGGTTTCGTAAGTGACATAATTATAAATTCGATGTTTTTTTTAACACAAATGATTATTGTTTGAAATTTTTGTTTATTTATTAAAATTTGATTTCTTGTAAAAGAGACAAATGCAACGAATCCTGTTTCGTAATTTTTTGTTAAAAATACTTTTTCATTCAGCTGATTTTTCTTTCTAACTACTTAGTGAAACAAGTTTTTTTAAATTTTACTGTATTGAATTGCTGTATTACTTTTGTCCGTGGAAGCAGTTTTAAAAATCATAAGTGTGTTTTAGTTTAAAGGCATAAAGGAGAAATCTAAAATAGCAAACAGTTTTTTGGCTACAAGCGTATTGAAAAACTTTGATTAGGTGCTTCATTTAATAAAATTTCTCAAATGGTTTCAAAGGTTAATCTTGAAAGTAATAAATGATGGGAAAGCTACAATTTCTGCAACAAAATTTACAAAATATAAAGGTTAATCTTGAAAACAAAGGTTAATCTTAACGTGTTAAACAAAGGTTAATCTTGGAAGTAATCTTGGAAGTAATAAATGATGGGAAAGCTACAATTTTTGCAACAAAATTTACAAAATAATGTAGTGCTCGAGCTTTCGATGCTCGAGCTCCGTTCGTCGTTCACTCGGCGGCGGAATGGCGCTCGTCACCCGAAAGAGTGAGAGAACGAAATCGGGCGCCCGAGGTTCGCATTGATTTGCAACGCTCGACGGCCGTTCCCGGAAAGTTGCCCTGTCACAATGCTGGTGAATCAGGGCGGGTCAAAATCGACGACCCAGAAGTACTCGACATGGTACAATGAAAAAGGGCTACGCGACTCCGCCGCCGGCGTCGGACGTTCGACGGGTCTCCTTCGCGGGGGACCCCGAGATGCATTTTTGCGCGGCAATGATTGAGAGGGACGGACGGGGGCATTCGTACTGCACCGGGAGAGGTGAAATTCGCGGATCGGCGCAAGACGAACCGAAGCGAAGGCGTCTACCAAGGACGTTTTCCTTGATCAAGAGTGGGAGTCGGAGGCTTCAAGACAATCAGATACCGTCGTAGTTCCGACCGTAAACGATGCCAACCGTGCGGTCGAATACTGAGTGAGAAACGAGGGCGCGCGCTTCGCTTTTGGCGTGATGTCGCATCCGAGGAACGATGCCGATTTGGCCGCTCTCGAGGGAAACCGGAGTTTTTGGTTTCCAGGGGGAGTATGGTCGCAAAGCTGAAACTTGAAGGAATTGACGGAAGGGCACTACCAGGAGTGGAGCCTGCGGCTTAATTCCACTCAACGCGGGAATACTCACCCGGCCCGGAAAGCTCTTTCTTGATCTTGCGAATGGTGGTGCATGGCCGTTCTTAGTTCGTAGAACATTTTGTCTGGTCGATTCTGACAACGGACAAGACTCGAACGATGCATGTCTAAAAAGCGGTCACTTGCTTTCTGCTTAAATGCGAGGCAACCGAGGCGAACCAAAAAACTTATTAACTTGACAGACCGGCGGCGTTGATGTGTAAGCCGCACGAGATCGAACGATAACAGGTCTGTGATGCCCTTAGATGTCCGGGGCTGCACGCGCGCTACAATGGTCGGAGCAGAATGAAAAGTGACGGCTCCACTAGACGGGAGTCATTTGGGCCTCTCGATCTTATTGGTTGACCGTTCCCCGGGTCGAAGGGCCCGGGAGATCGGCTGGAATCTCGATTGTGATCAGGACAAAGTCTTGTAATTGTTACTCTCAAACGAGGAATTCCTAGTAGGCGCGAGTCATGACCTCGCGTCGACTGCGTCCCTGCCCTTTGTACACACCGTCCGTCGCTATTACCGATCGAGCGCCCTAGCGAGGTCGTCCGATTGTCGTCGAGCCCGGCTTTCACGAGCTGCACATCCGACGAAAAGGCAATCGAACTCGAGCGTTTAGAGAAAGTAAAAGTCGTAACAAGGTTTCCGTAGGTGAACCTGCGGAAGGATCATTGAAACGAATGAACGGAGAACGAAAGAAAGCGGCTTCGGCCCACTGGAGAAGTTACTTACTACTCTCGGTGACAACCAAAGACAGACCTGCCCTTGCCGCGCCGTGAGGAGGTTGCTGAACCGTGACGGCGCTGACAAATAATTCCGACGGTGGACCATTCGGCTCGCGGGTTGATGAAGGACGCGGCCAGACGCGAGAGTTGGTGTGAATTGCAGAATACACAGATCATCGATGTTCCGAACGTACATGACGGCCGAAAGAGTAACGGCCAAGTCCGCTTCAGTGTCAAAACAGAGTTGATCCGAAACGCGAAGAGAGAGAGGAGAGATCTTCTCTCTTTGCCCTTTTGAAAACCTTATTTGCATTGTGATGCGCGACGATCGAGCAAGCTGCGCACGTTTTTTGTGCGAGCGCGCGAGCCTGTGCGCCTAGATCATTCGGCATTGGGCGTTGGCACGCGCTTCGGCAAGGACGGCGGCACTCGCAACAAGGATGCAGCGCGAAAAAAAGGGGCAAAGCTATCGATTGTGACCTGAAGTCGAGCTGGACTACCCGCTGAATTTAAGAATATTACTAAGCAGTGGAAGAGAAACCAACTGGGATTCTCTCAGTGTTACGTAATGCAAATTGCTTTTTTGTGAATTTTTGTGACCTATTAGAAAATTAGATTAATTTTTTGTGACCTATTAGAAATGCAATGAGTCGCAGCAGCAGCCAACAGCGAGGAAATGTGATAAAATTAACGCCTTTAACAGATCAATCAATTAATAGATTTTAAATTAACTGCATCCGTTCTAAATAACCTAAATGCATCGTCCTAATTACTTAATCCCAATGTGACCTTGTTTTGGCAGTAACCTGTATAAGAGCATAAAATGTTCAATTTGTCGTCTGAGCCACGTGGCCCAATTTGGATTTATTATAAATAAAGTGAGAGATCGCTCTTGTCACACAGTAACTAGAATTTGGCTCAGAGAGTGGCGAATGTTGTATTAATTTTTGTTGTATTGTGTTAAGTAACTGTATGTGTCAAACCACAGATAAATAATAAATTTAATCCTCTCTTAAGTTGCAACTATAATTTTCTGTATCGGGCGTCATAGAGTTACGCATATTTAAGCAAGGGTTGTTGTAACTTGGAGGGATTTCGCTGACCTTATTTAGACAAGTTCAGCATTTCAAGGATGGTTATAGTTATTGAATTCCATTTTTATCGTTGGACACGCCGGCACCTTTCGGCGGGGAGCGGAAACTGGGAGTTGCGAGTCTTTCCTTCATTAACAAGAATTTGGTCTTCTCCAAAATTTGAATTTACTCTCTTCATCGACAACATTTGAATTTATAAGTAGTGTTTCTACCACTCAGTAACGGCGAGTGAAGCGAGAGCGATGATTCTGTTGAACGTGAGCCAAGCGCTGAATCCGGCCGCACCGAACGCGGCGGCATAGGAATTGTGGCGTATGGACCAGAGGCGGAGAGCGTCGGTTCGTTACAAAAGCACGTCCGAGACCCCACGACAGGGGCCGTGTCCAGAGCGGGCGTCGGGCCCATCGCAGGGGTGCGAGTAGAAGCGGATTGCAGTCGAAGTCTTTGGTTCGAGAGTAGGGTTGCTTGAGATCGCAGCCCGAAACAAGGTGGTACGCTTCACCCGAGGCTCGACACCGACCGCGAGACCGAGAGCGAAGAAGTACTGCAAAGGACAGTTGAAAAGGACTCTGAAAAGAGTCAAAGAGAACGCGAAACCGTTCAAAGTCAAAGCTAACCGTAAGGGCAAGTTCGACCTTTGTCCGTCTGCGAGAAGGACTCTGTCTCGCGGCAGAAGGACGTCCGCGTATGGGTGGACATGTTGGCGAGCGCCTTGTCGGAGTGTGTGGGGAGGTCGGGCCGCGCTGTGGCCGTCGCGAGTCTGAGGCGCTCCTGAAAAGCTGAAGGCAAAGCGAAAGCAATCTTGAACGAGAACTGGTTGGGACTCTTGCAGTCCCCGACCTGAGCGCAGACAAAGGCACCCGAAAGACGGTGAACTACACATGGGCAGGCTGAAACCGGACAAAAGTCCAGTGGAAGGCCGAAGCGGTTCTGAAGTGCAAATCGATCGTCGACCTGAGCGTAGGGGCGAAAGACCAATCGAACCGTCTGATAGATGGTTCCTGCCGAAGTTTCCCTCAGGATAGCCGGCGTCGGAACACAGAGTCACGTCTGGTAAAGCGAACGATTAGAGGATGCGTGCAAGAGCTTTTGACCGAAGCATGCATGCCTCGGGGACGCAATGTTCTCAACCTATTCTCGAACTTTAAATTGGCGAACGATGCGGCTTCGAAAAGTCGGTTGCCGAACGGAACCGTGAAGCGCATGAACTCGATCTATGGCGCCGAGTGGGCCACTTTTGGTAAGCAGAACTGGCGATGCGGGATGAACCAAAAGGACGGGGCTACAGCACCCGACGTGATGCTCATCAGACCCCACAAAAGGTATCGATCGGTAGAGACAGCAGGACGGTGGCCATGGAAGTCGGCACCCGCTAAGGAGTGTGTAACTACTCACCTGCCGAATCGATCGGCCCTGAAAATGGATGGCGCTGGAGCGTCGGGCCTATACCTTCCCGTTCGAAGCAAAACAAGTGACGGTTGAAACGTGAACGAAAACTCGTCGAACTGGAACGGCCGGCCGCGCAGATCTCGATGGCAGTAGCAAACATACAAGCGAGACCCTCGAAGGCCGAAGAGGAGCAGGGCTCAGCGAGACCGGCGATCGATCGCGGTATAGCCGCGCCTGAGGACGACCGGCGAAAGCCGCAAAACGCGCTGTTTCGACAAGCGCCGACCCGAAAGGGAATCGAGTACCGATTCCCGAGCCTCGACTTGTGAGATTGGACCTCGTGCCTCGTGCGCGGGGTCGGAGCGGCACGCGTTGCCGAGTTCGGAGACGACGACCCGGGCCCCGGGAAAAGTTCTCTTTTCTTTGTATGGTCGAAAAAGAAGCCGACTGCGGAAGCAAGTCCTTTGGAGAAGCAGTTGGCGGCGCGGCCGAAAAGCGCGACCTGTTCGGGTCGCGTCCGGCGAGCGTCGGGTCGTCCCTTGAAAATTCGAGCCGGTCTTTGACAATCTGAGTGCATCGAGTGCGTACCGATTAACCGCACCGCATCATGGCCCAGATGGTAGGTGCTTTCACGCAGCCTGGGCCGTGAGTAAGTCTGCTCATTGATTTTAAAATGACAGACCGAAACCGAACCTACCAAAACGGAAGGGTATCCACCCATTCCGATGTTCAGTGTGGGTCTGTTAATCGGCAAACGTCCTTTTCAGGACGGGGCAATGTCAGGATAAAACTGCCCTTTTCAGGGCACATTGCCAACAAGTTCCGAAGACCCACTATTCTTCAGCTAAACATCGAAGGCCTCACTGCAAGCAAGATGAATGTTCTTCATCACCTCGCTATGCAGTCTGAGGCACTCGTCATCCTATTGCAGGAGACCCACTGCACTGATGCAGAGAAGTTGGTACTTCCAAACTACCAACTAGCTGGGTCTTCTTTAAGCAGGAAGCATGGCCTTGCCACGTTTGTTCACGAGCGACTGAGATACACGCTTTTGGACCAATCTCCACCGACATCGGAGATCGAGTGGCTGTGTGTGGACGTTGATGGCTATAAAATAGTCAACGTCTACAAACCACCGCCAACGCGATTGCGAACCCTGGATCTCCCAGTGTTTCCCCACCCCTGTCTTTACGCTGGCGATTTTAACTGTCGTCATGCTGACTGGGGTTATGATGACAACAGTCCGGATGGTGAGTGCTTGGCTGGATGGGCAAGTATTAATTGTCTTGCCCTCCTATATAATGCCAAGGACGCTGCCAGTTTTTATTCCGGCCGCTGGAACACTGGCACCAATCCAGACCTAGCTTTCGCTAGCGTAGGTCCAAACAGTCGCTTACCGGATAGACGTGTCCTTGAGAAGTTTCCCAGGTCACAACATCGACCTTCGCTTATTACACCACCAAGGTTTGCTATGGCAGTGCCAAGCATGCCTGTTAAGCGATGGAACTTCCGCAAGGCCAAATGGAGTCACTACATTGCTTTGACGAATAAATTCGCAAAGACTTTGTTGCCGCCTGATTCACTTGATGTGGATGCGGCTTACCAGGACTTCTGTAACATCATTAAGAAAGCAGCCAAGAAGACTATCCCACGCGGGTATCGAAATAACTATATTCCGTGTTGGGATGCAGAGTGTGAATCCCTCTATAAAACCTTTCTGCAGTCTTCTCAGGGAGACGACTCAAGTTTGGCTGCTACAGCTCTGCTTGCCAAGCTTGACAGAAAGCGAAGGGATCGATGGTCCCAAGCAGTTCGGAGCATTGACTTTTCACACTCTAGTCGAAAAGCGTGGAGTACTTTGAACAACCTTACTGGTAGGTCACGACACTCTCCTCGTCATTGTCCCGTTTCAGCCGATGCTATTGCATCTCAGCTGGTTAGAAATGGGAAATACGAAGCTGTTGACCGCAAGTCATCTCGACTTGTCTTTCAAGAAGTGTCTGACCTTTGGAGGGCCACAACACCAGACGCAGTAAATATCTCTGACAATTTTTCACAGAGAGAATTTGCTGCTGCCCTTCAACATTTAAAACCAGGTAAAGCTCCGGGTCCTGATTCCATCTGCCCCGAGCTTATACTCCATGCTGGAGCTGCTTTGAAGTCCTGGTTACGTGACTTCCTTTCTTCCTGTTTGCGCCGACTCAAAATTCCCAAGATCTGGAGAAGAGCGCTTGTGGTCGCGATCCCAAAACCAGGAAAGCCCGTGGGGGACCCAAAGAGTTATTGACCGATATCTCTGCTCTGTGTCCCCTACAAGATCCTCGAGAGGCTTATCTACGCCCGCGTTGAACCATTAATCGATCCACTGCTCCCTAAAGAGCAGGCTGGGTTCCGACGCGGGAAGTCAACCGTAGATCAAGTTGTTCTGCTAACCCAGAACATCGAGGATTCTTTCGAGGCTAAAAAGAAGGCTGGTGCCGTATTTATCGATCTGATAGCTGCTTATGACACTGTCTGGCACCGTAACCTTACCTGCAAGCTGCTGAGACTACTTCCGGATAAGCACATGGTCAAAATGATCATGGAGCTTGTCCGAAATCGAAGTTTCACCCTTACCACCGGTGACAGCAAGCAAAGCAGGCTACGCCGTCTTAAAAACGGCGTTCCTCAGGGATCGGTCTTGGCTCCCCTCTTATTTAACATCTATACGTACGATCTTCCTTCCATGATTTCCAGAAAGTTTGCTTATGCTGATGATTTAGCATTGTTGCACTCTTCTGGAAACTGGAAGGACTTGGAGGGGACATTAAGCCAAGACATGTCCACACTGTCAGCGTATCTCCAGACTTGGAGATTGAAGCTCAGTCACACTAAGACGGTGACGACCTTTCACTTAAACAACCGAGAGGCCAAACGTGAGCTAAAGGTCTACAACAATAGTAGACTTTTACCGTTCTGTCCAACCCCTACTTACCTTGGGGTAAAACTGGACAGATCGCTCACGTTTCGTCACCATTTAGTGGCATTGCGCAAAAAACTATCATCGCGCGTCACACTGCTGAGGCGACTCGTGGGCTCGGGATGGGGTGCTGGTGCTAAAACACTAGGCATAGCCACCTTGTCTCTAGTCTACTCAACAGTTGAGTACTGTGCGCCAGTCTGGTGTCGCAGTGCTCACACTCGCCTCATTGACAGTGTCTTGAATGACGCCTTGCGCATAGTTACTGGATGCCTGCGTCCCACTCCAACGGACCACCTACCTGTACTTTCAGGCATCCAGCCAGCTGAGCTTCGCCGACTGGGAGCGACACTCTCCTTGGCTTACCGTGGATCTCTGGACCCCGATCATATTTTGCATGGTCTGTTAAATGGGTCCTCAGATACTGGCCAAGTGAGACTAAGATCCAGACGCCCGTTTGTGCCAGCTGCGCGGAATCTTTTGGACAATCTTGCCAGACTTGGCATCCGCGCCTCTGAATGGACAAATCACAAATGGAACGCGGAGTACTGTGAAAGTGCTTCCAGGCTCCGTGCTTTTGTGCCCGGGACCAGTGTCAGGCCTGTTGGGATGGGCTTACCCCGAGCAGCTTGGGTTAAGCTCAACCGCCTGCGGACTGGTGTTGGGCGATTCCATTCGTCCATGCACAAATGGGGTCTCGCTCCTTCACCGAATTGCGAGTGTGGCGCCTCAGAGCAAACCGCAGACCATGTACTAACAATGTGCCCCATACATCGGGCACCACATGGAGCACGCGGTCTGACGGTTTTGGATGACGAAACTCGATGATGGCTTAATAACACCACTGCCAGCATCTGATTCAGGCAGTGCAGCAGTCTGGGGTAGTAAAAGGATAAACCCTCGGCCCCAGTTCTGTTTGTGTCTGGCCTGGAGTGGATGCCCTTCAAACGATGACGACGACGACGACGACGACGACGACGACGAACCGCATCAGTTCTCCTGGCCGATAACGAACAATGCAGACAAGGGAAGTCGGCAAGACGGATCCGTAACTTCGGAAGAAGGATTGCCTTTTGTGGAGCCCGCAAGGTTGAGGCTCGTGGATCGAACGAGGGAGCGCGTTCTTCTTCGGACTGGCCCCCCTCGGGGGGGCCGGACCGCGTGCGGGACGCGTGCTCAAAGAAGAAAGCGGGCTGGTAGCCGCGGGATGTGCTCCAGGCAAGAACTGTAACGGACAAAGGGAATCCGACTGTTTAATTAAAACAGAGCTTTGTGACGGCCGCAGGCCGGTGTTGACGCTACGTGATTTCTGCCCAGTGCTCTGAATGTCAAAGTGAAGAAGTTCAAACAAGTGCGGGTTAACGGCGGGAGTAACTATGACTCTCTTGAAACTCTCTTTAAACTCTCTCTCTCTTGAAACCAGTGTGGCGCTGTGGCGCTCTGAGCTCCACATTCTCGAAAAGCATCTGACCCGCACGAGAGGGCTTGAAGTTGGCGCCGTCCGATCCTCTCTCTCTCGATATCGGTAGGAGAGGTGGAGACAATTTGTTCAGGGTTACGGCGCGGACGTTTTTCGCAGGGAGAGTAACTTTTGGTTGCAGGATTCGTGCCATCTGCCCCAGACCAACAGGCGCTTCTTCATCTTTGCGTGCGGCCTACGTACCCAGACTCTGACGTGCGGCGAAAGTCTTGTCAGGGGTCGTGGGAAGTCGTTGCCTCCTTGTCGGCTGTGTGGCGAGACTTACGAATCAATGACCCACATCGTCCAGAGTTGCTGCACGACGTTAGAGCTGCGCATCAGGCGCCATAATCGGGTGTTTGATGTAGTGAAGAAACATCTGAAAAAGGACGGCTATAAGCTGTTCATGGAGCCTCGAGTAGTGTGCCGCCGAACCGGCGAGGTTTTGCGGCCAGACTTGGGTGCTAGTAGGGATAGTCGATGGATCGTCCTGGACCCACACATTCCCTATAAAGGGCAAAGCGGGCAGTTGGAGGCCGCGCGTAGGTACAAAGCGGCCAAATACCGCCCCAAGAGAGACGGCTTCGAAGACTACCTTCACTCGACCGAGATTAACTTCGACGGCATCGTAGTGGGTGCGAGAGGCGGCCTGGATCTTAGTATGCGGCAACGGCTTCGGCAGCTGGGTCTATCAAGAACACAAACCCAGCTGATGCAACTGCGGGAGATGGAGGGTACCATGGAAACCTTCAGAGCCTTCATGTGCAGGTAAGTCTTTATAGTGTATAGCGTGAGTGTAATACCATCTTTAAGCCTATACCATTGTGGCTTGTGGAAAGAAGATCGAAAAGCTACCTGCCGCAAAATCGGCTACTACCTCTGGTCACTTTAATTTGACTTGCGGCTTATGCCGCCAGAGAGCGGATGCAATCAAAGATCGAGTTCTTCACTCATAAGATCAGTTTGCTCTCTCTCAAACGGGCTCAGTGGAGACCTCGGCTGCCGCATCGATGAACTTGCTTCAATTGCGGCAGTCGGAATACGGCGTTTCGACCTTTTAAGGCGGGCGCTGGTAGGGTGCTGCTGATCCCGGGCAGCGTCCCTAATATGGCTTTTCAGACATGCATCGTTCGAGTCTTGTCCGTTATCAGAATCGACCAGACAAAATGTTCTACGAACTAAGAACGGCCATGCACCACCATTCGCAAGATCAAGAAAGAGCTTTCCGGGCCGGGTGAGTATTCCCGCGTTGAGTGGAATTAAGCTGCAGGCTCCACTCCTGGTAGTGCCCTTCCGTCAATTCCTTCAAGTTTCAGCTTTGCGACCATACTCCCCCTGGAAACCAAAAACTCCGGTTTCCCTCGAGAGCGGCCAAATCGGCATCGTTCCTCGGATGCGACATCACGCCAAAAGCGAAGCGCGCGCCCTCGTTTCTCACTCAGTATTCGACCGCACGGTTGGCATCGTTTACTGTCGGAACTACGACGGTATCTGATCGTCTTGGAGTTTTCGACTCCCGCTCTTGATCAAGGAAAACGTCCTTTGCAGACGCCTTCGCTTCGGTTCGTCTTGCGCCGATCCGCGAATTTCACCTCTTCCGGCGCAGTACGAATGCCCCCGTCCGTCCCTCTCAATCATTGCCGCGCAAAAATGCATCTCGGGGTCCCCCGCGAAGGAGACCCGTCGAACGTCCGACGCCGGCGACAGAGCCGCGCAGCCCTTTTTCATTGTACCATGTCGAGTACTTCTGGGTCGTCGATTTTGACCCGCCCTGATTCACCAGCATTGTGACAGGGCAACTTTCCGGGAACGGCCGTCGAGCGTTGCAAATCAATGCGAACCTCGGGCGCCCGATTTCGTTCTCTCACTCTTTCGGGTGACGAGCGCCATTCCGCCGCCGAGTGAACGACAAACAGAGACGCACCCGCATCGAAAGCTCGAGCACTACTTCGACTAGGAGCTTTTCAACCACAACAACTTAAGCGTACACTTTAGGAGCGGGAGTTACCGCGGCTGCTGGCACCAAGTATGCCCTCCGATCGATGCTCGAAAGATGGCCGACTCGGCCCTGCGAAGGGCTCCGTCCGACACGGCCGACCAGCATTCTGAACTATTCTCATTCCGATTGACGGCGCCCGTTAAGGCCCGCCAACGGTATTTCTGGTCACCACCTCTCACTCGAGCTTTTTTGTGAAGTGGGTAATTTGCGCGCCTGTTGCTTTCCTTGGAAGTGGCAACCGTTTCTCGGGCTCCCTCTCCGGAATCGAACCCTGATTCCCCGTCACCCATGAGCACCTCGGTAGGCCGGGACCGTACCGACGAAAGTTGATAGGACAGACGTTTGAGCAATCCGTCGCCGCCGCATTCAAGGCGGCGATTTTTCACAGTTATCCAGAGTTAGCACTCGCTGGCACGCTTTCGCGCGACCGACGCAGTACACTGATAAATGCGCGCCTCCCGACCGCCGAAAAAGCCAGTCGGCGCTTTTTGCGTGTATTAGCTCTAGCATTTCCACGGTTATCCATTTGCCGACCTCGGGTCGCAAGACTGCTTCGAACGCGACTGATGTAGTGAGCCTTTTGCAGTGTCAACCATTTTAGTTACCGATCCGTACTTACACTTGCATGGCTTAATCTTTGAAACGAGTGTAGCTACTGGCAGGATCAACCTGGTAATTCTCTTTCGTTTAACGTTTTGCGGGACTGTCAGTGGTTTCTTTTCCAACGCTTTCCGCTGACGTCACCCAGAAAGCGCGGCCTCTTTCTCGCCTTCGGACGGTCGTTTCTTTGGGCACACCGGCAATCCTTTTTTCAAGACCTTGCTCGGCCCGCCGTCGAAAATGATCGGATCAGGACCTTGTAAACACACACCAGTTTTTTTCGTTCGTTCGATTGATCGAGCGCGCCGTGTCGCTACGTTTCGTCGGCCTTTTGCTACTTCACCGTCTTTCGTCAACATCGTTCGTCACAAAGCTGCTTTCGCTCGTCACAGTTCGGCCGCAGTGCACAGGTAAATCGGTTCTGTGCGGGCACGCCTTTTGCCGGACACATCGTCCATTGTTAGAAAACAGGTAAAGCTCGAATACAAGCCGAGCTTGCATTTTCTACGTTTTTCGACCAACCGCTCGCTCGCAGCGGCTTTTGTCTCGTTTGTTCTCTCGCAATTTCACCGTTTCGTTTCGTTTTCCTTCAGAGCTGCTTTCGTTGACACAAGTTGGCGGCAATGCTGAGATATATTGGTCTCGGCGGGCTCGCCTTTTGCCGGACACAGCGTCCAATTTTTGGTTGTGGTACGACGACCACTATATAGGGATATATTACGCGTTTTTTTAAACGTTTCCTTTTAGGATATAAACTATCCTTTTAGGAAAAAACGATCCGAAATTCATTCTGTTGATATTTAACACCAACAAAATCGAAATCACAAGCTTTTTTTGTCCTCTGCTGCACATCCAAGAAAAATTGATTTTCTATTTCGTTTTCGATTAATTTTAAATAACTAAAACCTATGCTATTCTTTTGAAAATTTATTTTTGATGCTATACACTCTCCCAAAAAGAAAATCATCAAGGCAACATCGCAAAAGTTTTTACGATTTTTGGAATAGTCGTTCTTTTATTATTTAAATCATCGAAAGAACTTAAATCCGCCGTTCTTTTAAGGATGGCTAGTTAAAGTCGCTGCAACCAAGCCTTTTTCTTCTTTTAAAAATTGAAATTGTCATTAACCTCTTTTCCTTGCCTTGAAAAACATTACTGTGCTATTTGGATTAAATTGTACATTAAAAAATTAAAATTATCCAGGGTTTTGTGCTTTTACGACATCCTTATGCAGAAGGTAGCAAAAGAAAGCAAACATGCATAGTCGAATCAAAATTTTATTAAAAAGTAAACTATTCAAAATAAAACACACAGAAAAACGCCATGCAATTTGCTCAGCCAAAAATTACCAAATAGATTATCCGGCTAAATCATCCAAGTTAACAATCAAATGGCAATGGACTTTGTAAAAGTAGCACACCAAGACTAAAATTTGATCCCAAGCTCTTCATTCTAATCCAAAGAAACAGCATTATAAAGTTTTGCACAAAAACTAAGCCTACTTTGCAAAAGGTTATAATCACAAAACAAAACTTCGAAGATGCTTTACAAAGATACTCACGGGATTAGCCTACTACATATTTCTGTGTCGAAAACAACAGCAAAGGTCCAATTGCATAGGCCACGAAGCAAAGTTGCCTAGAATAACTTAACCATTAAATTTTCAAGACAGCAAACTAAAAAAAGTCTTTTACTTAAAGTTAGATTATGCAAAACCTAATAAAATACAAGTCTGATGGTTGGAAGAAAGGATTCATGGATGGTAGAAAGGTTATGCCTGAGGCAAATAAAGTAAATAAAGATAGTGCATTGAGTAACTTTATTTTTGCCCAGTGGTCTAAATGTAGAAGTGAAAGAAATGAAACAAACGCAGGTTAAAGACGTGAGTAGCATTAACTCTTATAATAAGCAACAATTTATTCATAACAATCACTTAATAATCTAGTGAAAACTGTGAAAAAAGCGCGGGTTAAACACGGGACTAACCTAGACTCTCTTGAAATCTCTCTGGCAAGAATTTATCCATAACAATGACTAGGTTAAAGACGGGAGCAATATTAACTCTTTTAGTAAGCAAAAATTAATCCATAACAATGAGTAACTTTAACTCCCTCAATAAAGTTTGCAATGAATAACAATAACCTTACCATAAAGAACAACTCATCATTTTTTAAGCAGTTTTTCAAAGTTTTCACTTGTTATGTTTATGAAGTATAAAGTCGGCAGCATGGTCGAGTGGTTAAAATGCCGAGATTGTGATCAACGTGGTCCCGGTTCAAAACCTACTCCTGCCATTCTGTTGTGTCCTTGGGAAAAACACTTAACGACAGTTTCCCCTGCTTGGTGGTCTTGGTGGTCTTGGCAAGCAGTTCTAAATTAAAGTCAAAATCTCTATCAAATTACAAGGAAAGCTTTTGAAGATGACTAGTTAAAGTCGCTGCAACCACGCCGTTTTCTTCTTTTAAAATTTTGAATCGTCGTCAACCTCTTTTCCTTGCCTTGAAAAATATTACTGTGCTATTTTCGACTAAATTGTCCCACACACATTTAAAAAATGCAAAAAAATCCAGGGTTTTGTGCTTTTACGACATCCTTATGCAGAAGTTAGCAAAAGAAAGCAAACATGCATAGTCGAATCAAAATTTTATTAAAAAGTAAACTATTCAAAAAGAAAACACAGAAAAACGCCATGCAATTTGTACATTACGCCAGGAAAGTCAGAGATTACTTAAATCAGTTGTTTCCCGATAGGTGGATAGGGCGCAGAGCTCCTCTGGAATGGGCCGCTCGTTCACTTGACTTAACCCCATGCGACTTTTTTCTTTGGGGTTTCCTTTAAGTAAAGTTTACTCCACACGGCCTCAAAACCTTGAAGAGTTGGAACAAAAAATTAGAGCACCATGTAGACTAGTTACACAAGATTTATTGCAAAGTGTCGGGCAACAATCCGTCAAAAGGTGGCTGAAATGTCTCGAAATTGGTGGTTCCCGCGTTGAGGTCTAATATCCTGTCAATAAATAAATTCAACAAGATATTAGGATGATAATCTGTTTCCAGTAGTTTATAGAATATTTTTGTAAACTTTTGACAAATTTGAATAAGCCATTAGATTGTTGTTCAAATTTTAAAGTGTATACTTACTTTTGAGACACCCTGTATTTGCAAATTTCCTTTGTGAAATTCACCATTAAAGCAAATTCATTGTTAATTCATTGTAAATAACCGGTGGCCAACTTTTTACTTGTCGTGCGCCAAATATTCGTCTGCAAGTTTACCTCGGGCCACAATTGCTTCAGCAATCAAAGTGATAATCTCATGCAAGTTAGTTCGAAAATTTTACGTTAAAGTCAAAGGGATGATTTTCTTTTTTCTTTTTCGGTCACATTGATTTTAACGACTATTTTAAATTAACTTTCATAAAGATAGAGTTTGAAATACAAATTTAGTTGAAGACAAGAAAAAAGAACATCACTTTGATTCTACATGTTGTTTTTCTAAACCAGTGGTTCTCAACCTGTGGTACGCGACACATTTGTTCAACTGTTAATTTTTTTAAATTATAATTAAGCTTAGCTGCACAACTGCATTTATTTAACAAAAACTTAATTTTAAAATTGGTATATTTAAAAATTTAATTTTAAAATCAGAGTGTAATTATTCCCATTAACTTATTACGTCATAATCAGGGCATATATTCTCTTGTAATTTTAAAAAATTTGTTAGCCTGCCTAGCCTAGCCCTGTAATATTAAAAAGTTAGTTATTGCTTGTCGTGCCATTTGTTATGTAGAGCTTATGTCAGCCGAAACGTTCACTTCAATAATTTTTTTGTTAATAAAAATTTTTGCTAAATGAATGCAGTTGTGCTGCTAAGCTTAATTATAATATGGATAAAAAAAGTTACTTCTTTATCTAAGTTGTAAATTTTAAAATGTATTTTACTATTTTCCAAAAAGCATTTTTCATAAATTTTTATAAATTTTAGCTTTGTAAACATGTCGAAGAGAAAGTATAATACGGAATACATAAAATATGGTTTCGTTTCTGCACAACATAGAGGAGAATGCCTTCCTCAGTGTGTGATTTGCATGCAAACTCTGTCTAATTCAGCAATGA
Source organism: Diplosoma virens (assembly GCA_963680785.1). Taxonomy (NCBI): domain Eukaryota; kingdom Metazoa; phylum Chordata; class Ascidiacea; order Aplousobranchia; family Didemnidae; genus Diplosoma; species Diplosoma virens. The sequence continues at coordinate 19,258,293 of OY796893.1, forward strand.
AACCGAGTCTTCTCAAGCGTCACCTTGAGTCAAACCACTCAGACAAGAAAGATCGAGATAAAAGTTACTTTCAAAGATTAGGTGAAAACGTGAAGAGACAGCATTTGGACGAGACAAGCCAGAGCTACCAAAAGAGTGCTGGGATTCTCCATGCTTCTTATGAAGTATCTTTACTAATTACCAAAAATACGAAAGCCAAAAATACACTATTGCCGAAAATCTTGTTCTACCAGCAGCAAAAATACTTGTTCGGAACTTAATTGGAGAAAAGGAGGCTGAAAAGTTGAATTCTGAGTCGCTTTCTAATGGTACGGTGAGACGTCGGATCCATGACATGTCCGACGACATTTCTGATGAAGTGACTACAGCGGTCGTCGTCGTCGTTGTCGTTTGAAGGGCATCCACTCCAGGCCAGACACAAACAGAACTGGCGCCGAGGGTTTATCCTTTTACTACCCCAGACTGCTACACTGCCTGAATCAGATGCTGGCAGTGGTGTTATTAAGCCAGCATCGAGTTTCGTCATCCAAAACCGTCAGACCTCGTGCGCCATGTGGTGCCCGATGTATAGGGCACGCTGTTAGTACATGGTCTGCGGTTTGCTCAAAGGCGCCACACTCGCAATTCGGTGAAGGAGCGAGACCCCATTTGTGCATGGACGAATGGAATCGCCCAACACCAGTCCGCAGGCGGTTGAGCTTAACCCAAGCTGCTCGGGGTAAGCCCATCCCAACAGGCCTGGCACCGGTCTCGGGCATAAAAGCACGGAGCCTGGAAGCATTTTCACAGTACTCCGTTTTCCATTTGTGATTTGTCCATTCAGAGGCGCGGATCCCAAGTCTGGCAAGGTTGTCCAAAAGATTCCGCGCAGCTGGCACAAACGGGCGTCTGGATCTTAGTCTCACTTGGCCAGTATCTGAGGACCCACTTAAAAGACCATGCAAAATATGATCGGGGTCCAAAGATCCACGGTAAGCCAAGGAGAGTGTCGCTCCCAGTCGGCGAAGCTCAGCTGGCTGGATGCCTGAGAGTACAGGTAGGTGGTCCGTTGGAGTGGGACGCAGGCATCCAGTAACTATGCGCAAGGCCTCATTCAAGACACTGTCGATGAGGCGAGTGTGAGCACTACAACACCAGACTGGCGCACAGTACTCAGCTGTTGAGTAGACTAGAGACAAGGTGGCTATGCGTAGTGTTTTAGCACCAGCACCCCATCCCGAGCCCACGAGTCGCCTTAGCAGTGTGACGCGCGAAGATAGTTTTTTGCGCAATGCCACTAAATGGTGACGAAACGTGAGCGATCTGTCCAGTTTTACCCCAAGGTAAGTAGGGGTTGGACAGAACGGTAAAAGTCCACCGTTGTTGTAGATCTTTATCTAACGTTTGGCCTCTCGGTTATTTAAATGAAAGGCTGTCATCACCGTCTTAGTGTGACTGAGTTTCAACCTCCAAGTCTGGAGATACGCTGACAGTGTGGACATGTCTTGGCTTAAGGTCCCCTCCAAGTCCTTCCAGTTTCCAGAAGAGTGCAACAATGCTAGATCATCAGCATAAGTAAACTTTCTGGAAATCATGGAAGGAAGATCGGACGTATAGATGTTAAATAGGAGGGGAGCCAAGACCGATCCCTGAGGAACGCCCTTTTTTAAGACGGCGTAGCCTGCTTTGCTTGCTGTCACCGGTGGTAAGGGTGAAACTTCGATTTCGGACAAGCTCCATGATCATTTTGACCATGTGCTTATCCGGAAGTAGTCTCACCAGCTTGCAGGTAAGGCCACGGTGCCAGACAGTGTCATAAGCAGCTGTCAGATCGATAAATACGGCACCAGCCTTCTTTTTAGCCTCGAAAGAATCCTCGATGTTCTGGGTTAGCAGAACAACTTGATCTACGGTTGACTTCCCGCGTCGGAACCCAGCCTGCTCTTTAGGGAGCAGGGGATCGATTAATGGTTCAACGCGGGCGTAGATAAGCTTCTCGAGGATCTTGTAGGGGACACAGAGCAGAGATATCGGTCAATAACTCTTTGGGTTCCCCATGGGCTTTCCTGGTTTTGGGATCGCGACCACAAGCGCTCTTCTCCAGATCTTGGAAATTTTAAGTCGGCCCAAACAGGAAGTAAGGAAGTCACATAAACAGGATTTCAAAGCAGCTCCAGCATGGAGTATAAGCTCGGGGCAGATGGAATCAGGTCCCGGAGCTTTACCTGGTTTTAAATGTTGGAGGGCAGCAGTAAATTCTCTCTGTGAAAATTTGTCAGAGATATTTACTGCGTCTGGTGTTGTGGCCCTCCAAAGGTCAGACACTTCTTGATAGACAAGTCGAGATGACTTACGGTCAACAGCCTCGTATTTCCAACTTCTAACCAGCTGAGATGCAATAGCATCGGCTGAAACGGGACAGTGACGAGGAGAGTGTCGTGACCTACCAGTAAGATTGTTCAAAATACTCCACGCTTTTCGACTAGAGTGTGAGAAGTCAATGCTCCGAACTGCTTCGGAACATCGATCCCTTCGCTTTCTGTCAAGCTTGGCAAGCAGAGCTGTAGCAGCCAAACTTGAGTCGTCTCCCTGAGGAGACTGCAAAAAGGTTTTATAGAGGGATTCACACTCTGCATCCCAACACGGAATGTAGTTATTTCGATACCCGCGTGGGATAGTCTTTTAGGCTGCTTTCTTAATGGTGTTACAGAAGTCCTGGTAAGCCGCATCCACATCAAGTGAATCAGGCGGCAACAAAGTCTTTACGAATTTATTCGTCAAAGCAATGTAGTGACTCCATTTGGCCTTGCGGAAGTTTTATCGCTTAACAGGCATGCTTGGCACTGCCATAGCAAACCTTGGTGGTGTAATAAGCGAAGGTCGATGTTGTGACCTGGGGAACTTCTCAAGGACACGCTATCCGGTAAGCGACTGTTTGGACCTACGCTAGCGAAAGCTAGATCTGGGTTGGTACCAGTGTTCCAGCGGCCGGAATAGAAACTGGCAGTGTCCTTTCCATTATATAGCAGGGAAAGACAATTAATACTTGCCCATCCAGCCAAACACTCACCGTCCGGACTGTTGTCGTCGTAACCCCAGTCAGCATGACGACAGTTAAAATCGCCAGCGTAAAGACAGGGGTGGGGAAACACTGGGAGATCCAGGGTTCGCAATCGCGTTGGCGGTGGTTTGTAGACGTTGACTATTTTATAGCCATCAACGTCCACACACAGCCACTCGATCTCCGATGTCGGTGGAGATTGGTCCAAAATCGTGTATCTCAGTCGCTCGTGGACAAACGTGGCAAGGCCATGCTTCCTGCTTAAAGAAGACCCAGCTAGTTGGTAGTTTGGAAGTACCAACTTCTCTGCATCAGTGCAGTGGGTCTCCTGCAGTAGGATGACGAGTGCCTCAGACTGCATAGCGAGGTGATGAAGAACGTTCATCTTGCTTGCAGTGAGGCCTTCGATGTTCAGCTGAAAAATAGTGGGTTTTCGGAACTTGTTGGCAATGTGCCCTGAAAAGGGCAGTTTTTTCCTAGCATTGCCCCGTCCTGAAAAGGACGTTTGCCGATTAGCAGACCCACACTGAACATCGGAATGGGTGGATACCCTTCCGTTTTGATAGGTTCGGTTTCGGTCTGTCATTTTAAAATCAATGAGCAGACTTACTCACGGCCCAGGCTGCGTGAAAGCACCTACCATCTGGGCCAAGAGTAAGAGTATAGCGGTAAGAGCTTCAAAATATGGGTTCCCATGCAACTCGATGAGTCAACCGATGTCACCAACTGCGGTCAAACTGCGGTCAGGTTTACAGAAAATGACATAATTAAAACTGAACTGCTTATGAGTAAGGAGGTGTCTGGTACAACAAAGGGCAAAGATATTTTTAACATAGTGGATGAATTCTTAAAGAAAAATGATTTAGAATGGTCAAAATTGGTTGGCTGTACAACCGAAGCTGCTCCAGCTATGCTTGGGAGAAAATCAGGATTTCAATCTTACGTAAAAGCTGTTTCACCCGAGATCATTTTACTTACTGTTTCATTCACAGATTTGCACTTTGTGTCAAGATGTTACCTCCTGAACTACTTTCATGCTTACAGCAAATCGTCAAGATTGTTAATTTTGTGAAAATCGTCCGTATGTTTCAAATCCGTTTTTTGTGGATCCATTCGTTCTATCGTTGGAACAGGAGAACAAGAGGAAATCATTGACATCCAGTCTGACGAGGCAGCTAAAATAAAGCATAAAGAATGCTGTCCTATAAATTTCTGGCTAACGATGTCCTCTACATACCCTACTCTGGCTCAAAAAGCTATTCCTCAGTTTCTAGTATTCCCCAGTACATGGAAATGTGAGCAGGGCTTCTCTGCCATGATGAGTACTAAAACTAAAAGCAGGAATCGTCTTACTTCGACCTCTGACGACTTCCGATGTGCAGTAAGCATTGTGGCTCTCCGCATAATTCAGCTTGTGCAAAAACAGATGCAATCATCACATTAAATGATACTGTCATTTTTATTTAAGTTAATTTGAATAAATATATTTCTTATCGAACTCAGTGGTACACAGGTGTAACAAAAAATCGCCAGGTGGTACGCGGTAGCGAAAAGGTTGAGAATCGCTGTTCTAAACAAAGCAAAGAACCTCTTTCTGAGACAAAAATAATTGTATTAATTGTATTATAATTGTATTATCTGCGACCATTGAATTGGTTTAGAGCAGTGGTGCTCAACCTTTTTCCGCCTGCGGCACATTTTGGGACTTTTTCGAAATTCGCGGCGCACTTCAACCAGATTTCTTGATTTCCGTCTCCAAAGCAGGTGCTTTGTAAAAAAAAAGAAAGGTCTTCACTTTGATTTAGGTTTTATTTTGTCGATTCAATGTCTAATAACCGCAGGTTGGACATCGCTGGACTAATGTTTTTCAAAAAGTTTCGCAGCACGCATTTGTTATTTCAAATATTGATTAGCAGGGGGCCCTCAGAAGATAAATAACGCTCGCCAGAGAAAAGATTCATTCATTTTTCATTTAAGTTGTAAAAATAATTTTTGGCCGAAGTGCAGCTAATTGTTTTCGAACTTCGGAATCGCAATCATCAATTTAAGTTATTTGGCTCTCCACATTCCCAAACTTTTGTGAGTACCTTTTATTTGGTTGTTGCATGAATTTCGTTGTAGCTATTTCAGTGACTTATTCGTATATATTATCTATAGGATTACAAGACAAAATAGGAATACTTGTCAATCAAGTTTTTAAAGTGGAGAGAGAGATTCCCAAAAAACAAACTAAATCCAAAACAGTTATTTTCTTATTCATAAAATGAGATAGCAGTTTTCCATAGCAAAGTTACTACGATGTGTGTGGACGGGGTGCTAGAATGGGGGAAACTTAAAGAATATTTATAGATAGAACAGATTTTTATAAGTGATTGGAAGCAGAATAAAACGTGAATCGCAAAGTTTTAGTTGATTTTTAACTTTTACTGAGACAATAAAAATGTCAAAAATAAAATTTTAAGCTTGTTTTCATATTTCTAATTTTAGTATCATTCATAAAATTTGTCTAATAAAATTGCAACGGCTACAAAAAACAATGGCCCGACAGAGATTCCTAGTATTGATACGGATTAACATATTTTTTTTGGTAAAGCATCAAGCAATTGCACTCAAGACGTGCCAAAAAATTTGGAACGAAATCTTGAATGTCACAAAATGAACATCAACCAGCAACAAAAACCAGACCATTGTAGCTTTTGGAACATTTACTATTCTAATATTCCGAATGTTTACAACTCTGCTTCATCTTTTATTTTCATGTATTAGACTTGCCTTAAAAAATTGGATCAAGGTAAATAAATTTTTGGTTAGATCAAAGTTGTTGGATAAAAGTTTAAATTGTTAGTTTAAGCTTTATTGGCATCGTTCTCCATTTTTTTGTACTTTTTTGAGATTCTATCTTTAATCGTATTTTCAAAACTTTCTATTATAGACCTTTTATCATCGACATCATAGAAGATCTTTTGCTATTAATAAAATAGTGTTACAAAAATATGTTTGTTATGATACCCAAATCCCTTCCGGAACAGCTTGTAAAACTATCTAGTTTACTCGGTGGCGTGCAAGGTAAAGGTTGGGGCTTTTCGATCCCTTTTAATTTAAAATAACCCATAAGTGTATTTAACCCCACTAAAAAATCGCTTTAAATTAAAATGTAAAGAAAGTAAATCAGACGTGTAAAGTTGCGATGTGTAGTCCAAGGACAACAAAACGAAGTTTGTCTAGTGCGCGCAAGAATATGAAAATGAAATGAAAATATTTTTAGAGCAAGATAAATTGGATTTTGGCAAAATTATAGATCAGGTCCCAGAAAAGTTTAACTGTGTTACAGTATACTCCCACGAAGTAGGCTCAGTTTTAATACAATCAAAAGCATTAATCCATGCTGTTCCCCATTTTAGTATTCAAATAAAAAACGACTACAGTTATACTTGTTTTTCTTTGGCTCTCTTTGCAACGTCGTATCGTTAAAATCAAATTCAATCTCATATTGCAAGGCTTGGTCAGCATTATCAGAGATGATACAATATTTGTCTGAACTGGAGATGACGCATAAGAAGAAAATTCTTTTCGATCAACTTTTCGTGACAGATAAAAAAGGAGGAAATGAGAAATTGTATTCACCAGAGATGACGACAAGGGCATTCGAATGTTTCGCAATATCCCGATCTTTCTATTTTCGGCTTCAACAGGACTTTCAACTACCAAATATTCGTACATTAGCAAGAATTACATCGAACGTTGGAAAAGTTGCTGAAACCGAATTTTTGGCTAGTATATTTAAAAATTTATCACCCTGCCAACGGCGATGTATTATACTATGGGATGAAATTTATATCAAACAAGCTTAACTTATCATGGAGGAAAGCTTTTTGGTCGTGCTATTGACCATCCTGAAAAGCTGGCAAAAACTATGCTTACGGTCATGATTAAGTGCTTACATGGAGGGCCCGAGTTTATTTACAAAGTTTACCCCATTAGCAATCTTACAGCGAAGTTTTTCTATGAAGAAGGGCAAATCATAGTAAAAACAATCGAATCTGAACAAGAAAACAAAGTCATTGCTGTTATTGCAGATGGGCATCGTACTAACCAGAAATGCTTTTCCACTTGGGCTATGGATTCTCCTAGCTGATCAAAGCTTTGGTTGAGTAAAAACTCTAATATTTTCCTTTTATTTGATTATGTGCACGTTGTGAAATGTTTGCGAAACAATTGGTTGACTGAAAAAACAAAAAGGCTTCAGTATACATTTAATGGAGTAACTCAAGTTGCAAAGTGGAGTGATTTAGTTGAATTGAAAGAAGCAGAGAGCAATTATCTTCTAAAGTTATCTAAGCTAAATGATGTAGCAGTATCTCCAAAGCCAATTGAGCGTCAAAGTGTTTCTATATGGCAACGTATTTTTTGTGACCAAACTATTGCAGCCTTGGAATCTCACCCTAAAATTAATAATCAAGCAGCATCAGGAACTGTTAATTTTTTAAAACTTGTACTTAAATTGTGGAAAATATTTAATGTGAAAAATCCACAAGAAAATCAAGCGCACAACGATGCAATGAAAGCTGTTATTACGATGCCTGATGATCCGAGGATAAAATTTCTGTTGCATGTACCAGCAATGGCTGATGGTATGCGTCCAACTACAAATCCTAGAGTCTGTTCGTTAACTTCAGACACTGCAAAATTTCTTGCTCATGTTTGTAGAGAAGCAGTTGATCTGACACGTCATTTGTTGGCAAATGGCAATGAATATTTCATGCTAGGATGGTTTTCTGCCGATCCTTTGGAACGGGCTTTTGGTAAGCTGCGGCAGGGTTCTGGGGGAACGTACTTTTTAAGTGCACAATCAGTGATTGAAAAGATACTTATACAACGAGCTAAGCTATCTACACAACTCAAACTTGATATTTCAAAGGACAGTGCTGGTGATAAAGATGAATGTGAACTTTGTAAGCGTCTACTTACCGATGAAGAATGTGAAATTTTTGACAATTCAGAGGCGCTTGAGAAAAGTGTTGGAAGCGACGTAGTGGCAGCTATTTTACAGTATATACCGGTATAGCTGGATATCTTCAAAAGCAAGCAGGTCAAATTCGTGATAATGATACAATGTACTATTACGATAAATTTGAAAAGTACGTAGACCAGCTAAATAGAGGAGCCCTTGTGCTGCCTCAAGATCATTTAGTACAGTGGTGCATTTACTGCTTTGTGTTATTTACCCAAATAGGTGAACGGGTATGTCGTACTTTTTTGATAAATTTGTTTATATCTATTTCCGATAAATGGCATTTTAATATTTCTTTGAAACACAGCAGAATTTTTAGCAATATATTTTTAAAAAACTACTCCTTATTTTGCTCTCCACGGAGTTTTAAGGAGGCTTCCTTAAAAGTGTTGAAGCTCAACTAATTTTTACGTTTTTCATGCTTTTTTTGTAGACAATGCCGTTTCACTTTGTGTTTTAATATTAAAACGATGACGGGCATAAAAAGTGTAGTAAAAGAAAAATAAATAGTCATTTACTGCTCAGCAGCACAACTTTTACTTTTAATAGCAGTAATTTTCCTCTATATGTGTCGACATTAGTAAATTACACCCCCGGCATTCGCTGCCACAACATTTCAAAATCAATTCCGTTTTGCCTGTCTTACTGTTTTGCAACAATGCGTTTATGATTGTTTATATTGTTTTTCAATTATTGTTCTGTACTATGTACATCATTAGATATGCTGCAATTATAATTTTTATCGATCTTTAGTGCTTTATGCAAAGGAAATCGATCATTAAGTAAAAAGCAAGTTTGAAGCTTTAATAAACTAGTAATTAGGCCATTAAACAGAATAAATATGCTACAAGAAATTGAACTAATGCTGGAAAAAATCAAGCAGTTAACGTTTAAGTAAAATAAACTTAAGTCTTAAATTGTAAAATCTGCGGGTACAGCATAGGTGGCTGTTTGCTTTAAATGTTTCTTTGCTATTAACACAGTTTTGCGCGCTGAAGGCAAGGCAGCGCGTTAGCGCTTTATCGGCCTTCAGCTCACGCGCTCGGTTTTTGTTGACATGGCCTGTATTTTCTATGCTTCGTATTGTACAAAAAAATTATTTAAAAATTTTAACGTCACTGTGCGATAAATTTGTGGTGAATTTGTTTGGCACACAAGTTAACAATCAATTTTCTTTTTCGCAAAGAGTCGCAATTTCAATTAAACAGACAAAATAACATTTTTTACTTCAGAATAATTACTCAGGCGAGATCATCGCCCGATAACATTGGTACGCTTGGTCTGCCTCTCTCGACTACAGTCCAGCAAGTACATATTCAGTCGAAGTTGTCTTAGTTCTTCTATTATGACGTCTAACCTTTTCTCAGGCAAAAAACCATGCAGCATTAAGTCACGTGACGAGCTACATCCTGTTGATGGGCACGGAACAAGCATAAGTTAATAATTACACAAATAACGGTGATGACTACGATGGCGCGATCAGCCAACATTTAAATTACGGTAAACAAAGGAAAGGCCGTACATATACAAATACTAAGAAAATACGTTTGGGAACATGTTGGCTGCAAAATGGATCAGCACCAAAACGAAATACAACTTGGAAAAATTTATTTGCAGTAAACTTTGCAAAATTAAGACAAATGCATGCACGAAAGATGATTTGCGGCAATAAGTTCACTACAAATTGATTTCCGTGAGAAAATTTTCAATCATTGGATATAGCTACGTAAAATGCTAATTCAAACACTGAACTTTTTTATTCCTAAATGTCAACCAGACTTTAGCATAAATAAGTGGTTTGTGGTACAGAATTTAAATATAGCCAGCAAAAAAACTCATCTCTAAGCTTTTCGTTCGACACTCGTCAACACATAAAAGTCGGAATAAAGGAAAAAATTTTCAAATTATAAACAAACTCTTTTGGGCGGCATAAATTTAGCTTGGATAATTTGATGAAAACGGCTTCTAAAGCAGATAAATGAAAAGACGAACGGCCAAATAAAATAAATATAAATTTTTTATCCCTGTAATTTTTGGCGCACATAAGGTTATCTAAAAAGTGTTGACCAATCGCTGATTCCTGAACATGACTGGCGTTGAAGATTTGCCAAAACGAGTGAAGGTGTTGCGACAGTTCGAAATTTTTCAGTTCAAATAAATTTTGACACTTTTTGACAAACTCTTTCCAGTAATTGTTGAAATGTGCGGCATATGTACCGATTATCACAGTGCCACAAAAAATTATATACTACATTGCTAAGTTAATTTTCTTTTGAGAAAAACGTAACTACTTAAGCATTAAGTTAATTTTCTTCGACTTAATTACTAAGCTATTTCTTAAAAAAGTGCTCTACAAAGGATCTTGTCATTCATATAAATTCATTTGTATTTCATTTTTAATTTTTGAGTGATGTACCAGTATTACTTGATAAATAATAAACTGAACTGAACTGAACTGAACTGAACTAAAACTTGATTTAATGTACTTGGTTTGGTGGCGAGTGTGTGTGCCCGCACGCGCATTTGTCAATATTCCGCTCAAGACTAGTCTTAACGTTTGACTTGTAGAACAATTTAGTTTGCACAGCTATCCATGCAGATAGTCCAAAAAACTAGAATTGAAAATGTAGAGCTAAAGCCCAATTGTAGTCGACGGTTTTTCTCTAAATTTTGCAATAGATTTTTTACGAGAGCAGTGAGAGTTTCAAAAGTTTGTTTTTATTTTGATCATCGTGATATTGTAAAGCAACGTGGTGTAAGATGGACCAAATAAATGTTATTATTGTATAATGGCGGTTTGTAACGATGAAAGTTTATTAGCTACTTGCTTACGTATCAAGCCTTAAACTGTAGATTTCATAAAAGTCAGCTAACTATGATAGTAGCTCTACATTAGTGTTTCCAATTCGGGGCAAAATTTTAAAACCCGGGTTTTGGGTGCCTGAGAGAAAAACCCCAGGAAAACTCGGGTTTTGATGAAAAAGCGATTTTGCACAAAATAAACCCATTATTACGTTGAAATTATTACTGTTTGACTGGTATTTAATGCGTATAAAGCATTTTAATGCGTATTAGCAACTCATTAGTTCTCTATAGTGGAAATATAACACAAAGGAGACGGCAAAATGTCTATTCGGACAATATGGCTTTCAAAGTCAACCGCATCAATTATATAGCAGAGTACAGACTGCTGAAGTTTAAATGTACATAACAAGCGGAAATTTCAAAAATGCACACCAAGCCACCAAGTTAAACATTAAAAAACAATTGTTACAACATCCAATTTCGTACTCTGCGGCCTGCGGGTGCTCAAATCGTAGTTAATATTCCTGAGTGACACTGAAATTTTTAAATTTTAAAATCCGGGTTTCCAGATTTTAAAACCCGGGTTTCAGGTAGTTAAAAAATAGCAAAAAAAACGGGTTTCGAGTTTGGGAAAACCCGGGTTGGAAACACTACTCTACATTAACTTTTTATCATTTTATGAATTGAATGTTCTAGAAAAAAAGTTCAGTTGAATGTTCTAGAAAAAAAGTTCAGTTAAAAAATTATTATACGATTTTTGTATCAAAGAAGTGGTTTTTTTCTACCTTGTTAAAACATATGCATTTTTTGATTGACCGCATTATTCCGATTGTTTTTCGTAGAAATCATGCGTGTAAGAAAAACGAAGAGAAGTTTTTGTCATGCATAAAGCATGAATAGCGTCAACAATGTCCACTTGAAAACAACAACTTTTTACAAGTTTTGAAAATAACTTTAAAACGACTTTTAAAAAGATAGCTGTTTAGCCTGAACATGTTCATTCAACATCGTTCGTCACAGAGCTGCTTTCGCTTGTCACAGTTCGGCGGCAGTGCACAGGCAAATCGGTTCTGTGCGGGCACGCCTTTTGCCGGACACATCGTCCATTGTTAGAAAACAGGTAAAGCTCGAATACAAGCCGAGCTTGCATTTTCTACGTTTTTCGACCAACCGCTCGCTCGCAGAACGCAGCGGCTTTTGTCTCGTTTGTTCTCTCGCAATTTCACCGTTTCGTTTCGTTTTCGTTCGGAGCTGCTTTCCTTGACACAAGCTGGCGGCAATGCTGAGATATATTGGTCTCGGCGGGCTCGCCTTTTGCCGGACACAGCGTCCAAGTTTTGGTTGTGGTAGTTGCAAAGTTATGTTCTTAAGTTCTAAAGGTGAATCTTAAACTTTTTTAATGACTTTCAACTTTTTAAAAAATAGTTTATTTAGCAACCATTTAATAGCCAAAAACTGTCAAATTGTCTTTGCACAGAATGATAAAACCTGTTTAAAGACCCGTTTCCACTACGAGCGTGGAAAAGAGCATTCTTTCTTTCTTTTATTGATCTTCGATTGAAGCGAGAGGTTAAAATTGAAGCGAGCGCAAAAAAAAATCAATAAAACAAACAAAGAATGTGTGACGACTGCGAGGTTCGAACAACTTTTTTGTTTATTTTGCTTTTGTTAATCTTCATTTGTCACGTGTTATTTTTCCATTGCGCGCTTTTTCGGCTTAAGTCTTCTGTCGCAGTTTTTATGTTCGTGTAAAATGACAATCGAAGAGATGCAATTACAAGCTTGTGACTGAACAGTTGTGTTTAAAAACAATAAAGAAGGAAAGAACACGCTAGGCAGCAGCGGCCTATATTATAACCAAATCGCTACAAATGCTCTTTTCCACGCTCGTAGTGGAAACGGGCCTTAACAAATCAAAATCCAAAAGCAAAAGTATGTAGACAGCTTGAATAGCATTGAGTATATAGACAAAAGCTTGACTTGATGACCGTGAGGTCTGTTCGCATCTTCCCTGTCACCTTCATTTTCAATTGTTAATTTTTTGTAATATTTTTTCTATTGTTATGAGAGATGTGACAAAAATCAAAATAATTGATTGATTGATAATTAAATGCACAGATGTTTGGGAATGCTGTAGCTCTGCAGTTCCTATGGGCGAGCCGCCCCTGCAGTGCAGCTGTATAGGCTATAATTCTACAATCGGTTTGCACGGAAATTTAGGCCCGTATTTTCCAACCTTGCTCAAACTCGGCTCAAATTGAATCGCGGCTCAAACTCGGATCAAATCTTTTTTCGTATTTACCAAGTCGGATCAACCGAAACGTCGGCTCAAACTCGGCTCAAATGACGCGTTTTGAGCCGAGATTTTGAACCAGCTCAAGAGATGGTTCAAACCTCGCTCGACTTTTGCTCGAAGCATAAAAAGTGTTTTTGGTAGGTTGTTTTTGATCAGAGACATTTTTGATTTTAAAAAACTCGGAAAAAAGTAGGCTGTTATTATATATGGAAAGATTTTTTTAATTCAATTTAAACTTATTTAATAAAATGTAATCTAATTTGTAATGAAAATAATGATAATTATAACTTTTTTAAACTATGCTTATTATTATCAGCTGAAAAATTTATATTTAAACCTTGATACATAAAACTTGTAATATGGATATACGTAGTTGAGCGGTTAGAAGAACCAAGGATAACCAGAGTCTTACGTGATAAAATTAATCCATTCGAAGAGTTTACCGATGAACAATTTAAAAATCGATATAGATTATATAAAGAAACAGCTCTTCCAGTAGTCAATTTAATTGCGGATGAACTACAACTTAGCACAACAAAGAATAAATTTGTGCCTCCTGGAGTAGAAATAGGATTAGGATTAGAAATAGGATTAGGAATAGGAGTAGGAATAGGAATAGGAACAGGATTAGGAATAGGATTAGGAATAGAAGTAGGATTAGAAATAGGATTAGGAACAGGATTAGGAATAGGAGTAGGATTAGGAATAGGAGTAGGATTAGGAATAGGAGTAGGAATAGGAACAGGATTAGGAATAGGAGTAGGATTAGGAGTACGATTAGGAGTAGGATTAGGATTAGGAATAGGAGTAGGAATAGGAGTAGGATTAGGAATAGGATTAGGAATAGGAATAGGAGTAGGATTAGGAATAGGAGTAGGATTAGGAGTAGGATTAGGAGTAGGATTAGGAATAGGAGTAGAATTAGGAGTAGGATTAGGAGTAGGATTAGGAGTAAGATTTGGATTAGGATTAGGAATAGGATTAGGAATAGAAATAGGATTAGGAGTAGGATTAAGAAGAGAATTAGGATTAGGAATAGGAGCAGGATTAGAAATAGGAGCAGGATTAGGAATAGGAGTAGGATAAAAATAGAGTAGGATTAGGATTCAAAATAAGATTAGGATTCACCTCCGCCACTTCTCTCTAGCGCCACTATCCGTCACTTTTCTCTAGCGTCACTCTCCGCCCCTGATGACGTCATCGCTCCTGCGTCACCGGACGCAACACAAACCAGCCATTACATACTACTACCAACGCCTCGCTTCCCTTTTTAGACGTGTTGGTAGAAAGGCAAGAATTCAAAATTTGCCATTTCGGTATACAGAAAACCAATTTTCACCGGCCAGTTTATACCCTGGAATTCTTTTAGACCCCAAAGATTCTGGACCAATGAGAGCTGACTTCTTTACTTTATAGCTCAGTTTGGGTCGCTTTTTTTTTATTTTGACGATTTAGAAGAAAAGTTATGGAAATGACTCCAATTCTAGTTACTATTTTCAAATTCTGAACAGTAAACCATCTCTTCAATCTTTTTTTGTTTACTAATAAGTTTTAAAGTTAAAATCTTGTCTAATTCGATATAAAACTTGCTTTTGTTGAAAGTGCCTTTTTCATTAAAAAAAGTGCCCTTTTTCTAAATTTTGTCTCTTTCGCCAAAACATTTTCCAGTGCCCTTGACAACAATACAGGTTGTAAACCTAGTACAACATTGATTTGGTTCCCTACCTTTTTTTACATCGATTTTACGTTTGACTTCAAAAATTTTTCAGGCCCCAACAAAACTCAATTATGCAATTAACATGAAAAATTTATTACAAATTATCCTGGTAAAACAAGTAAAAATCTTTTTTTTTGGTCTTTACTTCGAAAGCAAAAACATGTACAATGCAAGGAAAGACCTTTTTTGTTTTCAATTAACTGCATTGAAAAAAAAATTTCTTCAGAAAAAAATATCAAAAAAAGGTTTTGTACTTGTCTTAAACATTTATTTTTAAAAGTAAAGAAAAGACAAAAAATAAATTTAGTAATTCACCATTCACTGTGGTCTTCCTTTTATATATATATTATATATATAAATCTCCAAAATTAGGTCTCCATAATGTAGTCTCAATAATAGATATTAGGTCTCCATTATATGGTCTCCATAATATAGTCCCCATAATATTGGGTCTCCATATAGGATCTCCGATAGCTCTATATACCTATCTATATATACAGTACATTATGAAAACTATATATATATAAACCTAATTATGAAGACTATAGATTATGGAGACCTAATTATGAAGACCTAATACAGGGACCCATATTACGTATATATGTATATAGACCCTATCGGGTGACCCTATACAAAGATATATATATAAAAGTTTTGGCAAAACGAAATTGATTGCAAAAAAAACGAATTTGATTGCAAAAAGAACGAATTTGATTGAAAAAAGAACAAATTTGATTGCAAAAGTAACGAATTTGATTGCAAAAACAACGAATTAGATCGAAAAACCCTATATTTCTTTCACCGGGCCCTTTCCTCCTTCATAAAGCCATTTCTGCATTTTTGTTTTCCCACTTGATTTGAAATAAAACGTTATAGCAATGTTTAAATTCTAATTTATCACGTGGTTTATTATATAAAATGGGCGAAGTAGAAAAAAATAATTAGAAACTTTAATGGTTTTAGGCCAATATGCTATTGTCCAATCATATTTTACCGCTATGAGATTGACAGTCAGTCAACCAGAAAATTAGTGACCAAAGTTAATTTTGTTTTGAGTCTGCTGAATTGCCGTTAATTTGAAAACCATTTTCGCTAATAAACAAAATCTTTTATTTGCTCAAACAGAGTTGTCTCAGACCTTTACAGAGACATTAAACTTTTTCAAAAAATCTAGGCTAATCCTTACAATTTTAAAGATTTCGAATGCTTAAAATGTTATTTGTGCCTGTGCTCCAGGATTTGATCAATTGATCAACCAGTTCCAGATAAAATTGTAAAAAGTCATAAAAAACAATTTTTGAAATAAAATTAGCAAAACATTCCAGTAGTTAAAAATAATTTAAACTATCTTTGGAAGTGACTGAAGCACAAATACACTTCAAACATTTGCATTATGATGAAACTTGACTTTTTCTGACGATAATCGATTGGAAAAAGAGTAATTTTGCGCAATGCTGTGTAGATCATGGTCATAGGGTGTTTCTATTTTCACCATTTTTGAAATTTAAAAAGTCTGGGGTCTCAAATGGTTATATAAAAACTCGACAACCAAAGGTTGAGTTTATTATGACGTCATAAAGATATGGCACGCGACGGTTGAAATTCTAACTTAAAGTTTTCACGTATTTCGCGTAACTCGAAAAGCATTTTCGTAAAGCGGTAAAATTATATTATCGAAATGTGCTGAAGGGTCCACTTCCCCTGACCATGTAATACATGTGAAATCTATATTTGAAGTAAAAAAAAGTTAATTGGAAAAAAAGATATTTTGCAAATTTTCGATTATACTGTATCAAATTAGTTGCGTTATTTGAAAATTTTTTTGGTTGTTATTTTTGTAAAATATCTGATGCAATAATATATTTTGTTTTTTATCCAAAGCTTAATTTAAACTCACAGCTTGCCAGCACATTTGATTGAGCCCACGAAAAAGTTTTGACACAATATTTTTGATATCCACTATAAATCTGTGCATGAATTACAGGGCAAAATATCCCTAAAGTTTTAATTCAATAAATCACTATTTTTACTCAAAAAACAATTGGCTGACACAAACACAAATTTAGAAAAACCTCCTAAATTATGTGCATTTAAAAGAGCTGTTTTAAGGATGTTATTGCTTTCCGAAACTAAGATGATCTCCACATTGTGATCAAACAAAAGCTCAAATATCTGATAAGCAGATGCAATTCAACAAAAAAATGGGTACAGAGACGAGGAGGTAGTGAGGTTGTGAAAGAGTTTGTTTAATATGTGTCAATGTAAGTCTGCAACATCTGGTGATCTTAAAGTTTAACATAATAACAAGCTCATAAAAAACGAATTCCTAAAAATACAATATTTAGTTTGAAAGCTTTTTAGCAGCTTTTCGGGCACGATTATTTGGGACTACCGAAAAGTTTCAGCATAATGTTTCTGAGATCTAATATCAGTAAATGCACCAAATACAAAAAATATATTTACTTTAAATTTAATTCAATAGATTCCATCTAGCCTACTTGTGACTGTTTTTTTTTTTGGTTTCATGCGGCTGCTATGTTGATAATGTGTTTTTGTTTTTTAGAGGTATTAGTTTATTTGACAGTATGTTACAAATATAGACCATTTAACCTTCGGTTTTAACTTGACATCAAAAATAAAACCTTGTTTTTAAATACCCAAAAAGGTCTTTACTAATAAACTTTGTTCTAAAGGAGTACACAGATTGTTGCGAATTCAGATATGGGGTATTGAGTTATTAAAACTAAGGACCATTGCTCTTTGCCATAATACAGTAAGAATTATAGCTCTTACTCTTTGATTGGTTGGCTACCTCTGCAATCGATCACTACTTATAACAAAAAAACAAACAATTTGCTAGGGATATTTTTTCAGCTGAATATCATATTCAAGTCCTGGTTACGTAACTTCCTTTCTTCCTGCCGACTCAAAATTTCCAAGATCAAAGTTTTTTTGTTAATTAAATTCTATATTATCAAATATACAGTACAGATATATACTGTTACAAAAAAACTTATAGTAAAAATTGTATCGCAAAATTGTTTATTTACCAATAAAAATAAAGTTTGTCGACATAATTATTTTTGGTCGACACACGATTTAAATTGATCGACACAAGATTAAATTTGATCGGTACATGACTAAAATTGGTCGACACAGAACTAACTAAATTTGATCAATAGTGACTAAAATTGATCTACACATGATTAAAATTGATCGGTAGAGGACTATAGTAGATCGAAAAACACTGTAATAATAAAAATAATTTGGACATTTTTTTATCAAGTGATAAATGCTGAAGCCCGAAAATTTGAAATTTTGATAACTTCTTTGCTATTGACTTTAAAGTAGACCACATGCCAAAGTATTTACTTATTCAAACCCACTTTTGTTTAATGTTAAAAAAAGGTTGACATTTTTCTCTGACATTGAAACAAGCATTCATTTAAATAAAATTTACTCAAGCTTCTTGGTAAACGCAACGAGAAGTCATGAGGCTGTTTTACGATAATAGTGTATATTGATTGTTGAATTAGGCTTTTTTTCCTAAATTTGGTCACAATTAATTCTTTACTACCAGTAGGCTTATTGCAGATTTTTATTGATTTTTGTAAAAAAATTTAGCCGGTTGTTTGAAAATGGAAAGATTTAATGGTCCTACTATTGTCCTGTCATTGTTTTCATTAAAAATGTTTAAATGTTTCTTATTCTTATGAACACATTAAAACACACTGGCATACACTGCTCACACTAGGACTTATATTGTTCTATCTTTAATCTAAATTGATTACTTGACTACGTTTTGTGCAGTGGGTTCACTGACTGGGACTGCGCTGTAATTTGAATTGAACTGTATTTAAGTATAATGTATTTCGATCAAAATGGAGTTTTGAATTGATCCCAGAAATGCAATTGTTATACAATCATCTGTTTACTTGTAATTAGCAAAAGATGCTAAAAATTTCTTCACCTGCTTTGAAATTTGCTTGCCTGAAATGATCAATAAACTGTTTCCTAAAGGCTAAATCATGTAGCAACATTAAGTACAAATTTTTTAAAAAAATGTTTCTAAATGTCAATAGATGATATGATGCTTCGTGACTCCAATAGAATGCTATGTAACTAAATTATTAGGCTATAAACGGGAATCAAAGCTCCAAATAAAACGCTAGGATTTCCAATTAATTTAAAAATAATGATTAAAATAATAATACATTAAATCTAATGCAAAAATAAGTCATTGAATAAGCTTGCTTAAAATGAAAAAGAAAGTTATTACTTCATTATAATGCTTGCGTTACTCTTATATTTTTAACCTTTGACAAATTATCAAAAACTCCTATTTTAAGTTTTATTGACAAAAGTAAAAAAAAGTTGTTCAGGTAAGACTGCTTTGCAGGTCGAACCTTCAAACAATAGGTTTAATGAGTTATCAAGTGTGTATAGGAATTTTTAACATAAATCAGTTGGCCTTCGGTACTTCTAGAATAAAAATACGCTAAGATTGCAAACCTTTGTGTTATTCAAAAAGTAATTTCCGTACATTATCCTGAAAAGATTTTTTGTCAGAATATTTCTGGCGAGTAAACAAACGATTTTTTCAGCTTATCTCATTTTTTTCGAAAATGTGACTTAGGTACTTTTAGAAACAGGACCTTGAAATGCTCTTATATATTTTCAATATTGATGATATCTTTAATTTATAAAATTTTGTTTTCAGCAAAACTGTTTGTGCTATATCTAGCCTTTGTCATAACTTTTGTTTACTGTATATTGACCAATAAACATGTTATTTTTGGAGTCAAATTTAACCCTATTCTGCTCAGTAGCCGAGCTTCTAAAGCCCGGCCTTTGCAAAAACGTTTGTAAAACTTTATTTTTTTGCATAAAATTCTGAAATTTCTTTAGATTTCCCAATTTGAATTGCTAAAAAAGATGGAACTATTTTTAGTTGGCCCCAAACAGAGGCTAACGGGTAAAATAAACGCTTCTCAGCAAATTTGTGTATTTTTGCTTGTTATCTCAGGAAAGCGTGAAGTTTTAATTTCACGCTTTTATTAAGTGACATGAATTTTACCAATTTATTGCATTTGCGTGACAAATCGAATTAAGTTGATTGCCAAACGTCGACATGCTTGAAGCAATAAATTGCATTTTCTTTTTCTAAGCTTTTGGCGATTGGTTGAAAACAGCTTACAAACATTTACATTCTGTTGTGTAAAACAATTGTTGTATGACTAATTAAAACAAAGGTTGCTTGAATATCAATTGAGGGACAAAATTGAATCTTTACAATACGCATTTTTTATTGAACATTTTTATAAGTATTCATTCGTGTTGAAAAATAATTAAATAAACTTCTGCACATGTTAGGCCTAACGCTCACGCCTTCAGATAATTAAACAACCTGCTCTTTAAAATTGCCTTTTACTTAGCACCGCTGGTTTCTAAGTTGAAACTTTGCTTACTCTAAAAATTTCGTGGTATTGTTTATTTATACGTTTACTTGTTTAAGAAAGGTTTTCAAAAGTTTATAGCTTTCAAATGTGGGTTTTGTAAACAGAAGGCATACCGTTAGAATAGAAACAAATTGTTCGATGCGATTGAATTTCAATAAAGCAGGGTTTTCAACTTGTATAAATTTATGAAGTACTGAAGTCTTAAATTTATACAGATGACTTCTTTCCTACAAAAAAATTTTCAAGCCAAAGTTTTCAAATAACGGTCCTTACTTATTGTAAACTTTTTAATAAATTTATTTCAAAACTCAAAAGGAGACTAAAATAAGATTTATTCTTGAAATTCGAAAGAAATTTTTTATTTAAACGTTAAGTAATGACCTTTTTTGGTCTTCATTTAACTTTAGCTATAAATATCATGTTTTTGCGTTTTAAAATATCATTTTTGAAAATATTTGATCACCTTTGGTCTAATATGTTTATCCTATTATATTCCGATGTCTTTATAGTTTTAAAGTTACCCACTAGTTGAAAATCTTTGAATAAATCAACTTAGACTCTTACTTATGGATGACCTGGCCTGTTTCCAAGGATTTTTTTGCGTAAAACAAAGTAAAACTCCTGGCCCTAATTTTATCTGCACAGAGCTTATAATCCATGTTAGAACTGCTTTAAAATCTTGGTACATGAATTTTTCTCTTTCTGCTTGTCTCAATTCCAAATTTTTGAAATCTAGAAAAGAGCGCTTGTAGTCACGATCCAAAAGATGAAAAAGGCTACAGAAGAGCCAAAGAGTTATTGGCAATCTGCTTTGTGTTTCCTGCAAGGAATTCGAGATGCTTGGTTATGTCCGTATCGAACCAAATGATCCATTGCTTTCTCAAAAATAGATTAGGTTTGGATCAAAAAGTCAACCGTGGATCAAGTTGTTCTGTTAATAAAAAAGATCAAAGATTTTTTCGAAACTAAGAAAAAGATCGGTGTCATATTTGTCAATCTGACAGCTGCTTATGACATTGTTGTTATATAGTACAAACTTGGCTTTTACTGAGCTTTTTGCTGCTGAGGTTTTTGCTGGATAAATATATGATTTGAATGATTATGCAACTTGTCTGGAACAGACGTTTCACTCTTTCTAACGGTGACAGTAAGCAAAACAGTTCCGCCGTAAGAGAAACAGTGTTCCTCCGGAATCAATTTTGACTCTTCTTCTTTTTAACCTCTATACGTATAAACTGCTTTCCACAATTTTCAGATTATGAAAAATTTGAGCTTAAAATTTACAACAATGAACTTTTACCATTCTGTCCAGTTGCAATTTATTTTGGGATAAAACTAGACAGATCACTTACGTTTCTCACCACCGATTGGCATTGCGGAAAAAACTTTCTTTCCTTGTCCCGCTGCTGAGACAACTTGCGGGCTCAGGGTGGGTGCTGGTTATAAAACACCACATATAGCTGCTTTATTTGTGTTTTATTCCACAGCTGAGAACTGCGATCTTATTTGCTGTCGTAGCGCACATACTCGGTTTATAAATAGTGTCCTGAATGACACTTTGCGCGTAGTCACTAGATGCCTCGATCTCTCTCTAATAGACCACTTACCAGTTTTTTCAAAAATCCAGCCATCTGAGCTTTATCGACTTGGAGCAACATTTTTTTTGGCCAAAGGTGTTCCGAACCCTAAACTAGTGTTCCGCTGCCTTTTTGCGCCTCCGGCACACTTTGAAACATTTCAAAAATTTGCAGCACACTTGGACCAGGGTAAAAAGCTAAATTTCAAACGCTTTTTTTTACCTGAAATTTTATTTGGTTGTCATAAAAGCCTAAAAATTTCAATCCAACTTAAAAATAAAGTGATGATTTTTTCTTTTATGTAAAATTACAAACTTGCGCATATCGTATACAAATCGTGCCTGGAAGACAGCAGATAAAAAAAAACTCTTCAATTTATTTATAGAGAGTTAGGTTAAAATTTGTAGGCTTTTATGTCCACTAAATAAAGCTTCAGGTCAAAGAAAGCGTTCAAAACTTAGTAAAGTTCAAAAAAAAGGTCTTGATGTTACACAATGAGATGTACAATAAATTTTTTAAGCTTATTGGTTGTTATTTTAACAAAACATGACTTTTTCTATTTCAAAGAGTATGTTTGTCGTTTTTCCTAGGCGCACCGGTTGCAGAACACTGCTCTAGATTCTGATTATGGTTCACTCAGCGGGTGTCATGTCCCCAGCAAAAAAGATTAAGATTTAAACGCTTGTTTGTTCAGCTGCACAAAAACTTTTGAACAATCTTGCCGAATTAGGCATGTGTGCTAGTCGTTAGATGAATCATAGACCGAAGATAGAGTACTGTAAGAGTACATCTCGGCGCCGTGCTGTTATTACCAGGGCCTTGCCGGAACCTGGCTTGTTCGACAAAGCGTGCACAGAACAGCTTGGGTTATGTTGAAGTGCCTGCGGACTGTAGCTGCACGTTTCCATTTATGCATGGAAAAATAGAATCTTGTTCCTTTTTCCCATTGCGAATGCGGCGCCATTGCACAAACCCGAGATTACGTTGTATCCGAGTGTCACATGCATTGGACATTACACCGAGCACGAGGTCAGACAATTTTGGATAAAAGAAAAAAAATGGTGGTGGTTTGGCACATTGCTGACAGCATCTGATTCAAGCAATACATAGCAACTTGATGTAATAAAAAAATCAAGGGGGCTACTCTTGTGTATGTGTTTTGCTTGAAGTGGATACCTTTACATACTACCAAAATTTTGGCATGAATTGCCCTGTTTGACTTTAGGTTGAAAGAAATCCTTTATAGCTTACCACTTGATCTTCGACAAAAAAATGAGTATTTCTTTGAGAAACATTTTCGTGGAAGTGGACACCTTTATAATGCTTGAACATTTATACTGGAAAATTAAGCTGCAAAGTTGAACGCGAAGAAACGTTGTCATCTCTGCTCTACAGTAAAACTAATTCCGAGCGAAAAATTGCAAAAGAAGAAATCGAGCAAACCACAGACTTAGTGACAAACAAGCGGTTCAAACAACATATTTGCAGCACCGGCTTCACATTTGTGCATTATGATTTGAACAATACATAGAAATATGTTTTTTCTCAAGTCCTTTTATATAAAATAATTTAAGGTCGTTATATTTATATGGAATAAGCAAAAATATTTTGCTAAAGTACATTGTCAAATAAATAAAAAGCGAAAAAACAATGTATAAGAGAAGTAAAAAATTTTTGATTGGGCACTTTAAGCAAAGCAAGTCTGTAATAGCTTTGTAACAGGGATAGGCAAAATATCAATACATCGCCTATTCGAAATGCATACATTTTTTTGCAAAACATGTATTCCGATTCATTACGTCTTTTAAAAAAATTACAACACTAATTGTACATCAAAAAAGCCTAATTAAAACTGGTCTAAATATCTTGAATAATTTAGACAGTAAAGCAAGCTTTCCTTGGCTTCTTCATTGTTTTTAATTGTTGTACCCGTCGACGTGACTCTTTACATCCAATTTTTAATTAAGTTCACGACTTTAGAACTGCGAATCCGTTACAATCGCAATTGACGCTTGCTAAAAGAATGTCTAAACGTAAAAATTGAAATGACTTTGCTAAAGTCTAATTTTACATCTCTGATAAATTTTTAAAAACTTGTTTGCCCTTACAAAAGTTAAATAAATGATTTTTGCTATAGAGAGAATTCGAAATAACACCTTAAGTAATTTCTGAGTTATGATTTGTCAAACTTTGGTGGGCTTGTGAAGCCCACGTTGAGGAGTCAATAGCTCGAAAAAGGTTGAAGAAAATAGAGTTAATTGGTGGTTCGGCAGAGCAGAGAACTGCACGGGCAGGTGTTTTATCTATATGCGCTAAGTCAAGGCACCTACCTGGCCGCTGACTTTGCTTTCCCCACCCGTTCCTCCTATGGGCCCACGGGTTTACCCGTAGAGGTCTCTACTGCAGAGTTTTAAATAAACGTTTTATAAGAAGTGCCAGTTTTGCTTGTAATCAGATAATACTGAAAATATATGACTTATAATGAGATAAAAAAAAATTTTTATTAATACATTGAGTATAACACTGTATGTTTTTATTATAAGATATTATTTTAAATATAAAATAGGTCACCAAGCTTAGACCTATTATTTTTGTGTTGCTGCAAAACATTTATTAAGTTTCCCACTACCAATAATTTTATTAGATAAATATCCCAGTAATTAACTAAAGATTTACATAAAACTTAAATCGTACGATTTACAATCAATCAAACACATCGTTTTTGATTGAAAGTAACATTTTTATTACAACATGGAGAAGATAAAAAACATTTGAATTTTTTCAACGGACCGCAAAAAATTACAATCATGGGCCTCGTGCGATCCTTCAGGTGCGTTTATAGTTTCATGTTTTTACCATTTTTAAAATTTAAAATGCTTGGGGTCTTAAGTGTCGAGGTTTTTTGTAAAACCTTGACACCCAAAATTTTAGTTCTTCTACAGTATAACGTCGTCATGCGACAATTGAAATTCCAACTCAGCGGTTTTAGCGTATTTCGCGCAATTAGACACTTATTTGTTGTAGAACGATGAAATTAGTATCAAAATGTACAGAAGGGTCGACTTTCCCTGACCATTTAGTACATGTGATACCTCTAGAAAAAACTTATTGGAAAAATTAGATTTTTTGCAATTTTGGATTACATTGTAACAGACTGGTTGAGTTGTTCTTGTTAAATACCAGCAGTAATCTCTATTGCTTTTTATTCAAAGCTGAATTTAGACCGATAGCTGACCGGCACGGTTATTTGGAACCATAAAAAAGTTAATTTTCCAATTTATTCTTCCAGCAGTCTGTTTGTAGGGGTTGGGGGACTTAAAACTAAAAATTTTGGAAATTGGAAATGAGGCCCTTAAAATTTTACGGTATGATGGCAAAAATTAAATATAAAATTACTATTTTTATTTTACTCGCAAAAAACCCTATATATACCCCACTCAAAATTTAGTATATCGCTTTTTCCAAAATATTCTCAATATTTTACTGTACTAGAGTTGTCTTTATAAAAAAAAACAACTTTGAAAGGATTTTTACACTATTTCTAAGTGTATTTACAACTTAATATAGCTTTGATGCACCCAAAAGCTATATCAAGGGGGCGAGACATTTTAGTGCCCACAAAAATTAAAATCGAATAAATAAATAAATAGCTTCAGAAATGCTTAAATATATATTGTAAGATAAAAATGTATTGTAAGATAGATATTGTAAAATAGATATTGAAGATATTGTAAGATAGAAATGCTTAAATATAAATATATTGTAAGATATTTTGTGGCCTACTTGATGATATTTTAAAATTTCTTTATTTGTCAACTATACTTATTGCATCATTTCTTTCATTCATAAACGATTTACTACTTGCTTCTCAAATGAATACGACTTTGTACGCTAATGATGCCTATTTAATGATGTCTGACCTAAATTTAACGTCATTGCAGAATCGAGATAATATCGAATTACAAAATATTGATTATTAATTAAGAAAAAACAAATTATCTTTAAGCTTTTCGAAATCAACTTTTCAATTAATACACAAACAACCTTCTAGAACAGTCGAAAGTACTTTTAAAATTAAAATTAATGTTATTATGCTACCAAGATTCCCAATAGTCAAATATTTGGGACTTTTCATCGATCAAAATTTAAACTGGATACCACACATTAATAGCTTTATATTGATTTAGTTTTTAGTTAATAGATCATGGAAAAGTTTTTTCTTATGTTTTCTTGGTTTGGGTACGCAAATTTTCGGAAAATTAACTTCTCATCACTTGTTTTTTTTGATTTCCCTCAGATCCTAAATTCTTTTCTGATATATCACTCTATAAAAAATAGAATGCATATTATGATTATTATTACGTGTGGTTGACTTTTTCTGCCTAACTACACTGTCAATTTGCTAGAAAAGCGCTTGTAAAACAAAATTTCCAATAAAAGTACCTAAGTCCAATTTGCAAAACAAGCTTTAATTCCTTATGACATCATAATAAAATTCTAAAAAGTTGTTGAAATAGGGAGAGATACTTAACCAATGTAACAAAAAACCATTTGGGTTTTTTCCATCATTACTCTAATTTGCCAGGGTTTTTGAAAACTTTAAACCTCATTTTCTCAAAACTGACATTATGTGACTTAGGTACATTCAGCAGTGGATATTGGGTGAGGCGAATGAGGCAGTCGCCTCAGGCCCCCCTTTTTTTGGGGGCCCCCCCTCGAAAACAGCATATACAGTTTTGGATTCGCTGCAGATGTTTGTTCAGAGGACGATTCTGAGTGAAGACCTTTTTTTTTTTTTTTGGAGAACACCTTGATTTTGGGAGAAAAATATGCAAGCCCAGATCAGGCCTGTTTTTTTTCTCAGACAACATCAATTTTTGAAAATTCTTGCCTCGGGCCCCTAAATTGGAATATCCACCACTGGGTACATTCATTGCACTGGTTATTTAATCGTTCAGTTTGTTTTTTGATAATAATAGTGTTATGTATTTTTTATTTATTTATTTTTTTCTTTTTTCATTTCTTATATCTTTATCTGATTAAGGTGTTGCAGCCATGCTTTATACTATCTTGTACTTTTACTTTATGATTATCATATGCATGTTTTAACGTCTGACGTTGTGCTGCTTCTTCCTTTTCTTGATCTTTTTAATATTTATAATTTTTGTGTTAAACTGTTTAATAATGATCGAGAATAAAAATTGAATAAATGCATGAATGAATGAATAAACTAAGCACTTCATTTGTTGATTTCAATTCGAGTGGCAAATTAATTCTTTACTTCCTATAATTTTAGTTAAACCTTCGAAAACAATTTGCTGGTAAATATAATTCGATTGTTTAAACAAAGAAATTTTTTAAAATTTGAATATGGATAACTCTTTGAATAAATCTAAACAAAGGAAACTCAAAAACAAACAAACCATTTTATTGATTGATGAAGAAGAAATGCTTGCTGATAAACTAAAACAAATTTGCAACGATAAAGGTCAGGAAACAAACTCAACAAAATCGGCTGCTATTTTTCATCAAATGGCTCACATTTATCGAAACAGAATTCAAGTTCAACATGATAATTCCACTTCAATCATGATGAACTTAATTAAAAGTGTTGCACTCTATAATGCTGCAATCACAAGATCGCCTCAAAACGTTAAAAAACTTCAAGCCGATCTGGAAGTACTTTGTGTAGATATTTTGAATTTTGCTGGTGCTAAACAAGCAAGCGCTGATTTGATACACAAAGCAAAAAAAGTAAAAGAACAAATTCAAAACATGAGAAGTTTTGTCGATAAAAAGATTTTTAAAGATATGGACAAAAATCTTTCACTCAAACAAGAACAGGATCAAATTAATCAAATTAAAAATCTTCAAAACAAAATAACACAAGATTACACTAAAATTATGGCTGATTTATCACACTACTGTGAGGAGGTTATGGGCGAAGCACCATGCAAGTTCACTGTGATTGGGATGGGATCCTTAGCGAGAAAGGAAATTACTCCTTACTCGGATTTCGAACATATCATTGTTTTGGAAGAACTATCTGCACAAGAAATGCAAAACAAAAATATTCTCAATTATTTCAGATGGTTTTCTATCATATTTCAAACTGTTGTACTAAACCTTCAAGAAACCGTACTTCCAAGCATTTCAATTTACTCGTTAAACAATAAAGAGTCCAAACATGGCGATTGGTTTTACGATGCGTTTACGACACGCGGTATCAGCTTTGACGGTATGATGCCGCATGCGTGTAAATTCCCACTTGGTAGACAAGAATTGACTGAAAAAAAAACGTGGAAAACCGAACTAATTAAGCCTATCAGTGAAATGCTAAAGTACCTAACAACAGAAGAAGATTTAAAAAATGGATACCATTTAAAGGACATTCTCACCAAAATCTGCTTTGTTTATGGCGATAAAACCATTTTTGTTCACTTCGAATTGAGCGCACACAAAATAATTGAAAAAGACGAAAAAACAATCCAAATAGATACTACAAAACAACAAATGTTACAAGATCTTGAAAAGTTTGCTGCAAGAAGCACACTTCTCGAATTATTACCAAGTAAAGAATTTAATTTAAAACAAGTTATGTACAGAAGCACAACGTTGTTTATATCAGCATTGGGACGAGCTTACAACATTCGAGCGACATCATCTTTTGATATCATTGAAGAACTTGAGAAACAAAACGAAATCAGTGAAAATGCCAAACACAGATTGATGCATGCTGTGGCAACTGCATGTAAACTACGTTTAAAATGGTACACGAAATGTCAGCGTCAAAACGATGTTGTTCAAAGTAATACAAGTAATGAAACAGCAATTAAAATGCTTTTAGATCTTGCTACAAAGGAAAGTATTATTTCTTACTTTCAAACTGCATATGCCTTGCAATGTGATATTTCCAAAAGATTTCAGCTTGACAAAAAATATTTTTATTCGAATCCAAGTTTATTTAGCAGCAGTTTGTATTATTGTCTGGGAGAAAAACAAAAATTTATAGCACTTACAAAGGAATACAAAAATATTGATGATGAGAAAAAAACCAGGCTGTTCACATTTGATCATTGTATGCAAGAATATCAATTCACTGAATCAAAAATTAATAGTTATTATGCATTTACAAATAAGCAAGACTCAGGAAATAATCAATCATTGATTGAAACTGAAAAAGAACAACACCATAACTTAGTAACAGCCCACTATCTCAGAAAATTCGGAATTTATTTGATTAATATGAGTGAATGCGATGAAGCACTAGAATACTTCAAAAAAGAAGAAAACATTTTAAAAGAAATTTTAAACAAGCGCAACAACATGAGAGCACCAATGTTAGAATCTATTCCTAAAAAACAATGTATAATACAACAAAAAACAAATGCAACTGTAAATAGAAAAAAATTTGAAAATTCAACCTCCCCATACAACAAAAAAAAGACATATCAACTCTTAAGATTTTCAAACTGCCAAAGAGAAATTGGCTGGTGTTTGATGAATATGAATCAACTCAACGAGGCATTAGATTACTTAAAACGATCATTGGCAATTCGAGAACGAATATCGCTGGGTGTTCGCTCAGACCCAGATATTTCGGTAACATTACAGGAAATCGGTACTTGTTTGATGAACATGAATCAACTCACCGAGGCATTGGATTACTTAAAACAATCATTGGCAATTCGAGAACGAATATCGCTGGGTGTTCGCTCAGACCCAGATATTTCGGAAACATTACAGGAAATCGGTACTTGTTTGATTGAAATGAATCAACTCACCGAGGCATTGGATTACTTAAAGCGATCATTGGCAATTCGAAAACGAATATCGCTGGGTGTTCGCTCAGACCCATATATTTCGGTAACATTACAGGAAATCGGTCGTTGTTTGATGAATATGAATCAACTCATTGAAGCATTCGATTACTTCAAACGATCATTGGCAATTCGAGAACGAATATCGGTGGATGTTGACTCAGACTCATATATTTCGGTAACATTACAGGAAATGGGTCGTTGTTTGATTGAAATGAATCAACTCAACAAGGCATTGAATTACTTAAAACGATCATTGACGATTCGGGAACGAATATCGCTGGATGTTGACTCAGACCCATATATTTCGGCAACATTATACGAAATCGGTCGTTGTTTGATTGAAATGAATCAACTCAACGAGGCATTGGATTACTTAAAACGATCATTGGCGATTTGCAAACGAATATCAGTGGATGTTGACTCAGACCCACGTATTTCGGTAACATTACAGGAAATCGGTACTTGTTTGATGAATATGAACCAACTCAACGAGGCATTGGATTACTTGAAACGATCATTGGCGATTCGAGAGCGAATATCGCTAGATGTTGACCCAGACCCATATATTTCGGTGACATTACAGGAAATCGGTCGTTGTTTGATGAATATGAATCAACTCACCGAGGCATTGGATTACTTTAAACGATCATTGGCGATTCGGGAACGAATATCGCTGGATGTTGACTCAGACCCACGTATTTCGGTAACATTACAGGAAATCGGTCGTTGTTTGATGAATATGAATCAACTCATTGAGGCATTGGATTACTTCAAACGATCATTGGCGATTCGAGAACGAATATCGCTAGATGTTGACTCAGACCCATATATTTCGGTAACATTACAGGAAATCGGTACTTGTTTGATAACTATGAATCAACTCATTGAAGCATTGGATTACTTCAAACGATCATTGGCAATTCGCGAACGAATATCACTGGATGTTGACTCAGACCCATATATTTCGGTAACATTACAGGAAATCGGTCGTTGTTTGATGAATATGAATCAACTCACTGAGGCATTGGATTACTTCAAACGATCATTGGCGATTAATAAACGAATATTGCTGGATGTTGACTCAGACCGAGGTATTTCAGTAACATTACAGGAAATCGGTCGTTGTTTGATGAATATGAATCAACTCACCGAGGCAATGGATTACTTGAAACGATCATTGGCAATTCGGGAACGAATATCGCTGGATATTGACTCAGACTCAGATATTTCGGTAACATTACAGGAAATCGGTCGTTGTTTGATGAATATGAATCAACTCACCGAGGCATTGGATTACTTCAAACGATCATTGGCGATTCGAGAGCGAATATCGCTTGATGTTGACTCAGACCCATATATTTCGGTAACATTACACCAAATCGGTCGTTGTTTGATGAATATGAATCAACTCACCGATGCATTGGATTACTTAAAACGATCATTGGCGATTAATAAACGAATATCGCTGGATGTTGACTCAGACCCATATATTTCAGTAACATTACAGGAAATCGGTTGTTGTTTGATGAATATGAATCAACTCACTAAAGCATTGGATTACTTAAAACGATCATTGGCGATTCAGGAACGAATATCGCTGGATGTTGACTCAGATCCACGTATTTTGGTAACATTACACCAAATCGGTCGTTGTTTAATGAATATGAATCAACTCAATGAGGCATTGGATTACTTCAAACGATCATTGGCGATTCAGGAACAAATATCGCTAGATGTTGACTCAAACCAAGGTATTTCGGTAACATTACAGGAAATTGGTACTTGTTTGATGAATATGAATCAACTCATCGATGCATTGGATTACTTCAAACGATCATTGACAATTAATAAACGAATATCGGTGGATGTTGACTCAGACCCATATATTTCGGTAACATTACAGCAAATCGGTCGTTGTTTCATGTATATGAATCAACTCACTAAAGCATTGGATTACTTAAAACGATCATTGGCGATTCGGGAACGAATATCGATGGATGTTAACTCAGACCCATATATTTCGGTAACATTACAGGAAATCGGTAGTTGTTTGATGAATTTAAATCAATTCACCGAAGCATTGGATTACTTGAAACGATCATTGGCGATTCGAGAACGAATATCGCTAAATGTTGACTCAGACCCACGTATTTTTGTAATATTACCCGAAATCGGTCGTTGATTGATGAATATGAATCAACTCATTGAAGCATTGGATTACTTAAAACGATCATTAGCGATTCGGGAACGAATATCGATGGGTGTTGACTCAGACCCACGTATTTCGGTAACATTACAGGAAATGGGTCGTTGTTTGATTGAAATGAATCAACTCACTGAGGCATTGGATTACTTAAAATGATCATTGGCGATTCAGGAACGAATATCGATGGATGTTAACTCAGACCCATATATTTCGGTAACATTAAAGGAAATCGATACTTGTTTGATGAACATGAATCAATTTACTGAGGCATTGGATTACTTGAAACGATCATTGGCGATTCGGAAACGAATATCGCTAAATGTTGACTCAGACCCACGTATTTTGGTAACATTACCCGAAATCGGTCGTTGATTGATGAATATGAATCAACTCATTGAAGCATTGGATTACTTAAAATGATTATTGGCGATTCGGGAACAAATATCGATGGGTGTTGACTCAGACCCACGTATTTTGGTAACATTACAGGAAATCGGTACTTGTTTGATTGAAATGAATCAACTCACCGAGGCATTGGATTACTTAAAATGATCATTGGCGATTCGGGAACGAATATCGGTGGATGTTAACTCAGACCCATATATTTCGGTAACATTACAGGAAATCGGTACTTGTTTGATGAATTTAAATCAATTCATCGAAGCATTGGATTACTTGAAACGATCATTGGCGATTCGAGAACAAATATCGCTGGGTGTTGACTCAGACCCATATATTTCGGTAACATTACAGGAAATCGGTCGTTGTTTGATTGAAATGAATCAACTCACCGAAGCATTGGATTACTTAAAACAATCATTGGCGATTCGGGAACGAATAGCGGTGGATGTTAACTCAGACCCACGTATTTCGGTAACATTACAGGAAATCGGTACTTGTTTGATGAACATGAATCAATTTACCGAGGCATTGGATTACTTGGAACGATTATTGGCGATTCGCGAACGAATATCGGTGGATGTTGACTCAGACCCATATATTTCGGCAATATTACACCAAATCAGTCGTTGTTTGATGAACATGAATCAATTCACCCAGGCATTGCATTACTTAAAATGATCATTAGCGATTAATAAACGAATATCGCTGGGTGTTGACTCAGACCCACGTATTTCGGTAACATTACAGGAAATCGGTTGTTGATTGATGAATATGAATCAACTCATTAAAGCATTGGATTACTTAAAACGATCATTGGCGATTCGGGAACGAATATCGATGGGTGTTGACTCAGACCCACGTATTTCGGTAACATTACAGGAAATCGGTCGTTGTTTGATTGAAATGAATCAACTCAACGAGGCATTGGATTACTTAAAATGATCATTGGGAATTCGGGAACGAATATCGCTGGATGTTGACTCAGACCCATATATTTCGGTAACATTACAGGAAATCGGTACTTGTTTGATGAATTTAAATCAATTCACCGAAGCATTGGATTACTTAAAATGATCATTGGCGATTCGAGAACGAATATCGGTGGATGTTGACTCAGACCCACGTATTTTGGTAACATTACCCGAAATCGGTCGTTGATTGATGAATATGAATCAACTCATTGAAGCATTGAATTACTTAAAACAATCATTGGCAATTCGATAACGAATATCGCTGGATGTTGACT
Organism: Diplosoma virens; assembly: GCA_963680785.1. NCBI lineage: Eukaryota > Metazoa > Chordata > Ascidiacea > Aplousobranchia > Didemnidae > Diplosoma > Diplosoma virens. The sequence goes on from OY796893.1 coordinate 19,291,875, forward strand.
CAGACCCACATATTTCGGTAACATTACAATAAATCGGTCGTTGTTTGATTGAAATGAATCAACTCACTAAAGCATTGGATTACTTAAAACAATCATTGGCGATTCGGGAACGAATATCGGTGGATGTTAACTCAGACCCACGTATTTCGGTAACATTACAGGAAATCGGTACTTGTTTGATGAACATGAATCAATTTACTGAGGCATTGGATTACTTGAAACGATCATTGGCGATTCGCGAACGAATATCGCTGGATGTTGACTCAGACCCATATATTTCGGCAATATTACACCAAATCGGTCGTTGTTTGATGAATATGAATCAATTCACCCAGGCATTGCATTACTTAAAACGATCATTAGCGATTAATAAACAAATATCGCTGGGTGTTGACTCAGACCCACGTATTTCGGTATAACATTACAGGAAATCGGTTGTTGATTGATGAATATGAATCAACTCATTGAAGCATTGGATTACTTAAAACAATCATTGGCTATTCGGGAACGAATATCGCTGGATGTTGACTCAGACTGAGGTATTTCGGTAACATTACACGAAATCGGTAGTTGTTTGATAACTATGAATCAACTCATTGAAGCATTCAATTACTTAAAACGATCACTGGCGATTAAGGAACGAATATCGCTGGATGTTGACTCAGATCCACGTATTTCGGCAACATTACACAAAATCGGTAGTTGTTTGATAACTATGAATCAACTCCTTGAAGCATTGGATTACTTAAAACAATCATTGGCAATTCAGGAACAAATATCGCTGGATGTTGACTCAGACCCACGTATTTCCGCAACATTATACGAAATCGGTAGTTGTTTGATTGAAATAAATCAACTCACCGAGGCATTGGATTACTTGAAACGATCATTGGCGATTCGAGAACGAATATCGCTGGATGTTGACCCAACTCATATATTTCGGTAACATTACAGGAAATCGGTACTTTTTTGATTGAAATGAATCAACTCACCGAGGCATTGCATTACTTGAAACGATCATTGGCGATTCAAAAACAAATATCGCTGGGTGTTGACTCAGACCCACATATTTCGGCAACATTACAGGAAATTGGTAGTTGTTTAATGAATATGAATCAATTCATTGAGGCATTGGATTACTTAAAACGATCATTGGCAATTCGAGAACGAATATCGGTGGATGTTGACTCAGGCCCATATATTTCGCTAACATTACAGGAAATCGGTCGTTGTTTGATGAATATAAATCAACTCATTAAGGCATTGGATTACTTGAAACGATCATTGGCGATTCGGGAACGAATATCGATGGATGTTGACTCAGACCCATATATTTCGGTAACATTACACCAAATCGGTCGTTGTTTGATTGAAATGAATCAACTCACTAAAGCATTGGATTACTTAAAACAATCATTGGCGATTCGGGAACGAATATCGGTGGATGTTAACTCAGACCCACGTATTTCGGTAACATTACAGGAAATCGGTACTTGTTTGATGAACATGAATCAATTTACTGAGGCATTGGATTACTTGAAACGATCATTGGCGATTCGCGAACGAATATCGCTGGATGTTGACTCAGACCCATATATTTCGGCAATATTACACCAAATCGGTCGTTGTTTGATGAATATGAATCAATTCACCCAGGCATTGCATTACTTAAAACGATCATTAGCGATTAATAAACAAATATCGCTGGGTGTTGACTCAGACCCACGTATTTCGGTATAACATTACAGGAAATCGGTTGTTGATTGATGAATATGAATCAACTCATTGAAGCATTGGATTACTTAAAACAATCATTGGCTATTCGGGAACGAATATCGCTGGATGTTGACTCAGACTGAGGTATTTCGGTAACATTACACGAAATCGGTAGTTGTTTGATAACTATGAATCAACTCATTGAAGCATTCAATTACTTAAAACGATCACTGGCGATTAAGGAACGAATATCGCTGGATGTTGACTCAGATCCACGTATTTCGGCAACATTACACAAAATCGGTAGTTGTTTGATAACTATGAATCAACTCCTTGAAGCATTGGATTACTTAAAACAATCATTGGCAATTCAGGAACAAATATCGCTGGATGTTGACTCAGACCCACGTATTTCCGCAACATTATACGAAATCGGTAGTTGTTTGATTGAAATAAATCAACTCACCGAGGCATTGGATTACTTGAAACGATCATTGGCGATTCGAGAACGAATATCGCTGGATGTTGACCCAACTCATATATTTCGGTAACATTACAGGAAATCGGTACTTTTTTGATTGAAATGAATCAACTCACCGAGGCATTGCATTACTTGAAACGATCATTGGCGATTCAAAAACAAATATCGCTGGGTGTTGACTCAGACCCACATATTTCGGCAACATTACAGGAAATTGGTAGTTGTTTAATGAATATGAATCAATTCATTGAGGCATTGGATTACTTAAAACGATCATTGGCAATTCGAGAACGAATATCGGTGGATGTTGACTCAGGCCCATATATTTCGCTAACATTACAGGAAATCGGTCGTTGTTTGATGAATATAAATCAACTCATTAAGGCATTGGATTACTTGAAACGATCATTGGCGATTCGGGAACGAATATCGATGGATGTTGACTCAGACCCATATATTTCGGTAGCATTACAGGAAATCGGTCGTTGTTTGATTGAAATGAATCAATTCACCGAGGCATTGGATTACTTAAAACGATCATTCGATTAATAAAGGAATATTGCTAGATGTTGACTCAGACCCACGTATTTCGGTAACATTACAGGAAATCCGTCGTTGTTTGATGAATATGAATCAACTCACCGAAGCATTGAATTACTTAAAACGATCATTGGCGATTCGGGAACGAATATCGCTTGATGTTGACTCAGACCAAGGTATTTCGGCAACATTAGATAAAAATGGTTGTTGTCTGATTGAAATGAATCAATTCACCGAGGCATTGGATTACTTAAAACGATCGTAGGCGTTGACTCAAATTTAAATATTTTGCAGATCTCACACGTCATTGATTGTTTTTTGGTGACAATGAATTTGATGAATTCGATTACCGAGGCAATTGTACAGAAAAAAAAAAGTAGTTTGAATAGTTTTTCTTGATATTGTCAGTTAATTGAGATTAACCCAAGTGTTGACCTCACTGCCAACATATGTCAAATTGACAGGCTTATTCAAGATTACGGCTATTAATGACCTGCGTCACTGTATTTAGTAATCTTTAATACAATGCAATTCTGCGTCACTGCATTTAGTAATCTTAAATACAATGCAAACTAATTTGGTGGTACTGAATACAAATAAGAACGCGAATTGAATATAATAAGACTTTGATAAAATTCAAGGCGATTTTTAATTAATTTCAATGCTCTGAAGCCAAACAACACTGATCAAATTTTCAGAAACAATAATTACTTACTAAATTGAATTTTTACCAAAAAAGGGCCGATTACGAAACAACCACCAAATATTGCGTGATCAATGTTGAAAGAGGTTTTTAAATGAAACTTACAGATATTGTTTGTTTTCTGATCACTAATTAATTACCCATAAAAAATTGGGTGTTTTAACACATCAATGACAAATTTTGATGTTAAATGTTTCTAATGTATCTTATTTGTGTTAGGGCATCACGTATTTTGTAACACTCAGTTACGATTGTGACGCATTTTACTTAAAGTTTTCACAACGATGTCCTGTCATCACAGGATTTAAAAAAATATTTGTTCCTTGCCTCATTGAATTATCTCATTGAATAGTAAAAATAGCACAAAGATTTTTTTAACGATCTAGAATTCAGAGCAAAGCCGCAGGTTTGAATTTGACCAGTAAATATCATTATTATTCGTCTGAAAGGGCGTCTGGAATATAAAGTATATGCCAAATTAGTATACGCATCGAAAATTAAAATGATGTGCGGTTGCGATCGCTTAATTGCAAAAAAAGCTAAAAGAAAAAGTTTGACGTTTTGCTATATTTACTGTTATCATCTATAGCAATGGTTTTCAATCTAAAAATTGCGACCCCGTGTGAGTTGTTTGACTATTTTCTGGGGGTCGTGGGAGCATTTTATAAACAGTATTGGAGATCACTAATACGAGAAATTGGAAAGAAATTTTAAGTGAAGATCGGTTTTTTAGAGATCACTAAATTTTTTGCGCAGAAAATCGAGAAATCGGTGGTGGTCGTTTACTTTCCTTGGGTTGGAAAGTGGGTCGAGGTATGAAAAAGATGAAAAATTACTGATTTAAAGTAAACCATAACTATGGCATAGTGATTATAATTTTACTGCAGAATAAAAAAGATCGAACGCTTTTTCTAGAAATAAGTGGCTCAAAATACATTCGTGTTCAATCCCATTGTCACATTTGAGAATTATATAAGTTCACTGTAAAGACTTTCATGTTTTGCTTACCGTATTGAGTTATGTTAAATTGTAGAAAAGTCTGAGATTTGTTGGAAAACACAATCAAAACATAAATCGAGAGATCGAAAGTTACAATTTCAAAATATACTGAACGTTCTATTGCATACAAAATATAGACTAAACTTTGAAATTTACGTTCATATTTTGACGTTCGGAATAAGATTATGCTGGAAAAATGCTTTATACTATCACGTCTTGATTATTGCAGTTTTGCATATGCAAATATACCATCGTATCTTGTTTATAAACTAGGAAGAGTACTTAATGCATGTATCAGATTTATTTGTGACATTCCCATAAATAATCGCAACTTGCTATCGTACTATAAAAAGTGTCATATATTATCAATCCAGTATCGTACAAAGTATAAATTGTGTTTAATTGCTTTTTAAATAGTCAGTAACTTAGCAGCTCAGTACCTCACAGATACTACCTACTTCTATAGACCCTTGAGAGAAAATCTCAGAATTGTAAATGACAGTTTCATTTTAACTCTAAACGTTGTACTCAAAATAGTATATCTCATAAAATGTGTGTTTCTTGGAATGCGTTACCATATGTATTGCGTGCTGAAACCTGTCTTACAAAGTTTAAAAAAGATCTTAAACCACCTCTTTTAAAGATATGTTTTGCGATATGCATCAATAATTTTCTCTTCAATATTTTTGATAATTGATTTTTTTATGTTGCTGTATATATTGTTTTTTGATTAATTTTTTTTACATTTTTAAATGTTGTCTGTCCTTATATATGTGTGTTTGTTTTTATCGTTTAGAAAAACCGCTCTGAGACCATACAAATTTCCTTTCAAGGATTTGGGTGTAGAGTGGTATACAAAAACGTTATCATCATTATTATTATTATATTGCAGTAATGTATGCAGAGAATTTACGGCATTTGCTAAGAATAGTAGTTAAAAGGTCAAATAAACCGTTAAAATAAGCTTTCTCGGTAAAATACCAAAATTCTTAAACCACTTATTGCAGACGTTATGATGTGAGTGGTAACAGAAAAAATTAAATGAAAATATTTATTTCTGCATCAATGTTTGGTGATTTTTATTGGCATGGTTAGGAAAAACTATACCATTTACATTATTGTAAACAAACAGTCTTTTATTGTTCAGGAAACATAAATGTTGGCCATCATCAATTGTCATTGAACAAGTAAAACATTTTTACACTTTTAAATTAACATCAACATCACCAAAACATCAATCACTAAACTATATTTTTTTTTGGTCAGAAATTGGGAGATATCTAGTTATTGGGGTTGACTACGTAAATTGTCATCTCCTTAGGAAAAGGCGAGCTACATAAAATTTAAATATTTCTTTTATAAAGCTCCATAAAATCTTTAAATGTATTTTTTAACGTTTTACTGATGCAATAATTAGTTTAGTTGTGACAACGAGCCTAGAGCTGCCATAATGTAAAGCGTTAATTGATTGTTTTTCTTGAATTTCGTTTTTATTGCATGCAGGACAATCATGAAAAAATTATTAACATGTCACTGTTAAAAATTTTTTAGTAACTTTATGGCAACGCTTCTTCATCTAATGATGGTATCCACTGTCGATCCAGTTTTGGAAGGAAAAAAATTGTTGCCACACAAGTTCAGTTCAGCTTGGGGCAACTAATAAGTAAAGGTCGATACAAATTTACAACCGTTTATAGCAGTGGTCGGCAACCACAGGGCCGCGTACTTTTCCAGATTAAATGCTTTGAAACATTTTTGTAACGTTAGAGCAGTGTTCGGCAACCTGTGGGCCACGGCCCAAATGTGGGCCTTTTAGCAATTTTTCGTGGGCCGCGGGCTATTTGGTTTTACAAAGTCTTTGTGGGCCGCATGCTAGCCGTACGTGCATGGTAGTTTTAATAACTAGCCAAGCCAGATCTCGCTAACTATTTTTTTCATTAACCAAAAAGTCGCAATGACATTTGCCAATGCGACTTTTCAGATACAAATTTATGACGTCTCTTTGTCATGGAGACCAAGGAGATTTAAATTTTTTTGAGAATGAAACCAGAAAACTTTTGTTTTTTTACTAACCTTGGCTTGCCAGCATGACTAATAATACCCCTTTTACAGTACACCTACACCAAAATCAAAACTAAAATATTATTTAAATGAAGACTTTTGCTTAAAATCAAGTACTTCATATCTAAATGTGATAATAAAATGTTAAGCAATATAAACAAAATGTTTGAAATATTTTTTGCGAAGCTTAGCTTTCCCGTATGACTGATTAATATCTCTTTTACTGTAGCTAACGCCGCCCCACAAATCAAATCTAAAATACCATTTAAACTGAAATTTTTTGGTTTAAAATCAGATTGTTTATATGAAAAAGATATTTGAATTATTTTTTTTTATAAAGCTTAGTTTGCCCACCATCGGCCGCCACCGTTGGAAATTAATAAAACAGGGTTTTCGCTTTAATAATAAAACAAAAATTAATAAAACAAGCCTTTAGGCATTAATCTCCTAGCTTCTAAAAGAGAAAGAAAAAACTTAAATGTTAACAGATAATATTATCTTCTCTTTTTTAAAAAAGAGAAAGAAAAAATAAATCTTTATTTTTAAAGAGAAAGAAAAGAGAAATACCGGGGGAGCAGGAGGGCATATGCCCCCCAAGTTTCAAAAAATTGAACAAAATTATAATTATTCGGACAGTGTAAGAAAAACTTGAGCGAAATCAAGAATTTTAGGGCAGTGACAAAGATAAAAATAAGGTTATTGTTCTAATTGCAGAAAAAAAATTTTTTTCAGAGATTGTTATCTTTTTGGGACGAAAATTGAGAATTCAGAGACAGATTTTAAGCGAAGATCTGCTTTTTAGAGATCACATTACTTCGGGACAAAAATCGACAAAAATGAAACAGATTCAAAGGGAAAACCTTTTTTTTTGGTTTTCACACTAAATTTTAGACAAATTTTCTTTTTATATCCGTAAAGTTCTAAAAAGTTAAGATTCTGGCGCGTCAAAAAATTTGGGCAAAACTTTATTGCCCCCCGATTTCCTGGTACGCTTATGAGCATAAAAGATCCAATAAACTATTTTTGATATCCATGCTTCCACCATGTTGAAAAGCATTGTTTTTATTTACTGAAATTTATTCAGAATCCTTCAATATTTACAGGAAGACCAAATTACTAACAAATACACAGTTAATTAACGTAGTATTTAAAGTTCACCACAATTGGTGTATTTTAGAAACATAGTTATTCTAAATATTCGGTTGTAAGTAAAATATCTGAAATCTACTGTTTGACATATCTTGACAAGATGTCGGTTTTGACACAAGACGTGTTAACTCAAAATTGATTAGAAAAATGTCCATCAATAACGAACTCCTTATATTTTGAGTTGTACAGCAGTAATGAAATATGAGTATATCGTTATATGAAGTGATAAATGCCAATAAGTTGAGATATCCTTATACTCAGTAACCTGAAGTTTACGTAAAATGTAGTTTTTGGCAAAGAAATAACTAATATACAAGGCGAAACACCCACGTAATTCAATCGCAATTTTATTTGCTTGTTTTCTTATGTTACCATCGGGGCCAAAATGGTGGACATTTTGCCCCAAAGCGTATTCCTCTCTTTGGCTAATAGTAACTGAGACCGTTCAAATTTATTGTTTTTGTAATCAAGTGCAATGCAAAGAAGATGAACTACTTTAATTTCTCTTGAAACCAATCAGATGCTAGTGTGCTAGTTTTTTTTTACTTAAAATCAATCAGAACTTTTGTTGACTCTTGTTTGAAGTTTTTAAAATATTATTTGTAACCTAAAATAAACTTTTTAATTCCATAATTCAACTGCTCAAGTTTTTATCATTTGCTTTTTTACAGTTGTTCAGCAACATAATGGTTATCCATTTCGAGTACTATTGTTGACGATTGTGACGCGCCATTTACTAAGTAACAGCTAGTGGACTTTTTACCTTAAAAGTGTGTCTTAACCAGGGCTGCAAACTCGAAGCATTTTTAATCGAGTTCGAGTTCGAGTTCGAGTTCACAAAAAATTTGCAAGTCCGAGTTCGAGTTCGAGTTCTTTAAATTTCAATTTTTCGAGTTCGAGTTCGAGTTCACAAAATAAAGTTGAAAAAATACAGTTGAAATAGAGTTAAGAGAATAATTCAACCGCGAAAAACTGAGCACATGTTAAAAATACTTTGTCATCAATGTTACCAATTTTAATCTACTGTATTATTAAACAAAATAAAAGAGGATAGCAAATTATAATTTGGCACCAACACTGAGAAATGTTATAGTTAAATTTACTCATTAAATGAACTCAAACATCACAAACTTTTTTCAAGTTCGAGTTCAAGTTCGAGTTCAGAAATTTTTGTTTTTCGAGTTCGAGTTCGGCCAAAATTGCCGAGTTCTTCGAGTTCGAGTTCGAGTTCGAGTTCGCAGCCCTGGTCTTAACCCACTTTACTCCGCGTTGCCTGTTTCGTGCACTTCAGCTGTAAACCTGTAATTAGTTTTGGTTTTGATCCCGAACATGTGGCCCGGAGCAAGGCTCAGTTTGGCTGAGATAACGTACGTATTTGCAAATTTCCTTTGTGACATTCAACATTGAAGCAAATTCATTGTAAATAAAAATAGTTGAAATAAGGGGTGCCCAACTTTTTACTAGTCGCGCGCCAAATATTCGTCTACAAGTTTACCTCGGGTCACAATCGCTGCAGTAATCAAAGTGATAATATCATGCAAGTTAGTTCGAAAATTTTACGTTAAAGTTAAAGGAACGTTAAAGGAATGATTTTTTTTGGTATTTTTCGGTCACATTGATTTTAACGATTACTTTAAATTAACTTTCATAAAAAATAGAATTTGAACTACCAATTTAGTTGAAAACAAAAATAAAGAAGATCATTTAGACTTCCAACCAGGGGTGCGAGAAAGCATTCCAGGGGGTGCGAGACGGCTTTTTCAGTTTTTTGTGTTGTATTAAAAATAATGTCATTATCAGTTCTTTCTGTGTTAATTGTTCAGCGCATTCTGTGTTCATTCATGGAATGCTCAATACATGGCAGCTTGGCTTTCTCCTTCGCTTTTTGAGAGTTGTGGCACAATCATCGCATTCGGCGTACAGCAGATTCGTAGCAGCGAGTTAGTTCGGTACAGTTATGGGCTGAACAAGAATTGTAAAGCAAAACAAAATAAAGGAGAACAAGAATTGTAAAGAAAAAGATATCTTTCAATGTGCGAAGAAATTTTTCTTGAAACATGACTTAGATATCCAAAGTATTATTTCTATGTTTACCGACAGTGCCCTTGCTATACCGGGAAATAATTCGGAATTTTTTGCTTGGTTAAAACAGGAAATTCCGCACTTGCAAGGTACCCACTGTTTTCTTCATCGACAAGCTTTGGCATCAAAAACATTGCTTCCAAAATTGAAAAATGTCCTTGATGGACCTTAATCTTTCAAATTTTTCCTCACTTGTAGAAATGGCTGATGACGATGAGTCCTTAATTCCCAATGTGTGTGAAGAAATCGTGGGTCATTTGGAAATACTATCAAAGTCATTTCATGGATATTTTGAAGGAAGAGAACTGGAAACTTCTAAAAAATAAATTATAAGTCCATACTTCTTTAACCCCTTCAGACCTGAATTTTTATTAAACTGTATAAAATAGTAAATTTGTTATTTCTTTGAAGAATGTGTTGCCAAAATGTAGTTGCACAAAAAAAAATTTGTCGGGGCGCATCTATAAATTAGTATAGGGGCTTTAAATATTTGGGACTAATTAGTCCCAATTGGTTCAAAGCGTACTTTTTTTCAAAATATCAGCTTTAATTTTTCTTGTTATATTCAATGAATTTGAGTAATTTTAAGAAATCTGGAGTTTTGGAAAAATAGATATATTTATTACATCATAAAAACTTTCTGTTTTTTTTAACATTTGAATTTAAACAATGATTATTCAAAGAGCATTTGCGTCTATTGACGATTTTCTGCCATAGTAGTCTTTCATGGTTTCAAAAATCAGCATGATAATTACTTTTTACCCTGCTTTATTAAACAGCATAACAATTGAAGTAATGCACACACATATTTTACACCAAAATATTCCTCTCAAAACCGAAATGCCATTTCCAGAAACAATTTTTTTACTTGTTTGACAAAGAAACAAATCACAACAATTACAGAATGTGCAAGTACGAGAGTCTATTTTTTGCTTGGTACACAATTTGCATTTAACACAGTCTTGATAAGAAACTCGTGTAACTTGATGAATATCGGAACCGTCTGAGGGAAATCTTGAAACCACAGTTGAAGAACTTCTTGCTCGTTTTCTGCTTGAAAATTTCCCGATTAAATTCATAACAACGTCGTGCTTTGAGTTCGTTAACGTTTTCATGCGCGCACTGTGAGGAAATTTATCTTGTATATATTTGAAGGTATTACATCTGACACAACTTTTACACCAAGACCAGGATCTTTATTCCAATAATCGCGAATACTAGGAAGGGTACGATATCCCATAAACGAAGTTGTTGGCAGTGTGGGCGAGTGGTTAAAGCGCCGGGATCGTGATCAACACGGTCTCGGTTCAAAACCCACTCGCGCCATTCTGTTGTGTCCTAGGGAAAGACATTTTACGATACTTTCCCCTACTTGGCCATTCTGGCAAGCAGTTCTAAATTACAGACATATCTTTATTAAATTACAGCAGACAGCAATATCTTGGTATCTCCGGAAGCAGATCGGGGTGATCGCCTACCCTATGTAATAGCGCTTCAGTCGCTTTCCTGCGAGTAAGGAGGATAAATATGGAGATAAAATAAATAAAATAAAATAATATAAATGCTTTTAGCTCATTAATTTCTATTTTAAAAACTATTCCTTTCTGCTGTATATACAACTCACTCCGTACACTGACCAAATTCATTAGCGTTTTCAGCTTTATGGTGTTTGAAAAGATTTCTATTGGTTTTGGCTCATGGCCATCTTCATAACTTAAATTGACTGTACCAGATAAAGAGCAATTCGGAATATCAAAAGAAGTACAAATCTTTTTCCAATAAAATAGATGAGATAAAGGCTCCACAACATTTGGTTCAATACTTTATGCAGGGGTATCATCGATTGTTACTGTTATAGTATCATCAGTATCTGACATTGCTTCCTCCAAAAATATTACCTCTTTTTCATCTATAAGGTTATTATTGGATGAATCTAACTCATCAGCAGTAATTAATTCCACTACTTCATTTACACCAATTATAAATTTTCTTGATCTAGTCTGTTTGTGGGCCATCTAAATTCGACAAAAAACAAGTAAAAAGTACGCATAAAGCCGGTTGGGACTAAATAGTCCCAAGTTTGAAAAGCAAATAAATTAATCATAAACACTGGTAAAAAAGTCAAATTTGCTTTATATCATTACACTAGACTTTTTTCTCGTAAATTTTATTCAGCTTTTCTTAAATTAAACATTATTTTATTTTTGAATTAAATTTTAAAACTATATATACTGTAGTTAAACTAAACTTTATGTATTTAGTTGGTTTGATAATCACAAAGAAAAGAATTTGCACGTTTACAATTGATTAGCATGGTTGCCAAAATATTGCTAAAGAATAATAAAAAAGTTTTTCATAAAATTTTATAGTATTATAGAAGAAATTTCAAAAATAGTGGTATGGGACTAAATAGTCCTTTCGGTCCGAAAGTGTTAATTTGGATTAGCCTATATGTAGAATGATGAAAAATTAAAGGACGATCTCATTGAATTGCGCACAAATCATGTTCTTGAAATGCAGTTTGAAAGCAAAACCCTGGAAACCCTGGAACAATATTCGTGCTTCGCAATGGACATGTTTCCAAAATTTTGTGGAAAAGCACTAAGTGTGCTCATCCCATTCGCGACGATTTACTTATGCCAATCTGGATTTAGTGCCCTTCTGTCAATCAAAACAAAATCTAGAAATCGCTTGAGTGCACAGGCAGACATGGATTGCTATCAGTAACAAAGTGCCACGTTTTGAAAAACTCCTAGGCAGTAAACAGGAACAAAAGAGTCATTAAATTTTAATTCGTTAGATTTTTTTAAAATTATATATAGATGAAAATTTAATTTTTTGTAAAGTTCATGCAATGTTCGGTTTATTGTATTTTTTGGTTTTCATATATTTCATTTTTGCTCATACAGTACATTCTTAAAAATTAGTTATGCAAATTTTCTCGCTCGCTTTCAACTTTACTCTTAAGTAAATCATTACATGTACTGTAAGGGGTGCGAGAAAATATTAAAATATTTTAGGGGTGCAGGGGATTAAAAAGGTTGGGAACCACTGCTCTACATGTTGTTTTTCCAAACAAAGCAAAGAACCTCTTCCTGAGACAAAAATAATTGTATTCCAAATTATCTGCGCACCATTGAATTGATTTAGAGCAGTGGTGCTCAACCTTTTTCCGCCTGCGGCACATTTTGGGACTTTTTCGAAATTCACGGCGCATTTCAACCAGATTTCTTGATTTCTGTCTCCAAAGCAGGTGCTTTGTAAAAAAAAAGAAAGGTCTTCACTTTGATTCAGGTTTTATTTTTTCGATTAAATGCCTAATAGCTGCAAGTTGGACATCGCTGGACTAATGTTTTTCAAAAAGTTTCGCAGCACGCAGGTTGAGAAACACAGATTTAGAGGCAGTGCGATAATTCAAGATGATTCAGCATCTGATTAAAGATTCTTTGGAGGACCGCGGGCCGCAGGTTGGGCAGCCATGGTTTAAATAGAAAAGCAGTAAAATTTAGAGTTAGCCCTATTAATCGAATAAAAAAAAGGTTGCAATTGTTGGTGATGTGAAAAAAATACGGTAGGCCCTAAACCTAAAAAACTCAACTGCGTAAAAACAAGCAAAAATTTAGAATTAGTGCAAAATGCTTGTTAGAGTTGATTGTCAAAAAAAGCTATAATGCTTACTTGCAAAAGTTTTAGCTATTCGCCGTATTAGTAATTATTTTTTGAATCTGTGTAATTACGTTTCCCAGCTGTAGCATTAGCACGAATACGTGCAAAGATGTTTATTTGTTATACTAATATTTCATTGCTCTTCAAATAATTGCGATCTGTTCTGGTGAGTAATCTAATAATGACACGGTCTATGAATTGTACGCATCGTCGATGCCGCGTTTGACTTCTCGGGATAATAGAGCAAACACAGAAAGATCAAACATAAGTCTAAAACGCAAGTAGAAACAATTACAACATTTTTTTCATCTGCTGTATGAATCAAAAACGCTTTGTCAACGTTTTGACAATACAAATCATCTTTTTCAGTTAAAATTTTAAATCGTTAACTTAGAATTACGACCAGTAATTTCTTTGAAAAACCTGCGACGAAAGCGTAAAAGTAAACAAAAGCAAACCAGTTACACGTAATCTTTTTAAGTTCCTCTTTTAAAAGTAAACCTTTGAAATGACTGAGTCGATTAACAACACTAATCTATAGCTTCAAGAGAGAGGTTATTTTCTTATTCATAAAATAAGATAGCAGTTTTTCATAGCAAAGTTATTAATATTACGATGCGTATGAATGGGGTGCTGAATGGGAGAAACTTAAAGAATATTTATAGATAGAACAGATTTTTATAAGTAATTGGAAGCAGAATAAAACGTGAATCGCAAAGTTTTAGTTGATTTTTAACTTTTACTGAGACAATAAAAATGTCAAAAATACAAATTTTTAAGCTTGTTTTTATATTTCTAATTTTAGTATCATTCATAAAAATTTTCTAATAAAGTCGCAACGGCTACAAAAAACAATGGCCCAACATAGATTTCTATCAATAGTATTGATATGGATCAACATATTCTTTTTTGGAGTATCAAGCAATTGCACTCAAGACGTGCCAAAAAATTTGAAACGAAATCTTGAATGTCACAAAATGAACATCAACCAGCAACAAAAACCAGACCATTGTAGCTTTTGGAACATTTACTATTCTGGTATTCCGAATTTTTGCAACCCTGCTTCATCTTTTATTTTCATGTATTCGACTTGCCTTAAAAAGTTGGATCAAGGTAAATAAATTTTTGGTTAGATCAAAGTTGTTGGATAAAAGTTTAAATTGTTAGTTTAAGCTTTATTGGCATCGTTCTCCACTTTTTTTGTACTTTTTTGAGATTTGTTCAAGTTTTCTTAATTCTATCTTTAATCTTATTTTTAAAAGTTCTATTATAGACCTTTTATTATCGACATCATAAAAGATCTTTTGTTATTAATACAATAGCTTTACTTATGAAAACATGTTTGTTGTGATATCAAAATCCCTTCAAGAACATCTTGTAAAACTATCTTGTTTACTCGGTGGCGTGCAAGGTGAAGGCTAGGAGCTTTTCGATTTCTTTTAATCTAAAAAGACCCACAAGTGTATTTGACCCCATAAAAATTGCTTTAAATTAAAATGTAAAGAAGGTAAATCAGGCGTGTAAAGTTGCGATGTATAGTTAAAACTAGTTTAATCCTGAATCGACACTTGAAGACCAGCTTTGAGCAATATTTAGTTGTGCTTTGGGATAGGCTTGAAAAATTTGTAATTTTTCTTAGCTGCAAATCTTTGAACTGCATTATTGATAAAATGTTGCGTGGTGTGCAATAGTTTTTTTAATTACGACGATTGTTTTTTAATTGTCTTCCTTAAAATACTACTACTTGGCAATGGCTTTCGATTGTTTAATGGAATAATTTTTCTACCTCTTTAAAAGATTGGATGCAGTTATTGAATCGAAGTTTATAAGTTGTTTTGCAACTTCCGCAATTGAATTTATTTATTCTACTAGATTTGAAGAAAGGCTCTGTATAATATAGAATTGTTGAAGCATCTTCCATTCAGTGGGCAACTTTTGCTTTTTCTGCTGTAACATTGCTTGAAATTTGCTTGGTTTTCTTGATTGTTTAGACGTGAGGTGTTTCTTATTTTTTCTGGTATAAAGTAAGTTTTGAAAAACTTACAATACTTGACAGGACCTCAATAAGCTTAATTGAGGCTCTCCCCAAAAACAAAATTGGAACAACCTGAAAATTAGATAAAGATTTTAAAAAATCTTTTCTTATCAGAAAACTACATTTTGGCTGTAAAGATTTTTTGGTCTTTACCTGCTTTTCTGGCTTCATATTGTTGAGACGGGATTCTGTTCTGGTTTAGCTAAAAAATCTTTGCCCGGACGTGCTTTTAGCACTCGCGTTCTGAGGGCAGGGTATGGTTACCGGTTTTCTTATATTAGGTAAATGATTAAAATTTGCATTAATATAAAAAGTGTGTCTTCAGGCTTGCAGTATTGCCAGTATTTTTCTGTACTTAAATTTAATCTGATAGCTAAGAAATTAATCTGTTCGAGATTAAATTCTGTTGTTATTTTGAGGAAGGATTAGGTAAATTCGATTTCTGGATGACTGAACAATAATTAATCAATTATCAAAAGAATTTTAATAAGCGTATTGACAATAAGTAAAATTCTACAATTTACAGAGCCTCTTTAAAATCAAAAGTGTAAACAAATTCTATCACAAAAATTGCAAAACAACTTACAAATTTCGATTCAATAACCTTATTCGTTTAAAAACTATTGAAAAATTAATTGCATTTAGCTTAACGCGTCTTACCTTAACCTTAACCCTTTGGATTGCCTCATAAGCCTTAATATTACGGTTAAATTCCTTCTAAATATACATTTATTGTCTATGACACGGCGTGCAACTATTTATGGCAACAGGCCATTGCGTAAAATTTTAATAATGCTGTGAGGGTCAAGCATTTTTATGATGAACGGAAATAAGTTTACAAGTAGCCTATAAAGCATTTGCAGCCAATTTACACAGAATATTAAGTTATTAGTGAGGTATTTCAAATCTTTTTTGTTGGCATATCTTGTCAATGACGGTTCTGACAGAAGACGTGGCAACTTAAAGTTGACTAGACAAATGTTATCAGTAATGAAATGTCTTTATTTTATGTTGTACATCAGTAATAATGTAATAACAGTACAACCTGATAACAAATATTTGAAGTTATAAATGCCTATAAGGACGTAAAGCAACGGCGTTCATACTACCTTACAGTCGAAATTCGAAAGTCCTGATTTTATAAAACACCATTAAGGGCCACATACCGCGAGCCATACGCACAAAGTTTAAAAATCCAGCTTGGTTCAGGCTCACGCTGTATCTAAAATGAAATCTACAGAATCTATCTTGCCGTTCTGAATCTGATCTTTTTGTATTATTTTGTTCGCTTCTTTTTAAACTAAAAACTGGAAAACGAAGCTATCACAAATTAAAAAATTGGATTAGTTTATTTTTTCCCTATTGTATTAGCTTGGTGTAAATGTGTGAGAGCATGAGTGGATGAAGATGTGAGTTCAAATTTTCAAAGCCTTACCAGACTTTTTTGTTGCCGAAAGAAACAATAAAAATTAACTTTTTTTCTTTGTCATGTTAGCGTGACTGATGACACAGCCAGATAGCAATGAAAGTCTTTAGTGGAATAGAGACGAAAAACTACAAAATTAAGACATTGTAGCGAGTTTGTTTTAGGCACACAAGTTAACAAAGATAAATTCGTTTATTACAAAGATGATTCTCATAAATAGTTTGCAACAGAACTGTAATCACGGCACGAGAAGCGCGGAATTGAAGATTCTCAAGGTTGACTCAGTCTGACCGTCTCCGGCAGTTTGCTTGAGCTTGTCTAAGTCCCTAACTCTCTTTTTGTCTGCCCGGTCACGACTGAGTTACGGCGTTTTAAAAAGCAATTTAGTTATTATTTTCTACGGTGACAAGTACCCTTTTTCCATACGAAAATTACGAGATTTCACAATAAACAATCAGCAGTTTCTTTCTTCTGCGGCCTGATAAATTAAGCAATAAGGCGCCACGAATCCGAGTTTACGATTAGCCGACCGTACAAAGAGAGAAAATATACAGTAACAAATTAAGCTTGGAAAAATAACAATTTAGAACGGAAGGTCTGTGATACCAAGCTTTGCGATTGTTTGCGAACTAAGGACGAAATATGTAATGCAACGAGCGAATAATATTTTTGCACAATAAACATGTCTGAATGCTTTGTAGGAGATGAGTTTTTCGGCAAGATAACAGAAGTTCGGATCTTAGCTTCATTAGCAGTTGCAAACAGAAATGAAGCTGTCAATAAAATGTGATTCTCAATCAGATTGCAAAAATTATTTCAATCTTGTCAAAAAATCTTCGATCTCGAAACCATTATTTGAAATTTTAAAACTACGAAACCGAGACCATAAAAATTCGTTCTGCTATGAATCGAACCAAGAAACATCGATCTTATTTTTTATTGTTTCACCAATGTGAATTAATTTTTACATCATCAACAATTTTTCAGATGTTTTAAAATCATATCCAAATCTTCAATGTATTGACCTCCCATACAACCTTCTAACGAATTTGCCAGATGATGTTTTCAAGTATAACTGTGATGTGAAAAAAATTTACATTGCAAACAACGACATAGAAATCATAGCATCTAATGCTTTTTCAGGTGACTAACAATTTGTTTATTTTACTTTAAAATTTATAGGGTTATTTTGTGAAATCAGGTTTGTTATTTGTGCTTATTTACACTATTAAAATATTAATACGGTTGTACTTGCGTTTGATTTTGATTACGAATTGGGTCAAAATAAAAATAAAAAATTGGGACTTTATCGTTTTCCTACCTGACGTTATCTATTGGAAGCTCAGCGAGAGGAAAAAAAGAAAACTTTTCATGGTAAAGACTTGCAATATTTTTCGAACACAATATTTCGAGTTATCTGGATAACTAGGTTGAAGACAAAAAAGTTCTTTACTATATCAGTTGTCATGAATAAAACACGAAGAATTTTTTTGGGTCCTTACATTATATTAAGATTATCAAATTCCTCCTTATTCCTATCCCAGCGATCTTTCTTTCTTAAAGATTTTCAAATTCCTTCTTGGGAGCAAAGTGGCTCACTTCAAGAAATATAGTTCTAAAGATTAATTAACTTTTACAGTACAGTATCATGCTGTGAGCTAATTTTCTTAAGTTTTTTATGGTTCACTGCAGGTTATCCAAAAAGTTTAAAAAAGCCATTGACGGGGTTGTTCAAAAAAATAAATTAGTAATATACCATAATTTAAAGAAGCTATTATTCTCAATCGAATTTAATACACACGTATTGCCAACACTAAATAAATATAAGCAGTTTAAATATTGACTCAAAAATTTAGACCAGTGGTTTTCAACCTTTTCGATATTGCGATCCGTTTTCCAATCCAAGGTAACTTAGCGACCTTCTTTGGATTTTCGTCTTAAAATTTGATGATTCCTAAAAAAAAGTCTCTACTTGAAATCTGTCTCTGATTTCTCGTATTAATGACATTCACTTTCAATTAAAAGTTCTGTTTATCAAACGCTCTTGCGACCTCCAGAAAATAGCCAAACGACCCCCAGATTGAAAACCGTTGATTTACACTTAAGTTAAACAATTTACAACGGTGCTTTTTATTCGCTTCATTTTCCAAAGATAAAACCACTTTTTGGTCTTTCGCTTTCGGTAGACATTTAATTTTTTATTTTAAATCTCACTTTTAAAAGCAAAACTTTTCTGAAGAAAAACTTTGTTTTGCTGGGTAAATATAAAGCTTTAATGTTTTTCGTATTCAAAAAATGGCTTTTACAAGGGAGCAACCTTGCCTACTCCTATAGATTGTTTTACATGCGGCTAAATGTACAGTTATTTTGTTTTGCAGTATTATAGAGGCGTAGTTTTTGTAATTTTTTTTTTCACTTAAAGAATTTTTTTTATTTAGATTTTATCATTTATTAGGCTACAATATTTTTTCACCATAATTTGAAGTGATATCAAGCTTTTGCTTATTTTCTTTTGAGCCTTCTACTGAGCTTTTTGAACTACTAAGGTCGGTTTCGACCAGGGGCGCCGAAAGCGGAGAGTATGTGGCACTTGCCTCACCTGCTTTAAATTGTTTTTTTTTATTTTTTATTTTAATCTCTATATTTATTCTCCTGACTGGCAGAAAGCGACGGAGGCGCTATACATAGGGTAAGCAATTACCCCGACCTGCTTCCGGAGATGCCAAGATATTGCTGTCCGCTAGTAAGTTAGTAGAGATATTACTGCAATTTAGTACTGCTTGTCAAGACCACCAAGCAGAGGAAAGTGCCGTAAA
This sequence comes from Diplosoma virens, assembly GCA_963680785.1. Taxonomy (NCBI): domain Eukaryota; kingdom Metazoa; phylum Chordata; class Ascidiacea; order Aplousobranchia; family Didemnidae; genus Diplosoma; species Diplosoma virens. Next base: position 19,311,549 of record OY796893.1, read on the forward strand.
GTGCCGTAAAGTGTCTTTCCCAAGGACACAACAGAATGGCGTAAGTGGGTTTTGAACCTAGACCATGCTGATCATCAGTCCGGTACTTTAACCACTGGACCACGCTGCCGACAAATTGTCCTTTGTTTTTTGTCACATCTTAAGTTTTGGACGAAAGTGGGGGTCACAAACTCGATTTTTTTTACGCTTTAACTGTAGAACGAAAGTAGAAATCATGGACTCGAATAAAATGATGACTTTTTTTAGTCTTCATTAGATTTTTGTGCGGAAAACGATTGCGATACGAAGTGACAATTTTTTAAAAGGTGTCTTTTTAATTTTGCCCCCTTGATAAAATTGCTTTCTGGCGCGGCTGGTTCAGGCTGAAAGTGCACGCGAAAAAAACTAAAGCGTGTGGCTGAAAATGAGAAAAAGTGGAAAAACTATTCAGACTAAAGGTGGAAAGCGTAAAAAATGACCACAGCGCAAAAAATTTTTTGCGTGGCGGATAATGATTAAAATCGAAATATTTCGACTTTTTAACGTAATTTTCCGTTACGCTTTGTAAAATTAAGGCGCATCTACGTACATTGCAGCTAGTTTCAGTCACAGCTTAAGCTGCGACCGCAAGCATTCAAGCGTAGACTGTCTACACAGACAACATAGTCTTTGTACGATCAATGCTGTAGATAAGTCGCACAAAGGCAACAGTTGAAATGATTTATTTGCAAATGGAAGAAATGCTCGTGTCAGCGCAGAAAAAGCTTTGAAGCTTTTTAAAAGAGTACACAGTTGCAATAGTTTTTAGAAAGTAATATATTAAAATATTCTTTGGTATCATTTACAAGTGTTCATTTATAATACCTAAATTTTTTAAAACCTACAAATCTGTTTGTGTTTTTTGATAGTTTTTACCAAATACATTTTTTACTAACTGAAATAATATTCATGTTTGATTGAATAATTGTTAGGTATTCTTAAACTGTTTATTAACTATTCAGTGAAATTTTTAAATGAATAAATAAAAACAAACTTGTTGCATTGTTTTTCTCAAAAACATATCTTCCGCCTAATTTTATAACAAACATTTTAAAAAATATCACAACAGTTAAAAAAATTTTCACTTAAATTTATAAAAACTTCCACCTTTTCGCTGTTCTATAAGCTATCAGCTGATTGGTTTATCGCACTGTTCGTTTCAGGTTCAAGCTGCTTGGATTGTCGCTCTTCGGGCGTAAATCATTCTTACTTAAACAGGCGTAAGCATGATGAAGCACCTTGGCTTGCGCCTGCAATCAAATAAAATAAAAAACAAAGTTTAATATAGATCAGTGTAGATCTGCCTTTAGGCTTTCTACTTGCTTTTTCCGCGACCGCTTTCAGTATGAACCGACCTATACACTAAATGAGTAAGCAGGAATCGCTTTAAAAATCTAAAACATTTTTTAAGAAAAGTCAAAAAATAATTTTCGGGCTCCTAAAAGATATTTAGTTCAATTTCATGTAATCAAAAAGTAATTTTCAAAATGGAATGTGTTGACTTAAGATTCTAGTAAGATTTGAAGAAACAGTGGACCTACTTTAATAAAAGATTGAGAAGCAATAAATTGAAGTCAAAGGATAATTTGCTATAAACAAATCTAACATCGCATTGCTAAACATATGATGTTTGAGACAAGATAGAGAAGAATAGTTATCTTTACGTTCTCTTGAAAAAAATAGGCGTACATGCAAGTCCTCATAATTTATTTAGTAAAGCCTTTTTCCACAATGCAATGCAATTGAAAAATAATCTGGAAGAGTCGATCGATGGGAATTAGTAGAAAACTTTAAGATAACTTTAAAAAGCGCTCTTTTTCTTTCGCTTCTGATTGGTTGACTCTCTTGACCAATCAGACGCACTTTCGTTTCTTTTTTTCTATTCCTGATTGGTCGCTTTTTTCAACCAATCAAACTCCTTCTCCCTTCCTATATAACCACGATCAGATCGCTCTCAGATCATTCTAACGATTCCTTCCGATAAATGTCAGATGAAAAGTGTTCAAGGAATGAACACGCTTTTAAAAGCTATTTAAAAATTGTCTTATAAAAAGTAAGCGTGTAGCGTGTAGAGGTTTATTCTGGGGAGGAAAACAAATTCCGGTATTAAATTAAATTATTTATTTTTTTACTTATTTTTATTTTGTCTCTATATTTATCCTGCTGATTTGCAGGAAAGCGACGAAGGCGCTAATACATAAGGCAAGCAAATACCCCAACCTGCTTCAAGAGATGCCAAAATGACCAAAATTCAGAACTACTTGCCAAGACCACCAAGCAGGGTAAAGTGCCGTAAAGTATGTTTATCAAGGACACAACAGAATGGCGCAATAAGGTTTTGACAGAGACCACGGCGTCCTAACTATTCGACAAAGCTGCCAATTATCAATTTTTTGTTTGTTACATTGTATAATACCATGGCCTACTCTACCACAATATGTCTTACGTTTTTTTTATATTTAAAATTAAAAAAAGATTGTCAATGAATAACAAGACAAACCTCAAATTTCTTTAGGTTTAAAAAAATTACAAGAATTAGATCTCAGTTTCAACAAACTACTAACGATCAACCATTCCTTATTTCGTGACTTAAATCTTTTAAAAATCCTTCGTCTTGACGGCAATCGTTTAACTGGTCAGCCCGTGGCCAACATTTTTCAAACATCGGAAAAAGACTTTAGACATCTTAAAATATTAAGCTTATCCAATAACTGGATTGATGGCTGGTTATCTATATCTTTACGAAATTTAACATCTCTCAATCTTCATCGGAACCGATTAAAATCGTGGAGCGGTTGTAGATATCTTCGTAGTTTGCAGTAAGTTAAAACTTGATAATCATTTCTACTTAAAAAGCTTTATCAATACTGTTATTAATTTGAATATACGTAGATATGCAATATATTTATTCAAAATCATGTAGGCTGAAGGCGGGCATTTGCCACTTCTTGTGTAATCTTTCCTTTCAGCTATTTTTTTTCAAATAAAACTGGATAAAATTTTAGATTACCAATGACAAAACGTCATTGCTGGACTACGTTTGAAGTAAAGAGCGACAGAGCGTTTTCTAGTTTTAATCGATGGACTTTTAAAGACAAATTTTGCTTTGCTCAAAGGAAAAAACTTGTACAGGCCCAGTAGAAATTACGTTTTCATAAGTAGCCCTTGGTTTAAAAAAATTGGCCCGTCGTAATGTAGGTTAGTCTTTAAAATGCCAGCCAACAATATCATGCACGGCCTGCAAGGGCCCTCTGTACAGACAGCTTATACGGGACCCGTACCGATTTGGCCGCGGGCACTGTAGTAACCACGCATGGACTTACCGCATGAGCTTCATTGGGCTTTTAGTTTTCAGTTGTAATCTGAAAGAGAAAGATGCTAATAATTTTACCTTATTAAGTGTTTAAAAAATGGAACAATGAGCACAAATAGTTTAAACCACATGAAACCCCTGCGGTAAGCCCATGCGAGTTCACTGCTGTGCCTGCGGTCAAATTGGTACAAATCCCGTACAAGCTGTCTTTACAGGGGGCCCCTGCAGGCCCTGCATGGCATTGTTGGATGAGATCTATCTGTGTGTATTTAATCTATTTGTTTCTTTTTATCTTATAAACTAAATATTTGTCAGAGACAAAAGATTGTTTCCAACTGTATTTTTAAGTTTATCAAATTAAAAAAATTTACGAAAGTGAACTTTTGATAGAACTTTTTTTTCAGCTCCGATTTATGGGCATTAATTTTGTATTATGCTGAAAGTGGTTCTCGTGGACTCAAAAAACTTGTTTGTTTCATACAACAACTGAGATTCCAAACTTTGATGACATTCATCAAAAGTTATTTAGGTCTTCGTTTTGGTCATTACGTATTTATCTTATAGCACTAGAGCAATACACTGTATTGAACCGATGCAATCATATGTTTTAGGAAACTGGATCTGTCTCACAATAGCATATCCACATTTGAACCAGACGAATTCCAATTTTGCCGAAGTCTTTCTGTTATCAATTTAAGTAACAATCGCATTGAGAAGCTAAGAAGAAATACATTTGAAAATTTATGGTTTGTTATCATTTTTAAACAAAAGTTTTTAATTTGTTTTTAGCTGATTATCGTATCACAATAAATCATAAATGTCTAAACTCTAAATAAGAAATAACACAAGGCCCGTATTTGCCAAACTCGCTCAAATTGATCTGCGATCAGCAATCAAAATTGGTATTCACCATCTCCCAGCAAACCTCGATAGAAATCTTAACATCACGATAAATACTAAACAATAAGCTATAAGTTTGTTTAAGCTTGCTGTGCATCTTTCCGCAGAGAAAATTTAATAAAAGGTCTTATTTTTGACGTTTTGTCGAGACACCCAGTGGACCACCAAACAAACTGTTGATTGGGACAAAACTAATCAAACACTTGAAAATGCCCTGTTTGTAAAAACGCATTCAAAAGCAAGTTGTAAAATGTGAGGCGAAATTTGTTCTTTGTTGTATCAAGCTAAAGGTAATCCGAAGCAATTGAATTAACAATGAAATATTTTTTTGCATAATCTAAAGCGATATTTAGATTTGTCAAATAGATTACAGGCAAATCTCGGTTTACGAACACAATTCGTTCTGGAAAGCTGTTCGAAAACCGAATCGTCTTTTCCCATTATAAATAATGTAAAAAAGATTAATTCGTTCCACGCACCAAAAGAATAACTTATTTACTTGTTTAAAATATACCTTGTATATCATAAAACAGGGTGGTCCCACTTTTCAAAATTATTCAAGTTTGCGGGCCTCAACCGACTAAAAACACTTATTTTTGTCCCAAACTCAGGGTGTTCTCTAAAAAAAAAAAGGTCTTCAATTGGAATCGACCTCCGAAATTCCTATTTTCGTCCCAAAATCATAGCGTTCTCCAAAAAAAAAAAAGGTTGCCCCTGCTTGTAATCGACAAGACTTGTGCAAAATTGTCGATTACAAGCAGCGGCAACATTGTGCAAAATTGTTGGACAACGTAGTTGGACCACGCTGTCATACAACGTAGTTGGACCACGCTGTCATAAAATGAAACCATTTCTTCCAAGATTAAATAAAACGAAACAGAACGAGTAATTTACATGTACGAGCGTACATAACTTTACATAGCATAAAAATTTACATAACAATGTATATTTAATAAGACATGTATTTTTTTTTTCCTTGACTAATATCACTTCTCGCTTTTGTTGGATCCATGACTTAGGGCTAATGAAGAGAAAAAAATGTTTTGTACAATAAAATTGTAAATGCACAGCGTAGCAATGAATATTATAAACGTAACAATAAAGCAACGTAACAATAAATGTACTGTAACTCTTATGCTTGTGAACAAAAAAAAGTTGTTCGAAAACCGAATTTTTGTTCGAATACTGGGTCATTTTTAACTCAAAATTTCTGTTCGAAAACCGAATTCTTCAAATTCCGAGACGTTCGTAAACTGAGGTTTGACTGTAATCAATTTTATTACTTACATATGAATTTTTTCAACCTTGGTTTTTCTAACCAATCTAGCAACTTGATAGTATCCAAATTAAAAAATTTTGGTAAAATAATTGAATATAAAAAAATCGTTTAAAAAAATCATTAAGAAAAGTTTTGTAATATAAAACTAAGCAAATCGAATTGGGAGCGCGGCGCCCCTGCACAAACCGCAGACCACGTCTTAATAGCGTTTCCCATACATCGGGCACCACATGGAGCACGAAGTCTGACGGTTTGTGATGCAAAATCCAATCCTAGCTTAACACCATCACTGCCAGCATCTCATGTGGGCAGTACAGCAGCCTGGGGTAGTAAAAGGCTCAGTAACCCTCAGCCCTAGTCCTGTTGGTGTCTTACCATGAGTGGATGCCCTTCCAAACGACGATAACGAAAACTTTTATTTTGAAATTGTCGTTATGATTAATAAATTATTGTTTAGATAAAGCTGGCCAGCAAAAACAGTTGACAAAATTAGCATAAGATAATTGATTATAAGATGCAGCGCGGTTTGAAAAAAGAATATTTTTATAAATACACAATAATAGCCTATTTTTTCCATGTTTTTCAAAATTAAAAAATTGATTACATGGTTTTACATAAAACTAATCAAAAATATCCTATTAGAAAATAAACTCTCTAGTTAAGCAAATGTTTTTTTATTTTCAAGCAAAAGTTAAGCGAGATTCAAACCACTTCTTAGCTAGTTCAAAATCTGGGCTCAAAATGCGTAATTTGAGTTGAGTTTGAGCGGACGTTTCGGTTGATCCGACTTGGTGAATACGAAAAAAGATGTGATCCGAGTCTGAGCTGCGATTCAATTTGAGCCGAGTTTGAGATAGGTTGGTGAATACGAGATAGAGTTTCCGCACTTTTTAATTGGCCTTACTTCACGCCCATTATTTTTTCAAGTTTTTTTGAGTTGATAATACTAATACAACAAAACTTCTCATCTCTGCCGCAAGGTTTGAAAACAGTTTAAAATAAAATAAGATTCGGCTGATTTTCGTTGTTATCTTGCACATGGCAAAAATGTTTCAAAAACTATAGAGCAACAAGTCTTAAATCATAATTAGCCTACTATAAACCAAAGCCCCGGCCAAGGCTGTTTATGTCTGATGCTACGGTGTCAAAAAGTCGGTTGTTCTTAATTCTTTTTGGTTTGTGGCTCTTATGACAAATTTTCTTATCATTCATGGCCTTTTTGTTATTCAACAAGTACAAAAAAAGGTGTTCAAATCGGAATCTCTGAAATCTTCAAATCGTAATCTTAAAATCTGAGACTGAAAAGTATTTTTTTGCATCACAACGAGATTACAAGTAAAAAAAAGTTGCGAATTTGTGAAGAGACTGCTGCAACTTAATGTTTAACAACGCAGCTATGTAAAGAAATAAATTCTGACCGTTAGACACTCTGTATAACAGTGCCATAGCTTTCATAAGAAAAAGTTGTACATTTCTATAAAATTTTTAAAAAAATGAAGCTATATTTGAAAAGACAAATTGCCAAAATGTGAAGAAATATTTAGTTGTTCATGATCTGCTCTTTTTCTGTTCTGCTCGATCACAGTATATGTCACCTTGTAACTCTGCGAGCCTGCAGTTTTTCCACTGGTTCATATAAAATCAAAATCTCGAAATAAACTTGACGTCGAAGGTAATGTGCGACTAACGATTTCCAAAGCAACCGCAAATATCAAGATTTGCTTCTGAAAAGCACTAGATTATTTGTCGATTTGTAATTAATGATCTACCCCATTGCAATTTGCTTTTTTTCTTTGATAAATTGTACTTACTTTTCTACAAAACTCGAACGGGTCTGCGACTATTTTGACAGCAACAAACGAAGTTCTTCAAGATTGAGAATCACTGTGTTTATAGTTCTTTTAGACCATGGCACCAGTTTAGTTTTATAAATAGGCCTACATTGCAAAAATTAACTAAAAAAGCGCTGGCCACCATCCTGTTGTGTTTTTTACACTAATTGAAGTTGCTTAGTATAGATACAACCTAGAGTTGGCAACTTGCTACCCAATTTACCGAAATTGCCGATGAACAAACTAACAATACTGAGATTGAAAAGTATCGAGTTTGTGCATTTAACGGGTTTAACCGAAATAATCGACTGAACCGTTTTTGATTTAAACGCACATGTCATGGAGTGAGAGATACACCACTCGAGAGCATGAAGAATCTGTCTTGTCAACTATCTCTGCTCCTTTACCTTACTTAACTCCCAATCTCTCCTTAATATTTTATCCGACTCTAAGTGGTCCATTTTCAATGGATACCTGGTCATTCATCCCTCCCAGGCAATGACTTAGCAGACTCTCTCGCTAAAATTGTAGCCTCTCTTGACCCCTCCACTATATCACTGTCTCTCACCGCTTATTTCCTCTCAACAATTATCCCTTTACACCAGTTGGAGACGTAGATCCAATCTGATCTCTTTCAGCATCAGATCCCTCCAGTGTCTTCCGAGGAGCTTACTCTCCGTCGCTCCGCTCGCTGTGCTCTCTCTCGTTTACGCTGCGACGGGTACAGCACTCTTCTTGGTACATATCTCCACAGGATTTGTCGAGTCGAGACTCCTTCATGCAGCAACTGTGGTTTTGAATCACAGAACCTTTTTTTTTCGTGCTAGACTGCCCTGTACTTGACCCTACGCGTCTGGCCATCTTCGGCCATTCCCTCTCTATTCTGGACCGCCGGTCCCGTCTGTGGGAGTTGCCCAATTATTGGGGCTCCGTGGAGTTGATCTCGGAGTGGACTCCGCGGAGTTAATCCCCAGGAATGGGTCGGGCAAACCCATCACCACCACCACCACCACTAAAACGTTTTTAAAGCGCTTTCAACTGAGGCCCTGTGTTCACTGCGGCCTGGATCTATACTTATTTTCACATAGACTGTGTAAAAATTTTATGCACATTTAAAAGTATTTCGATAATGAGCTCCAGCGAAAATTAGAAAGTTGTACAAAATCGAATACCTTGCAAAGTTTGATGGAGCTTCTCTGATTATAATACAGAAATAGGCTATTTGAAAAGAAATAATTTGTAATAACTCTATATATCAAAATTATACTACTTTAGTAATGATGAAATTCAATTTCAGTTCTATTCGACATTTAAACCTTGGAGGAAATCTTATAACACGAATTCATCCCGAATGGTTTGCTGTTCTCATTGACAACATCCGAGACCCAAAAGATCTTCGAAAAATCATTCGAATTGAAAACGAGCCATTGAAGTGCGACTGCAATTTGTTCACTTTGCAAGTCAGTAGTTCAATGCAACTTATATAAGAAATTTTGCCAAAAAATTAATGATTATAAAAATAAAAGTAATATAGAAAAATTTATTAAAGTTTACTTTTACTACAAAAATTAAATTAGTATAAAAAAGAGAATAAGCTTGGTTTGCAGTAAGGTGAATAATGATGCAAACATTCAAGCGAGTATTACTGACAAGGTGATGTATTTTTTCATTTACACAGCATTTTTCTTAAGCTGTTCTTATCGTTTTCAAATCCTTTCGTTAATTTACGCTTGCGGTTGACAACTGCCGTTCGCATAGCTTCGCCGCTAATAGATTAAGATACAAAAGTATAACCATTCTCACCTAACCATTACCGGACTTTATATTTGTCTCCAATCGACTTTTTGAAGATAACATTTATTTTGGATTTAAATGAAGAGTTTTTTGTCTTTATCGCTCGATTTGATGCGTTTATAAAAAAATTTGGTTCGTTGTCGTTGGTATTTTCGGTTGTATTTTTGAAAATGTTTGGTGACTTCTGACGTGGGCGATCAACTCCAACTTGACCTAAATTAAGTTGCTTTAACCTTTGAGGGATATAAGAATTTAATAGGAAAATAAAATGACACTGATTTAATAGTGATGTCACAAATATCTAAAAAGTAGAATACTGTATAAATGATACTCTGTGTAAATGATACTCTTTTTTTTATTCATTTCTTGCCATTATGCAGCCCAAAGTTTCTTTTTGAACATCGATTTAAAGCAGTGATTTTTAATCTTTTTTATTCCGCGACCCAATTTTCAACTAACTTAACGACCCCTTTGGTGAGCAAAATTTAAATTTTGTCGCAAAATTCTGGTGATCTACAAAAAAAAAAGTCTTCACTTTGAATCTGCCTGTATTGCTCGTTTTAGTTTTTTCCAAAAAAGTCTTCACTTTAAATCAAAAATTAGGTTTATTAAACGCTTCCGCGACCCCCAGAAAATAGCCAAACAACCCCTAAGTTGAAAACCACTCATTTAGAGTGAAGACTTTACGAGAGCTGGCCACACGCATTTTTCGAATATTTACTTAAAATGAAGACATTTTATATCTTTATATGTAGTTGTCTTTTACGACACAGACATAACACTCTTTTTGACTAACGATTATGGAAGCAAGATCTATTTATAATTGTTACTAATATTTTTATATCAAGAGTCTCTGATCACTTAATTTTAACATTTTGAAATTTTACGTAATAATCAAAAATTTTAAACTATCTTATTTTACAGCACTCACAAATTTAAACTACATTATTTTTTGAATCAGATAAAATATATTAAAGATTTTAATTACTGTTGTAGCAAAATATGCATTGTGCAGACATATCAATCAAAATACTTTTTAAATTAATCAGAAAATTGTAAACGATTTTATTGCTTGAAATAAATACTTATGTAATTTTATATTATAAAAATTTATTACCGATTCTCAATCTATTTCTCAGTTAAAACAATTTATTTTGAAGAAAATGCTGGAAAGAAAATTGTCAAAATTTTCGAAAGGTCGTGATTCTGTCAAAAAGTGGTCAACAAATTTATGTTGCAAAATTGAAAATCTTGAGATGAATTTGGCAAGAGCTGATTCGAGGAACTGCCCGAAAAACAGCAATAGTTTTTTTTTAAATGGAATTTGCAGATACAATGTAACATTAAAACCACAACAGTTCGAGAAAATATCGATTTATTTTTACTTTTCTTTTTCATTTGTTATTTTCATTTTGGTAATATCTGTGTGTTGTGTTAAAAAGCAAGCGCGTGTTTCTTCAAACAAGAAAATACAGGATTCGTTTTCTCCTATGCTTGATTACAACAATTCAAATCAAGATGTGCGCGTGATAGAATCTGAAACTCCATACATGAACGTCCGGTGACGGTGGGAAAATCTTTGTGAAATGTGATCCAGTCCGAAACAAGTTGCACTATCTTGTGCTAGTAAAGGCTTAATGTTCACTTTGTGATTCTATTTCAAGCTAAAGGCAAAAGTTAAGAAAGCGTCTGGAAACCTGCGAAGAAGCACGTCATTGGCATCGCAGGAGTCCACGATAAAAAATTTGGCCACTCGACGTTTCTGTAAAAATTTATGAATAATAGTTTCCTAAAACTATAACTGAGTCACAGAGAATAACCATACCGCCCGTTTGTTTTTCGCTGCTTCAAGACTTTAAAAAAAAATTACTTCTATTTATTAGTGTTTGCATGTTTCAACGTAGTTTTTGTTTTGTTGCATCACCCTTTTTCCTTAATATTAAGTATTTTGACTTAAAATATTTTGTTCGATAAGTAGTGAAAATAAAAAATGACTGACTGAGTAACTGGGACTCTATTTTAGAATAATTTGAGATTTAACATAATTTTGCTTGTAACATGGCCTACGAGAAGAATACGGCCGAATCAGTTAAATTTCAATAGCGATTTCTAAACGGCCATTAAAATCGCAGAAAAAGCTTATCGCATTGTGTGTGTGCATCGTAAATCGAAAGCAACGTCTTCGCACACTCACTTTTACTAATTAATCCACATGCGTTTTAAGTATTAACAGCTGCAAAGCAATGCAGTTTAGTTCACAAACGTACTGCTACTAAGTGTGTTAGCTTGCTGGTGACAAGTTTCCAGGTTGCTCCAGTTATTTTCAAAAGTTAAGACAATTTTATAATATATTGTCATTGTAATGTATTTGACAGGGGTCGGGAACCTATGGGTCGCGAGCCAGATGTGGCTCTTTTGATGACGAGCATAAACTAGCGTACACAAAAAAGGATGTGCGTATACAAAATTTCAGAAGTGAAAACCTTTTTTTCTTAGAGATCACTAGGTTTTAAGACAAAAATCGAGAAATCAAAGTCAGGTTTAAGGTGAAGATTTTTTTTAGAGATCACTACGTTTTTGAGACAAAATTGAGGAAAGTTTGCTCACAAACAAATTTCTGCACACAAACACAACTAAAAATTAAAAAAAAAACATTATATGGCTTTCTTACCTTAAAAGGCTTCCGACCCCTGGTATATAAGTATAGAGTATAATGATATATTAAAACAAACATGAAGTAGTTCGAATCAACGAGAGTTTGGAAAGCTTTATTGTGCAGATTTTGAAAGCGCTTTTACTACTTTGTGTTATATTAAGTCGGCAGCGTGGTCGAGTGGTTGAAGTATCGGACTGATGATCAACATGGTCTCGGTTCAAAATTCACTTGCGCCATTCTATTGTGTCCTTGAAAAAGACACTTTGCGGCACTTTCCCCTGCTTGGTGGTCCTGGCAATCAGTTCTAAATTACAGTAATATCTCTACTAAATTACAAGCGGACAGCAATATCTTGGCATGTCCGGAAGCAGGTCGGGGAAATTGCTTACCCTATGTATAGCGCCTCCGTCGCTTTCCTGCGAGTCAATAGGATAAATATAGAGATAAAAAAAAAAAAAAATCATCAATTATTACCGTTTAAAAATATTATTAAGTGTTTATCGTTAGTTCATTATAAAACAATTTTCTAAAGTTTAGAAAAAAATAGCGCAATACACAATAGAACTTTGTGTAGTACGTTTTGCAAACTATTTTGTTTAAACAAATAAACATATGAACAAATTTTTTGCCACTCTATTTCTCTTATAAGCAGAAAGATTTTTTTGAAAAATTTTTCAACGCAAGTCCAGTTGCTGAATTCCCAGCTTGTGAAACGAAGTGTCGCTTTTAGATTTGGAGCAATAAGTTATTTATAGCAGCTGGTTTCAGGTGAATGTAAGGTGTAAGTTGATTTTTCTACGGTCAGAGTCTTTTCTTTAATTCACCTACAGTAAATCAGTTTTATGAACAACCTTCATAAAAAAAATACGTATAAAAAATCTGCAATTTATTTTTTGCTATTTGGAAATTGATTATTTTTGAAGAATAAATATGTGGTATTTGAAAGCGAATCAAAAAACTTATCGTGCAACGGTATTGAAAAAAAATGTGTCAATTTTTACTTACCGTTTGACTCAGCAAATTTACTAGAAATTGGATTCAGTTTGAAAACAAATTTTTGTACTTTTCATACTGAACTGTATTATAAATGCAAGAAATCGATTCTCTAACAATCCTATGGTAAGTGCGCTTGTCCTTAATTATGGTTAAGCAGATTTTTGCGTTCCTTTGTAAAATGAATAAAAGAGTGGTCGTAGATCAGTCAAAATATATGTTGTTTTTCAAAAAATTACTCGTGCTTTGATTCGTACCCTCAGACCTCAGTCTAACCTTGTATGCGATCTAAGGGGTTTATCTATGTCGTTCCAAGACGGTTTCAAAATGACCATCTTGAAAGACGTTTTACTCAGCATTTACAGATCAGCGATGGAAAATTTCTTGTTAGTTTATGAGAAGTGTTAGCATAAGAAAATATTTTATTCATTTTCTCGCCAAGTAAAGAAAAAATAAACTTTTCGGAAAAAGACATTTAATAAAAAAATTAATTTTTGAATTAAATTTGCAAATCTCCAATCAAAACAATGAACAATCGTCTGCCGTACGGATAACACAAGTTGGCATCGCAATCTTTGGTTATGCAGCAAAAAAAATTAATTGTTGATGGCAATATGACTTATTAAAATATATTTATTTACGTCGGAGATTAACGATTCTTGGTTACTTTTTGGCGTTTCAACCAGAGACAGTGCTGAATACGTTTTCAATCAATTCTTAGATGATTGTAACATTGATTGCAGCAATTTCCATAGTAATAGGAACAAAAATTTTACATTCTAGTTTTTAATTGACATTTGCTCTTGCAGCAGGAGGGCTTCCCTTTGAATCTGTTTTTGATTTCTTGATTTTCGTCCCTAAAAAATAGTATCCACAAAAAAAAGATTACCGAGCAATGGACTAATATTTTTTAAAAATGTTCGCGAAACACAGGTTGAGAACCACTAAACTAAATGCTAATTAGAAAATTTTTTGTTTGAAAAGAAACAGAGATTATAGGCTGCTTGGGTGTGGCATTGTGGTATCACAGAAGTGTAGCCGAAGTGCACCTTATGGCACTCGTCAAACAACTTCGGTAGTAAGCAGTACTACAACTGCAATGACTAAAAGGAGAAATCAAAGTTGCAATGACGAGAGAAAGAAAACTCACTCAAGTTGACTGTTTGTTTTTCATTACCACAAGCTTTCGTGAGCTACTGCACACTTTTTAGTTGCGACAGAATCACCTGAAGCAGAGATGGGTTCAGGCGGTTTGCTCGGGTTCGCGCAAACCGGTTGTTGAAATTTTGGCACGCTCAGCAACCCCGTTCTTAATTTAATGCAATCTATGTATCTCTATATGTCTGTGTAATGAGAGGTACTATTTTTAGTAAATTCAATGGAAAAAAGAAACTGTTTTTAAAATTGAAATCCCAACATTGTCCTGAAGAGATCAGTAAGTAGCTCACAACAGCTTACGTTAATGAAAAACTGTAAGTATAACTTAATATGAGAGTCAAATTGAGTGTTTTTTATTTTTATTTCTTCGATATTTACGTACACTGCTTTTCTCTGTTTAGAGTATTTATTCGATGCATTTAATTAATATTAGATTAGGAAATCTCAATTTGCTTGAGAAAACATCATAATCTCAAAATATTTAAATGAAGTAAAAACTAAGGTCACGACACTGTTAATTACCATAAAGCAAATGCACTTTGAACCAAAAAAAGCACTGAAAAGCTACTTTGATACTAAGGAGCTTACATCAAAAAAAATTTTTTCGGAATCGAGTCAAGAACCCAGCATTACTGTAATACGTTTGAAAAACCCAAATTTTATGTCAAGTTTAAGGAATCCAAAATCTGACACAATGAGAGTTGGGTTTGGAATTATCCCTAACTCTAACCTTAACCCAAACCATATTATGTCATGTTTGAGAAACCCAGAAAATGCTGAGTGCGTTAATCTTGACATGAAAATATTATTTCAAGGTAGCCTACTATTGTTAATATTTATGATGCGTCTGATTGTTTCATTGTTTGATTGTTTATGTCTGATTTATCAAAGAATCAGATTCCGTGCAAAATTTGATTGTTTGGAGAATTTCGTCTTGTGTTCGCAGATTTCATCTAAAGTTGTTACATTTCGCGACTGGGTGTTATATAATTGATGATAAGTTGCCCTTTTTACTACATAACTATCACGAGAATAATCACTTTTATGAGTTGATTACTTTGTGTAAGTGTCTAAGCAATAAGTTAGCCATCGGTGGATAGCCTTAGGTTAATGTTGAATTGTTAATAGGCAAAGAAAAAACAAATATACAGCAAGAGTAAACAAACCATTTTTATCGATCGTCATAGATTACAAAAAAAATTGGTGAAAATAAATAAATGAATAAATAATAATATTTTTTTTCTTAAATTTTTAGCGTTTTGTTTTTGGTATCTAATAAGTAAAAATTAGATCAATTTTTTTATTACATTATTTTTTGTTTTATGTAGTGGTGCAATGTAGAAGGAAAGACAATTTTTAGGTTTAAAATTTTTTAATTACAGTCGACCTCGGTTAATGCGGAATTTCACTTAACTCGGATAAAACTGAAAGTACAAATGATTTTCTATATAGTTTACTGTAATTCTTAACAAAAAGCTTTGGATTATCCGGATCTTTGCCTAATTTGGATGATTTTATCTGTCAAATCGAATCCAGATTAACTGATGTCTATTGTATATATGTACTATATGTACACGCCTTCCTTTTGTCAGCAAACCCCTTTATAAAATCATTCCGTGCCCCTTCAAATTAGCCGTGCTGGAAAACTTGAAATATAAAACATAGAAAAGGTACAAGTAAACGCGAGAGTGACTGTAGATCCTCAGACGTCACTATGTACAAAAATATTCACTGAACTGACAACACTTCAAAACACAAAAAATTATGTAAACATAAATTATCGACAAACAGACCATACATATGGACAAAAAGACCGTGCGAGCCGGGGAAGAGGGTTAATTGCTCCCCAAACTTAAAAACTTTGGGAAAACTTAGAAATCATCTGGTAGTGACAAAAAATTATTTGGGTGAAATCAGAATTTTTTTGAAATGACAAGAAATTATTTGGGCAAAATCAGAATATTTCGGACAGC
This sequence comes from Diplosoma virens, assembly GCA_963680785.1. Taxonomy (NCBI): domain Eukaryota; kingdom Metazoa; phylum Chordata; class Ascidiacea; order Aplousobranchia; family Didemnidae; genus Diplosoma; species Diplosoma virens. Next base: position 19,327,465 of record OY796893.1, read on the forward strand.
AACAAGGAAGTACTTGAACAGGATAAAACACCCGAACTTACCCCGATCCAGAGCATTAAATCAATACAACTAAGAGTCGATATAAAAATTTTTTTAGTCTTCATCTTTAATTTCCAATGTAAATAGAGAATTTGGACAAAGAATGGAAGTGAAGACCTTTTTTTGTCCGCAGTGGATTTTCGAAACAAAAGTATGTGACATTCTCTCATTTTCGAGAAGTGCTACAAGATCATGATTCGGGAAACCATTGATAAAATTTAAAAAAAATTGTCTTGTCCCCCCAACATTTTTTGCTGGTACGACTACAAGACCACATACATTTATTTAGTGTGATGGGTGTGACGGCTTTTCTTGCACAATAAGTCCAACTATTGTTCAATGTTTTGGCCAACTTTAAACTTGCTTGATTTAAAAAGTACCTTCGACCAAAAATGGGTTCTCTGCTTAAACATGTTTTTAATATTTCCAAGGTCAAGAAACTGCTGGTGATAATGAGCTCATCGACATGATGATTAATAATTACAATTAAAGTGTGAATTTAAAAATAAAATTTACTTAGAAATTTTCTTTCTTTCCAGCATTCTTTAATTTCGCAAAAAACTTGTGTACCGTCGCAGCGTAAAGACTTTTACTTTGAATAGATTTAAATGTTGTAAATTTTCTTTTTATACCTTTCAATCCAAAGCAGTGAGTATTTTTATTCAAAATAAATTATAAAAGTGCTTATGCAGCAGGTAAACAGCATTACTTTCGCAAAAAACTTATATCGTTTAGCCGCTGCTTCTTATTTCGCAATCACTTTGTCAATAACAACTAAGAAAACGTTAATGACTTGATTGCAAGTACAATTGAATTCAATTATCCACAAAAAAGCTCAACTTAGACTTTGTTTAAACGCACTGTATTCAAAAGCACATTCTATTTTTTTATCGCAAATTTAGAAGCATTCTAAACAAGAGAACATTTTAACCAAAAAAATACGGTATCCATTTTACCTTTTCAATATAATTTGAATTTAACAACTCACTGTTTAGAAGGTGCACTCTCAGCTGAGATCAAATTGATTTAATAACAAGAGCACAATCTGTTTCAAGCATAATAGGTTCTACAAACGAGGGCAATGTTATCACGTGCTGAAACCTGCAAAGCGTTAAAACAAAAAAAAATGCCCAGCTGCGCAATAATAAGACGCTTATTTCTTCCGGTCGACAGCGTGGTCGAGTGGTTACAGCACCGGACTGATGATCAACATGGTCTCGGTTCAAAACCTACTTGCGCCATTCTGTTGTGTTCTTGGGAAAGACACTTTACGGCACTTTCCTTTGCTTGGTGGTCTTGACAAGCAGTTCTAAATTACAGTAATATCTCTACTAAATTACTAGCGGACAGCAATATCTTGGCATCTCCGGAAGCAGGTCGGGGTAATTGCTTACCCTATGTATAGCGCCTCCGTCGCTTTCCTGCGAGTCAGGAGGATAAATATAGAGATAAAAATAAAAATAAAAAAAATCTTCCTGTTTGCTCGCATGTAACATGGCCGGTTTGTAGGTATGTTGACGTAATATGCTAATTGATTTCTTTTTCTGCCGTAATTGTTATATTTTGTTTTACGAAAGCATTTACCTTTGTGTATTGAAAATCAGAAAACTACAAATGTATTGATGCAACTGCACTTGTATAGATACACTTGTATCGGAGGTTAGAAAAATTACAATTGTATAAATCACTTTATTAAAAATTAATGTCCATGCGACCCCTTTAATTCGTTACGCGACCTTGGGAAGCTATTGAGAAGCTCTGATATAGAGTTTTTTTACCGCATATTTACTACATCGTTAATTTTTTATTAATCTCATTTACTGTACAATACAGCTTTTGTTGCCGAAGAGTCGTAAATCGGTTTTCGTTCCCTATTTGCCTAGTTTAGTTGATTACGTGCATAGACGTAAATTTACGTCTTCGGCAATGAAAGTGTTGATAAACACACGAAGTTGGTAACACACGAAGTTGCACTGGTTAATCCAGAATTTGCATTCTTATCTTGTATGGTTGAATGATAAATTACTTTTGTATGATACTCATAAACTTAAGAAAAAAGCAAAACGGGATGTAGTACTTTTCACTGCGTTTGGCTAAACCGCTCTATGAACCAATATAATTTAGCAAACTGTTTCAGTAAATCTATTTTCTGGTTCACTAGAAGATCTGCCGCCAGTTTTCAACATTCATTGTTTTACTCCTTAAGCAGCCCATAGAGTTATAGACAAAAAGTGAACAACAGGTTCTGTTTAGAGCCGGGTTGAAAATTTTTGTAATTCAGCTTCACTTAAGCATCCATTACAGTAACTTGGTTTTGAGTCATTTTCCGGTTTGCTGAAATATTTATATAATTATCATTTTTGTTATTATTATATTTCTATATTTATCTTCCTGACTCGCAGGAAAGCGACGGAGGCGCTAATACATAGAGAAAGCAATTACTCCCTCCTGCTGCCGGAAATATTTTTGTTTTTTTTAATTTTATAGAGATACTATAACTAAAATTTAAAACTGCTGGCCAAGACCACCAAGCAGGGGAAAGTGCCGTAAAGTGTTTTTCTCAAGGATACAACAGAATGGCTCGAGTAGGTTTTGAACCGACACCACGTCGATTACAATCACAGTGCTGTAACCACTTGACCACGTTACCGAGACATAACGATTTGTAATTGTCATCATAATGAGTTATTTTTCAGTTCCACGAAACAGAAGTACACAAAGTGTCTTTCCTTGTCTTGCATCCGGGTTGCAATTTTCAATTTTGTACCCAAGGAATCGTAATGTACATATTTTCAAACGATCAAAAATCCCAAAATTTCTTTCTCTGCTTATAAAAATTCTATCACTCAGCTCTTGGAGCGATGAAGGAGCACTCTATGTTAGTTGTCATGGCAAAGCTTTTTTTTTAGCGACTTTTTAAGATGATAAACAAACCAATCTGTTTCATGTATAGCGTTTGCAAATATACCGAAAAATAAATATGATTGATTTGCAAATGTACCGAAAAATAAACATGGTTGAACTGTAAAAGAACTAAATAAAAATTTTTTGAGCAGAGAAAAAATTTGGATTTTTGATAGATTGAAAATATGTACTGTAGATTACAATTCCTTGGGTAGAAAATTGAAAATTGCATCCGGGTTACTCAACCCGCGGCTGCGAAGTCTTTTGACGGGGCTTGCAAAAAACTTTTAATCTGGATGCTTAATCAACTTGAATTGTGGCAGTGCCTCTGGACCAATCCAATGGCGCGTAGAAGACTTGAAAATCAGTTATTTAAGGCACAGTTTAGGTTTTCGCTTTATGTAGGAAAAAAACACGTGGAATCAACGTGAAGACATTTTTTTATCTTTAACTAAATTTGTAATACCAATCCTAATTAATTACTACACCGATTGCGACCCGCGATAAAGTTGCTGACAAAAATTTCGTTCGCAATATGTAAAAAGTTGGGTACCTCTGATTAAAATTATAGACTTTTAAATAGTAGTATAAAAAAAGTGTCCCGAAATCGGTGTGCAGCAAGATAAGAATAGGTTTGATTCCAAAAAATTTGCTTTTTCTTAAGTTTGAGCTTTACAACAGCTAGATCAGAACTGACAAACATTTTTCGAAAACTTTTTTGCTTTTGGAAAATTTACAACGCTTTTTTTATCTAAAGTGTCATGAAGCGACGAAAACAACCCAGAAATTTCAATTTTGGTCTTTTTATGTAACTAAGATATTTTTTCAGTCTTCAATAGTTTTTAGTCTGTTTTTTGAACAGGTTCGAAATCAAGATAGAAGAAAAAATATCTCCACTACACAAAAAAAGCGAAAATTGAAAATTCTTCGACATCTCATTTGTAAATTTTACGAAGACAAAAAAAAAGAAAAAAAAAGATATTTACTACAGAAAAAAAGCTCAAAATTTTGAAAAGTTTCTTTAAAGTGTGCCGTGAGCCCCATGAGTTTGCGGAACCTAAGTATAAAAAATTGCGGTGTGGTAAAAACAACGTTAAATTTCGCTCTAGAGTATTTACTAGCGAAGTTGACTTTTTGCTGAAATGTTTTAATTATAGAAAAATTAAACTCGAGAGCTCTCAATTAAAAAATAAAAATTTCTGTTTTACAAATAAGCGCCTAAACTTAAAAAATCGATCAAAAATTAAAAAGTAGACTCTGAAAAAATACTGTAGCCGTAACTTTTTTTAATTATTTTTCCCTTTTTCTCTTCAGCAAAATCAGGTTGATCCAATTATTGCTGCGACTTAGATTCGTCTCTTTTAATCAAGGACTTCTAAACAGTTTGTACTTTTTACAAAGCGTAGAACTTATCAACCATCAGATAGTACGAGAAAGTAGCTCCTATGAGCACATTTAAATTGAGAGCGTCGATTTGTGATCAAGTTAGTAAATCCAAGTACTGAAGTATTAGCTTGTCAGAGGTTTGACTTTTTTAAGTCGTCAAATTTAATTTCAATTTGGTGTTTTTTTAAATATTGTTTTTACAGCGTAACCTGCTAGCTCGTAAACCCAGTAGCAGTGACCCAGTAACGGAATAGACTGCGATTGTTTATTATAGTGAGTTAAATATTAGCAATTTACGGGCTATATTTATGCTTATTTGTGAGTTGCTAAGGTGAAGTCAAAGGAACAAAGGAAATAGTTGGCGAGACTCGGTGAAGACTTATTTAAGTGAAATTATAAAGTACAAAGAGCGCCGTGACGTTGTGCCTTAGCCTCGCAAAAGACTGCTTGTTTTTTACTGACAGTTTTAATTAATTTTTATTATTGACACGGTTTTTCTCTGCATGTTTATTAAACTTACAAAATCGATTTGCATTTTTTATCGAAAAAACAAAGAATCGGCTCAACTTAAATAAATCTTAAATTTTGTGATTTACTGAAACCAAAATGATTAGAACAATTTAAAAATTGCTAAAACATTTTGCAATTTTTTATTATTTTTATTTGTTCTCCTGACTCGCAATAAAGACTCAACGGTGTTAAACTTAGGCAACCATCAAGCGATTACCGCTACCACATTTGGAGATGCCAAAATACAGTAATCCCTCGTTACTCGCGGTTAATGTGTTCCAGGACCACCCGCGAAAAGTGAAAATCCGCAAAATAGCGACAAAATATTTATTGTACTATTTACGTATAATTTAAATGTTTATAAACCCTCCCCATACTGATATTAAACCACTCTATTTCTGTGCACTACCTTTTCCTATACTCTTGTAGACTGTTTAAAACACTTTTGTATTAAAAAAAGTTAATCTGTGTACTGCACAAAACTCTGTTACGTGAAGTGTGCAGTACTGGTACCGTACACGGAAATATCAGTTGTTACAGATCCCTATATGTACTAATATATTGCAAAGTGGAAAAACTCATTAAGTTCCTTTTGCTACATACAGTTTTAGTAACAACATTTGTAGGAAGAAGCGGGTATTTCCGCGAAATTTACATTTATATTTAATATGAAAAACCCGCGATGCAGCGAAGGCGCGAAACTTGAAGCGCGATTAAGCGAGGGATCACTGTATTGCGGTCCGGTCAAAATTTTTATTTGTTTTTAGTTTTTATTTGGAGATATGATAGAGATTTAGAGCTCTTGCTAAGATCGCAGAAGAAGAGGAAAGTGCCATGGTCTTTCTCAAGGACACGACAGAATGATGCGAGTGGACTTTGAGCGTGTCGATTGATGGCGAACGTGCCCATCATCGCCAATATGGCGCTCTTACTCACTCGCCATTATATCAAAACATTCTTAGCTAATATGCAATTTTTGCATAAATTTATGAAACTATTTAAAATTTTTATTTATGTAAAACAGGGACGCACATGCACAATTTTTTTTGCTGTTGACGGCCACATTACAAAATTAGTCTTTACTCAAGGCTACAAACAAATTGATTTTAAATAGAAAACTAGGAGAAGACCAGAGCAATTTGCAGTTCGTTAATTTCATAGCATGTGCACCGCCGCATAAACTATCGCTTGGGATGACATGCAGTGTACTTTGCATCGTAAGTAAAGTTTTCTTGCATAAAATCTTTTTTTAATTTAAAGTCTTTTGCGTCTTTTTTTCTTTCCTGAATGTAAAATATTGACTTTCTTTCAAACAAAAAACAAATTTGGCTACTTTCAAACAATTGAATAGATATCAATCAATTTGTTTTGTTTTACTTTTTTGCAAAAGAGGAAAACGAATGATATGTGTGAATCGTCAAAATAACTGGTGAATAACAAAGGAGCAACAAAGTAAATAGCGTTAAAACAGGTTTTGTCCAAAGTTAATTTATGCCAGCACTGTCCTTTTTTGCCCAATTAGCAAAAGTAAACTGGACAAATCGCAATTATTGCGCCGTAAGTGACTATTTCTGCTAAAAGTTTGGTTAAAACTAAAAAAAAAACAGGAAAATGCTTTTTACTTAAATTGAGCGGCTCAAATTTTTTACTAGTTTTAACAAGTAGGTGGTCATTGCCATTTTGTACGCCTGCGTTTATAGCTTTGCGTCTAGTTGCAAAAAAATTTTTTAACATGCTTAAATAAAGGTTAAGTCCTTATTTTAAGACGGAATACAAAAATTGTATCATAACTTAGAAAATTTGTTCTTTGATGCTAAATAAGAAACATTGATGAATTTTTCCAGTAGGCCTATTGGCCTTTAAAGAGCAGAAATGGATATGTTTTGTAAATTAGGAAAGCACTGCGCAATAAAGCGAAGTTTTTTTAATTAGTGGAGCGCAACGCAAAATGGGCAATTAAGTATATACATGAAATGTTACAATGCAGCGCAACTAGCGCAAAGTATTTTTAAAACTATGTTAAGCATACCGCAATAACCGCAATGTATTTTAAAACTGTATTGAGCGTAGCCAACGTAATTTTTAATTATGTTAAGCAAAATGTTTCTTTTGAAATAATAAACGCAGCCCGATAGGTTTTTCGAGTAACAGCGCAACGCTAGTAAAACAACATTTAATAGCATGGCAGAGTACCTAAAAGCACCGTTTCAAAGGCGACCGAGATCAACACAGCTCGGTTCAACTCTTACTATTGCCATTCTTTTATGTTCTTAAAAACGTAATCTATCACAACACTTTCCTCTGCTTGGCAGAGTTGACAAACAACTCTAAATTTTAGTTATACCAAAAATAAAAAAAAGAAACAATTTTAATAAAAACTTTTAACCGGACAGCAACATTTTGGCATCTCCTAAAGCAAGTTGGAGTAATTGCTTTACAATTTCCTACTTTTAACACCCCCAACATTGCTCTGTGGAATGAAAAAACAATTTTACTTAAAGCCAAATTTTACTTAAATACTTTACCTTACGTTGGCCTACAGACTTTAATCAAAGATAAATAATTGCATTTCAGATGAGTATGTTTTTTGATGAATTGTTATTCGGTTAAACCCGGGTTACACCTGAAGAACTGAGCAGAAGCTCACAAAACCTGGTGCTAATAAACAAAAGAAAGTCAACTAAACGGCATTTTTTTATTTATTTTTGATTGTTTTTTATAGTTAACACGTGTCACAATTTTAGTCGGGAATTCAAAAGGACCAGTTAAACTAGGTAACCTGCGTTGAAGCAAACCTGTGTTTTTTATTTATTCTGGCTTTAGCAATAGTTTTCCGCGAGACTGAAGTTCTTTATTAAACAGTTAGTTCTAGTTAAGTAGGCAAAGGGATTCGCTACAAAAACTTCTCTCTGCAAATAGAAAGAAACCAAGATTTCTTACTATAAAGAATATTCACAAAAATTTTAAAAATGGTCTTTTTTTTTGGTCTTAAACTTAATTTGCGGCTGAATAATTATTGTTAAACCTTCAAATTAAAGTGAAAGCCAAAAAAGTTCATCACTTTGCTTTATAATAGAGTTATCACTTTTTTTTGGTCTTCAACTAAACTTATAGTCCAAACTCTAGTTATTAAGAAAGTAAGTTCAAGAATTTTTAATTTTAAATTTATCGACAAGTGAAGGCCTTTTTTACCCTTATGTATAGGCCTAATTTCAACCGCTTTTTTACTACATACCTGAAGTAAGCACCACAAAAAATCAAGATAATGCATTCATTTTCTTGATTGTAGGCTACTGAATTTTATTTGGTCATATAGACTTAGCAAAACAACAGCAAAAGAATATTAATTATTGATTCTAGTCATTTCTATCTAGCTTACTCAAATCAAGTTCAAATTAATTTCTTTGCTTGACGTTCTTAGCAAGCAGCTTTACGTTTGTGTCATGTCTGTAAACAAGAAACCAAAAAACAAATAAAGATTCCAACTGGACAGTAATTTATTGGCATTTGCAAATGTAGGAGGGGTAATAGTTGGATGGCGCTTTCTAACGAGTAAGGAGGATAAATTGAAATGAAAATAAAAGAATAAAGAGTCAGTTTTTTGCAAATTTTTTACTAGAGAAAACCCTGATTACTTGTTCCAAGGTCCTATAAACAATGTGAATATTTAAAAAAGTAGCGATTTAATTGGTTGTAAAGACTCATTCTGTTTAGTAAAAAATATCCATTTCTGCTCTTGACTTTGATAGTTAAAATTCCAATTTACAAAAGAATTTTCTCAATACTTTAATTTTCTTTTTTTGAATCTTTGACTTTCTGTAAAATTCAAATCATCACTTCAGTCTTTTGGTCTTCCGATTTTTTTGACATTTGCAAAATCAAACCGTTACTGACGAGACTTTTATAGTCGGAACAGATGTCTGGCGGAGAATTTTACTTTCCAATAGTATTTTTCTATTCTTAATTTAAGCTATATGCGCCAAGCTAAGCTATAACTTTAATTTTTTTTAATGTTCTATGACAAGATTACTTTTTTTTTGCAATTTGAGGCCTTCAAACTATGTCTTCTATTTTTCTAATGTTTTATATCTAGATAAACTTTTTTTCCAAATTAAGGGGCTAGATTGTTGTTCGTACTTTACCAAGTCAATTATCATCAGTAATTGTCCTGGCTGATAAAAATTAGCGCAATGCGGTCGTAAACAGCAAAGTACCCATGCGATTTTGATCGAAATCGAATGAGTCTTTGTGCCTTTGCATGGTAATGTGTCATTTACCTCGATGGTAAGAGGTCAAATTATTCCTGTTTATTCATTTCTCGATCAGTAAAGTAGGCCTATATTGCAGGAAAAAAGTGATTTTGATCATATTTATTAAAGCAGTAGCAGAGTGAGGAGTGATTCCCTACTCATCTTCCTATAGTAAATTTTTTGCTCGCCATTATTAAAATTGTACTATTTTGTTTCTGATTTGTCAAGTTGCTACAGCGAGTTCTTTTATAGTTGCGCATGCGCAGTAATAAAGACTATAGTTGTTCGAGGTCTTTGAAAAATTACCTAACTATGATTTTTGTGTTGATTTGTAGCTAAGTTATTTTTTTGTGAAAAAAATTTTTTTTGTTATAATTATGTTCGTTATAATTTTCTTGTTTAATAATGAGAATATTAGTGTATGAGTAAAATTTTTAGTTTATACTTTAAAAAAGTTTATAATATCTATTTTGCATTTTTTAAAACTGTCACAAAATAGCAGAAAAAAAATATTGATGAACAATTTTATAAGCATTAGAATATCATTATTAACATTTTATAAATATTTTATAAGTATAGAGATCAAATAATATAAAATATTTTATAAATATAGAGATAAAATAAAATAAAAACACAAAAAAAATATCAAAATTGTTTTTTAAGCATTTAGTAGCAAGATAATTAAAAAATTTTTGATTAATTTTAGTTATAGCCTAGATTTGAAAATATAGTTTTTAATGATTAAGTTTATTTATTGTTAAAGATAATTTTTATTTTGTAATGTAATCACTATGCATTATAACATTGTGTAACTTTGTAATATATAAAATCCATTTAGACAAAGTACCTTAGAACAGGGTGACATTGATCAATTACAATAATGAGCAACTCGCTGTTATTGCTAGGCTGTAGCCTGTTCAAAGTAGTTCAGTTTTGTAGTTAAAAAATATTAGACAGTGACCTTTTATTCCAACTCTATATAGAATTATTTTGATTTCATTCCAATTTTTTTGCTTTACAGATAGTAAAATTCTATTAGGTATAGGCACATATTTATAGCTAATAGCTGGTGTTAAATAATTTTGTGATAGTAATTATAAATGACTTGAAGTATACCATAAACATATGGGAAAAAATTGGGTTTGAGGAGTTATAGAACAAGTTATAGCAAAGATGATTTGGCTAATGCAATCCAATCAGTTTGCAAGTAGATGCAGTCTTCAATAATAAAATCCACATGCAAAATTCTTTTTTCAAGATAAAATATTTTTATGTTAAACTGCCTTTGCCCAATTTGCACAAGTCATAAAAAGTTTGTGATCTGCCCCATTTATTCTTTTAGAAAGCCACAAAACTTGTGGTATTTTTATAGATAAGGTCCAACGCGATTTTATGCTTCAAAGCTTGACTTTCTATTTGTAATTTTGCTTGCTGAATAACATGGTGATACTTAAATTTGTTGCAAATTATTCATTTTTGAGATATTTGATGTTTTATGCATACTCCCTCCTCCACCCCATTTCTGCACATGCATGCAATCGAGTTACTTGTTTTGCACTTGCCTGGGACTGGGGAGGGAGAAAAAAGATCTTGCAAGAGTTAATAGTAACTGCAGAGGCATTCGGGTTAGTTTTACGAACAAAAATAGTAACTGCAGAGGCATCTGGGTTAGTTTTACGAAAAAAAATTGCAGTATTTTTATAGATAAGGTCCCCCTTAGAAACACTCCTAAAAAATGATTTGCGATGCTTCTTAGTGCTAAAACCGTTATCAGCACGCAAAACAACAATAAATTGGTCTTGAAAAATAGCCTAAAGTAGTCCTGAAACTTATTTATAAATTTACCAAACTTGTTTTCCTGAAACTCTTAATAATGAGAAAAACCTTTCATTTATTGATGCTAGTCCCTTACAACTTTTTAAAAAATAGTTGCAGCAATCAATCTTACCTTGAGAATGGAACACATTGACCAGTTGTATCCTTAACATTAGTTACGAGTTGGTTTTCTGACAGCATGATGACATTGATCACAACTTTAATGCGAAATACGAGGGTCAGTCAAAAAGTAATGAGCCCTGTTAACTTTAACCGCTTTAACCTTCATATTTTTTCTAGAAATTTTAAGGGTGTTTAGTAAATTTACTGCTTTAAAGATAAATTGTAAAAAAAATTGTTTCAACGTGTCCACTTTTGGTATTGTGTTTTGGAAATGACGTCATCACTGGATGTCCGTCAGAAGCAGAGAGCTGTGATTGAATTTCTTGTTTCGGAAGGGGAGCCACCAAAACAAATTTTCGAAAGATTGGTAAATGTTTATGGAGATGCTTCATTAGCCTACAGCACTGTGAAAAAGTGGGAATCCAGGATTAAACACGAAGAAGATGATCCAAGTTTGAGTAGCCTCCAGGACAGACCAAGAAGTGGAAGACCATCTTCTGCAGTCAATCCTGGAAACAATGATAAGGTTGAGAAATTGATTAGAGATGATCGCAGAATCACTATTGATGACATTGCTGAACGTGTTGGAGTTAGCCATGGAAGTGCTGTGAATATTGTTAATGAGCTAGGCTTTGCAAAGGTTTGCGCCAGATGGGTTCCGAGGCAACTTTTGGATTTTCACAAGCAAGCCCGTTTTGAAGCTTGTTCGAAGCTTATTGAGTGTCACAGAAGTGACAAAACTTTTCTCAGCCGTATAGTGACAGGAGATGAAACCTGGGTTCATCACTATGAACCTCTGTCGAAAAGATCATCCATGGAATGGCGTCACCCCACGTCCCCAAGAGCCAAGAAATTCAAAAGTCAACGTTCAGCTGGAAAAATTATGGCGACTGTGTTTTGGGACATTGAAGGAGTGATATTGGTAGATTTTATGCCTAAAGGTACTACCATCAACTCAGATGCTTACATTGACACTTTACGCAAACTGAAAGCGAAACTGAGAAGAGTACGACCTCACCTGGACATGTCTAAGGTCTTGCTGCAACACGATAACGCCAAGCCCCATACCAGTCTCAAAACTCGTAAAGTGATTGCTTCTTTTGGATGGACGACGGTAACCCATCCCCCATACTCACCCGACCTGGCACCATCTGACTATCATCTTTTTGGACCATTGAAAGAAGGAGTTAGGGGGCAGCACTTCACTAGTGATCAAGAAGTCAAGCACGCTGTAAGAAACTGGTTAAAAATGCAGCCTGCTGACTTTTACAAGGCTGGCATAGTGTCCCTTGTTCATCAATGGACAGTTGGAATTGAAAAGTGCGGAGATTACATTGAAAAGTAGAACTGAGATCTCCTATCCCTGGGCTTTCTTTTGATGTATGACTTTTGATTTTATTGCAACAAATATGGCCAGGAGAGACTTGGGCTCATTATTTTTTGACTGACCCTCGTAATATCTTGTATGCTAGTGTTTCAATTTAAATCAGTGTATTATAATGTGGTTGGATAAACAAGATTTAGAGTGTTATGCTAAGCCATTAGAGAAAAGCCTAGCACTAAATAATAAAGAGTTACTTAACTTTAAAGTCAAAAATTGATCAATGTCATCCTGTTTTATGGTACTATACCTTTAAATTATTTTTAGTATAAAAATGTAAAATTTTTATTTTTGTAAAATAAATCAAAACTAATATTATTGCGTCTTGTAAATTTAGCATTATTTTTAAAGCCACCTTGTCCAAATTTTCTTTATGCAGTTCAAAAGAGATGTGGAAAAATAATATGATTAAATGTTAGTAAATATTAATTTAATATATAGTGTACTGCTTGAAGGTCTTAACAGTATCTTGTTACAAAATTATGTGTTAATTCTAAATTTTTTTTACAACCTAGATTGTAATTTTGGGTCTCTTAAAGAAGTCACCATAAGCAATTTTTGTTGGTGTACCTTATCGAGATTTCCCATGATAACTATTGCTTCTTGGAGAGATCTTTTTCTTTTGGTTTCTTTTTTATTCCATCCTAATGCTTTAGGAGGGATTCCAGGTTAGTTTCATTAAAAAAAAATCACTTATGATGAATTCTTGAAGAGACCTATACTTTTTTTTATGAACAACAATTTTACTTTTATTTGTTTATAATGATGCGTGAAAGATCAAAAAAGTTGTATTTTGTTTGCTGTTCATCGTGCTTACTTTATAAACTTTTAAAATTTGGGAAATCCCCAATCCCCACAAGGTTAGTAATGGCAAAAGGTAAATGAGACCCAAAAGGTTTTCTTTTTAATGAATTTAAATGTATACATATTTTTTTAACAAGATTTATTAAAATCACTTTTAAATATCCACAACATTATTTTCATGTTATAAATTGGTAAGATGGTTATTAGAAAAAGAATAAATCTATTTAAAAATTGAAATAAACTCAGTATTCTTGCAACTTGCATTTTTATATTTATGATTTTAATAATAAACGAGCTTCAATTAAGAAGTAATAGCAATGCATTTATTTGAGCTTTTCAATGAAAAGGACAAGAAAGAAAACTTGGCTCTCTTTGAAAAGTCACTCTTAGTGACTTTTGTTCAAGAAACTAACCTTAAATCTCCCAGTGTTTACTATCTCTTTTTAAAAGATCCTTTCTTCATAATGTTTTTTATTCCATACTAGTGTTGTAAGGAGGATTCCAAGTTGGTTTTACCAAAAAATTGAGGTCTTTTCAAAAAGAGATAATAACTGTTTTTTGTCAGTAAAACTAACTCAAAATCTCCCTGCAGCACTAAAAAGCAATAAAAAAGAATCTCTCAAGAAACAATAATAATCACCACAGGGGATTCCAGGTTTGTTTAAAAATTGAACATAGTTGGCTTATTGAAGAGACCCAAAAATTGTGGGTCTCTACAAGAAGTCACCATAAGTGATTTTTGCTTGTGAAAGTAACCTGGATCCTCCTGTGGTTATCCTTTTTCTCATGGTTTCTTTTTCATTCCATCCTGGTGCTGAAAGGGGGATTCTGGGTTAGTTTCACCAAAAAAAATTGTTTATGGTAACTTCTTGAAGAGACCTGAAGATTTAACAATTGATAATAATTATACCATTGCTAGTGGTCTGGTACTTTAATTAGCTTTAAGGTGTGGCTATGACTTTTCATGCTTCAACTTTTTATGTGTTATCTTTTTTCTTAGTTTGAAAGAATCAAATATTGCAGCCAAAGCATGATTGTTAGAAAAATAAAAAGTAAAATATTAATCTTCTGTTTAGTTTTTGCTAAGTCTTTTTTGCTTGTTAGCTTTTCAATAAAGGCAATGGCTAAAAGTCTGGTGCCAAACTCTGAATTTTTTAAAATCTTATATGGTAATAGCTATTTTTTATTCAATTGTCATACAGTTGACCTTCAAAAAACCAACAACTTTGGGACCTGAGAACTGCTGGATTTTTGAAGGTTATAAATTTGTATGGTGTACTCTCTACATATTTAAAGAAAATTACCACCTGCACAGCAAAATAAGTAATCAACAGGCTTACTTGTTAGCACATGGAAGAATGAAACAACAAGGTGTTTAGGCATACAGCACCATCTAAATATAAGCGGCAGCTCATGAAAACAGTGGTGAAACAGTTATGAAAATATGAAAATGGGCTCCCAAAATCTGTGCTAGAAAATTAAAAATCCAGTTTTTTGGTTGCTGGATTTTTGAAGGTCAACTGTATTTTCATTTTTATGCCTTGTTATAATGAAATGTGGTGCCATAATTAGAGAACAAATGGGGTACTTTTGTCTGAATCCCAGTTGCAACATCTTTTAAAGTTATATTATAAAATAGTAACAGATTCTGTGTACACAATTAATGTACAAAATTAAGCTTAGGATTAAAAATTACATAAGGCAAAGAACACAAAGCTAATTTGGCCTAAATTTCTGGGTTTTGTTCACTTTTCGCTGTTGCTAACCTTGCTGGTTTTGTAGATTCTTCAAAATTTAACAGTTAATAAAGTTGTAACAACAAACTATTAATGAGATCCAGATTTTTTACTGCTTTATTGTTAAAGGATTAATTTTTTTTTTAAATTAAAAAATTTATGAGCCGGGTATGTGCAGGTTTTTATGAATAAAAGAAGTTACTGACAGACATTGGGCCATGCAGTATCTAGTTAGTGTTTTAATATGATTGAAAAACAAAAAATGTTAGGAAGGCTAAAAGTTCTGTGTAAGGCTCCTATGCATTATTGGAAATATTTTTTAAATACATAAATGTTTATTGATTGAGGTGAGGACTTACGCAACACATTGCCTCAAACAAAAAATTGTATTATTTTATGTTATATAATTTTTAAGTAAAGCTAAAGATTGCAGATTTTTAGCTATTAAAAATCTGAATGGTTAAGATGCATTTATACTTTGGTCTCACCATAGCCTGCAGAGTATGCTTGCAAGTAAGCAAAAGATAGTTCTCTTCAAAAAGTCACTGTAAGCAATTTTTGATCGTGAAACTAACCTGGATGCCCCTGCGATTTCCATCGCTTTGTGAGAGATCTTTTTTTTGGTTTCTTCTTTTTCCACCCTGGTGCTAAAAGGGGGATTTAAAGTTAATTTTATTGAAAAAATTGCTTATAGTGACTTCTTAAAAGACACCCCTAAAGATTACTGACAAAATCAAAAATTTTTTAAAAATTATGTTCATTGTGGTCACTTTATTTTTCACAAGACCCATAAGCCAAATGTTTTGATAAAATACATAAGTCTATTGCTCAAGTTTTTGTATATCTAAACTAAAAAATCAAACTTAATTGACCAGTGTTTCAACTTTACATGGTGAATACTCAAACCAGACCGCCCAACAATTGACAGAACAAATCACAGCACAGTAAAACTACTATAGCATGTGACTTAATCTTACAACATAATTGAATTAAAACAGACTTAGTGGACTTAGTCACTTTTTGAAGAAAAATTTAATGTTTCTTACAAAACCTTGTTTTCGAAATAGAGACTTAGAAACATTTTTTGTGAACAAAATTTTGCATGTTGATTACGAACATAGAAAGCAAAATTTTCCAGAGTTTAAGTCAATTTGGGTAGTTAATTTTTGTTCTAAACCCTTCATTTTTACAATAATTCAAGTTTCATTATATTTCAGTTTTATATAGTTTTTAGATACAAATTCAAACCTATCCTAAATACAACTTAACCTACTTTCTTAATTTGAAGTTATGGTCATCTACAATGTAAATGTAATACTAATATCCTCTCAGACTAAAATATAACAAAAATGTGATAGTTTAAAAGGTAATAAAAAAAAGCCTCAGAGATGCCGATCAAACTCACAACTTTTGTTCTATCATGTAACAATGCAACTATTATTCCATAAAAATGCTTTGTACTGGGACAAAACTATAATTATAAAACAACTATAAAACTTTGTGCTGTGAAAATAATAGCAGATAATTTGTTATAGTCATGCAAACATAAAATTAAAAAAAAACTTTTCAGCTTGGTAAAACACATTATGACATCATTTTTAAAAACTTGAAAAAATGAAAAAAAGAACAAGTCTTAGTCTTAGGCTTACCTGCATTAGTTTTTTTTAATACACCTTGGCTAAAAATCTAGTTTTCTCGAGTTAGTTTCTTGAACTTGAACTTTTCAAAATTTTAGTTCAGGTAATCACTTGCTATGCTTTAATTTTATATTTATTAATTATGTTTTTTGTTAGTATTAAATGTTGGCAAGGTGCAGTGGTGAAATTGTTGGAAAGAGCAGTGCTAATTTTGGTGTTTATTTCTTATTGAAGTTAGCCTTTAATTGTTGCTGTTGCTTTCCTCCTCCAAAGCTAATCTTGGTGGAGTTGTCCATTAAACTAAAGAAGCCAACCTAGACTTTGCTGACATTGTGTTTGTAATCTGCTGCATTAAGTTGAAGAGGTGGTTGGTGTCATGTGTCTGTGTCAATCATAGCAAATGCTTAGGCATGTTAGTTTCAAGATTTGTTGTTTATGGGTTGCTTTTCAGGAGAGATGATTTGTTGGTTTTGAGCTGTCTCAGTTTATATGCATGTGTTAATACTTATTCTGATGAATGTATGTCTTGAGCTGAATTGACTAGTGACTTGGTTATTTTTTCTGGAGCTAAAGTGTTGTGAGGTAATATAGCTTTGAACGTGTCTGAAGTTTTCTTTACATTTCTCAATCCCCAGATGTTACATCTTGATCTGAGTTAATGATGTTGGTGCAATCATTGTTATAAAAGATTGTTGTGATCATGTTTCTTTGTCGATTTGAATATACATTAAGATAGCCTTTAAGATAGAATCTAACTATTATTTTTTGCTTAGCTTTAACTCAACCTTAACCTTAAACAGGAATTAAAATTTGAGCCGACCCCAATCTTTCACTATATAACACTGTTACTCATTGCACCATGCTGGTGTTGGTGAAGTATTGTAAAAAATTGTATATAGAAAAAATATTTTTAAGTAAAACCTCAGAAAAATATCACAGACAAAAATATAAGTTTTTGCATACAGTTTCTTGGTTACAGGTATAAATGTGAGGGCTTTTCTTGGTTACAGGTGTAAATCTGTTATGGCTCCCAAAAGATTTATTATACTTTCTTGAGTGACCTTGGTGTTAAACTGATTTTTCTTTTTTTAACAGTTTTACTATTATTATTATTATTATTATTATTATTATTATTATTATAACTGACTGACTGACTGACTTACAAACAGGAATGCCATTGTTTACTTAAAATTTTTCCTAAAGATATTTTAAGACACTATTTGTATAATTTGAATAGTGTCTTATGGATAAAATTGTAATTTGGTTTTTACATCAAAGTTTTAATAAGGATAAAAAGAAAGCAAAATGTTATACTATTTGTAATAGCATCTAAAAAGTTTGTACTTCAAAAACTTAGTTGGTAGTGTGGTCAAGTGGTTAGAGCAACATGATTGTGATCAACATAAT
This sequence comes from Diplosoma virens, assembly GCA_963680785.1. NCBI lineage: Eukaryota > Metazoa > Chordata > Ascidiacea > Aplousobranchia > Didemnidae > Diplosoma > Diplosoma virens. The sequence goes on from OY796893.1 coordinate 19,345,457, forward strand.
CTTGGTTCAAAACCTACTTGCGCCATTCTGTTGTGTCCTTGGGAAAGACACTTTATGGCACTTATTTCTGCTTGGTGGTCTTGGCAATGAGTTCTAAATTTCAGCCATATCTCTATAAAACTAAAAAACCAAAATGAAAAATTTCAACCAGACAGCTATATTATTGGCATCTCTGTTGCTTTCCTCCTGTCAGGAGGATAGATATAGAGATAAAATGAAAAATGGTTATTTTAATTTATTTTAATTAGGTTTGTAGAAAATTTTTAGCTTTATGCATACCAATAAAATTAGTTAAATTATCTTGCATCTTAAGAAGTTTTATGAAATAACTTGTAGTTAATACAAACATTGAAGCATTTTGGAATCATTTTACATTGCCTTATTTTAATCTGGTTATGTTTAGATTTTATTTTTGATTTGGCTAATAATAGAATTAAGGCTTTTTAAATTTTTAATAAATTGGTTATTTAACTTTTTTGTAAATTGCTGTTTATGGAATCTGCTACTTCCCAAAACGGTCTGGAGCACCACAAAGATAAACATCACAAGGTATTATACTGTATGGCCGGTTTTGCAAATTTTCTAAAAAAATATATTTTTTGTTGATTAAATTAAGACTCAATTTATCAGTCTTAATCGTTCAATATTTAATGAAAAAGTATTGAAAAACTGTAACAACTATTCAACTTAAAAACTATTTAATTTTTAAGAAAAAGAAAAAATATGTTCTTGGGCCTGATGGCAAACCAAAACTTGGTCCTGATGGACGTCCAATTCGAATAAAAAGAGAACGTGATGAAAGTGGAGAGTATGAAATTTTTTTTGTAAAATTTCGTTTTAAGAATTTTTGTACTACATACAAAGTCTTGAATTTTTGTTAAGTCTATAAAGCTTTGTTTGATTACATTGATTTGATTTTTGTTATGCTTGATGAAATCATAGCCATGTGAATTTATCGATTAGTCATTGTGTTTAATTAAGGTTTCTTGAAGCATAGGTTCAATTAGATAATGCTATAATCATATATTTTAAAAGTTATTAATTTAGCCCATATATTTTAAAAGCATTTTTTCATATGTAAATTGACTTACTTTTATCTGAGTCATTTCAAATGTTTTAATTACTGAGGATAAACGGTTTTTTTGTCTACCCTATAAACTTCATTAATAAACAATTAAGTATGGAATTGTATTTACTCATTAAGTTTCTTATATACTGCGTATTAATTATTTAGTACAATTTAGTCGGTAAAAGTTGAAATTATCTGATTTCCTCATTTAATGTAAAGAGCAACAAAATAAAAGCATGAGGTTTTTTCCAAAATTTTTTTAAATATTGTTTTCAACTGTTTTATGTTTTAACTAAATTCAAGAATACCCAAGGTGCATCTTTTATTGCTTTACAAACTATTGCTAAATTGCGTTTTTTTTTTACATTTATTTTTAGTGCCAGCTCGAATCACAGGCATGCTAAGAAAGATGATGAAATGACTGTGGTATGTACAGTATTTTCTAAATCTAGATCAAGTTTGTGGACTCTTAAAATCTTTTCTTTTAATTAATTCTCACTGTATTCATTTAGATTGTGTTTTTCTATTTGTAATTTTTTTATGTCACCTACAAATTCTACTTGAAATTGCTAGAAAAAATTTTAATCAATTTTATTGTTTGGTTTTCTATGTTTTTGAATAGTTTGATTAGTTGATAAGGTTTAAATGATATGCTTGTTTGACGTTTTTTTAACTGCCAACATTGCAATGTTGTCTATTCATTTGCCGAACATGCTGTGATATGAAAGTGATTCGTGATTTATACATTAAATAACTACGTTGACAAGCTGGCTGTGCTTTTTAACTCTTTGCATGATTTAGGTCAAAAAAGAAAAAAAGGATTTTTCCGAAAGCGAGCCATTAGAGAAGTAAGTCTCTTTGAAACTGACTAATACCGTATTAGGACTTGTAGTCGTTTAATTCTATACCGCCCAGTAAGTGTAGCTTTAGCGTCCTTTTCTATTACCGGGCCTGTCAAATTTGCACAGGTATTACCAACAGCTCGCTGCGCTACCTCATTACCACAATAGTGGCTGTGTTGCCAGGGCCAACTCGTAGCATCTTCCACCTATAAAATTAGTATAATGAAATATTTGTTCTGTGCCGTGTCGCTATCACTCGATTTATGGTGTGCCACCAGCAGTTGGTGTTGATCTTAACAAAAGCTTTTTTTTTTATAAAGTAAAAGCTTCTTAGGACACGTCCATAGAACGCCTCAATTTGTTATTTTTTCTGTATAGTAGCACAAATCATAATATGGTAATTATCACACTGGATAATCACATAACATGGGACCATTGACATATCTGTTCGATGATCGACGTTTATTATGTTGCTCGCAAATTTTTATCAACCACATCGTCATTCCTTTTGGTTATTTTATTAACTTTATTGTTATAAGTTGTTTTCCATAAGATAAAGAAGAATTTTGATGGATTTTTCAGGATGAAAAAAAGTTCCAAAAAAGAAAAGAAGAGCGAAAAGCGAAAGGCGGGTACAGATGTAAGTGTCATTGCCCTTCTATAGCATTCTCTATTGCGTATAATTTCAAACGTGCCGTTTTTTGGCAGGTAAAGCAAGAAAATGGCTCGCCTGTAAAAGCAAAGGTAATAAAATTATTTTAATTTCAATGATCGTTTACTTCAAGTTAGCTGACGTGCATTTAGCGCCGTGCCAAAACGGCAAGAAATCATTTGCAGTCAACTGACATTTCGTCAGTTATCAGCCGGACAGAAAGGGCTTGAAAATCTTCTCAATCGCTATTCATTTATCTAATCAAGCTGTAAAAGCTCTAAAAATAACCTTTCTTTCCATCCACTAATTCAAATGTAAAGCAAATGAGTGGACGCCATTACTCCTTTTTTATATGAAGTTTTATCAGTTTGAATTACTTCATGCTATAATTCTTTAATATTAAAGTTGTGGCGAAACCAAATTCTCTCCATTCGTTTCAATTTTTTGGCGAGAAGAATCACTATTATTTAAATCTTGCTTTTTTGTGCTTTGCGAAGAATTTGGATTATTTCTCCCACTAGCTGCTTATGAACAAAATTTCTTGTTTTTAAAAAAAAGCGAGTAAAAAAAGAAGAGGAACCGCCCGAACGGTGGAAATGGTGGGAGGAAACGGAACGAGAAGACAAGGCCGGTGTCAGATGGAAGTTTTTAGAACACAAAGGGCCAGTTTTTCCACCTCTGTATGAACCGTTACCACCTGATGTTCATTTTAAATACGATGGTAAGTCCTTGAGTGTTAATGACTTTTGCTTATATCACTACTGGTTTTAACAACAAAACTTTAATTCAATATTTGCTCGGCTAAAGTTGTTTTAATCTTTTTTCACCATTTTTTTGAACTATTTCATTCATCTCCCCTTAATTTTGAATTGCCTTGCAACTTGCAAGTCGCACCGAATTTTCTCGAACTTGCTTTTGCTCCAACTGCTTTATTTTGCAGGAAAAGTCATGAAGTTGGAGTCGGAATCTGAAGAGATCATGACTTTTTATGCTAAGATGTTAGATCACGATTATGTGACGAAAAACGACTTCAACAAAAACTTTTTCATGGACTGGAGAAAGGTTTGCGTAATCAGAAAACTCGAAACTAGTAAAATCGCTGTTTTCTCAGATGTTAATAACAGTTAAAGTCTTTTATAGTAGTCATCACATTGTCGTATTTTTTTCGTTATTGCCTCATGTTATTATGTGTTTCAGTCCATGAGCAAGGATGAACGGAAAGTTATAACCGATCTGGGAAAGTGCAATTTTACCGCAGTGCACGCATACTTTAAACAAAAATCAGAAGAAAGAAAATCAAGATCAAAGGAAGAAAAACAGGTGAGTAAAACTTGGCAGCCTTATATTTACACTACTTTGTAATCAGCAATAAGGGTTTTAAATCGCTTTTTCTTAGGGTATTTTTTGTTTGAACAAATGTTGAGATTTTATTTGGCAGTGTAATCTAAGACTTGTTTTTGGTAATTGAATGGAGTTTTATCAAGTGTTTAAGATCACTTAAGTAAATAAAAATGTGAAAACCAGTACATGAAACTGTTCGTGGATTGTAATATCTCAAAAAAATTTTCTGGAAGCGGAAACGCAATTAGAGCTGTTCTATTATAGTGCAGCGTCGCTTTAGCTTCTGGTTGTCACCGTTTTTCCGCGGCCGCTGTTCATTGCTCGATTTTTACCGCAATAATTGTTTGCACTGAATTATGTGTGAGCAAGATGTAGCGCAGGTTAATATTGCCGCGATTAGAAAAGAAGGAATGTTTTAGAATTAGATGAATATCCGCGGCCTGAATATTTTTGATTTATTATGCTTGAAATTTTAAAATTTACTCAATCAAACCCTAGCTTTGTACTTTTGTGGCACAAAGTCTGAGTTACAGTTGAGTAAAACTTTCAAACCCGAATTCAATAGTTTTTTAGTTAATTGCTCGGAATCACTGCACAAAATCAAGATTGATTTTGATTTCTTTACCTTAGTGTTAAGGCTATTTTCTGTTAAGAAAATTATTTTTCTGTAGCATAACACAGTAAAATTACCATTTGTTTTATTCTCTCGCGTAAACCAGATTGCTTCGAAGTACACGAATAATCGCGATCGATCTCACGTAATACGATCGACGAATAGTCGTCACTGTGACGTTGGTTTTAGAAAGAAAAAGAAGAAAACGAGCGACTCATCGAGGAGTACGGCTTCTGTAACTGGGACGGGCACAAGGAGAAAATCGGGAACTTTAGACTGGAACCCCCCGGCTTATTTCGAGGCCGGGGAAATCACCCGAAGATGGGAAGAGTGAAAAAGCGCCTCCTTCCAGAGGATATAATTATAAACTGCAGCCGGTGCGTTGTTGTCTTGTTTTGATCTTTTAGATATCCCGACACTTGATTTTTTAAAACATTTTAAATTAACTTTTTATATTTTGACTTCTTGATCAACACAAACTTAAAAGTTCTACTGCCCGCACGATTTAAAACATGTTAATTTTGCCATAAAAATATTTTCCATTGCAAATTTTGTTTCGTATGATAATTGTTTATTAACTGGTTGAAGTGGGTCTAACACATAAAACACTCTCTAACCCGGAGTGGTAACAGCTGTTAGGGTTCCAACTATAGATTAATAGATTAACCTGCTGCCTTGCAAGTTTGTCTTTTTAGGCAAAGGTTATGTCCACAGCAGACAACTGTGGTTGATGTCAGCAAGAACATGCAAACAATAAAAATTTGCTCCAAAAAAGTTATAAAACAGCAACTTAATGAAATGGCCCCCAGTTTCCAGCAACCCTTAAGTGGGCAGGGGGTGCAAAGAATCTCTGCGTGTATATTTAAATTTAAAAACAAGAAAAAGACTCAGATTGGAATTAGACTAAGAACCTGGAACATTAGTAGTCTATGTGGTGGAGTGACAGAGGTGGCAGAAATATTGAGAAAGAGGAAGGTGGATATTTGTGGTCTACCACAATACAATGAAGGAGCCAAGGAGCTTGTTTTATTGGAGTTGAAGAAAGAAGATACAAATTATGGTGGTCGGGAAATGATGCTGGAAAGGATCGTATGGGAATAGTCGTCAAGGAGAAGCTGTGTGAGAGTGTTGTCGAAATACGTAGAAGGAGTGATAGCCCAAAGTGGAAAGCCAGTTATACAGATGGTTAAATGTTATGATGAACTGGTTCATGAATGGGATATGAAAGGTACAAAAGAATTGAATTTCGGGATTGGAGGCTTTAATGGTCATGTTGGAAAAAGGTGGATGGATTTGAGGCTGTACATGGGAGAAATGGAATTTGGAAGCAAAATTTGGAAAGTAGAATGCTGTTGGAATTCTGAGATCAGAAGGATTTATGTGTGGCGAATGCATGGTTCAACACGAAGGAGAAAAGGAAGGTGACTTACAGTTCAGGTTGTAATGAAACTGAGATTGATTTTGTTTTGGTGAAAAAAGAAAGCAGAAAGTGCTTGAAAAACTTCAAGGTGATCCCTTGGGAGCTGCAACACAGGCTAGTGGTTGTTGATGTGAAGAAGGAAAATCTGTTTAAGCGCGTAAAAGTAAAACGAAACATACAATAGATGGTAAAGAAATTAAAAGAAAAAGAAATAAGGGAAAATTTTAAGGACAAGGTAAAAGAATTAGTTAATAATGAAGCAAGCAATATGTGGGGTTCATTTAAGAATGGGGTTTTGGAGGCTTGTAAAGAACTTTGTGGAAAAAGAAAACAAAGAAGGGAGCGAGGAAGCACATTGTGGTGAAATGAGGAAGTGCAAGAAGCAATAAAGAGAAAAAGAACGCATTTGGATAGAGATGTAAGATCCGATCAGAAAAGAATGAAAATAATTACAAAAGAGAGAATGCATGGAACCAAAAGACTGAGATTGGTATAGTGGAAGGTCCAGTCGAAGAGGTTTTCATAGAGGAAATAACAAGTACAACAAAGAAAATGAAAAATACCTGGACTTTAAGAGGTGAACATGGAAATGATAAATGCAAGTGGGAAAGTTGGAATTGATGTGATGATGAAACTTTGTCAGAGAGTACGTGGTGGAAAAGGAATCCCGGAAGATTAGAGGACTAGTGTGATGATGCCGATCTACAAGGGAAAAGGATATGTGACGAACTGCGGTGCATATAGAGGAGTGAAATTATTGGAACATGGATTGAAGATCGTTAAAAGGGTATTGGAGAAATATATAAGAGCATTGGTGGAGGTAGACAACATGCAATTTGGCTTTATGCCAGGAAGAGGGACGACAGATAATCTTTTTATAGTGAAGAGAATGCAAAAGGAATACAGGGAGAAGGATGAAAAATTGTATATGTGTTTCGTGGATTTACAGAAGGCCTTTGATAGAATTCCATGAAGAGTAATTCAATGGGCACTGAGGAAGAAAGGACTTCCAGAGATCTTGGTGAAATTCTATTTAAATAAAATTTTCTTGAAAACCGCTAAGGGGAATTTTTAATATTTCTATTTCGATTTTTATTTTATTTAAAAATGTGCTTTTATTGTTTTAAATCTTCACTCATTGAGCACTTTGTCCAGTTCAACCGCCTTCAGTCATCTTAAAAATACAATTTTGATTTTCGAACTTCATTTTTAATGTTAAAAAAAAAAAAAAAATGTTTTGTCTCCGTACGTTGTCAATAATACTCGACTTAATTGGGTTAAAGCACGCTCTCGTTCGATTAAACCAATTGTTGTTGACCAGTATGCCACGTCATTATTATTCCCGGCAAAGTTGCTGCCGCCTTGCAACTCAAACTCTAGAAAAGACTTGTATTTTTTTTAAGCAAGTTAATTGCGAGTTTAGCTAAATCCGGCTAGAACTTGCTTGAAGCGGTTCGATAAACATCAGTTTAATCAAAGTTGTCATCGCACTAACTGTGTTGAATACTTTTCAAACTGAATTATAACAACCTCGATTTCATCTCCAGCAACTCCGTCATACCCAAGCCGCCGGAAGGCCACAAGTGGAAGGAAGTACGTCACGACAACACGGTCACGTGGTTGGTATCGTGGGTCGAGAATATCCAAGGCAACGGCAAGTACATCATGCTGAACCCGAGCTCTCGGGTCAAGGTCAGTGTTTTTTTGCGAAGTGGCGCGCCCTCTGCTTACAGACGTTTGCTTGTAGGGCGAAAAAGATTTTCAAAAGTATGAAGTCGCCCGCAAGCTTAAATCCCACGTGGACAAGATTCGGGAGGACTACATGAGGGATTTAAAGAATCCGGCTATGATGATCCGCCAAAGAGCCGTAGCACTTTACTTTATTGATAAGGTAAGATAGTAGCTGCATTTTGAAGACTTTTTAAAAATTATGTCAGCATTTTGTGTTTTACGCGGGATTTTTCACTTATTTACGACTTAATAGAGTTAGTTGCTTTGTATTCACTACTGATAGTTTGAAATGTAATTGCCTAAAAGTAAATAACAAATTTCCAAGCCATTTTTAATACACTTGGCACGGCGCAGTCAAGGATTAATCCTATAACCTTTCGCTTCTGAAGTAAGTCCATAAATCACCATGCCAATAAGACGTTTATTGTTTTAAAGCTCGTCTCGTTAATTTTTTGGGGACTGCTTGATTTAGAAGTTTGAGTGTTGCCATTCTGCTTTGTAGCAATTTATTCTCACCCTGTTAAAATTTCAAGTTGGCTCTGAGAGCTGGAAATGAAAAGGAAGACGGGGAGTCAGCTGACACAGTGGGTTGTTGCTCACTCAGATGTGAGCACATCAAACTTAACAAGCATTTGGATGGCCAGGACTACGTGGTCGAATTCGACTTTCTCGGTAAAGATTCAATTCGGTACTACAATAAAGTTCCGGTACTGAAGCAGGTAATTGCTTCCTTACGTTTTTGTTTTTCAATGCCGTTGAATTTTTATTTTGTTGCTCAGGTCTTTAAAAATCTTGTTCTCTTCACCGAAAACAAGGAAGGTTCCGATGATTTGTTTGATCGACTGAATGTAAGCATTTCATCTGTTTGTTCAATGAAAATATCGCGAGCAATTTAGTTTAAAAAATAGTGTATTAAACTAGACCGCAACGGAATCTAAAAGGGCACGGAATATGCTCTTTTCTAAAGTATGTCAGCGAATGAACCCTTTTTTTGTCTAAGCAATAAATATGTTATTACCCCGCCTTCTTTACCGAAATTAATCCAGTTGAAGTATCGATGTACCACCTGCTTTTTATTGATTGATTTTTTTTCGTAGTAACTTTAGCGTTTTAAGCGAGCAAATTGAAACGAGCAATCCGCCAGATCTCATTGTGGCTTATTCACCTGATTTCATCTTACGTTGTAGACGGGCATCTTAAACAAATACCTCAACTCACTGATGGAAGGACTGACGGCCAAAGTCTTCCGTACATACAACGCCTCCCACACCCTGCAGGAACAGCTGAAGGAGCTGACTGATCGTGAGTAAAAGCGGTTGGTAATGCGCTCTTCCCGATCTGACTGGATCGCCCGTTCTTGCAGCCGACGACGACAAGGTCGCGTCGAAGATGCTCTCGTACAATCGAGCGAATCGAGCTGTCGCTGTGCTCTGCAACCATCAGCGAGCTCCGCCGAAGAACTTCAACGAGCAAATGACGCGAATGAACGACAAGGTGCGCCGTCACTTTTTGATTATAGTTTAAACCCTCCGCTGCTTGTAAAGAAAAAATGATCGGAAATAGGATTGTTACTTTTGAAGTTTTCAGAGATTTGGCTTGTGTTCGATCGATATTTGAAAGCGGATTTAGGTTGGAAAAGCTGAGCTTTTGCAAGACTGGACAATTTTCGTTTTGGGTGAAACTGCGCATTGACTCAATGTCAGAGGATGCTTCCTATTTATCGTCGTTACTTCATTTGCCATTTACATTGATTAATTTTTCTGCTTTTTTAAATTTATGCTGTGTTCTTTTTAACCGTATTTTATAAGTGCGCAATTTGTTAGGGTGGGGCACTTTCCAAAATGCTAAAAATTTCAATACTGTAATTAAATGTGGTGTAACGTAACAATTCAAGTTATGAGTATTTTGAGTAGTGTCATAGCAACACAATGTAGATGCTGTAGTACGAAAACATAATTTAAAATTTGGAGCCCTTGACTAGGTAAGTGCTTTATTTGCGTTCTCGTAGTGAAAGCTGTTCCGAATGCATAAACGCGAAAAGCCGCTGCATAGTTAAAGCGCTTTTTAGCTCGTTTTTGTATTTTCTCTGTTCGAAACAGGTAATTCTTGTAAAATTATTTAATTGCCTTCCGAATCTCGTTAGCGCCATGTTTATTTTGTGAAGCAGCTCTGGTGTTGATATTGCCAGCTCGCAAGCTTGGTCGTTACGAGACACAATTGGGTCCAGTATAAAGACAAATGTCTGTTTATGATGAGCTTTTCAGTCCCATAAGAAAATAGATTGATTTTTGACCTTACCATGCATGGTTTTTTGAGGCCACATCAAACTCTTTGCCGGCGCAGGAGTCCATCTCTGACGTAGTTAAAAAAAATTTTCTCTCGTTAATAGTTGAAAATATTTCCTTCTTCAAGTCATAGTTGACTGCACTGTTTTGCTAGCACAAAAAAATCATCATTTTGCCAGAACTAGGATCACTCTGCAAATAAGAGTTTTTAAAATCATCTTTTAACTTTTCTATTGCTATTAACGCAGTGTAATTGCCGGCTCTTGCCTGAGGTAGGTTCATTGCGCGGAAAGTGTAAAAAGCTGTATTGATTTATCAACTCCCTTTGCCACTTAGCGAATTTATAAACTTTTTTTGATCTTATTGAATTTCTTGGTTCTTTTGAACTTTAAACATGCTGAATTGCAGCCTGTTCTTGCATTGACTAAATTCTTATTTCCCGTTTTTAATTGTAACGATTGTATTTATCTATTCTGTAATCTTTGTTCTAATTGGTCAGATTCAAAAGAAACAAGATGACGTGGCCGACTGCAGGCGCGAAGTGAAGAGCGCCAAATCGGATTACAAGCATCACAAAACGGAGGCAAAGAAGAAAGTTTACGAGTCAAAGAAGAAGAAGCTGGAGAGATTGCAGGAGCAACTGATGAAGCTTGAAGTCCAAGCAACCGACAAGGTTCGCGATTCTTTTCTTTGCCTCGCGCCCTTTGTTCGACTGATTATGTCATTGTTTTCGAATTTCAGGAAGAAAACAAGGAAATCGCTCTCGGAACGAGTAAGCTGAATTATCTCGATCCGAGGATCACTGTTGCATGGTAAGTACATTGCATTCTTATTTGCACCTACGTATTTTTGATGTTATTGTCCCCTTTTTTTTAACTTTCGAGTTTATAATTGCGGCCACCTTTACATGAGTGAGGTTGATTGTTTATTGCGACTAGCCAAAGCACGCAAGCGCGAAATTCGTTTCAGCCGGGGAATTAGCTGTTGGCAGAGTGCAAAAACTGTTCTTTTTCGGTGAAGGCAAACTGATCTTAAGAATCGAATTTCCTTGATTGCAGGTGCAAGAAGTACTTGGTGCCAATTGAGAAGGTTTACAACAAGACTCAACGAGACAAGTTTGCCTGGGCGATCGCTATGGTCGATGAAACCTATGAATTTTGATTCCAAATCTGCACAATTGATTGTACATCAAATAGACTTCTCCGTATTACTGTCCGAGAGAGCAGGAGTGGTCGTGTGAAGCGTTTCTTTGCTAAATCATTTTAAAATGCAATAGGCAAGAATCGAAAGAGAAAAAAGAAAAAAACTACGAAAAAAGAAGAAAATCTTTTTTATTGTTTTCTCTTTTTTTTAACTGCTTGTACAAACGTACAATTTCGTGTGATGTTTGTCGTCCCTCTGCTAGTCAGATTTCTGCTTAATAATCGTTAGATTTTACCTGGTTTTTCATCGCTGCGTGAAATTCTACGATGGTACCCAAATAGCGCGCAATATTTTGAAATTTTATGAAAACACATTCGAGCCGAAAACCGTTTCCATGAGCGAATGTAGTATAGCGTTTACGCAGTTTCCATGCTAAATTGTCAATGACAAAAGCGCCTTGCTAGGTAATCGCTGTTTATCCGTATCGTCAGAAGAGTAATTTAATTGTTATTATTAAATAAAAATTTTATGCAATTGTTTGATTGTAAATGCTTTTCCGTACAAATTCTGCCATTTATGAAAGTTCAAGCTTGGGCGCGACCCGGCGTTGGCTTCTTGAAATCAGCGCTGACGCAAGGTGGCGCTTATTGGGTCGTGATTTGCGTAAATAAATATAGAATAGCATCTACTGTCGTGTGTGAACTGTAGGAAATTCGAGTGTGTGTCTGTTTTTACATTATTCGTGTAAATGAAGTGCTGGGAATAAAATTCATCCGTAAATAGCATTGCTTCTAGTGTGAATTTCACATGTTCGTCATTACCTTCACGCTGTTGAACGAAACTATCCCGTAGGAAGAATGTGACGAAACTTGATTCTAGGTAACTAAAAAGTTTTTAGCTGAGCCAAAATTTAAACTTGCTTTTAAGTAAATTATATTCAAAAAGCGATTAAATACTAATTTTTGTTTCAGAAGTTATTTTAAAGGTTGTAAAATAAATTCATCCAATTCTTTCCAAATAAGCCTATCAACATTTTAAGTTTCATGTTTTCACTTTCTCTTTCAGTTTGGCAACGTTGCGTTTTGGACGTTTCAATACCAAAAAAAGATGTGTTAGGTTATTAGCAGCTTACGAAGGGGTGTCAATATAGGGCAGAGGCGGTGAACGTTTTTATTGACTAGTTTAAAATTAAATTGCAAAGAATTAAATGCTTAGTGGGCCGTAGAGTTCAGAGAGGTTTTATAAAAGTATTTATTTTTTGGAGTACAGCAGTACAGCACAACGACAACCTGGTAATTTATTTTTGCAAACTAAAGTCAATGAAAGATTAATTTTGTTGGTTTATGCAGTTTTTTAAAACGATGAGTGAGTTACTGAAACCCCGAAGTATTAAGCAAAGGCTTGGGATTGCAGGTGCATACCTTTTTTCGTAGATGAAAATAAAGAAATTGGATATTACTAATTGCAAGTGAAAACCTTTTTTAGTAATCACCTGCCATTTGGGACGAAAATGGAGAAATTGGAAACTAATTGTAAGTGAAAACCTTTTTTGTAGTTTTCAATAAATTTTTCCGACGAAATTGTGAGACATCTCCGCGGCAATCCGGGGATTTCCCGGGAAGTTAAATTTTTTTGTGCTAAAAATCCCGGGTAATGAAAAGTCCGTAAAATCATAAACCCTATTCTTGATATAAACCACACAAATTATTGATAAAAAAATCTTTACTCTCCTACAGTATATAGTGGGTCTAAAGATATATTTGGAAGCATGGCATACGCCAGTGCAAAAAAAATAGTTGCAAATGTTTAACCAAAGTTTTAAAAGCTTTTTTTCGTTTCGATTTCTCTGATAACTTTCAAAAAAGATCAAGTTTTTATAAAATATTAGAAAAAAAGCTCTTTTTGTTGATTTATTCAGAGTCTTTTGTTAGAACCTGTCATTGCGACAAGTCAATTGGTAAATGCCAACAAAATAGCAGCAAACAAGCTGTAGCTGTTTTCCGGATCTATCTTCTGATCTGAATTTATATTCAAATTGTATCAGATTCATAATCTCCACTTCTTGTTTATTGCGATCGATAGAAAATGGAATTGACAAATAAAACAAATAAATGTGAGAAATCTACTTTTCACTGTTGTCAAACTCCAACTATCAATTAGTAGTTATGTATTAGACAAGAAGTTGCAAAATAATCAAAACACAGGTAAAAGGGAAAAGTATGCTTGGCTGAGTGCTTAAACTGAACAGGAGTTTTTAATTAAACCTCTTTTAAGAGGAACAAAAGAAATTTAAAGCGCTTTTTTAGAGTTATAAAAAGAAACAAAAAGAGCCCATACGGCGCGTGCCACCAGAGCAGCGTCATTGGCAACCGACTGGTCGAATTTCACTTGACCTGACGAGCGAATTAAAGTGATGTCTGTAAGCTAGTGCGCTCATTCAGTGCGGCTGCTTTGAAAATATAATAATAATTTGAAAGTTTTAAATGAAAACATATTGAATAAGTATGTTGTTTTTATAATGGTTGATGTAGAAATAGAAACTATTATTATTAATATTATTTTTTGCCAATTCAGAATGCGAAATAATAGGTTTAACAATGATTTAAAATGTTATTTTGGTCTACAGCTAACTGTTTTATTGATTTCTCTCGGTGCATTTGGATATCTATTCAAAATAAATAGGCTCATTTTTTTAACTTTAAGGTTTTACATAGAATTTGATATCTGAAAAATTTTAGCCTTTGGTTTGAATCTATTTTGAATTTATGTTCTTGTCTCAGTCCTGCTGCAGCAAACGATAATTTCTTAACAAATTCATAAAAAAACTTTAAAAGTTAACTATTTTTCAGTATAGGTCTCTATGACATTGTATTTCAAGAATTTTAATTGTTTTTAAGCTGTTTTTAAATTTTTCAACCAAATTTTTTCAGAGATTAAACGACCTTTAAAGAGTAAATATGGCTTACTGTTTTCCTGTAATTTTGTATATTTTGGGAAAGCTTACTTTTTATGCAGTAAACTTTATACAAAACAAGCATTTTTTCGTTCCCGTAAATCGCTGTAATACGTGCTTTAAGCGTTTAACTCTTGACACAAGTGTGTTTGCAGGGTTCAAATTTACGATGTTTATGAACAATTAATATGAGTTCGTCGTTAAGTGCGATAAACAGTGTTCTTTCCCATTCAATTTTCATCGATCTTAGTAAAAAAGAAACTAAGTCTTTTTGCAAATGGAAAGATCCTTTTTTGAATTTGAAAACTAAAAAAGCAAATTCAACATAACTTATAATCCTATTGTTTAAACTTAAATTTTGCTTTATTTTGACAATTGCTAAGAAGTAGAGTAACAAAACAAGTGTCACCAGAAGCTCAACAAGAACGTAAAATGATTACCCGAATAACATCATTATTTCAGTCTTGGTTTTTTTGAATAAATTTAAGTTTAATTTCAGATCAAGTCATAAAGAAAATTTTTTGGAAAGTTGGCTACTTTGCCTTGGATTCAGCGTTCAAACTGGTTTGAAAAAAAACCCGCATTTTTTATGTCTGTACGTTCTCATTCTGCTTTAGGTCACTTCATCTTCCCCTACCTTGAACGAGTTTTTTTACTAAAAAAATTTTATTCATAAGAAAGTTCGACTGTTGTATTTTAAACACGTGAATGCAAAAAGAATTTACTAGACAAAAAATACAACACCACTGTTTGTTTAAACTAACTTACATTTTGGAAGAAAGTGAATTTCTAGTCTTCTTTTGATTTGATTTTTTGTAAATTTAATAGATGTACGATACAATTGTAAATATGATTATAAATACGATAAAAATTCGTTTTCAATGCCGTCTAGTCACACTTTTTTAGTAAATATGAAGAATTGTTGTAAAAATATAAACGTGTATAAAGAGTAGATTGATACAACTACTCATTCAAAATTATCCTGCGGTTGTCAGGTCAAGCCTGATTTGGTTTGAACCTAACAAAGTTCTACTGTAAAATTTAATTTGTGGGCCAAAATATTTCTTTAGGCGAAATAATTTAACGGCAAAATGCATGTGCACTTTTTTGAAATGCTAGCGTATAGAGAAAAAATTGATTTGACCCCCTGCAAGCCGGTGATAAACTTAAAAGCTTTCATCAATGATAATTTTAGAGCGTTTTTTGCCTTTTAGGCAAGATTTTTATTCAGTCTTTGTAAAAACCAAATTAAAAATCAACTTTTATTCTTTAAGAAATATTCAAAGGTAGTTTAACATAGTCAGATACGCTTTAGTCTACATCAGTGGTTCTCAACAGGGGGGGAATTTTGTGTTTTCGAGGGGGAATTCTTTGATATGTAATTGAACGTTTTAGAGTTAACGGTAATGGTTTATAGACTATCTATATCAGTGGTTCCCAACTAAGGGTCTCTGGGAGAAAAAACAGCAAAATTAGAAATAAAATCGAAGTGAAGACCTTTTTTTTTTTTTTAGAGATCACCATGTTTCTGGGAGAAAAAACAGCAAAATTGGAAATGAAATCGAAGTGAAGACCTTTTTTTTTTTTTAGAGATCACCATGTTTTTGGGAGAAAAGAGTGGATTTTATTTCCTTTTTTATTTAAGGGGTCCACAACTTTCAAAAAAATCCTCAAAAGGGTCCATGACATTAAAAAGGTTGGGAACCACTGGTCTACATACTCAATTTTTTTCATCACTGTATTTATCAATTTTTATCTGTATTTATCACTGTATCCTCTTGACTCCCAGGAAAACATCCGAGGCGATATTTATAGGCAACGGTTAAGCAGTTACTCCGATCAGCTTCCAAAAATGCCAAGATATTGCTGTTTTAATTAATTAGATCAATCATACGTTTCCGCTTGGCTTTAGTAAACTTGCAGTGACACACCTTCTGATGGACTTTTTGTTTATTCGATCTTAAAATTTCCGTTTGTTGCAGCGGTTATTACAGCAGGTTACGTACGTTGGGTCTTGTTTTCATTTTTAAGCTGATATAGTGTAGGCCGAATCTGGTATAGTGTTGCTAGCAGCCCATTCTGACGACAAGACCACGTGAGCGAGTGTTGTCTTGGAGCAGCGTGCAAACAGTGGTTCCTGTAAATTCGCGTCACACTCCAGTGCATTAAGCAATTAATAATGAAAAGGCTTAGTTTGTTTTGATACTAATTAACAAACAGGGGGTCATTGCGTTGTCTATTTGTTTGTTCAATGATTACGAAAGTTCTTGCCTCTAGCGCTTGTGTTATTCGTTTAAGACAGGGTGGTCCAACTTCTGCACTCTTGTGGGCCACTTTTCAAAATTATTCGAGTTTGCGGGCCTCAACCGGCTAAAACCACTTATTTTCGTCCCAAAATCAGGGTGTTCTCTAAAAAAGAAAAGGTCTTCAATTGGAATCGATCTCCCAAATTCCTATTTTCGTCCCGAAATCATAGCGTTCTCCAAAAAAAAAAGGTTGCCGCTGCTTGTAATTGACAAGACTTGTGCAAAATTGTTCCGTAGTTGGACCTCGCTGGTTTAAGAGTTTTCTCCATTTAACAAAAAAAAAAAAAAAAAAAAAAACAGCTTAGTACCTCAAAGTCATAACGTGTGCAGTCATTTTTGCTCCAGTCGAGAATCGTACGTAAGATTGTATCAAAAACCATTTCAATTGAATTGTATTTCGTGAATATAAAACGCAGTCAACTATTGTACTTTATTAAATTCAGTGTAAAATCTCATGTTTTATAGTGGCATTACTAGTACGTAAACTTAACTTTTTTTCTTTTAGACAAAACTTTATTAGTCAAACAGTTTTTGTTAGCCAACTCTAGCTGCGGGGTCACACGCCTTCATTTGCCTGGCAACCGTTTATTGTCTGTGACAAGTGCTGTTTACGCCCGACTTGTCTCAACATGACGTAGTTTTATTGGTTTTTTTTTTCAAACAAAATGATAGCCCAGCAAATATCACCAAGTTTAAATCTAAGACAAAATTCCTGCAAACACGGCGTTGTCAGTCAAAGAATAATTAAAATCCTGGTAAGGTTTGAGCGAATTTTGAAGTCAATGTTCAACGGAGCTTTTTTAACAGTGACATTCCTATAAACCTTTGTTAAAAAATAAACGATGAATCACATTACAATTGATATCTATCAAAAGCAAAATAAAAAAATTCAATTAAACTTTATCTTGATGTGCAGATGAAACGATTGAGAGGGTATGACCATTCAATAACGCAAACGTATCGCTATGGCGACCAATTCACGTGGTTTGAAACACGTGTCACTTGTAAAACTAAAAAAAATCCACCAATGCGAGTTATATGAGATATAAGCTTTCCTCTAGGGTGGTAATTCTATCGGAGCTTCTTTGATTCTGTAAAGGAATTGTGGGTTTTGTATAGGATGTTATTGTACTGAAAATGTTCGAGGATTTTACTGGAGTAAAAAAATTTTAAAGGAAAACCGCAATATTTTGTTTTTGAAGATATAAAAATCAACATAAATAGCGAGAAAAAGAGCAGAATTAAATAAAAGTTTTATTGTCCAACGTTTTTCCAACGTTTCCAAACTGGGAACTGTTTTTTTATAGCTTTAAAAACAAGAAACCGAAACATATTGTTTTACATAGAAAAAGCTTTTTTTACTATCTTGTTTGTTTAATAAAATTCAAGCCAAATGTTCGGATCACAGATTTATGAATTTACCTCGCAAACATTTGGTAACTGATAATGCCTCCGCTTTTGCTTTATGCGGCACTCGATCGATTAAAAAGAGCTATAACTGGTTTGATGACGGATCGCATATGAAATCAATGTAATTTCTGAGGCTCGTTTCCATTGCGAGCGTGGAATGAAGTATTCTTTGTTTGTTTTATTGATTGTTTTACTTCTTTCCCCGCTTAAGCGCTAAGCACAGCGAAAAAAATCAATAAAAGAAGCAAAGAATACTTTATTCCCCACTCGTAGTGATAACGAGCTTTTACTGGACATGCGAGTAGCTACTGCTCGTTTAGTAATGTGACTAAAAAATAGGAGAAAAAGAAATTTTAAATTGAAAATACTTGACAAATTTTTGAAAACCAGTACAAAGAAAAGATCAAGATTTGTTTTTCTTCCGTTAAAGTTTATACAATTGTAAAGCTTTCTTAAGCTCTTGTTATATTCTATAACTTTTTACCTTCAGCTTTTTTCATTTATCCTTACAGTAATAAAGAAATTAGTATTTATGCTTTAAAACGTAAAAGAATAAACAAAGGCGACACCCCGAGAATTATTTAACACAGTTAAGCTAACACATTTAATTGCATGTTTTGTAAGGTTTGTATTTTTGTGCCTACTTCATGCGGAGTATAATTGTATAAATAAATTTTTGTATTTATCAGGAAACTGAGCACGTGTTGTAGTGATCAGATAATAAGTTAAATCAAAATGGAAATGGCCGGCTCAACGCTCACTGCCACCTACACCAGACCTAAGTCGGTGGGGAACCACTTTCTACCGTCCATCAGCACCATGACCGCAAGCTACAAAAGTCATGCTCCACCTCATGCGCTCTCCCATTCTTTGAGCTTGCCTTGGAGGCCCAGCACCTACTATAAAGTGGCTCAGAATAATCCAACTCTTGGAAGAATGACTCGCAGTTACCCTTCAACCCTTGAAAAAATTCCCCCCCTTTCTGCGAGTAACAGAACTGCCCTGTTCACGCGTTACACTCCGGACGATTGGTTCAAATCAAACGTCACCAACTACAAGACGTCGGAATCCTGGCGGAACAGCGCGGAACGCTTGCGAGCGGACACAGCACGCCTGGTGCAGGATCGGGATCAGCTCACATTCCGCACTCAGCAGGAGTCAAGCAAGAACCTCGGCGAGAGGGTGAGCGACATCACTTTTTGGAAATCGGAAATCCATCATGAAATCGAAAACCAAATCGCGGAAACGAATGCTTTGATCGACGTCAAAAAACGATTAGAAAGAGCTCTTTCGGAAACTGAAGGCCCTCTTCAGGTGACTAAACGCTTCTTTGATATTATGATCTAATGCTGTTCCGGAGGCTTTTGGTTGAAGTCAAATAAATTAATATCAAATAACAAGAACAACATATCATTGTTTGTTTTTGATCAACAGGTTGCCCAGGAATGTTTGTATCATCGCGAAAGAAGGCAAGGAATTGATTTGGTTCACGATGACGTTGAAAAAAACCTTTTAAAGGTAAGTTGAAATTGCGTTGGGGAAGATAAATTAAATGGACAAAATGTCAAAAAGAGATTGAAACTAGTCTTGATAGGCTGTTTCTAATTTTCGTTTTTTCTTTTTTTCTTGATGTATTACGCATACAGGCTCAACACATGTAGATTAGAGAGAATTAAATTTAAACAAAAAAATTACAGCATGCTAAATTGTCACCACTATGTCTGAAGAATAGATAGCGCTGTCTTGATGACGATTGCAATCGAAATGATGACCCTTGAACTCCTAACTACATCATGCGTTTGTGTCCTTGGAAAAGAAATTTTTGTGAAAAAAGATAAAAAGTTTTTCTGGATAGCCATATCATTGGCATCTACGAAATCAGGGTAATTCTTAAACAGTTTCCCCCGTTTCTATAACTTTTACGCCGCTGTTGTTTTCCTGCAGTTTAACAGGATTCAATATAACATGAACGTATGATAGTGTCTTTTTTCGCTAGCATAAAGTAGAAAGAAATTTCTCTGAAATAACTAAAAATTAAAAACGAGATAAGTTCGTAGAAGCAGCTTTTAGATTGGCGATGGTTTCTTAAAACTTCACCGCGTGAATTGGAGAAACATCCATCTACAACACGATTTGAAAACCGCACGCCGATTAAGAAATGATAACGCAACCCAGTAGGCCTTGCATGTTTGTATGACTTCTGAAGCGGATTAAGCGGTGCAAAGAACGCCGCATTTTAAAGTACTTTCTTTGTGAATCGAATTTAAAAAGTCATTGATACGATCAAAGATAAACTTTACAAATTCGAGGTAAGTGTTTGTTCAGGTGATTTAAAGAAATCTGAAGAATCGTAACTCAGCTTGGCACGTTGCCTACCAAGCCAGTTTAAGCCATCAAAATTCTGCACCAAGAACAAATCGAATTATTTTATTTTTATTTTAGTTAAAACCAAGTGTGTACATGCACTAAGAAGAATAATAAATCATATGACTGGTTTTCATTGTGGGTATCACCGATGACTCCCTTGATAGGCAGCGTGTTACAACGCAAAACAATTTGTTTCTGATTACAAAGTTGCACATTCTCAGCTTGATTTTCGGCGTTTATGAAAAACTCCCAAGTATAAATTGATTGAGTGGGTTATTCCAAAGTTAGGGTAGCTCTTATCTTTTCTCATTTCGAACCGGACGTTTTGGGTTCGATTCTTGGGCCGCACTTATCTGACACAGTCTTGCAAGGGCTTGTCGATGATTCGACAGTATCACCTAAGTGACTGAATAGCTCTAGTCTAGAGTAATATTTTGAAGATAGTCACCACTGACTTGTGACAACCTAGGGAGTGGAAAATGAGTGTAATAGAAAGATTATGTTTCTTGCTATGCCCCCTTTGAATCTTTTCCAGAAAAACTCGCTCTGACAACATGCGATGTGTGTTCCAAATTCTCACGTGCCCGCAAATAACGCTTTTTCAGTATCTTTAATTATTGGATAAACTTAAACTAACAAATAATCCACGATATTTTGACCGTCGTGATTTTATTGACATAACTTTATTGTACAATTAAAACAAAGCGCTTTCAGCGTAACTGAATATCTTTGTCGCGTTCTTAATGCTCTTAATGTTAAAAGTATTCTGATAAATGTAAGATAAGTCAACCCAAAGTTTCTCAAAAACTTTTTTCACGGAACACTTGCTCTTTCATTATTTTAGTTCACGAAATACTCAGTCAAAAAAAATTCTAATCACAAATTTTTCAAAAATATAATTAAACTTCAATTTTGCACGTAAAAAAACTGAAGTTGTTTAATAGGGCTATTATATTTTTGAAATGGAGAATCGGAATGCTGGTTAAAAGAATAAACTTGCCCCAAAAAAATAGTGATCACTAATAAAATAAATCTTCACTTTAAATTTGTCTCTGATTTTTCGATTTTTGTTCCAAAAAAGTAGTGATCTCTAAAAAAAGGCCTTTATTTCAAATCGAAAATTCCGGGATATAATGGTTAGCAGGATGGGACACCGAGACAAGATCTCAATATTGAGACTGTCCCGGCTAAATCGGAAAACCTATCCAAACCGTCATGTTCATAGCTTAGCGGAACACTTTAAGTAAGCTCGCGGAACACAGTTTGAGAAACGCTGAGTTAACCGAATAACATTTAAAGAGATTGCCCAAGGTTTAGTCAAACTTGGGTGATGTTATACGATGTAGCTCCAATTAAATATTTTCTAATTTTACAGAAAAAGTTTTTAACTATTAGTTTGGCATGCATTATGCCTGGTCATCTCGGATACTTACAACGTCATATATACAAGAACGTACAAAAACTCGTACTACGCAGTTTTATTTTAGAAGAGTTAACTTTTTTACAGGAAGTCGACGTCATCAAATCTTGCCAAGAAAGAATGCGTCGCCACATCGATAGAGCTGTGCAGCAATTATCGTATGTTTTTAATTTAATATTGTGTGATTAAGATAATAGAGACAGAAAGCATTAACCTCATTTATTTAAATCACAAACACAATTCGTGGCCCAAACACAGGGCGACGCAGCATTACCTGTGGCCAAAAAGAGAACTATTTATTACTCATCTTCTTGATCAAAAACAGCATCAGCGTTTAAAACAGTTTTGAAGATAGAAAAATAAAGTAAAAGCGACAAAAGGTCTTCTGAGCCCAGTCCAAGCAACCTTTATTTAATTTTAAAATCAATTGAAGACTCAAAAAAATCCTAAAACTGTTTTGGACAAGTTCTACAAAATTTTGAAACGGAGCAGCAAGCTTGGATTACTTGGTTATACCTTATAGAACAGTGGTTCTTAAAGTTTTTGAGACGGGTTCCTTTTTTACGCAAACAAAACTCGCGGCCCCTCTTCTCTTCTTCATAAAAACAAAACTCCCCATCTTCTTTATGCAACCAGAACTCTCGCCCCCTTGATGAAATAAACAAAAACAAAACCTAAGCCTTTTTATCATTATTCCCAATTTCGTCAAAAAAATCTTCACTTTCCATCAGCGTTCGAATTCTCCAATTTTGTCCAAAATTGATGGCGTAGACTAAACAATTTGTCATTGTAGCTATTAATTCAGTTTGTACCCAGTTACTCGCGCCAACCTGAAAAACTTTTCACGTTCCTTAGTTTGAAAACCCCAGCTTTAAAGTTTTCCAAGGTCCAAAAAATAAGGCAATCATCTCAAAGCAGAGAACAAAAGCAAATCTTGACTGTAACTACCTGTATTCAAAAATATCATTTGGAAAAAAAAATATCACAAAAATTCCACGCGGTCCGGTTTCCACCCTTGGGAAGACCGAGGTTGTGCTCCGCCAATGGAGTAGCTGTACTGCCACCAATCGACGTCAAACTTGCGTAAAGAAACCAACTATAAATAAGACTTTTTCAGTAGTAAGACATAGACGAAGTTAATGAGTTTTAAAATGCATCAAAAAATTTGACTCATCTGAATGCTAACACAATGATTTGTACGTTGCCATCTGTAAACGAAAGGTCATTATGACGGCATAAGGTGTTTCTTGGTTGGTTACTAGAGCAACCTTTTTCTGATAAGTGTGACATCTTCAATACCTTTTTTATCTTTTCTTTGTCGTGCTTTCTTTGTTTCTCTCTTTGCCGCCGAGGACAATGTGGAATTCGATTATCATACCGTCGCGCAAGACAATAAACACGGCGAGGCATTTAAACTGTTTGCTTTTTATAGCATGGCCATCCCATGCTTTGTTTCTTTTCGTGTCATAAAGAAATGGCCTTTGTTGTGCCCTTTGGAAACGTTGCTTGTTCCTTTCATCGTTTGTCTGGCGGAAATTGATCGCATCATACATCGCCGGCATTCGGACAAGCCAATTTATAATGTAAATTGACGATATGTTTTATAAAGCCTTTTTTCAAAGTTGTCTTTTCTAATTGTTGTTCTCGCATTTCTAAAGACAACAAACAATCTATTTACACAACGCAATACACAAACATTTAATGAAACAAGGTCAAAACAATTAAATTTTAGCTTGGTCATAAAACCTAACCGCCTTGTCTTTTGTTAAAAAAAAAAAAATTTTTTTTTCGTCTTTTCTGCAGGAACAACAGAGCGGCTCAGCACGAACTTGAACGCGATCACAGCGACAAGTACAGCGCGCTACGCATTGACGGAAAGTGCCACCAACTTCGAAACACTTCGGATGGAATCGCGTATCATCGCGGTGTGGAAAAAGTTGATGCAACGTAAGACTCGCCAATTGATTTAATCGTCTGCGACGTGATGCAGCAGCAGCCTATGCTTCGATAGAAAACTATAGAAGTCGCTTACTGTAAAATTAGATGTAAAATATTTTAATTTTAGGCATTGACCGAATCTTTTATGTCACTTTTTTTATCAGGGATTTATGTGATATTTCTTCTTAAAATTTTGCAAATAGTATGAATTTGAGTTAAATTTTCATTTTATGCAGACAAGAATCTAACTCTTTGTACTGAAGGCAAAATCTACAATAGTATGAATTTGAGTTTAGGATGTTAAAGTTCTTTGGTTGTTTCGCACTATTGTACACAAGTTTCAATTCACCTTTGCGTTTAGAAATACTTTAAAAGTTAAGCCAACTATTAAATACTGGAAGATCCAGATAAAGTCGAATACAGAAAATTCAACAAATTTTTATCAATGTATTCTAAATTATGTCGAAGGTCACCGTATTGTTGCCTGTCTATTTGAGGAGTAATATTTTTTTTTGTATTCAGGGTTTCTGTGCCGGAAACATGGGCCAAATTCAGCGATGACAATCTACTGAGGTCACAGAGCGAGAGGGCAGCTTCCGCAAAGCTGAGAGATGACATAGAGAATCTGCTTAACATTACCAGGTAGTTCTCATCACAATAATGACTTTTTTCTCGTTAGTAAAAATAAATTTTGTTTCAACAAAATTCAGGCCAGCGTCAGAGTGTCGCCAATGAAAAAAAAAAACATTTACAAAATGTTTTACTCTCTTATAACGCCTTTTATTCTTGCAGCAATGAAATGTGGAGTCAGTTTAATAGCGTCAACGTCGCTTTTACAAACAGAATTGCTGAGTCGGCTGACGCAAAGAACAAGCTTCAAATGCATCTTGCTAAAGTAAGCCCAGATAAGACGAAAAGCTTTACAGTTATAAATATATTTTATAAAGAATTTAAATAGTGTCTTTTGGAATTTTTTTATTATAGACAATAGAAATATTAACATTTGCTTTGATACTGCCTTAATTACAAACAATCAAAAACTGCCAATTGTTTATGAGATAAATTCTGTAACTTAAAATTGACGTGCAACGTGCAATTTGAAAATAGAACTTGCCGAAAAATTCTAGATTTCAATAACGCAAAAAAGCAGCCGATTAAACGAAAAATTTTTAGACACTTCAAGAAATGTTTTCGACCGAGCAAACGATCAACCACATCAAGAGGGCAATCGCCGACAAAGAAGCCCCCATGAGGGTCGCACAGACGAGACTCGATGAGAGAACTCGTCGCCCGAACGTTGAGCTCTGCAGGGATCCTTCGCAGTTGAGGTGAGTTAAAACCTTCTCATTTCAAGAAAGAAGCCTGGAATAAGTTGCGTTTAGTTTTGCATTGGACGCTGAATACTGCAAATCCGTTTGCGCAACAATGCATTCAATCTTGGCTTTTTTCAAGGTTTATTATTTCGATAAAACGCTGGAAACTTGTTAAAAAGAATATTACGACTGTAATAATGTTTGCGCGTTTACAAAAAAAAGTTTGTTACTTTTTTTAGAAATCAAATATTCTTTTTTTATGCTATCTACACATCTACACATGCTATCTACACATCCTCCTGACTCGCAGAGCTAATTTAAAGACGTTAATGAAGCAAGTGCTAAGTAATTTTTCCACCTGTTTTCTGAAGAAATGCTCAGATATATTGCTTTCTGTTCGAAAATTTTTTATCTTTTTCCTTCTTTTATAAAATGATCAGAGTGCAATTCAAAATCATTTGCTAAGACCACCAAACTGGAAAAGTCCCATAAAATATCTTTTCCAAGGATACAAAAGAATAACGAAAGCAGGAGTTGAACCGAGATTATTTTGATTATAAGGGCCAATTGAACGGTCTTACGTGCTTGACCTCTCTGCGGACAAAAAAATCACTGAACACACTCGGCGAGTTTTAAAATGTTTAAAATTTTTTAAACAGAAAAATCTTAAAAATATTTTTTCTTGCACTAAATCTTTCTAAAACAGTGGCTTTCAAAGTGGTCTTTATTGATTAGAACCTTCAAGGGGTCTATAAATAGCAATGTGTCGAATGGGGTCTGTAAAAGACTGACCCGGTCTACAGCAACAATAAAGTAACGGTGTACCTCGCTAGCAAAGATACCAAACTAAAAAATGTATGACCATTGATGTGGAGACTTTTTGGTCTTCATTTGTTTCTGTACATTTAATAGAAAAAAATGGTTATATAAAAGTGAAAACCAAAACTAAACAAATAAAAAAAGGTTTTGACTTTAATGATAGATTAAATTAGTTAATAGTGTGTAGGCCCACTGACTTGGAAGTTGATAGGAAATTTTTTACTTAAATTCAAGTTGACGTGCAGAAAAGTTTGAGAACCACCGATCTAAGTTCATCAAGACACTAATTTCACCTTATTTTTAAATACTATAGGACGACATAATAAAATTCGTTTATTTTTAGTCTATTTTACAAAAATTCTCGCTTTACAAAACTTTTAATACCCGTACAAACAAGCATAAAAATATAAAATAAAAAGATAAAATTTATTCTTAATTTTCTCACCATCGCAATTGCGAATATTTCAGATTGACCCAGGAAGTGCACACAATCGATGACACAATCAACGTCCTGAAGATCCGGCTCCGAGAGGCGGAAGACACATTGCAAGGATTGGTGCACACAAAAGCTTCACTGGAACACGACTTGTCAGTGAAAGCAAACAGCTTGTTTATTGATCAAGAAAAATGCATGGGAATGCGCAAAACCTTCCCCAGCACCCCTCGCCTGGTCGGATTTTCTTAAATGAAAGTTTTCACTTGTCGGATGTTTTTTTCTTTTTTTAAAAAGCTTAATCGAATTCATCACGCAGTTTAGAACATAATTGTTTTTGTTTGGAAATTGATTGTTATGTTATACAATTTTGATTTTGATGAAACAAGCGACATTCGGTTCTGTTCAAATTATCTTTTTCGATGCCGTCTTAAGCTTATGAGCTAATACTGCTACTTTTCTTGGCTAAAGGTCTTCAATCAATAAACCATTGTTGATGTCTTTATGTAAAAAAACTTCTACTGTCCACGGTTTTTTTAATCAGCCATTGAAAAGCAAAAAAAAATTTTGATTTTGCTTCTCACATTCTATTTGGCAAGTTCGTGTTGGCACTGAATTTGCCGAAATGCTGCAGTTGTACATCGGAAAAGTTAAGAATTTATCTCCTGTCTTTTCTTCAACATCAAAAGTAGGCTCCTATTTCTGTTTGGTAACAGGTGTGAGACGTAGATGAGTGAAGAGACGAAATTAAAAGTCGGCTAAGGACTTGTTCAAATGTGAAGGGCCGTTTTCACTACGAGCGATGGCGGAAGTATTCTTTGTTTATTTTATTGCTTTTCTTTGCGCTTAAGCGCGAAAAAAAGAAAAAAAATCAATAAGCAACAAGGGATAACTACGCTTGTAGTGTAATCGGGCCTGAATAATTTATTGTTTTCAGCAAAATTGCAAATTTTGCTCGGGTGTTTTCTTTTCGATTTTCGATTGAATGATAATGGTTCGTACGGATTGCGTCAGAGATTAATTAGTGTAGATATTTGAAATGACGTTTGTTAAATGTTTAGAAAATAAAGTCTTTGTTATTTGTCTCGACCCAAATTCTTTTTGATCTTTTTTTTGTATCAAGTTGAAAAATTTTGTTTTGCGGAAAGCAATTTTGTCGTGAGTTTTCCCTATAAAATGTACAAAAAATTTTTTTTTGTTGTTGTTTTGAGTAGTTTCGTGTGTTTCTTTTTGTTATGTTGTAGCTTGCGTAAAAAGGCTACATACTTGCAATTGTTAAAGTAGATTGTATAGAGTAAAATTTGGGTTAACTTATGACAAGCCATTGCTGAATAAAACTAAATATTACGTTTTTCTTTTGACAAAATAAAGAAAACGTCAAAAGCTTCTACAGAATTTACGAGAACGCGACTCGTAAATAGTTTTTACTGCTTGCCTTTTTTGTAAGGATCACACATTTGTATTCTTGTTCACATGCAATTGTATTACGTGTCGCTAATTGTGAAGTCATAAGGAAAATAAAAAGCCATACTGTAGGTTTGATACATGTATTGTACATAGAATTATTATTTGTGAATGCATCGTGATTTTTTTCTGTAAATATAAAATATATGCTTTTCATAGCCATATGTAATTTTTTCCATCGCATCACAGTTTGCACTTAATGAGGTAGTTTGCTCAGGCCCGTTGTCAAGGTATCCGCCCAAAAGACTCCCGATTTCATAAAAAATTCTCTTAAATGTCATCGTGATAAAAAAAAACTTACCTGCAGGTAATTCCTCTTAGTTTATCTCCTCTGCATACTTTTTTGCTTGTTTTTAACAGGCAACGGGCCTGGGTTTACTTTGTATACTCGTTAGATGTTTTATTATTGATTTACCGGTTTGTTTGTTGTTTTCACCTAATTCAGGATATTATTAGCAATGAATAATAAGTTGATTTTAATAAATTTTCATTTACTGTTATTGTATTCGAACTGATATAATTTTTTTCAAACATTAATACTCTCATTCTTGTATCACAATTGGATTAGCAAAAGCGTTGTAATGAAATTATTCAGTTTATTGCGCGGCCTGCGCGACGTTCGGACTGCCTCCAAAGTAGCATTTTTGTAAATATTTTCACGTGTGACGTGTGAAATGTCTTATAAGTGAAATTGTACATTTAAAAAGTCTGTTGATTTTAAATTGAACTAAAATCGATTTTTGCTTTGTTTGATTATTGATTCGTATCTGCAACTTTGCCACAAAATTTCAAACTAGCTTAAACTCGGCTTAAATTACACTTGGTTGGTGCAGACACGAAAGGGTTCAGAGCTGTTTAAGTCCGTTTCCACTACAAGCGTTGGCAAGATTATTTTTTTCTTTGTTTATTGATTTTTTTAAATTTTCTCAACGTTTAAGCGTAAAAAAGTCAATAAACAAACAAAGAATAATCCCGCCAGCAGTCTTGGTGAAAACGGGCCAATTTTGTGTTGGAAAAGAGAAAAACTCGAAAACTCGTTTCCAATTGACGATCAGTTGCTTTGAGTTGAACCGTTGAATGGAAAATTGGGAATATGAATCGATTTTACTTGATCTATGAACTTAAACTGCGTAGAAACCTATTAGGGCCTACTTATGGGTTGGCAAGAGGCATTCGAATGATTCGTTACGCTCCAAGATTTTCACTCTTAATTCTTGACCCATGGGCTACATTTCAATGATGTAAAAATTCAGTTGTTAACTTGTCACATTAGCCACAGTTGTTTAAACCTATTATAGTAGATCACTGTTAACTAAACTAGACCTGCGGGTATATGAAAACAGTGGCGGACGATGAGCTTTTTTAAGGTGTGCGATTATTGAAATATACAGGGTGTCAATAAAGTCCGTGTACACTTTTAAAAAACTTTAAAAGTATTTGTGATAGAAGGAATCTGTAAAAAGTGTCTAAAATTTCCTTTTTCTAGTTTTGGGAAACTGAAAAGCCAAATAAAACTGTCCAACATGAAAGAGACTCACCCAAAGTTATTATGGGATGTGCTTTGAGAAAAAATCACGTCGTAGCGCCATTCTTGTTTGAAGATCGTGTTATTAACGCTGACAGCTACTTAGATACGTATACTTCAGAATTACTTTACTTCACAGCTTGAACAAATAAATCGGAAACATGATGCAGTGTTTTAGCAAGATGGAGCTCGTTGGCACTTTGCTCTACGTGTTAGACAGTTTCTAAATCGGAAATTCTAAATCAGACTGAATTCATGTTACCCTTTGTATTGCTAGTGAGGGAGGACATATGGAAACTTAAAAAATATAGATTTTTTTTTTATACTTTTTACAGATTCTTTTTATGACAAATACTAACAAAGTTATAATCTTTTAAAAGTGCACGCGCACTTTATGGACACGCTTATAATATCGTGGTAAATTCAAACCAAAATAAAAAAAACATATTTTTGTTACATGGGCAATACTACAATCGTAACATTTTTTATGTGTCAATCAACATCTTGGAATGCGAGTTCGACAACTTAAACCTTAGTTGTAGCACGATGTTGGAGGAAAGACGAAAAAAATGCCTTCACTTTAATAACGCAAGCGTTTTTCTTCTTGAATAAGGTTTTCACTTTTGTTATAAGCTTACGTGCGATTAAAAAAAAAAACTGATCGTTTCTACAGCTAGCGTCAGTTATAACTGGTAATAAAATAAATTGAAATAAACAAGCTTCTTATTTGTATCTACCAAATTGAAAAAGTTTGGCCCACCTGAAAAAGCTTTGCGCCTCTTTGTTGAGAAACACAGGGATAACCTACTAGCTTTATTTGTTAAAGTGTTCTATTTTTCTTTTTTGGAAAGAAGAATCGTTCTAGTTAAGGTCATATAACATTTTATTTCATAACTTTATAAATTTAATAACGATTTTCTTAAATTAAGTCCACCTCGATTTGAATTCCACAAAAGCGTTCGCTTCAAAACTTTAAAGTTTAAACCCCAAATCTTTTAGACCAACACTAGCAATGTTTTTTGGTGAGGTCTTAATCAATTGAAAAAGCTTATGTACTAAATCCAAGTTGAAGATTTGTATCTTTAATAAATGTAGTCAGTTTGTGGACATGTCTTTAAGCTATTGTTATCAATGTCCTACTATTTTCTATAGTAAACAATTTTAATGACTACAGCTGAGGAAACAACCGCTGAAGCTTACTCCTTCACGAGATGTGATATTCACGGACAAACAGATAACAATTCGCGGTCGAAAAGACGTTGGGCCGACGATCTGCTTTTCCTCAGTTTTTTGGGCGCTTTGCTTCTCGGTCCGACATCGAGTGAACTCTGCAGCAAAAAGAATCATCTTCAACAATTTTCACACCAAAACCATTTATTTAAGCTCACTGCTTGGCAGTGGTTTTTGGCTTTCGTTACGCAGTTTATCGTCATGAAAAAGGACTATGAAGTTTAAGCTGTCCAATATTGTTTTAGCTTTTTCCTGACAATATTGATTGTAAAGTTATATCAAACTATCGTCTTAAGTGGTCTGGGATCGCTTCAAAAACTGTACAAAATCTCTTATCTATTCGTAATTTTCGGCGATTTACTTATTTTCGCTGTTAGTACTTGGTTTTGTTTAATATTAATCAGACTACATCAAGGTACCTTTAAAGCCCTTAGATAGAGGCTTAAACTAAATTTTAGACAATATGTTTTAGCGCCCCCAATGTTAACAAAGCAGTCAAGACGTATAGCAGCATTGGTGCAATCACTATGAAAATAAAATCCAACAAAAAATATCCTTTAGTTAATAGGATTAAGCAATGCTTATTCGTACTCCTTGATTTAATATTTTTGATAACAATACGTCTATTTACCTCGAAAAGACGTCGGTTTACGACTACATTTTAAGGAAATGAAGCATGATATTAGTTTAGCACGACTAGCAAGAAATAGCTTGTTGGCTAATTTATGAATTTTTATAAAAAAAAAGAACAATGATTTAATCCCTATATTTAGGCTTACCATACGTCCCAATTTTTAAGGCTCTGTCCCGCCCATTTTGGCAGAAATCACCGCATAAATCGAAGACAGATTCCATGTACAGACCCCTTTTTTCTTGTTTTTTGGCGCGATCGCTATTTTTCAGAGACAAAAATCATGAAATCCGAGACAGATTTGAAGTGAAGACTTTTTTGTTTTAGTAAACACTACTTTTTATATACGAATATTTTTCTGTTAACAAGCGTCCCGATTTGCCCCTTTGAAAATATGGTATAATTTTCTTTATTTGAACAATTTGTTGTTTTGCCATGTTTTTTTCTTTAGTGATACCGATTAGGGTAATTTTTTTTTATCTGGAAAGAAGTCGGTTTTCAATTGTAAGCAATCTTTGCTATCACGCATGAACACGCCCCACGCAAAATCACCACTGGTTGCTTTCAAAAAATTAAGGACCTCTTCGCAGATGCTACAGTTTTCTCTAAT
This sequence comes from Diplosoma virens, assembly GCA_963680785.1. Lineage (NCBI taxonomy): Eukaryota > Metazoa > Chordata > Ascidiacea > Aplousobranchia > Didemnidae > Diplosoma > Diplosoma virens. Next base: position 19,376,972 of record OY796893.1, read on the forward strand.
AGAAAAAAAATTCTAAAACAAGCACACAGATTTGCAAAAAGTTCTTGCAGCTTGAACTATTTCATTTAGCAATTTTAGTGCTGGTAGCAATTTTTCTTTTCCAAAATTGGCTAAATGTAGCCAGTGATGGCCTTACGAAAGCGATGCAAGAAAAATAGGGAGATCCACTTTTTTGTGTTTCAAAACAAAGTGATCTCTAAAAAAAAGTTCATCATTTTATGGGCCACCGTCATGGCTCTTCTATGAAGAAAATAGAGCAATATTTTGCTTAAAGCGACCAATTTTTGACGTTTTTTAGGGGGCCTGGTGCGGCCGCTCGGTTTGCTCCGTACTAAAGCCATCACTGTATGTAGCTACAAAAGACAAAATGCAAAATTTTAGTGACCAAGTTTTTATCTACAACAATAATCTTTAAGCCAGTTTACAGAAAACTTAGCCTGCGAACCGAAGTCTTCCCGAGCAATGATGGCTTTGTACGGAGCGAACCGAGCGGGCGTACCGGACCCCTCTTCATAAACCTCAAAAAGTGACCTCCCTTAAGCAAAATATTGCTTTTTTCTTAATAGTAGCGCCGTGACGGTGGCCCCTGTAAGCGCGCTCCCTTATCAAAAAAATAAAAAACAATTAAATTTCCTCAAACTTTTGTATACTCTTGGCGCATGTGAGATACGATAGAACAAAGAAGTCATAAGATAAAATAAAACGTGGTGGTTGAAAAATTAATTTAAAATTCAAAACTCTTGTATTTTGCCTGGAGTTCTCACAAAATCTAAATTATATGTAAGATCAATTCGGGATCTTAGTTCACGGTGTGAATTTAAAAACACTCTGTTAAAATTTTTTTTCTGCCTAGGGTTTATATAAATCCAAACTAAACAAATTAAAACCAATGTTCCAATTTGATGCAGTTTAAATTTTGTGCGAACTCCAGGCAAAAGACAAAAGTTTGAATTTTAACCCTTTCCTTCACAGCGTTACCGTACGGTAGCACAAATTTCTATGTTTTCTTTCTCCCTGATTTGTTACCGTTTGGCACCATCGGTAAATTTAATGATAAAAAAGAACTTAAACTGACGGTGTTGAATCACAATTTTTGCTTGACTGATTATTATCATCGCCTTTTTTCTTTGTCAAACGCACGTGGTTTGATAAAAGACAAGAACTGCCAAAAGTGCAATAGTTTAAAAATAGTTTGTAAGGATTATACCAGGGAGTCGAACCGTTTGATTTTACCGGTTCAGGTTCGGTTCGGGTTCAACAGCTGTTTCAAATTTCGGTTCAGTTCCGGTTAGGGTTCAGATCAATTGAAACGCTCCGGTTTAGGTTTGCTCCTGTAAAAATTACCTCAAAACCGATTTATGAAGTTTTGGTTCGGGTTCGTAGCATCATTAGGAAAATATTAAGATAATTAAGAAAATATTGTAATATTCTCAAAATATAGCGTTCTCCAAAAAAAAAGGTCTTCACTTGGAATCGGTCTCCGAAACTCCTATTTTCGTCGCAAAATCATAGCGTTCTCCAAAAAAAAAAGTTCTTCACACCGCATGCGGCCCGCGGGCTCGTAGTTGGACCAATGGACCACACTGTGCTAAGTGATACGGGTGACGTCACGAAGCGAACCGGTTTTTTCAACTGATTCGGGTTCGGTTAAGGTTCACGATTATTTAAATTATTTGGTTCAGTTCCGGTTCGCTCTTTTTAATTTTTAAAATTACGGTTTGGTTTCGGTTCGACTTCCTGGATTATACAAAACAAATTCTTCATTTTTCTTTGTAAAGATGTTGATTAATCATCATTGAGTTTGCAACCGGAAGATTATGATGTACTATTAATTACTTTGCTTTATGACCAAACAATCAGCCAGCAGCAAAAAAAGTATAAATGGAACAAAAAGGCATATTTTTTTCCTGACGTTTCATTCAAAGGTAATTTTTCACCACCGATTAGTGATATAGGGACATTCCATGTCAACTCACACCCTTTTTTTGCCGAACATCTCCGATTTTGCTGAAATTTGGCATGTTTGTAGGTTTGGATGAAAAAATATCTCACACCAAATTTCAAGTTTCTAACTTAAATAGTTTTTGATACATGAAGGTTGAAAATTAGACACAAAATCGCAGCTTGAACGCCCCTGATCGAGTAAAAGTGGCCCTCCTGGCTTTTTTTTTTGTTCGATTTCAAAGATGTTAATATCATTAGAAAGCTCTTTTTAGAAGCTTTCCAATGGTATTCATATCTTAAATGTATCTATATAAATAAAAAAGTTATCTTTTGTCGTGACCTTGTGACCTTGACCTCGCATGACCCCAAAACTCCCACTCTAGACAAAAAAAATTTTTCAATATTTTTGTTCCTCACATAAAGGACTATTAGCATGCCAAAAATCAAAGTGGGGTCTTTATGGGTTTTTAAGATATTTTTTAATTAGAAAAAAATTAATTGTAGCAAATTTTTTAAAATTTGCTAAAGTTTTTAAAATTTTGTTACTGCCACAAATTTTAGTTTTTTAAATTTTGGAGAGTTTTTGAAATTTATTTTCTGCTGGTAAAAAGTTTTTTAAATTTTGTAGAAGTTAATTCGGTAACTTAGTACGTTATTTAATCGTCTAACCTTTCGGCGCCTGTGAGGAAGGCCTCGCCGATAACGCAATCTCGGTGTCTACTAAAAGATAAAATTCTTAATCTTCTTGCTGGATCTGACCTTCGAACCAGCGACAGCAAAAATATAGTCTAGCTAAATCACAGCTCAGACTATCACAATATCTTCTTCATTAAGAAATATGCCCCAATCCACTTAGGAGCCCAAAATAGTATACAACCAACAGCAGCTCACTAGCTTAATTTTTCAATAATCACCTAGACAACCAAAGACTTGCGTTCAAAAACTATGACTTCACACAGTTAACAAATTTCCAAAATTAAGTTACCACAACGAATCATTGAATCATAATACTGCTTTCCAGCGAACCTTATACCAGTCGGTAAGGTTTCTCGATCGTTCTAAAATTTACTCAGATCCATACAATCACTATTACGTCATAGTCAAAACAGGTCAAGCGGATAGTTCTGGATCTTTCTCCAAGACTCAAGATACTAAACAGTATTGCCATTTTTTTATAACTAAATGTAAAATATTTAAATTGCTTATAAAACCGTTATTTCTTAGGCTATTTGAGCCGGACCAAAGCGAAATCAAAGAGATTTTTTATGAGATTGTGAATATACATAGTGTGGGCAATTTTTAGGTACGGAACATTAATAAAAAGTTCTGGAAATGATTTATTTGAAAATATTGACAAAATTGCGAAAATATTTATTGCGTAAATATCAACAAATTTGCAATATTAGGCACACCTGTTCAATAAAATGCAAATAGATTTAATTTGAGATAGAGATAGATTCAATTTCGCACATTAAGGTTTGCAAGGTTTCTTTATTTAAGACCTGTTCATTGGCTAAAGATGGTAAAATACGCCGGACCAATCGTTTGAGCCTCTCCCAAGCTTTCCCAACCATTGGTAGTTTGGTATTATTGTCTTATTTGATTAATCGTTGATACACGCATCGTATTAAGGCGGCGGTGTAAGCGCGCTGCCTTATTAAAAAAATAAAAAATAATTAAATTTGCTCGAACCGTTGTATACTCTTGGCGCGTGTGAGAACAAAGAATCATAAAATAGAACAAAGAATTCATAAATATAATAAAACCTGGTAATTGGAAAAATTAATTTAAAATTTAAAACTCTTGTCTTTTGCCTGGAGTCCGTAAAAAATCTAAACTGCATCAAATTGAAACATTGGTTTTAATTTGTTTGTATTGTCTGCATTTATATCACTCCCAGTCAAAAGAAAAATCTTAACGGAGTATTCTTAAATCCATACCGTGAAGTAAGATCCCGAATTGATCTTACAGCCCCCCTAAAATGATGACTTTTTTTATAGAGATCACTTCGTTTTGAAACACGAAAAATAAGTGCTCCCCTATTTTTCTTGTATCGGGCCCCCATTTGTAAACCCATCACTGCTTCCGGGCGGGGTACAACGTAGTCTACCCCACTAAACCAGAGTTGTATAGTCGGATCAGAGTCACCGGAGTCGCATGCTTTAGGCCGGAGTCATTTTTTAGATGTGCGCGAGTCAAAGTCGGAGATAGAGTCGTTATACATTTTGGCGGCTCAGACTCTGCTTTACTCTAAATTAGGCTTGCAAGGTCTCCCGAAGCGACCTGAGTTTTAAGATTAGGATGAAAGCTTTGGCTGAAATATGCAGCCTACCAACCATTAAACCAACGGTTAAACCGAACGATCACCTCAGCCAGGGCGGGCGAACAGTAGAGTATTTAGGGGGGCATTGTGTCACGCCGCCATAATTTTTGTCATATTTTTTCAATAATTTTTTCACTGAGCATATTTTGATTGTGATGTCCCCATTTTAAAAGTTCTTGTTACGCCACTGCCGGCGTAGTCACCTCTCAAAACCATCTAATGGGGGACAACTTGTCCATAAAGCTTTTTAAAAGGTGCCTGCTTTGATTTCGATTTACTATAGGAGTTGCAGAGTGTTATGTAATGCAAATTTATTTGTCAAAGCAATAAATTTGCATTACATAACACTGCTGAGGCGACTCGTGGGCTCGGGATGGGGTGCTGGTGCTAAAACACTACGCATAGCCACCTTGTCTCTAGTCTACTCAACAGCTGAGTACTGTGCGCCAGTCTGGTGTCGCAGTGCTCACACTCGCCTCATTGACAGTGTCTTGAATGACGCCCTGCGCATAGTTACTGGATGCCTGCGTCCCACTCCAACGGACCACCTACCTGTACTTTCGGGCATCCAGCCAGCTGAGCTTCGCCGACTGGGAGCGACACTCTCCTTGGCTTACCGTGGATCTCTGGACCCCGATCATATCTTGCATGGTCTTTTAAGTGGGTCCCCAGATACTCGCCAAGTGAGACTAAGATCCAGACGCCCGTTTGTGCCAGGTGCGCGGAATCTCTTGGACAATCTTGCCAGACTTGGCATCCGCGCCTCTGAATGGACAAATCACAAATGGAACGCGGAGTACTGTGAAAATGCTTCCAGGCTCCGTGCTTTTGTGCCCGGGACCAGTGTCAGGCCTGTTGGGATGGGCTTACCCCGAGCAGCTTGGGTTAAGCTCAACCGCCTGCGGACTGGTGTTGGGCGATTCCATTCGTCCATGCACAAATGGGGTCTCGCTCCTTCACCGAATTGCGAGTGTGGCGCCTCAGAGCAAACCGCAGACCATGTACTAACAGCGTGCCCTATACATCGGGCACCACATGGAGCACGAGGTCTGACGGTTTTGGATGACGAAACTCGATGCTGGCTTAATAACATCACTGCCAGCATCTGATCCAGGCAATGCAGCAGTCTGGGGTAGTAAAAGGATAAACCCTCGGTCCCAGTTCTGTTTGTGTCTGGCCTGGAGTGGATGCCCTTTAAACGACGACGATGTTATGCAAATCGCTTTTCCGGAGAATTGGATTATTCTCATGACCTCTCGCAATGCAATTGAAGAGCTTAGTTCTAAATGTACCTAAGTCACATAATGTCATTTTGAGAAAATGAAGTTTCAAGTTTTAAAAAACCCTACTTCTACAATAGAAATACGCTAAGATTTCAAACCTCTGTGCTATTTAAAAAGTGATTTCCTGAAAAGATTTTTTATCAGAATATTTTTGGCGAGTAAACAAACAATTTTTTCAGCTTCTCATTTTTTCGAAAATGTGACTTAGGTACTTTTAGAAATAAGGCCTTTAATTGCAGCTGGCAATAGCGAGGAGATTTAATTTATCTGACGTTTTTTAACAGATCAATCAACTTATAGACCTTTTTAAATTAAATGTGATGACCTATTTCCGCTATTAATGATCTAAATGCATCGTCCTAATTAAATAGTAGCGATGTGACCTCGGTTTGGCAGTGATCTGTATAAGGGCATGAAATTGAATTTATTGTAAAGTTTATCGTCTGAGCCACGTGGTCCAATTCAAGTTTATTATAAATAGAGCGACATCGCTCTCATAAAACAGTGACCATAATTTCGCTCAGGAAACGGTGACTGTGATTTGCTGAATGGTCAGGTGACCATTGTTTTGTTTATGTTGTATGGTGTTAAGTAGGCCTAGCTCCGCGTGTAAAACCGCAGGTAACAAATAAATTCAATCCTCACCTTTGTAAATAAGTTGCAACTATACTTTTTCTGGATCGGGCGTCATATAGAGTTACGCATATATCTAATAAGGGTAGTTTGTAATTTGGGGGATTTCGCTGACCTTATTCAAACAAGTTCAGCACTTCGAGGACGGATAAAGCTATTAAATTCCGTTGAATCGTCGGACACGCCAGCATCTTTTCAACGAAAAGTGAATATAAAAATCGCGAATCTTTTCTTCATTAACACAAATTCAATTTATAATTTCTCTTTATACCACATAAATATTATTAGGCACTTTAAGCAAGCCTATCTCGAGGTTAATTTTTTGTTTTATAGTTGTTTGTAAATTCATATTTGTCCATCGTATTAGCTGTTTTGTTAATTGATAAAACATCAGGTCAAAAAATGCAATAAACTGCGGACAAAGAGAAAAATGCTGAAGAAAAGACTATTTGATTTTTGGGATGGATGCTTGCCTGGCATGACTAGCGTATGGAGGGAGGAGGCCACTGTGCCATGGCCCCCTTCAGACCCTAAAAATGAAAAACTGTAAAGCAAAACCAAGTAGTTTTAACAAAAGCAAAGCTGGTTTTTCGCGAGTATTCGATGTTCGCCCTGGATTTCGAAGCATATGCAAACGCTTTTTTGGTTTTCGAGAAGCTTCCGATTTGACCGGTACGAAAATGCGTATTTTTAGGTATAATTTGGCAAAATTTTCCAGGGGTATGTCCCGGAACACCCTATTATGGTCATACCTTCGGCACTCCCCAGGTTGATTTGTGACGTCACACAATTGTGACGAAACTTTGGCCTCCCTCGGAAACTTTCTGCGTACGCCACTGCCTGGCGTTACCCTTCTGTGGATTCATTTTCATCAATTTATTTTTGCTTTCAACTAATTCTGGTTCTGGTGCCCTTCCGATTTATGAAAAACACAGAGGACATTAATGTTCGACAAGTGGCGGAAATAAAGAACGACTGGACTGAACTGAACTGAACTGAACTGAACATTATGTTGTTTGCAGTCGCCATAAGAAAACATACTTTGCCTCGCTGAGAGACCAAGTTTTTGTTTTGGTCGCCTATTTGTCCAATCGATTTGCAAGATAGAATTGTGGTTCTCATTTACTGTTCGCCGAGTTTAGTTGATTGCGTTTTATACAGTGATGGGTTTAATAAGGTGCGAACGGTGTCGCCGCACCGAGCACCCCTAAAATACATGAAAAAGTGTCCCCCCTACACAAGATATTGCTACATTTCTTCATAGTAGCACAGGACGTTGGTGGCATGTAAAAAAGGAAAGAAAAAATTTTGAAAAACAAAAACAAAAAAAACGATTTCTTAGGTCAGGGCGGTCCAACTTCTGCACTCTTGCGGGCCACTTTTCAAAATTATTTGAGTTTGCGGGCCTCAACCGGCTAAAAACACTTATTTTTGTCCCAAACTCAGGGTGTTCTCTAAAAAAAAAAAAAAAGGTCTTCAATTGGAATCAATCTCCGAAATTCCTATTTTCGTTTCAAAATCAGAGTGTTCTCTAAAAAAAAAAAAAAGGTCTTCAATTGGAATCAATCTTTGAAATTCCTATTTTCGTCTCAAAATCAGGGTGTTCTCTAAAAAAAAAAAGGTCTTCAATTGGAATCAATCTCCAAAATTTCTATTTTCGTCCCAAAATCAGGGTATTCTCTAAAAAAAAAAAAAAGTCTTCAATTGGAATCGATCTCCGAAATTCCTATTTTCGTCCCAAAATGATAGCGTTCTCCGAAAAAAAGGTTGCCGCTGCCCGTAATCGACAAGACTTTTGCAAAATTGTTCCGCGGGCCACATGGGCCCGTAGTTGGACCACGCTGTCTTAGGTTGTAAGGTTGTTAGGTTGCTTGTGTAAATGTGGAAGTACAGACCTTTTTTCTTTTTTTTAGAGATCGCAATGTCTTGACATAGTGTAAAGTGCCTCTTCGTGCTTTGGAGCACCCAATGGTGCGCCCTTTAAATTGAAGACCTTTTTTTTTGAAATCACTTTTTTTTGAAATCTGAAGCCATTTTTAGTAAATAAAAGCGCTTCAGTTACCTTTTTTTAGTACCCTAAATAGTTGCCCCCCTTACGTTTCTTGCACCAGGCCCCCCCTTTTTTTAAGGCCATCACTGCTTTTATATTTAGGGAAATCTCCAAATTCTGCAAAGTTAGTGACCACAAACAGTTAACGAGAACCGAAATTATTATTATTATTATTATTATTATTATTATTATTATTTTTTTTTTTTATTAAAATTTCTGTGTTCAATGGTTTACTATGTTTGTTACAAATAAATTATGAAAGTAAAAAATACTTCTCTATCAAGTTTTTTAAATCATTACAGTTCAATTTATTAATTAATCTTGGCATCTCCAGAAGCAGGTCGGGGTAATTGCTTACCCTATGTATAGCGCCTCCGTCGCTTTCCTGCGAGTCAGGAGGATAAATATAGAGATAAAAATAAAAAAAAAAAAATATTAATTTAGCTAAATACTGATAAATAATGTGAATTACTTTTGTGTACCAAAATTTTTTTAGAAATGTTAGTTTAATTAAGTAAAGCAAATAATTTGTTAGACCTTGGCAAGAGTTTGGTTTTCTCAAGTGATGGCTAATTATTAAATAAAGGTAAACAAAAATTTTTTTTTAATTTTGATTAATTTTAGTTTGTAACTATGTTTTTGTATGAAGATTAAGTTATTGTATTGTAGTAATAATCATCAAGATGAAATTAGCATTCACTTGGTAATATGGACATAATATACAAAAAGCATTGAGCAGTCTAGTAGTAATTGATGAACCCTGAAAAATCAATTTGATGGCAAATGATAATTTAGCCTTGCAAAAGCTTTTACCTGCTGACCTTTTAAATAGAATAAATATTGGTGATGAAACAAGCTGAAGAATAGTTTTTTAAATGCATTAATATGTTGATTTTATGTGTTACTTGATGGTAATTGTTTTAAACTTGCATGGCACAGCTCAATGGCAGTTTTAAATCTTTAAGTAAATAGCTTTTTACATTGACAGTTAACAGTTAAAAGCATTTTTGTTTAAAAGTTAAAATAGCTTTTGTGTTTGTGTTGAATGAAAAACTTCAGCTTAAAGATTTAGGTTTATTTTTGGCCTTTCCAAGAAGTCACTGTAAGTGACTTTTGCTTGTGAAACTAACCCAAATTCCTCCTGTAATTACTATAGCTTTTTGAAAAGATCCTTTTTCTTTTAGTTTCTTTTATATTCATCCTAGAGCTGTAAGAAGGTTCTGTGTCAGTTTCACCAAAAAAATTGGGGTCTTTTCAAGAAGTCACTGTAAGCAATTTTTGTGAAACTAACCTGGATCCCCTGTGGTTACTATTGCTTCTTAAAGAAATTCTTTTCCTCTTGGTTTCTTTTACTTTCCATCCAGGTGCTGTAAGGGGAATTCCAGGTTAGTTGCATTGAAAAAAATTGCTTACAGTGACTTCTTGAAGGGACCCAAAAATTGTTTACAGTAACTTCTTAAAGAGACCTTTATTTTTTGCATTTGTGCACTGTTGAAATTTGGACTTTTTATAAAGGGACTGTAAGTGTTTTTTGTTGATGAAGCTAACCAAGATATCTATAGCACCTGGAAGGAAAAGGATCTCTTCAAGAAGTGATATTAACCAAAAAGGGTTTGTTGGCACAATTGCCTAACAAGCTTTTAGATTCTGTGCTGCTTTTTGTTTTATATAAAATATAACAATAGTGAATAGTAATTTCTATTAGATAATAAAAAACTTTCTTGTTTTACTTGAGTGATTTTTTATGCATGAGTAGTATGCAATCATATGATACAAATGAAAGTTTTAGCTTACCCTTATTTGTTACCTTTCTTATGTTAGCTCTTGCAAATAGTATAAGGTTGTGTTATATATTGGAATGTGTAGTGATTTGTTTTTGGCACAAGTAATCAATCAGTGGATCACCAAAAACAAGCTAAAAGTATTGTAATGGAATCTCTTTATCAGTTATTACCACCTCAATCACTAACTCCATGGCAAACACAATCTTATTGTCAATGCAATTCATCTTGGAAACAAAAGCACTATTTAGTACAACTACCAATCATGTGTGACAACCACATGCTGAACACATTTGGACCACATGTAATTTGCTTTGAACTCACGATGTACATCTGCAGTTTTACAGTAACATAGGTTGGTGCTTGGCACTCAATTGATGTGATTAACCAAAACTATAGATTTATTTGGTTTGACACTCAACCATTATAGAATTAAATCATAAATTTAGATGGTTTGGTAGAAAAAGACGACACTGTCCCTAATCAACAAAATTTATCACATTAAAAATTGCTTTCCCAGCTGTGTAAAATCTTGCAATCACGTTGTGGGCCAAGTTTTCGACCAATCTAAGGAATCATGCAGTTGTAAAGTCATCATTTAACACACTGTTTCATTATTTATCATGCAGGCACATAATCCATAGTCATTTGCTCAGCTAAATGTTTATTTTGCTCTCCTAAACTGATCTTACTTAGTTGTATGTTTGATATGACTTTTTGTTTGCTGAAAAAAAAATAGTCATACACTATTTGCTAAAATGCAAAAAATTTCTAGTCCAGATAGTAAGCAAAAAGTGTATGCAGCTTAGTATTACTTGATCTTAGCTGACAAAGTAAGTGATATTTTTGAAAAAGAATTGCAGGGCTTCTTTTTGCAATATCCTTTCGTGAAATTGTACAAAAATGGGCATTTGGGTTTCTTGAGTTGACAAATATGGATGCTAATAACATCATCAACAGTTGCAAAATAGGTTACAACAATTTGACTTGTCATCAAAAAATTGTGTTGGTCAAGGTTTTGATGGAACTAAAGCAGATTGTTGGCAAAGATGGTGTTTCTGACCACTTTTTTAAAAAACGAGATATAAATGAGATAAATTGTTAAGTTGTTAGCATGGCTGAGTTGTTAAGAATGCCATGATTATGATAGACCAGATCTCAGTTCAAAATTTTAATCATGTCATTCTGTTATGTCCTTAAGAAAGACATTTAACGACACTTGGCATAAAATTGAGCCATATCTTTTTACAATTAAAAAAACTAAAAGATTTGTACTGGATAGCAATATCTTGGTATCTCCAGAAGCAGGTTGGGATAATTACTTGCCTTATGTGTAGCACCTCTGATACCTTCCTGCATATAAAGATAAAATAATAAAAACTTTGCTAATTATTTTTATTGTGTTGTACAGGGTGACCCAAAAAAACAGAACAAATACAAATTTTATTAAATCTTATCAACAGCAATAGAATTTCAAGAAACTTGGTTGACGTAATATATCAATCTTTGTACCATCATTCCTCAAAGTTTCAGTTATTTTGGTTGCTTTACATTAAAGTTATGTACAGTTTGAATGATGTTCCAAATGGGCACAACAGCATTGAAGGTAAATTTGCAGACGTCACACAAAGTTGTCCTCACTCAAACTGATCTCTTTTTTTAGATTTCTCAAATTTTTTGCTGTATTTAGTGCCATTAGTTTAAACGTTATGAACTAAAGGCATTAAATACAGCAAAATTTGAAAAATCCTAAAAGAGAAATGTGTTGGAATGATTGATAATTTTGAGTGACGTCTGCAAGTTTGCTTCCAATGCTATTGTGCCCATTTGGAGGATATTTCAAACTGTACATAACTTTAATGTAAAGCAACCAAAATAACTGAAACTTTGAGAAATGATGGTACAAAGATTGATATTTAAGTTGACCCAGTTTCTTGAAATTCTATTGCTGTTGATAAGATGTAATAAAATTTGTATGGGTTCTATTTTCTTTGGGTCACCCTGTACATTATTGGAATTTTCTAATAACAGCAGCAAAAGTTAATAAAAATGCATAACAACTTATTTCTGTTTTGTTACTCATAATAATAAATACCAAACAAAAACAAGTCTTTTTCACACAACAGCATGATTTTGATTTTTTTCGGCAGAAACTTGGGAAGCTTTTTACTATGTTATTAATTTGTTAAAGCAAGTGTGGCTGGTTGCCTGGCTATGATCATAAACTACTACTCTAGTACAGAGTTCTCAATTTTTTGTGTTGATCTTCTAATACATTTTTACATAACCTTTTCATGCTTTCCTCTCTGAAAAATCCATTACAATAAAACAATTACTTTCAATTAACAAAGTGAATTATAAAGTAAACAATTACATTATTATCATAATACTCTGGAACAGTGATTTCTAATCAGGCTTATTCAAAAACCTGGGACTTTTGCCACCAAATTAAAAAGTTATGGTTTTTGACAAAGATTTAACATTAGATTTAACAAAGATTGCTTAATTTAACATCCTGCATAAAATTTTTTTGCAGTTTTAATTTAAACTAAAAAAAAATGCTATTTGCCTGTTGTTTTAATGCATAGAAAGGTCTTCAAATACTGCCTAATATGGTGGCTTTAATTTTCTATAAAAAGTAAATGTAAAATAAAAAAAGCCAGAAGGTTTACTTCATCTTTTTAGTACTGTAAACAAGAAAGAATTAAAGGTAATGGCTTGAAGTGTATCAGATATAAGTATTTGTTGTTTTCAACTTTTGAATTATTTTTTGTTTTCCTACATTTATTTACAATTTTTCCTGAGACAGCTAATCCTTTATAGGTTTAAAGTTTATATGTATGTTGTGCATTGCAATTGCCGCTTTTCTCACCAACATTATCTTAATTTAATCTGGTTAATTAGTATACTTTTAATGTATGGCAAAAACAATAGAAAAAACTGTTTCATGTAAAGACAATTACTTTTAGCACAGGTCTCATTTATGCAAACCGTACTTTATTGCAATAGTCGCCGACTTTTTAAACCTCATGCAACATTAAATATTTGATTTGTTATTTGGCAAACCAATAATATAAATTAAAAAAAAAATACCGTGAAGGTCTTTAAAAATAAATTAAATAAAGGTCTTTTAAAATTTCTTCTAATATTAAGACTCAAGGACAGAACTTGAAGGTTGTTGGATTCAAATTGATTTGAGTTTTTTAACTGATGGACTTGTTACTATCATAATTTTAACTGATAGACCACCAAAATTTTTGGATGGACCACCGATTGGCGACCACTACTTTAGTGTATTTAATGTATAATGCCATTGTTGCAATTGTTTAGGCTCAATCTTGCTTGAAGCAAACCAATGTATGATTTAAATGATACAAAGTGAAGAAACCCATAATCTTGGTGAAACGTCAAGGTCCTTTTGGAGTAAAATTTTGTCAAAACTTAAGGTAAAAGAAACAAAAAAGTCAGTATTTTAAAAAGTTTTTTAAGTAGATCTAAGATTAGAATTTGTACTGTATACAACTCGAATGTGTTTGATTGTTTGCGTTTTCGCCGCATATAATATCATTATTTGCAATGGAGTAGAAAACATTAAAATGTTGCTTGTACTGTAATTGCTTTATTTTTAAGGTTGCCTTTATCTTTCATACTTTTAATTTTTTAGGTTGATGTTTTTTCACCGTTTGTAGTACTTCAATTCTTTTCATTCATGAATTTTTGTTACTATTAATAACATAATCATTTGCTATTAATCTTTATTAATTTAATCTACAGATTCAATTTGCTTATTTAATTTAAGCAAATGTTGGTTTATGATTCACTGTTACGTAATTGCAAAAGAATATGCTGATGCTTTTTTCTTGATAAGTTACGAAGCACATTGCATGTGGACTTTGGTTTGTTTATTTTAATTAAATGCACTTTAAACTCTGCCAGCAGCTAAGCAATTCCGTGTGCTTTTTTCTTGAAATTATTCTTTCACGCTAATCGCTGGCATGTAATGTGCTACTTTGTCGCAGTTTGTTCAGTATCTATTGGGATGTTCTGATTTTTGTGAGACTTAAGGCTTAATTTTTTCTATAGCAAGAAATAAAGTTTTAGTTAGTGTAATTGATCGGTAATTGGTGTTATGAAAGCTATGCACGCTACTAATTCTGTCTTTCGTCGTAAAAATAATGAAGTTCAATTTGATAACGAAGTAGCGGTTCCTAATGGAGATGTAGGAGTGAACATTTTTATCGATAGTGATGAAAAGGTAAGTTGGTTTAAAATACAACGCCAACTTTTTCAGATTGCTGTAAACCTTGTTTAATATTTAATGATTTTGTTGTCTAGCAGTGTTTTTTTCTAATTCCTCTAGATTATTTCATATTTTTTTCTCTAATTTTATCGTTTACATGGCACACAAATTATGTTTTTATATTTGTCATCACATTTTTTTTGATACTTCTCGTTTGTATAATTGCTTTTATTCATAGATATTAGCCTAAAAAGATGGTTTTTAAAATTTCACCAAAGTCCACCTGCAGCATTTACGGTACCCATGCTTTACTTTTTGATTTAATAAGTGTAATTGTGATCAGCATACTTTCAAAACTTATTCATTATATTTCGTTTATCGTTGCCTTTATTTAAAAGTTAGAAAGCATATACACACATATCCCAAATTTTTTTTTTAATTTATGATCAGTACGCTTTCACAATTAATCATAGTAATACATTTATTTGAAGTAAAACTAAAAAAAAGTTAGTCGAGTATTTGTAAGAAAATTCTAAAAGGATTTTCGCGTTTTTTAATTCAAGTCTAATTTATGCTATTTTTATTGATAAAAGGTGTTGTTGTATGAGTGTGTACAAACTTAATCGCAAAATCTATCGTAATCATTGCTTTGTTAGAAGATGAAAAGATTGTTTTAAAGTCCCAAATTTAAATGTTTTGATAATTTTCAATTTACTATTTCAAAAGTGATAGTTTTTAAATACAATATTTTGATGCATTTGCTCAACATGATGGCACTAGAGAGGTATACTTATGGCTAACAGAAGAAGCTATTTTTATGTTGCTGATTTTATAGAATTGTAGATTATGCTATAGTTTGCTGAAGGCGTTTGTGAAAAGCTCGTAAATAAGTAATCATTTGATGGTGTACTTTTAGTAAGAAGCACCTGAAAATTATAAGTTAGAAAGTATTATTCTTAAGAATTGTTATACTCGTTAGAAAAAAGATTAAAGTGAGGTTAATTTCTGCAGAGAGATATTACTTTGTAGGCTATTAAACAGAGAGTTGGTTAACAAATTTATTCTCATGTATCCGACATATAATTTCGACTCTGGTGTGGCACTTTTTTGCCTACGTAAATGCTATATATAACTAGAAGAAGTTTTTAAAAAGCAAACTAATATGTTATCCCGAAAAACATTTTTTGTAGAAATCTGATAAAATTCTTCTAATAAGTGGTTTGCGTTGAACTTTTATTTCAAGAAATTCAACCAAACATCGCTGTAAACTTTTCACATTTATACATTACTTAAGTGCGCGATCTAAAATACAATATTTCAAACGATACAGTTGCAAGTTGTACTGAAGTTTTTTATTGGTATACAGTATATGCATATGGGCATTCCATGGTTTATTTTAAAGCTTCAACTGGGGGTTTGAAAGCCTGTCTCTTAAAGGTTTCACTACTTTTGCAATATTGTCCTTGATACCAATTGCAACGCATTTGTAATTTAAACATTTTAGTACAGTATTGAATTTTTACAAAATCTTAAAAATTTTAAAAATCTGGGTGGACATTGTTAGATGGTTGTTTTTTTCGCGCAGCAGATCAAAAGACTTGTGTTCATTTGACCGCTGTTTCATTAGATCGCTGAGTCAAAAGACCGCGAACACCATTGCGAACTGCAAATGCATTGCTGTGAGATGGATAATGAAGTAAATACTTTCATGCACATTGCCGGGCTGTTCGATCTTTAAACAGCTCATTTTTTTCACACTTAATAGTAACAAGAAATGCTGTTTATATCTAAGATCAATCACAAAAATAACTAAAAACGGAAAGCATAAATGCAATTTTAACTATAGGAAAAAAAACCTGTAGCTCACTTATCGGTAACTTATGGTAACAAAAAAGTTTGTTTTAATAGTAGAAAATGAATTGGCTAACCCTGGATTACTCATTTCAGTCAAAGTTTTTTCTACACTCACACATCAAGCGCTTAGTCACTGGGCTTGCGATCACAAGATTGAAAGCTCGGTTCTCACTGGTGGCGCTTATATTGCGGAGATATGTAGTGATACAGCTCAGGTTGGGCTGAAACTAGCTGCACTGGCATTATCATAAATCTAAAGCGCCTTTGATCTGATTTGCTTATGGAAAATGCGCTATATTGATGGGGTAGATTTATTTATTATTTTCGAGCTAAATTGTTACATTAAAAGAAAATTATTGATAGTAAACTATTTAGAGCCATTAATATTAAAATATCAAGGAAGAAAAACATTTGTAAAAACATAATACAAAATTTAAAAAACAAAAAAAGTAATACTTAAAAAAGTCGTTTTTAATAGTGATATAACAATGTTTTACATGAACAATATAAGAAAGTTGGATCAATAGCAATTCACATAAGTGTTCGTCGTGCTTTCATACAAAATCCAACCGACGAAAGCGATAAAACAAATGCTACAGCAACTTACATGCACGCGTAAAGTCTGTAATACATCCAATAAGACTAATGCAACATTAACTAACGAACACTCAACAATTAAAAAACAATTAACAAATGCCTGACACGTCACTGCAATTCAAGCCGACGGGTTCCTAATACCAGCGATCAAATATACACAGTCTTGATAAATACTTGTCTTTCGAGAAGATGCTTCGACATCATTAAATGGTTCATAACTTTTTTGAGATCAGTTTCTTAAAAGTGGATTGAAAAAGTTCGAGATAAACAAAATTTTTGTTGTTTAAAATTGTTGTTCTAACGTACGCGTTATATTTAGTAACCAAAAACGAAAATGGTAAGAGCAAATTATGTTTTCTAAAAAAAATCTGAAGGCATTTGTTGTGAAACTTTTCCATTGATAATTCTGTAGGTTTCTTTAAATTGCGTCCGAAGCAGTAATTCCTAATCGTTTTTTCTTCATTACCCATTGTCAGTTTCGAGCAAATCTACATTAACCACTATTTAAAATCTCAGAATTAAACTAAACCGGATTTTAGGTCTATCGTAGCAAAAATTAAAATTTCACCAATAGAACATAATAATTCTAAAAATAAGAAAACAACTTAGAAACAAGGCAATATTGTTAGTGCAATTTTTATTCTTATTTTTTGGCAATTATCGGATTCTGAATCGAAATTCAGTAATCTATTTTATGGTTTCGTTTTTAAGGAAACAATGCTTAAAAATGCTTATTAACAAAAGTAAGTGGAAGGAAAAACTGTATGCCAGAAGTTTTGCAGTAGGCTAACTTTGGGATATGCATTTTGCATCATTGCCCAAAAATTTCTACAATGTCGGAAACACATGGCTGAGTCTGTAGGAACGTCATATTGATGTAAACGCTATCGACACGGTTGCAATTCTAAACCTTCGTCATTCTCTTGTATCCTTGGGAAAGACACTATGGTACTTTCTGCTTGGTGGTATTAACAAGCAGCTTTAAATTTTTTCATATCTTTTAATAAATAATTAAAAAATCAAAATAAAAAGTTTCAACCGGACAGCAATATCTCGGCATCTTCATAAGCTGGTCGTGGTGCTGTGAGTCAATGCTTTTAACCTTTTTACGATCGCAGCCCAAAAAACTACGATCGCAGCCCAAAAAACTTAATCCGCAATTGCTGCGCCCCACTATTGCTATATGCAAAGTGAAGACCTTTTTTTGATCTTGTAGAATTAATACACAAATTCTAGTCGTCAGTGTGGTGAAATCGGTTGAGAACCCTTGGATGTAAACAGACATTACTTTTTACTGCCACGAATCTATTATTTCAACACATTTTTCACACCATCTTTCTTTGGCTCACTTAAAAACTCACTGTGGTCCACCGGTTGAAAAACCATGTTCTAAGTATAATGCTTCTACTGTTTCTTGCGAGTTAGGAGGATGAATAGAAATATATAAATAAAAAATAACATATAAAACCATTATTATTTGTTATTTAACTACAAGCAACAGGTTTTGCTATTTGTGATTTTTTGTTGCGTGTTGCATTAAAGCCCGTTTCCACTACGAGCGTGGAAAAAAGCATTCTTTGTTTGTTTTATTGCTTTTTTTTTGCGCTCGCTTCAATTAAAGATCAATAAAAGAAACAAAGAATGCTCTTTTCCACGCTCGTAGTGGAAATGGGCCTTTATACTACTTGTGTCGAATAAGTGGGAACAATAAGCAGAAGCGGGAAACAGCAGAGAAACATACTTCATTTCATAATTTTGGAACAGTTTTTGAAAGAGTCTAGTATTAAGAAGAAACATCGCTTTTATAAAATTTACAATTTCGGCATCTTGTGCTCGCTTAAGTGATTTGCACATTGTCCTTAATAATAACGGGACTTTAATATATATTGTAATGCAATTTCGGCAAAGTTTATAAGCACTATATTTAAATTTACACAACATTAGACCTATGTGAGATTTAAAAACACTGTGGCTAAAATTACTGTTAAAATTAGTTGATGATATATAAACTTTTAAACGAACTAACTAATTGAAAACCCATTTGATTTATATGATGGCAATTTCCGATCTGAATTCCTGTTATTCCCCAGTAGTGGGAAATTATCCACAAGTTAAGGCCCGTTTCCACTATGAGCGTGGAAAAAAGCATTTTTTGTTTGTTTTATTGCTTTTTTTTTGCGCTCGCTTCAATTTTAACCGCTCGCTTCAATCGAAGATCAATAAAAGAGACAAAGAATGCTTTTTTTCACGCTCGTAGTGGAAACGGGCCTTTACGAGCCGCTAGTCTAATATAACTGAAAACGTCATCTCAGCAAAAACCGCTTCGATTTTGTCAATTCGTTATATTGCATTCAATAAAAGAAGCACTGTATTATGAGTCGAGTAAAAGCTTATCTTATAATTAATTGCCTTGAAATCTTTGCAGAATCCGTTTCTTAAATCGTTTAGTGTCGAGATTATGATCCAAATAAAATTACTTTGTGTTCAGTTGTTGACTCCCTAATGTTTTCTTCATGAGCCTTTTCCTTTTGATAAACTATATAGTTTTTATTAAAGTTATTGTTTACAAAGTTTAGCATGTATTTAAACATGTCGATTTCAAAGGATTACAAGTACAAACCTCTGCTGTCGTCTGCACGAAACAAAAAACTACATTCGAAGTATACGACCACAATTTTATCTGGTGAAACAGTAGTAAGTCTTCTGCTTTTTGCTCGATTTTATAAATATTCGTTGATTTATTCTAATAGAAGGCAAAGCGACAAAGCAGTGAAGTAAACGAAGATATGAACCAAAGCTGGGGCATGAAGACGCTAGAAGCAGCAGAAATGAACACTGAAGAAGTAAAAAAATGTTTTTGACTACTCAATATTTTCTATTTTGCAAGCTTTTTTTTTGTCGAAGTAACTGACTTACATGTAAGAAGCTTTTTATTTCTTTACATTAATTACAAATGTGTGTGGATAACTTGATAGTTATAATCGTACTTACACTTTTTCAGTTTTTGAAAACAGTAGATTATAATCTTATATATCTTATATAATCGTACTTACACTTTCTCAGTTTTTGAAAACAGTAGATTATAATCTTATATATCTTATATAGATAATAATAATTATTGAGAAATATTTTTGGTCTACTTATAATATAACAAAATTTAGGTCATTGAACACTTGCAAGCGGACCAAAAATGGGGTTTAAGTGAAGGAGAAGTAGCTAGAAGAAGAAAGGCTCATGGCTTCAATGAATTTCAAATTAAACAAGATGATCCCTTGTGGAAAAAATATTTGTTACAGGTGATGCCTTTTTTGCGAACTAGCAAATTTAATTTTGTCGTAACTTCTTTTTTTGTTTAATATTTCGTCAGTAAACTGTCTCCGCGATTTCAAACAAAATCGAAATTTTTTGTTTCTGGCAAATAGTGGTTGCGTTTAAATTGATAATAATAAAAAAATTGAAGTTACGTTCTTTGACGAGGGATTTAATTTGGATCAATGCCTAATCTGATTAAACAATGTTAATGGGATATTTTTGTTGCAGTTCAAAGATCCGATGATAATGCTGCTTCTAGCGTCAGCCTGTGTCAGCTTAATTATGAAGCAATACGATGATGCTGTCAGCATCGGAGTCGCCATCACAATCGTTGTGTCTGTCGCGTTTATTCAAGAATATAGATCGGAAAGATCATTGGAAGAACTCAACAAGCTCGTACCACCCACATGTCGTTGGTGAGCTCTAGTGTCACGTGGTTCTTTTTTCAAACTTAATTGTTCGAGTGTGAACGTTGTACAGTACAGCACTTGCAAGATGCATTGCATTGTCAATTCAAAAAAGGCGACCGTTTCTCTTCCAAGATGTTTGGACAAACACAAGTTATTGTTGTTATGTGCGCGACTCCTTTTTTGTGGTCATTCTACCCAATGCCTCTTTCTCGTTATCCGCATTTTTCTATATGTAAAGTTAAAACTGATTCAGCCTCGTTTTCAAATCTACTGAACATTGTTGTTTTTTTTAGCATGCGGGCCGGAAAACTGCGGCAGTTTCTCGCGCGTGAACTTGTTCCGGGTGATATCGTGCACATCACGGTCGGGGACCGGGTGCCTGCCGACCTGCGACTTTATGACGTAAGTTTGTGGCAAAAAAGCGCTTCGATTATGGCTCTGAAAGCAGTCGCGAATCGGTGAAATCGACTGTAGTTCTTGCGTGGTCGAAGTGGTTAATAATATGCAACATCGTTGAGCACCCATTGCCTGCTTGCCGCGCTAAATCAACTTTCGTTTGGTTTTTCTGGTGCAATGCTTATAGTCGGGTGTTTCCGTGATTGTTTGGTTAACATCTTTACAACCCTTATTGTTGCTTATCAACGTTTGTTTTGTCATTTGTTAGCGTTTGGACATTAGAAGATTATGTAGAGTGTATCAGAAAACAGTTAAATTATTGTTATAATTGGAAACTAAACCACCTTAAAACGAGAAGCATCAGACTCGAGTTTCACTCTTGTTAGAGCTCGTCAGTGATGGATATCTCACTGAGAATCGAAACGAATAGATGTAGTTCAACATGCAGGAGACAACACCACCTGACCACACGAGCCGGACGACATTTCGACTCTAAGCAGCTCAGAAATATTCCCGGCTTTACCGCGCAAGGGATCCATAGAATCTACTATGTGCAGACCAAAGCCGCACATCACGAGCCGGACTTACCCGACAAGCGTTAGGCATCGCGCTTACTCTCCTAGAGCTTGACGAGCGAAAGAAGAATATATAATTCGAGCCTAGCGCTTCTCGTTTTAGGTAGCATAGTTTCCATTTTATTATCTAAATACCTCATGTCAACCGTTATAAATTATTTTTAAGCTTCTATGTGCGAATAGTAATAATTTAGACTAAAGAGCATAACTTTCTCTACATCAAACCTGAGTTGTCATAACGACGATCCCATCGGTAAAGTTGTACATTTTTCAACTTTTTTGTCTAGTTTTAGTTATTCTATGCTTTTGTTATTGTGCTGCTTATTCAGGAACTCTAATCCAGTGTTAAACTTTTTTGGTTCTGTTCACCCTGCTATTGGGTTTCGTTCATTCAGAATATAACATTGATAGTATATTCCAAAGAACTTATTGCAAGCTGTAGTTGTTTTAAATACAAAAATCATCGCATGAAGACCAAAAAAGTCTTCACTTGACGTTTAGCCAAAAAACGTTTTTGAATTTTAACTGAAGACTTTTTTTAGCCTTCGTTTGATTTTGTTACTATTTAAAACAACTACAGCTTGTTATATGTTCCCGGGACATTAATGTTATGCCCAGGCTGCGTCTTTCACTTCGGTTAATTGACGGTGCTTACTCTTTGGTCAGTTCCGATGGTAAATATTTGTTTATCCCTCTTTAGTGGTTTACCCGTATAAGAATTTAATTCACTCTATTAAGGAAGCGCTGCTCTAGTTTCACAATTACCTCTAGAAAGCCGCCAGTCTCTAATAATTGTACTAATAGCAAGTTTAAGAACTAACTAGTTTTCATGCAGCTCTATCAAATTCACAAGCGACTTGAGAACTTCAATGCCGAATTTTTTTTGTAAAAAAACGGGATACGTTTAGCATTCTCCATGTAGGTTTTACAAGTTTTAAAATAATACATGCTGCCCTAATACGCCAATAATCTTCAATATTTGTAAAGCGGTAATCACAGTATACTATTTAACTATTCTACATTGGCTAGTTTCCTTCAATAATGCTAAATTGATAGCATAGATACCAAGCAATTCTTCATTGCAGTAATTTTTTCAATTTCATGTTATCTCGTAAAAGCTATTTAATAGTGGTTCGTGAGGCATTCCTACCTTGACTTGAAGTAAATTAAGATTAGTGTTTACTTCTGAAAAAGACGCCGTTAAAACACATCTGTCAATGTTTTTTTCGTAGTCATTGTGCATTATGTGATTTATGCCGAATTACGAGTAGTAGTGGAAAAGGTCCTAAACATTGGCACATTGCTAAGATTCAAAACTTAAAAAGAAACCTGCCTCAAAAATTTTTTAAACGTGACAAGATTTGCCGAATGCTTTTTTTAAATAATTTTCTTAAAACTGCTTTCCTACCGGACTAAACGAACTCAGATTAGTTCAGCATCATGTCATTGCAACAAAAATGTTATCTAAAGAAACTCTTTTTGTAGAAGCATAACGCCGTTGCTCTTGTAGATGCAGTTGTTTTCTGCTAAACCAAGATCAATTCCGCGTTTTTATAAAGCCAGGTGTCGATGTAACGTGGTATTTTCCGATTGTTTGTCATTGTGCTGCATGTCACTTTAGTCTTGGTTAGATAGTTGCTATCAATTTTCCCGCTATGTTTGACTATTAAGACTCGACTCTATCTGCAAACAGACAAAGATCTATGTTCAGAAACGTACACCAAGAGCAAATATAAGACCTGTGTGTTAGCTCGGTTACAGTGTCAAGTTTTTCTGAGTGTGTTTTTGATGGCTTGCGAGAAATGGTTTGTTGCTTAGCTACATTTTTTGAAATACACTAAGTTGTGTCAACTTAACATATTGACTGCTCCTGATAATAATTGTTTATTACTTTTTTGTCTTGATTACTATGGCGTACAACTAGCGTAATCGTATACTGTAATAGACATGTAACTAATACGCATCTTTTTGAGGCTTAACGATATTTTTTCAATGTTTCACCGGCTGATTTAATATGAGCATGCGTCACAACAAATCTATTAGTTCCGGCTGGCTCATTCAATTGGTTCTGATTTGTCGGCTTGAGTTAAATCTTCATTTTACCAAATGCTTTTTATTCTTTTGTAACCCCAACCAATTTATATAATGCTATACTGTAAGAAGTGATAAAGCATCTAGCCCCGCAATCACTGAGGGAGGAATTTGAGAGTCTGAGTTCAATGTAAGTTGACTCGAAAAAATTCTCACGTTCTTCACAGTTGAATCATGATAGCAAATAAAAGTTGTTTCAATAAAGTGAAGACTTTTTTATCAATAGATTATATAGTTGAAATGTTTCACTTTTGGGGGAAATAACGGTACCTGAGTCCTGAAAGGGAGGAACGCGGCGAAAACTTTAGAACCACTGGTCTAGCTTCAATAGCTTCAATATACGTGCGAAAAGAGAACGAAAATAATGATGTGACGCACTTTACGTATCGTCTCAATTACCTCTAAAGTTTGTTTGCTTTAAAGCTTTATGTGCATTGATTCAATCAACAAAATCATTTTTAGAAGTGCTACACAGTTTTTAGCATGGTAAGCAATTAAATTACGTTTAATAAGTTGACTAATAATGCAGTAGAATTGCTTAACTAGAATTCCCTTTGTTTAATTGCAGCGTTAATCAAAATTTGGTCGACCCTTAACCCACTCCAAGCAGTGGAAATCACCCGCTTTTCCAGCTACTTTGACATTATTACTAATAAAAAGCAACAGTAAAAATATTTGATTGATCTTTGAACCTCATTTGACTTATCCGTTTGCCGAGCGGTCGACGTATGCAGTGAAGTTTAACTTGGTTGCGTTGAATTAATGTACTTCACTTGTCAGGCTGTCGATTTACACGTTGACGAGAGTAGCTTCACCGGTGAAACGGAGCCGATTTTGAAATCGGTCCAAGTTCCATCTTCATCCTCACCTTCCAATCCGAGAACAAACATCGTCTTCATGGGAACGCTCGTGCGATGCGGTAGTGGAAAGGTAGGGTGCTCTGGTTTGACAAGATGGGAGTCTGCTACTGTGTTTTGAAGTCGAATGTCTACTCAATAGTACTCTGAAATTGTTTGAATCATTAAAAGTGCTTGACAGCGGCGTTTGTTTTAAAACGATTTCGTTCATCACGTCTCTTTGAAAAAGGCGTTGTTGGGTTTAAATAGCAATTTATACTTGAGTAATTACACGAGAGCGGACATATCTGCGTTTTATTGCTATTGCCGCATCGACTTTTGTTTTTTTTTAGTTAGCACCGAAAGTTCTATTTCCTGTGATGTGGTTTTTATTACTCCGAATTTTTTTTAAATTTTAGCGATTTACGAACGAATGTCATGATTAAATTTTGAATCTAATCGTTACTAGTCTAAATAGAAACTAAAATTTTCGATATGTTTTATTAAACGACTACGCCTTGCAGGGAGTTGTCATTAACATCGGCGAGAATTCCGAGTTTGGCGAGGTCTTTCGCATGATGCAAGCCGAAGAATCGCCGAAGACTCCGCTTCAAACATCGATGGACCATCTCGGAAAGCTTCTTTCTTTCGTTTCGTTTTGCATAATTGGTGAGTTTTTTGCGAGGCACTTCTTGCTTTTTTGGTCAGAAACGAAGTGGTGATTGATTTGTCGCCGTCTTGTTGCCATCTGAAGTGGCATTCATTGTTTTAATCTCCTCTGGCTGCTTGTCACGCCTTGTTTTTTCTTTTAGGTGTCATCATGCTGCTTGGGTGGGTGCAAGACCGTCCTTTGCTTGATATGTTTACCATTGGAGTTAGGTGAGGATTTATCTATTCAATTGTTTAATTTTAAATCCTTTAAGGCTGTATTATCTTAGTTCGAAATATTTATGTGTTATTTGCTTTTGTCTATCCTTGTTACAAGACACTTTATTGTTTTTTTCTCTGACACAGGAAAGATTAGTAAAAAAGGTAAGAAACAGCTGTCATCGAATTTTTTCGAATAATTGAGAACAACAGACTGTTGTCTTTAATAAATGCAACACTTAATGATCGACACGGTCGCAGTTCAAAACTTTCTCGAATTATTCTGTTTTTTTCCATGAGGAAGACACTTTACGGCAATTTTCCCTGCGTGGAGGTCTCAGTACGTAGCTTTAAATTTTTGCTATATTTCTAAATGAAAACCAAAAATCAAATAAAAAATTTTAAATCTTAGTATCTTCGAAAGCAGGTGGGGTTAATCGCTTGATGGTTGCTAATATGTATAAGCGTCTCCTACGCTTTCCTGCGAATCAACAGGATAAATAGAGATAAAAATTTTATAAAAATGAACTTCCAACTTCTTTCACTGATTAGGTTTTAAAAGTTTTATTGAGATGCGCAAACAGAAATTTTTAGAACTTAAACGTGACGATTCAGCTTAGCGGTCGCTGCCATCCCCGAAGGTCTTCCCATCGTCGTCACCGTCACGTTAGCGTTGGGCGTCATGAGAATGGCGAAAAAGAAAGCGATAGTGAAGAAGCTGCCAGTCGTGGAAGCTCTGGGTAATTTCTACATTTTCCATCTTCTAAATCGCGCTCAGCAATGATTTCAGGTTGTTAAGTTTCTAAGGGCTGTAAATTTTTTTCCGTGAATTTCTATTTGATTGAATGACGTAATGGTAAGGCTGACATAAAGTTGAAACAAAGGCTACTTCTTATAGTTGCAACTTTTACTGTTATATAGACCTTTTCTCACATGCTAAAAGTACAAAGCAAACCTAATCATGGAAGCAGAGATTTATTAAAAAAGGTTTCAATTTCGAATCTGGGAATAGTACATTTATAATTTTGTTTAAAGGTTGTGTCAACGTCATCTGTTCGGATAAGACAGGAACTCTGACCAAAAACGAAATGACTGCCACCCAAGTCTTCACCGCTGACGGTCAAAAAGCAGAGGTCTATTTACTTCTTGCATGTCGTTTTAATCTTAATTTTTGTAATATTACGTCAACTACTTTTTGGTATTTAAACTTCTATGGTAAATGATCTGATTTTTACAATAGACTATTTTGCTGTTCATTTGCTAAGTTTATAAATCAGGGCTTCTAAACTGGGGTCCATAGCAACCTATTCAGGGGGTCCACAGGTTTTTTGTATAAAATATTAATTTGGTATCTACATTCCATTTTATCCAAAAGCATTTCTAAAATCGTAAAAAAGTAACAATAAAGGACGTATTACCCAAAATAGTTATAAGTTGTTGTCGAAGGACTAAGTTTTTTACCGAAATTCAAGTGAAGACAAAAAATCTTCACTCCACGTTTAACGAAAAACTATAACCGAAATTCGATTGATGACTTTTTCGCTTGGAGAAAAATTGTAGACTTGGAGTCCATAAAGTTTCACAAAATTAGCCTAAAAGTCCACTAATTAAACCAGTTTAGAAACCGATTATAGAAATTTTTAAAATTTAATGCGAAGGTGGGTAACCTTTTGAAAGTAAGTTTCTTCTTCTTTCGGCTTTACCCAATTAAAGGGTTGCCATAGCATACTAATTTGGCAAGGGCACTTTATATTTCGGATGCACTTCGTTGTAAACACGAATGGTACTTACTAGTTTAGTTTCAGGGCCGCGGGTTTTGCTTTGAAGTCCAGGAATGCAACCACTACATTACAGTCGCTTAGAAATGTAATGCTTATTTGGGGGTGTCCCCCTATTTTTCGATAGCGATAAATGTAAAAATAAAAGTCGTTTTATATCGGAGGTCAAAACTCGCTCATATTTTCCACTAGGAGCGTGTGGTTGAAGAATTGAATTGCGAATTTTTAAAAGTTGTTTCGCGTTATATTAAAATCGTTTTCGAGTGACGCGTCATCCCGACAATTTTTTCTTCAGGTCACGGGCGTCGGCTACAATGACGACGGGGAGGTGTTGCTCTTCGACGCTCCGATCACACCTCAATCCAATCCAAACGTAGCCGCCGTCGTTGAGGTATCACGTGACGTGAGGTCTTTGTCAACCGACGAATTATTTGCAAAGCGAACCAATTCATGATTGTTTGTTGGTTTAGTCATTTTCAACTCGATCTGTTTTGTCTCGGACCGAAGCGTTTTTTGTTTTTTTATCAAAATCGGCCTCGCGTTTGTATAACAATGTCGCAGAAAAGCACGTGTTTCAATCACCTATTGCAAGTCAAACGTTCATTCTTTTCATGAAACTAGTGTTGCCGCTCTCGCTTTATAAGACCTTTTGTCAAAATTATTTTGAGGCTGATTAAAAGAACTGCTTTGATTTGTCTATAAATAGTTTTTTTGAATCGATGGTTTTATATGTCTCACCTACATCATATTAAAATTTTACAGTTAACACTTGCGAAGCTCTTCATAATTGTAATTGCTACTTTCGCTTAATTAGTTTTCAGAAAGTTGTGATTATCGCTGCAAAGTCTTATTGTCAAATTTATGTAGTCATATCTGACAAGTTTTAGGTATTTTTCAAGTAAATGTTTCTGATTAACGCTACAGTATTTATTAGGTTGTGGAATATATGTTGTCCAAATTAAACCTACCTAAACACTGACGTATTTAAAAATAAGAGAAAAAATAAACGCATAAAATGTTTTTTGCTTTCTTGTAGATGCATCAAATATGTAAAATTTTCATAATTTTTCCATACTTATCATAAATTACTTAAACAAAAATAATGGAAAAACTGCCAAAAAATCATTTTCGATATCTTCTACTCTTCGTCAATCAGTCAAACGGCTCTATTTCTTCGCTCGAGGCTGCGAAAAAAATTTGCTCAGTCTACGGAAGAAGTGCAATCTCGGAAAAAACTTGCAAAAGGTGGCTTAAAAATTTTGAGAAAGGAGATTTCAATCTTGATGATCATCCAAAGTCTGGACGAAAGCGTAAGATCTGCTTGGATTTTCTTAAGGAAAAGGTCGAGAAACAGCCAAAAACAACGAGAAAACTTGTCGAAGAATTCAAATGTGACCCTAAAACAAAAGCGTCGATACAAAAAATTTTTTCTTCACGACAACGCTCGTCCTCATACATCAAAAAAGACCCAAGCTGCAATAAAGAAATTCAATTTTGAGCTCTTGCCTCATCCACCATGCCTCATCCTCATCCTCATCCTCATCCACCATACTCGCCTGATCTAGCACCGACAGATTTTCATTTATTTATTTCTTTGTCGAATCGAATGAGAGATGTAACCTTTACGAACACAAGAGAATTGGAAAAATTTATTGAGGATTTTTTTCATCGAAATCCCAGGAATTTTTTGAAAAAAGATTCGACAAGCTTGTAATGAGATGGAAGAAAACTATTGAAAATAATGGAGAATGCACTAAGGAGTAAATTCTCGGCTGGATTTTCACGCTATTTTTTAAATAAAATTTTTTGCGCAAAAATTTAAAATTACAAAAAATTTAAACATTTTTTGTAATTTTTATGATTTAAAATGTAAATCTGTGGAATCAATTGGATCAAAATTAATTTATTAATTAGTTTTTAAACAGGCTAAAGTTTGGACAACACATATTCCACAACCATAGTTTAGCGTAATTTGCTTTGCATTTCTAAACTAAAAAACTTCTGTTATAAAAAAATTAATTATAATAACAAATTAGTCATAAACCTGACGAATAAGTTCTCTGCAGGCTGGTGCCGTGTGCAACAACGCTCAAATTCACAACGATTCGCTTCTTGGTCAACCAACAGAGGGAGCCCTTCTCGCGCTCGCCATGAAGGTATTGCATCTCGAAATTCTTTGTAGATTTCGATTGTGTCGTCACGTGCAATCACGCTTTTTATTCTTGATGTCACCTGATGCGATTGAATGCTCTTTATTTAAACTCATCTCCAGTGTCTGCTTGTTCCAAAGTCTTTCTCAAATTGTCAAGTGTCCGTTTTTGTCTATAGCACTAAAAATTCTTTGTTATTCTTTGACCGTGATCTTGACCAGAACTTTCTTTGCGTACTTATAAGTGTATATCAACGTTGTTGTCGCGATATTAATGCTTAGAATTTATAAGAATATTAAAGATAGTAATACTATATTGCCTGACAATATAAGATAGGTCACGGAAGATTCTTTTCTATTCTCTCTTATCTGCTCACGTGATCACATTTTATGTAGTTCCAAATGGGTCGAGTTTCGAGTCAATATGTTCGCATATCGGAAGAACCATTCAGTCATGAACGGAAATGGATGTCAGTGACTTGCTTTTTGAAAGATGATAAGGTTAATTGATTTTTAATGCATTGATTAAATAACATTTGCCACAGTTAAGCAGAGTGAAGTATTCGTTAATTGTTTTAATTTGGTTTTCCTAATTATTGATTTTTTACTTTTCAAAAGCCTTTATATAAATTTTCGATCAGTTTGGGTTATATTTACGCACTGTTCAAATGATAATGTTGTTAATGATAAAATATTTTAATGCCTCATCATCTGCGCATCTACTACGCTTGTCGTCTGGGTGGCTCTGTTAATTGAATGAACATAATGCGATCAGAGAAAAACGAGTTCACGACTCGGTCTTATTAACTGCATATGTGGAAAATTGATAATGTTTCTGTTTGATGTTGCAATTGTCCTTTGTTTTTTTGAGTTATTTTAAATGCGTTGCATCCCTATAATTACTTGGTCAATATGTACCAAAGTAAACTGCATTTTTAAAAAAAAATTCTTTAAGATACTGTATTTATCACGAATCTTGCGAGAAATTTCGAATTCGTGTATATGTGTTTCGGCTAGTTTTGTTCACTATAACTACGCACTAAATATTTTGATGGAGTTCTTTGGAAGACAAAATGAATTCTAATCAAGTTTCAAAATTTAGTTGTACATTCGAATGCCATCTACATCTCACTTTTTATGTGAAATATTCATCTTATCCATCATTTCGATGCGGTGTTTCCCCGTGGGCCGAGGTGGCGGCCGCACACCTCATGGCCACCTTCTTCACTCCCTTTCGCCATTTCGTTAAGTTGAAAGCATCTTCTTGTTTCAGACCAATTTTCCCAATTTCTTTTTTCACCTCCGTTTTTCATGTCATCTTTGGCCTTTTCTTTTGCCCATCCAAGTTATATATTATTTAATCTAAACGTTTGCTATAGTTATTCTTTTTCGAGCCATTTTTGTGTTTCAAGATTGCGAATTGTATTTTTGCATGCTTTAAGATTTTATTCGGATCAATCTTACAATACGCCCTCTGTTATCTTAAACTGAGTTTCCCACCCATAAAAACTGACTCCCTCATCCAATCCAACTGTGGCACTTTTAAGACTAGTTGAAAAAAGTTGAAATTCACAATCACTCATCCGTACAATTGTTGTAAGTTCGTAAAAAGCCGGCAACCTACTTCCCACAGGTGTTGGGAAAGCAGCAAAATTTTTAAAAGGTTCTTGTCTTGTAAACTGTTTAGTTCGGAATTTGCTTTGGATCAACGTCGGTGATCGAACGGATTTCGCTCCGGCTGCATGTCGATTGAAACTTTCGATTTAAATCGCGATGTCGTTGCAGAATCAAGCCGAGGTCGTGTTCGTGAAAGGAGCGGCCGAGTTCGTGTTAAATCAGTGCGCGACCTACGCGTCACTTCGCGAGAGTACCGAGCTCGAATCCCTTCCTCTCACCCAGTCGCTCATGTCGAAGTACCTCGATCAGGCGCGCTTCATGGGAACGACCGGCTTGCGAGGTTCGACTTCGGTCGAAAAACGATCCCGACTCTGGAAACTAACGATTTAGATTGTTTTTTGCAGTCATTGCAATGGCGAAGGGGCCGAGCAAGGACAGCTTGACATTCCTGGGGTTGGTCGGAATCATCGACCCCCCGAGGAACGGCATAAAGGACGCGGTTCGAGTGCTTTCCGCCGCTGACGTTGACATCAAGATGATTACTGGAGACGCCAAGGACACCGCGGTCTCTATAGGTCGGTCAAGTCGCTTTGTGGCAACTCGTATCAGAAGGCAGACGCTTTAAGAAGACCATTAGCAAATATAGTCTGGTCATTATTGTTCTTTCTGTATTAAAGTAGTAAACATCTGCAGTCGCTTCACATTTATTAGGTCATCATATACTTGTGCAGTAGCTCTGTACAAGAAAGATTAAACTTTGCTGTCTGTCGGAACAATGCTGCCCTTTGCTAATTCGGGAAAGAACTGCTTGTGATCAAGTCTCAGAGCATGGCGATCAAAGTCTTGATGAGCGACTAAAAGTGGCCTATAGCTTTCGTGTTGAACTATCGTTTAACTCTACTCTTAGCTTCGCGTCTTGGAATTTTCTCGAAGGGAAGCCGGGTGATGTCCGGCGATGAGGTCGAAGCGTATGACGTACACGATCTGGCGTTACACATTCACAAAGTCGAAGTCTTCTATCGAGCAAGCCCGAAGCACAAGCTGAAGATTGTCAAGGTGCGCGTTGATCGAAGTTGTTTCGTTTGAATAAACAGTTTCGTAGCAGCCAATATTTTTTTCGAGCTTTTCATTGCATTTGATTCGTACTTACAGGTAATTATGCGCCCAGACTGAGAAGTGAACTTGTAACTTTCTGGTCATCAGTCATACCGAGTCAGACTTGCGCATAAATCTCCGCTTGAATTAGCTTATGCGATTGCAGGCTTTGCAAGAGCGCAACTTAGTCGTGGGCATGACAGGCGACGGTGTGAACGACGCCGTGGCGCTGCGCAAGGCGGACGTCGGAATCGCAATGGGGAGGACCGGAACCGACGTGTGCAAGGAGGCAGCGGACATGATTCTCGCGGACGATGACCTCACCACTATTATGTGAGGAAGAACAATTTCTTTTTTAAAACTAGCATCTTATCTCTGTTTGGTTTGCTTTAAATCTTTTTATAGTGCGTTTCTCTATATTTCAATTTCAACTTTTTTTCAGCTTAACTGGATTTTGTTACTCTGTAACTTCGCTTTTATTGATGTTTTTGATGTATCGTGCGCGAGGTGTATGTACATGTGAGCCCGAGAAAATTTTCTAAATCACTTGACACTAACTAGTTTTATGTCGTCTACTGTTGATTAGTATAAACTTTCTTTTATCAGTATCAGTATACCTCTGTATTTAACAAATTGCTTTGAATAGTTTGTTTTCTAAAAAAAAACATCATCGTTTCAGCATTTAGACCAGTGATTCTCAAACTTTTTTTCACGTCGACCTCCAGTTTAAGTATGAAATTTTCTCTCGACCTCTATTCTAGTGCTTTTCAACCGTTTTTGCAACGCCACACACTTATGACCAAACCAAAAATAAAAAACTATATCCTACTTTAAATCTTGCTTTAAAGTCTAAAAATGATTATTGAATTAAAGACTTTTTTTTTTAATCATCATTTGTATTTCTTTATATGAACATGCTTGTTATTTGCGATATTGTAAAATGTGCGCTTAATTTTAAAAACATAGTTGCATGGAAGTGAAGACCAAAAAAAAGGTTTTCACTTTAATTACTTAGCATAATTTTATACTAGGAAGAACAGTTTAGTTTAGTACCTTGGCAAAAGATTTAAAAACCAGTACTATGTCGCTCCAGTGGTCCGCAGCAGTTTTTTATTGACTACTGGCCTTTTGCTGATCCTCATTTCACCGTTGACCCCGGCTTAATTGGACCACTTAAAGCAGTGGTCCCCAAACTATGGCCCGCGGGCCGGATCCGGCCCACTAAGACTTTTTATCCCGGCCACTAAGACTTTTAGTTTTATGCGGAGCTCTTTTTAAAAAATATATACACTCACTTTGAACCACAGTTGGATAGAATTATGTCGGGAATACCCCAGTTTCAGTTTTTTTTATCTTTTTATGTTTTTAGAGAACACACCAAGATGTTGGGAGAAAAATAGTGCAATCAGAGATCGAATCAAAGTGAAGACCTTTGTTTTTTTTAGTCTCTCGCTTTGGCCCGAAGAGGTCCAAAAAAAAATCTATACACGGCTCCCTGCTCAAAAAATTTGGGGACCACTGATTTAAAGGGTAGATTAATAGTAAAATGAGGGTCAAATGTCGATGAATAACTACTGCGGGAGTACAAGACCAATATTACAGTGCTTTTTACTTTTTTTGCATGTACTTTACTTTAATAATACAAAAAATGTATTATACAATATATTATTAAAGTAAAGATCTTTTCTTTGTCGTTTCACGTACATCTTTGAGAAACACTGTGTTAGATGAACAATGGACAACTTAATTATTAATCAAACTGGATTTGACTGGGGCGTTTCTATTTAGGAGTGCAATCGAAGAAGGAAAAGGAATTTTTTACAACATTCGAAATTTCGTCAGCTTTCAGCTAAGCACGTAAGTTTCCTCGTTTAATTGCGACGTCATGCTTAGTTCAATGTTTCCAAATAATGTTTTTGTCAAGTTTCGTTCACCTCGTGTTATATATATGTTGCAAATAAAGGACGCCCAGCATCGATGGGATTAGATACGAGTCTGGGGGCGATTTCAGCCTCACTTCTATTTTTTCTTTTCGGACCAGGAGCATCGCGGCCTTGTCTCTGATCGCGCTTTCAACGTTATTTAAACTCCCCAACCCCCTCAACGCCATGCAGATTCTCTGGATTAACATCATCATGGATGGGCCCCCTGCGCAGAGGTCAGTCACGTGGTATTAGCTAAAAATCGTCGTTCATGATCGCAGTCAATGTGTGCAGTTTGTGCTCAAAAATTGTGAGTTGTGCTTTTCGACAAATTATATATGTATGTAGTCGCTAGTTTCGATGCGATGGCGGTTGTCGGCTTCGCGAATTCAACATGTGATGTTGTTCAACCTGAAATAATTTCACGATTAACTACTGTTAGATACTGTAATTAAAGATCGGGCGAATCAACATTTCCTCATGTATTTTTTGTGACCGTTGTTGTCAGCGATAGTTCAGGATTTCTCAAAGAAGCCCCTGGTCCCACTAAGGGGGCCACGAGCAGAAGCCTTGGTTTTAGTCTTCACTTGACTTTTGGACAAAACTAAAAAAATCATAGGCAGTTTCAAAGTGATAGCCTTATTTTTTGGTCTCCACTTTTGGGGCAATATTCTAAGCAAGGGGCCACGGGTGTTTGAGAGTCTCTCAAAAGGGGCCACGGACCACCAAAGTTTGGGAACCACTGGACTAGTTGAACAAAATAATTTTGCTTGCTTCAGTTTGGGCGTCGAACCAGTGGACAAAGATGTCATAAGAAGACCTCCTCGAAAAGTTCAAGATCCAATTGTGACTAAAGAGTTGATATTTCGTGTTCTAATCTCAGCTACTCTAATCGTTTGTGGAACTCTCTTTATTTTCTGGCGCGAGGTAATTAAAACAGCTTTTGTTACATAGAGTTGTTTTCCGTCCAGTCGTTTTTGCTGTTGTTGCTTGTGTAACGTTATAAATATATAATTACTTTAAGTCCGGGGTTCTTGTTATTCTGCCCATTCATGTGACGCTTTTTTAAAAGCAATAATTTACTTCTGTTTATGTTTTTTTTGTTGATTCAAAACATATTCAAGCTTTCAAGTTTGAAATCCCTTTAACATATATGTAGTTTTGATTTTAATATATGCGCCTTTAAAACTTAATAGAAAAGCATTTTTGATGCATTCTGTCAATTGGACACAACATCACCAACCGCAACCGGTCGCTATATTGCGTCATGGAAATCGTAAGAAATTTTCCAAAACAACAACCGCGTACATATGTTTATTATTTTAGATCACTGGTTCTCTAACTTTTAAACAGGCGGACCCATTTTGCCTTCTTGAAATTATTATCTTCTTGAAATTGGCAAACATCCAATAATTTTTATAGCGAAGAAAATTCAAAATGTGCAGAGCAAAGCTTAAACAAATAAACTTGTCAACGACCTCTTGTTATTAAAGCTTCGATATAGACCAACTGGCAACTTCACACATTTGTAAGTCGATAGATTGATCGCAAAAAAAAGTTCAAAATTTCAAAACAATTACAGTAGACGTCGATTAATCCGGATTCGATTTGGTAGACAAAATCATCCGAATTAGGCGAAGTCCGGACAATTCGAAGCTTTTATTAAGAGTTGCAGTATATAGAAAAACATTTGTACTTTCAGTTTTAACCGAGTTAAGCGAAATTCCACATTAACCGAAGACTACTGTAGATTTTACACGGACTCCAGGATTTCGCGGACCCTATTTTGAGAGCCAATGGCTTAGATGTTAAAGCACTTGCATCCACCCGCGTCCCACACACACACACACACACACATACACACAGTATGGCTTGTTCCGTCATACAAGTTCATAATAACTTTACATTTGTTTCAATATCGATCTTACGCTTAAAAATGCTATGTCGTTGTTTCTACAGATGCGTGACAACATTATCACACCACGTGATACCACTATGACCTTTACTTGTTTCGTTTTGTTTGATATGTTCAACGCACTTGGGTGTCGGTCGCAGGTACGTTGGTTGTTTTTATTGTATACTTGATTGCATTTTAACGCTACTTTTTCGGTGCAAGAATACTTTTGTCTGAATTTTTCCTCCGTTTTCGTGCCTTTGCTGGTTGGCTATTCTGGTAGTATGAGAACTTCATTTTCTTTGATTCATTCTACTGTATTTTATAATCAGCATTGTGATCAAATTAAACCTTGTGAAACACGCATTACCCTGAAAGCACGTCTACGTTTTGGGTTTTCATTCTTAGGTTTAGTGCTAGGCCCTTGGAAATACTTTTCCCCAGCACCTTTTCAAGATAAAGTTAATTGCTCACGGGCTGTTGTCGGGCGTTTCTACTCGATCAAGTATGAAACGCAGCAGATCACATCGTCCCGTGCACCGGAACCCTCAAGAATTACGAGATCCAACAATTTGAAAGCAGAGATTCAACACTGAATGAGTGTTTTTACTGCCGGCGTCTGGTCTGGACAGTGAAGCTATAAACTTTTAGTCACAATTCTTTTAAATTTTATTTGAAATGAGCGCTCTTTTATACTTGACATTTATATGAAACAGCAATTCCAATAAATTCGCCGTTAAAAAGCATTAATCACAAGCAAAATATTCTTATTTTTCCATAAATAAGAATTTAAAAATACTTATCCGCTGTCAGTCGACGTTTCTGTTTTTTTTTTAGACCAAGTCCATTTTTCAAATTGGTTTTTTTGCGAATCGCGTCTTTCTTCTGGCGGTCGGTGGTTCACTCATCGGCCAGTTATTAGTCATATATTTCCCGCCTCTTCAGGCTGTTTTCCAAACCGAAGCACTTACTATTACTGGTGAGTTTTTGGGGGTAATTGAGATCAGATTGATACGAAGTAGTGGTGCAAGTCTCGCGGTGCAGCTATTTTTTATTTTTGTTTGCAAAAACCGGTTTTCTTGTTCTTGACTGCTCCGAAAGTTAGTTCGCTTCTCCCCGTTTTCTCCGATATTTGCACCTGCGATCTCCAGGTTTGCATTGCGCACAAACGACTCGTCTTGTCGGGAATCGAACCTATGTCTAACGAAAGTTATAAATCGTTTGGTTATTTTCAGACATTCTTTTACTGGTCGGGTTGTCGTCCAGTGTTTTTGTCGCTTCCGAGTTCTATAAAGTTTTTCTTCGAATCGGTGAAGCTCAGCGATTCAAGAAGCGGTTATTTTCAGAACCACTGGAACTCGTGTGACCTGTTTTTTATCACTGTTATGTTTTTACGATAAGCGTTGCGCGAATTGAATTACTATTTAATAACTTACGTACAAACGGCAGTTCTCCAGTCCTTTGCAGTTTGTTTTTTTCGTACGCTATTACAACGATTTTGAAATTGTTGATGATCACGGAATTTTCTGTAAGCTTTTAGGCACCAACGTAAATCCGTTAGAAAAATTGGCATCAGTTTTTCAATTTCTGTTTTCTGAAGGTAATTAAAAACTACTGCACTAACTTATAATGCTAAACGTGCTATCTGACTCGGTGCCCCCGTTGAAAACCTTCTCTGGCGTTTTTAACCACTGAAGATGACTTTAAGAAATAGATGGCTAACATCAAAAAATAAGAAATTTTAAGCTTTCGCGTAAGCGTTTCTGTAACGTCATAAACACAATGGTGTTGCACATTAGAGTAAGTTTTCGATGTTAACCTCGCAACGGTTGCCATATGTGTGTGTGTCAACACGTTCTACTGCTCTTGCCTATCTCCCTCCGCATCGAAGCGCGACTTGGACGGTACGCCGGTCGTCGGTTGATGTTGTTTGTTGAAGTTTTTATTTAATGTTTTTCTGTATCTGTTCTTTTCGATATTAGCGAATGGGCTTTGCTCTTCAGCGTTCTGCTGCTTGTATTTTTTAAATCGCCTGCACTCATGGCGAGATTCGCCGTTGTGTAAAATGCTACTTTAATAAAACATTAAAGGCAAACGTTGCAGCTTGCGTATTTTATTTGCCATGTGGCCCAAGCTTTTCTGCTTCTTGAAATTTTTCACTACATCGAAATCCCTAACCTAAACTTTGACGAAGTAAACATTAAAATTTTTCTCAATATATCGCATAACGTTACTTTTATATGAGGCTTTCAAAATTATCTTTGATGATAAACAGAAAAATAAATTTATTTTGATATTTTAAACACCAATTTGAAGCGAGGTAGGGGTTTTATTCATTCTAGTTACTAGACTTTGAGCTTTGTTAAAAGTGAAAATTTTTAAGCGGAGAAAAAGCGAAAAAACCAAAGACAGTAAAAGATCTTCAATATTAGCTACTGGCTTTCGTATTTATTTAATGTTCGCAGCCCCCGCTTTTATTCTGATAACAGACTGAACGCAATTGCGAACGTATTAACACAACTTCTGCATTTTTGCATTAATGCAGAATATATTTGTTCTGCGCACAAAAATTTATGTGGAAATTCTTAAAGCTGAATGGTTTGCAGTTTTTTGATGTTGATGTTTGATATGGTGGGGCTCCATATGGTGTTTGCATATTTCAGAATGTAAGTGATAACTTTAAATGGCTTTTCACGAGACACAATAATCCAATGGGCACCCATCTCAAACTTCATGCTACTTAAACAACTGACTCAAGCACAAACAAACCCTTTACATGATCTTAATGCACTTTAAAATCCAACAAGAAACATGAAAACCACAATCTTTCAAAAGAACGAGCACACTGACATCTGGGATCCCGACATAACACCTGAGAAATGTAAAAAAACCTTAAACACATTACACTACCATCCCTTCACAATACCTCAGTTCCAGAAAAAATAACAAAGGTAGTAACATCGCATACACTAATGGCCTTACAAAAAAGAGAAGCCCGGTGCAAGAAAAGTAAGGGGGGCCACTATTTAGTGTTTCAAAGCAATCTCTTAAAAAATTATTGTCATAGCGGGAGCCATTTTCAATGTATGAAAACAAGTAATCGTTAAAAAAAAAAATTTTTTTTAACATGCCATCAACGTCCTGCTGCTACTACTATGAAAAAATAGAGCAATATCTTGCATAGAAGGGCCACTTTTTGATGTATTTTAGGGGGCTCGTCGACGGCCGCTCTGTTCACACCTTATTAAAGTCATCACTGATCACATACTATGACATTCATTCATGAGAGCAAACATTACTTCGTCATATGCGTACAAAACTGGCATAGCTCAGAGCCAAAAATTACCTAGGCCTACATACAGCAAAACCTTGATACTTACATGCCACAAAGCCCACTGCTTTACACGCACACAACACTAATCACCTCTTAAACTGTAGCCAAATACCAAAGCAATACCACGGCACTAGTCTGTGAAAAAAGACTTTGAAAGCAAAAGGATTAATCTAAATTAACCTCTTAAAGGAGTTAAGGGATGACTCATCTAAGATATCCTTTGTGAAGGGGTGGTGTGGCGAATCGAACCCAGATCAAACTTTGTACTATTTCAAAACAATTAACTTGTTCCAAGAAAACTATATAAAACTTGACATTTGAAGCAAAAAAGAAACTGAACCCGAGGAAAGTGAAACAAACAGAGCACGAGGAAAACAATGAAGACGTCAATTGGACAAATAACAAAGAAAAGAAGTTTAAAGATGAATTTTGTGTTGATCTATAACGGGACAAATCTTTAAAAGAGAACTTTTTATTTTCCAGCCAGTTTCTCAATCTATTTTAATAAGTTTATATTTTTGTTGCATGATTTTATTTAAATAAGTGATTTTGCAAAATAAAGATTAAATTGTAACCTCGTATAATAAATAGTAAATATAAAAAAACCACAGTAGCAAAAACCAAAACTAAGTTCGAGTAACAACAATTACCTTTACCTGCTTCCAGAAATGCGGAGATATTGCTATTTCGTTGAAAGTTTTACTGAAATTTAAAACTACTTGCCGAAATCGCCAAGCAGGAGAAAGTGCCATAAAGCATTTTTCCCAAGCACGCAACAAGATAATGCGAGTATATCGAGATGCTTCTTATCACGACCACGTTGTACGTTTCGACTGAAATGTTGCAGTTTTTAAAACTAGATATGGAACCGCAATCGAGAGTTTAACTTTAAACGAGTTATGTTAATGACTTTGCCTATTCGTAGCTTAACTCTGCTTTAGAGGATTATTTAATTTGTAGCCAAATGACGACAATTTGTTCATTTGTTTGCCATCGATTTGCAAATTGTTGATTAAAAAAAATTTAACCATTGGACCGATACACCAGTTACAACTGTAACAAACGAAAAAATTTGTGAATTAGGCGAATAAGATTCTTTTTTAATTTGAGGAAAAAATTTTGCTACGAGTCTTGTAGTCAGTGGTCGCCTTGCAAAAGGGGGACCCGGTGTAAAAAAAAGAGGGGACACTTTTCAACCTATTTTTGTTTCCAAAATATAGTGTTCTATCTAAAAAAAAGGTCATCGCTTTCAATCGAGTGCTTTATCCCGGCTTTCGTCCGAAAGTTAAGGTGCAGACAGGGGTCTACCGTGTAGCTAACTATTAATTATGAAGTACGAAGAAATAGAGTAATATTTTGCTTAGGAGTGGCCGCTTTTTGACGTTTTTAAGGGGGGGCCCGGTGCGGCCGCTCCGTTCGCGCTGTACTAATGCCATTACTGCTTGGATTTATTTGTTGACATAAGCTAAAGCTAGTATATAACTGGGAGTTATATAACTATTTCTCTCAATAACAAAAAAAATTCTGTTAGTTTTTTAAAAAATACCGGTATCGTTTGGTCCGAGCTTTAACCGTACGTTCATTTGCCTTAATAATTAGAGCAACGCTTGCTAAGACCGCCCAGCAAAAAATGGTTTCGTGATTCCAAAACTTTTTTGTCACGGGTCACTTTCAAAAAGTTACCAAGCCTTATATGATACTTTTATTTTTAAACAATATAATTTTATAAACATAACGAAATGACGAAATTGTTTTACCTACAACATAAATGACTATATACCAAAAACTACTTAAAAATTCAACACACTACTGAGCTAAACTTGAAGCAGAAAGAGCAAACAAATATTAGTGCATCGTAGTACGAACTAAGCAATCACATTCCTATGTAGCCTACGGACCCTAAATTTCTGAGATTGAACCTGAATAATAATTTGGCAAAGTTTTAAAAAATTATGTCCAGCTTCCAGTGCATTCACGGATTCCCTGAAACCCCGGTTGGGGGGAACTAACTTGATGTACTTTTTCCAACGACACAACAACAGGACGAGGATAAGAGCTTAACACAACAGCCACCAAAACGGTTTTTCTGCTCGACAATCTGCAAGTAAGTATGTGGAGAAGAAGAGAGTAAATTCAATTTTCTGTATAAAGAGAAATTATAAAGACTAAATTCTTGTTAATGAAGGAAAGACTCGCGATTCTTAAAATTGACTCTTCGTTGAAAGGTTCTGGCGTGTCCGACTATAAAGTGGAATAACTATAACCGTCCTTGAAATGCGGAACTTGTTTAAATAAGGTCAGCGAAATCCCTCCAAGTTAGAACTACCCTTATTTAAATATTCGTAACTCTATGACGCCCGATACGGAAAAATATAGTTGTAACTTAAATACGAAAGAGAGGAGGTAGAATTTTTTATCTGCGGTTTCATACGCGCAGCTACTGAACACAATACAGCATAAAACAGTACAATGGTCACCTGACCATTCACAAAACACGGTCACCGCGTTCTCTGAGCGAAATTCTGGTTACTGTTCGATGAGAGCGATCTCTCTCTGTTAATAATAACCCGAATTGGGCCACGCGGCTCGGACGACAAAATTAACATTAAAAATCAGTTTCATACCCTTATACAGATCACTGCCAAAACGAGGTCAAATCGCTATTTATTAATTGGTCTTCACCTTAAATTTGTAAGGCTATCACAGATGATCTTCTAGTATTTTACGGATATGAGAAAAAATTTTGCTTCAAATTTAAGGTGAAGACCAAAAAACGGTCTTCACTTTGTATCTGTCTTGGATTTTTCAATTTTCTTCTTAAAAATTAATGATCTCAAAAAAAGATCTTTACCCCACACCTTAATCGTTTTTCTGAATTTGGAAAGCTTGTCCTGTAAAACTATTTCAAATTTTCTTGTCGCCTCCCCAAAATTTTTAATTTTCCCAAATATTTCCTGTCGCTGCCAAAAAATTATAATTCTGCCCAAATTTTTGAGATTGGGGAGGCACTTGCCTTCTGCCCCCGGGATGGTACAACTATATTTCTTGACCCAAAACCAAAATACGTTTTTCCACACTAAAACTCTAAAACCGACAAAACAAATTATGGCATAATTTTATATCATGGCATCAGACTGGACTCGAACTCTCGTGCAACCACGTGTTTCTCTCTGTAATTATGACGTCTGAACTCAAACTAAACCAATTAGCAAATTCGTCGAATAGCTGTAAGTCAAGGCAATTACGAGATGATAATAGGAAAACCAGAACCAGTGAAAACGTTTACTAGTGAAAGAATAACTTGATTTAGCTTAAGTGTAAAGTAAGGGCTCCCAGCTTGTTTATTTTTCTGTTTAAAACTTTTTTTTTTAAGAGTTATGTTTGGGGCTATTAAGGATTGGAGTTTGTTTGGAAAAGCAAAAGCTTCTACAAGTAAAGAATTAAATAGTTTTCTTGTGATACAAAGAGAGACGACAAATCTTGAAGATCGAAACGAGTTTGAGGTGATCTTAACCTAAAATACTAAACAGTTTTTAATTGCTTTTGTCTTGGAAAACTCTCATTTATTCAATTCTTGAAAAAAGTTGTAAAAATAATTGGCTATGTGGCTAAATGTGTTGATATCTCTACATCGTATTGGTCAAAAAAAAGTACTATTGAACTTGAAATCTTGTTTAGTGTTTGTAGTTTTTGGTAAAAAAAATTGCGTGAAACTAAAGCGCAAGTCTCAATTAATTTTTTAGTAAATGGTTGGCACGGTTCAAGTAGTAGATGCATCCGGCAGATGCAATTGTGAATTCCCTTCATTCTCTAAAAAAAATTTTAAATTAAACATAGAATTTGATACGGAGAGTAAGATTACTACTACATCTCTAAAAGAAGAAAGAAATGGTAACATGTAATTTAAACATTTCTGTTGTGCTTTAGAAAGATATTTAAAAATAGTCAAGTGAGAAAGATTAATGGAAGGACGCAAACAAATTGATCTTTAAATACGTAAATTTGGTAGATTATAGGTACGATGTTTACTTTGGCCGACTAAATAAGTTTAAACAAAAACTTATGGACTATAGTCAGAATTTTGAAAAAAGAAATGAATGAAATGTATAAGAGTTTATTATACAACGCTTAAATTTATTTAAATTACACTTTACAAGAAAATTTGGTAGTTATCTTAATGTATTTTATTCTTGCGTGCAAGATTTGATTTTTTATGCAAACAAGAATTGG
This sequence comes from Diplosoma virens, assembly GCA_963680785.1. Classification (NCBI taxonomy): domain Eukaryota; kingdom Metazoa; phylum Chordata; class Ascidiacea; order Aplousobranchia; family Didemnidae; genus Diplosoma; species Diplosoma virens. The sequence goes on from OY796893.1 coordinate 19,420,183, forward strand.
GCTAATTTAAAAATTTACATAAAATGTATAAACGGTTTGATTGCGACAAAGGTAACAATGGTTTCATTAACAACTTTTTCTTTCGACCCACATCAAAATTCTTCAAATTTTATCAATAAAAATAATTTTGTCCTTCAATCTCTCTGCAACCTAAAAAAAATCAACTCTCTCTCTCTCTTATTCGGTCTTGTCAATGGTAAATGTTTTTGTTTTCTCCTTTCCTGCGGTCTTTCGGTTCTTTGCGGTCTTTTGTTATTGTATTAGTTAATCGTCTGTTGTGCTCGATAATGTGAACAGCTTAGTGTGGGCTGGTTGATCGATAAAAGCACTTGAACCTTACTGAAATGAGCCATATGTTAGTAACTAGTCTAACAAGCAGCATCAAGCGAGAATGAGTTGTCAGAATACGATAAAGCTACGTTTTTCTGAATTCAAAGCAGCTGTAAACCTAAAATTTGAACCAAACAATGTAAGCAACGTTGTAGCGTACGTGTGTTACTTGCTGTTGTGTAAGAAACAAAGTGCTTCGTTACCTTAAAGATAATTGCTGTGTTTGTTTTATTACGCCCTTGAGCAGTCGAGTTTTTTAATTGCTTTTAAAATTTGTGTGCGAACTTGTTCAAAGGCCATTTGTTTTCAAACTACTCATCAAACACCTATTTTAAGTTCAAATAAGCTGTTTAAATGACGTATTAAAATAATGCTTAAAAAGCAATTTAAAAAGCTTTGTAGGTGTACATTAACAATTGTACTTAGTATAACGAATGATATCTATATAAGTACATGTACAGTTTTTATTTTATAGCGAGCGTTGCAAAGCGCAACAAGGTGACTTTATCGGGGAAATGCAACTTCTCTGATCTTGTCTTACGAGTCGGAAGGTTAAATGGTTGATGATACGATTTCTTAGTAAAAAACTTTGATAAAAAAATTCAAAGAGTTCTTGTAGTTTTCTCTTGAAGCAGCAAACAATGATTTACAAGTCGCAATCGCGTTTGTCAAAACAAATTCTCAACCGCTTACGATTTCAATTTAATATAGTTATCTGCTTAGGAGTCGCTAAGCTTAGATCATAGACTCCTGCAAGGTGTAATTTAATTACAGCAATAATTTGATTTATTGGATTTCGCTTACCAAACACAGCAATTGAAACCAACATCAGTTGCTTTCTATTATCATTAAGGCCCGTTTCCACTACGAGCGTGGAAAAGAGCATTCTTTGTTTCTATTATTGATCTTCGATTGAAGCGAGCGGTTAAAATTGAAGCGAGCGCAAAAAAAAATCAATAAAACAAACAAAGAATGCTCTTTTCCACGCTCGTAGTGGAAACGGGCCTTTAGAATGATATTTCTGGTTGACGTCATAATGCACAGTAACAGTCATACACTGCAAACTGAGAGCTGCTGATGCGTGGACTTATGTTTTATACGATATTTTAAAGTTATATTAAAGCAATTTTTTGCTTCTGTTTCGAGTTAAAGTAGTATCGACTTTTTGAAGTTCTTTTCGATGTGATTTTTTTTACAATAATAAGACACAGCCTCACGAGTTGTTTTCTTTCTGCGAAAAAAAATATAAATACAAAAAAACTATTTTCACGGATAATGGCGGACGGCATTTTCCTATTGAATCCGTACTTTGTATCAGTGCTGCGAACTCGATAGATTTTTTATTCTGGTTCAAGTTGGAGTTTGAATTCATTAAGAATTTGCCAGTCCGATTTCAAGTTCTTTTTTTTAAATATTTCGACTTCAAGTTTTGTTCTATTCTATGCTGTAAAAATTGAAAGCTCGATTAAGCCTATCTTCACAATAAGCTACAATAAAGAGATAAATAAAATATCTTTAACGGAACAAAACAGAAAACGAAGATAAATTGACAACTCAGTTGTCCAATCGAAAGTAAATGTAAACTCACTTGTATTTGAAATTTAAGAATTTAATATGAAAAGTAAAATATAAAGTACTATTTATTCTCTTCAAAATTCTTCAATTATTGAACTCAAATTCGATTATATGTTTTTTGAGTTCGAGTTCAAGTTTGAGTTGCGCAAATTCTCTTATTTGAGTTTAAGTTCGAGTAAGGCAAAAAAAGAGTTCTTCCAGTTTCCGAGTTTGGAGCTTGATCTGTATCATAAAAGTTTAGTCGCTGCTTCCTTTCTTATTCACAATCTTTATTTCCACATGCACTACGATCAATTTCAAGTTGATGATTGTGAATAAAAATGAAAATGAATAAAAAATAAAAAAGGTCTTTAACACTTTAATTAATTTGCTTGTGTTAAAGCCGCTGTTTGGGGAGATTTTTAATTAACAATTCCGTATTTACTTAATTAGTCTGGGTTGCAGTGTGCTGGACAAACTAAGTTTGTTGGCCTAGTTTGGTAATCCCTGGATAATCTCGAAAGGTTTATGTTCAAAAGAAGCTCTATAATTGTGTTTTTTAGATGAATGGATATGGTCATTTGCTTCTTTGTCCGCTTTGTCAGGAAATCTATACGCATCCTGTACTGTTGCCATGCCAACACAGCTTGTGCTACGGCTGTGCACGTGCGCAAATCCTGTCGTCGGACAATATAAACCACATCCGACCGATCGAGACTGGATCAAAATGCGCTTCGGATACGAGTAATTTTTCCACCTTGCCATCCTTATTTTCGTGCCGAAATTTTAATAACATTACCCGCGACGTAGGAAACGTTTCGCCGGCTCCGACACTAGCGTCGACGAGAATTCGCACCGTGTCGTCGCGATACGGAGAATCCCCCACCTTGCAGTGCTACAACGAGACGTTCAGCCAAAACTCGATTTGCGACACAGATGAAAGCGATGTGTCCATGCTTATAGCACCAACGGAATGTCTTCAAATAGAGGTGAACATTGAACAATCGGACAATTTGCTTGCGCTTGTAGTCTCGGCGCAAATCTTTATCAAGTTTGGTTTTGTTTGTAGTGCTCAAAAAGCAATAGCGCCAAAAGTCCTATATCAAAGGCGATTTCTCCTTTGTTTAAAAAAACTCCATCTAAATCGAATCTTCTTTCTCCTCCTAAGCACTCGATGACCCATCCTCTGCGCCGGAGCAATTCCACTTCGTCTGTCTCGCGACCCATGTCTGCAAAGTGTCGACCTCAACAGGTGAAAGCCGTACGTGAGTAAAAACATGGAAACGCTTTTGAATTACTTAACTAAAACCATAGAGTTGATTGCAAGTTCCTTTCCAACCTGACATTTTTTGAAGCCGCGTATTTACTTATTTCGCTGAATTTGGTAAAAGTAAAGTCTGAATTATAATTAAATTTTAAAGAATGCTCTGTCAAAGGTGTCGGTGCAAAAAAGCGTGCTGAATCGTAGAAATAATTTTTAGTTAAAATCAAACAAAAATTACTCAACGGCATTAGCGAAAATAAATAATCCTCTTTACACTCATTGTTCAAATAGAGTAGCACTTTTCAAAGCAATTTTATAGGACACGGCTATTTTCCTTATCATAAAATGCAGCGGTTATGTACATAATTTAAGTTTTTTCAGATATACGGTACTTTGAGGAGAAGCAAAGTAAAAAGTTTGTTTTGTCCCAATTGTCAGGAAATGGTGGAGTTGGGTAAACTGGGTATATCCGGTTTATTCCGGTAAGTAAAAAAGTTTTATAATTTTGTTACAAATTGGTTTTGCTACAAACAGCCGTGATGCCAATCCAATAAAAAATCGGTAAAATATTTAATTTTTGCTTCAACTGGAACTAAAAATAGTTGCATTAAAATTTCACTGGTAGAATTTTAAAAAGCATGTACCACACTCGTAGCTATCAGAGGTGCAAATCAACAAACGAAGGTTTGCGCCCCTGATAGTATGGGTGATACAAAGGTTTTTTAAGTAGGTAAAACTGGTAAGGCAACGCGCTATTCATCAAGTGCTCCGTGTTCATGTATTTTATGTTCAATATCATTTTATTCAACTCTTCAGCGTCGAACGTTTTATTTGGTTTAATCAATAAATCGTTACTGGCTGAGTATGCAGTTTACCCAATCCTAACTCCTAACTCTAGCTCTAACCCTCACCCAAATACAAGCCTACTAAATCAGACAATATATCGCAAAAGAATTGTTGACGGCAAACTCAACCAGATCGTAGACTGTAGACTGTAGAGGGTTAGGGTTTAGTAGACTGCATACTTAACCAGTACCAAGAAATCTTATCAGTATCTAGTACGCTTCCTTGTAGCTCGAAGCTAATGTTTGCAATTTGTTGAGCGTCTTGTTTGTTCAAAGCATTATGACGGAATACAAAAAGGTGCAAGAAGGTTGTTTTTTGTTTGCGAGAAGGAAATATTTAATTGCAAGACAAACATCCCCGGCTACGAAACTTCTTACGAATTACCCCACAAATCGACGACCGTTTGTTTGCAGTAATTTCGCGTTGGAAAGTATCGTGGAACGCTTTCGAGTAAAAGCGAAAGCAGCAGTCGCCATTCGCTGCGGGTATTGTAAGCCACCTTCGTCAGACGCTACAAGGTCGTGCCTCGATTGCAAGGTCAGTTTATTTCTAACAATTACAAGATTGGTATTTAAATGAGCTTGTTTAACGTGGCTGGCCACTTTCTTGCGTTAGAATGCTTTTATTCTTATTACTCGGCCTACTATGCCAGCAACAATTTGTGTTGTCATTTGTATTTTATTGATTTTAGAGTTTCTCTGTAATCTTTTCAAGAACTATATAACATAAATGGTGGGTTGAAAAATTTGGGTTAACTGCTTGAAACTTTTACAACATTAAAAAAAAGATACGTATAAAGAATGCTTGAGTTTAAAGAACTTTAAATTTTATTCAGTTTAAAACTAGGCTTCGAGTACTTTTTTAGCTGAGCTACTGCAATGAATGCTACAAAATCGTTCATATTTGGGGAACAAAAAAAGCGAGGCACAACTTCATTGGGCCGACGAATAATTTCATCCGACCAAAGGTGAGTAAATCAGTCAATAAAGTCCAAACAACATTTGACTAATTACGGTTTTCAGGTCCTTTTGTGTCCAGAACATTCGAGCGAAGTAAACATGTATTGCAATAGATGCAAGAAGTCGGTTTGTCGAATGTGCAAGATGGGGGGAGGGGCTCACGTCAATCATTCCATTACTTCAGCTAAAACTGCTTACAAGTTTGAATGACGTTCTTTATTATACACTGTATATATGTTTTCATGAAGTTGTGTAGAACAATCTGTATTTCAATAGTTATTTCGTAAATTTGAATTGCTCCGATGCGCAGACGGATTAGCAATCAATCTTGATAAGTGACGCGCATTTTTAGCATTTTATTGTTTGAAAGTCAAAACACCACATATTGAACTGTATTTATGCAAACTTTTTGTCTATCTCTTATTTTCATTTTGTAAGTTTATTTTTGATTACTGCTAAATAAAGTTAATGGAACGATCAACACTTAAGGTAATAGAATTTTTTTTTAGAGAAGGAAAGGAACGTCTTTGCCATGAATTAGAAAAGCTGCAAAAAAAGAAGGAAGAAGTTGACGCAAAAATACATGCTTTTGGTGAAGTTTTTACTGAACTTGAAGTAAGAAACAAATACATATATTAAGATTTATAGGCCTATTAACTTCTTTGTACTGAGCAAAAACCTTGTAATCGAAAAACGTTTTACAATTTTTTAAATAAACGCCGTTTACGTCGTAGTTTTTTAAACTGTACATTCTATTGTTTTCCTAAAAATGACTATAATCGGGAGTGCCGAAAGTTTGCAGGACACAGAGGTGATGTATAAAAAATGAGAAATATTCTTCAAACTTTAGAACTTGTCAGCTAGCTGTTTAAAAGACATGCACTATCCAAATGTTGTTCAGCTTCCGCAACTTAATGCGAAGACTTTTTTATTAATAATTTTACTTTACAAGACAAATAAAGTTACAAACAACCTCAAATTATAATCTATTTTGTTAAACAATGTTTTTACGTTTTATCGCAGTAAAATATGGTTAGCTTTAAGCCAATATCTTATCAGTGGTAGCTTTAATAGGGTGCGAACGGAGCGGCCGCACCAGGATTTACTAAAATACATCAAAAAGTGCCCCTCCTACATAAGAAATTGCTCTATTTCTTCATAGTAGCACTAGGACGTCAATGGCATGACAAAAAAAAGAAAAAAAATTTGAAAATAAGCAGCATGCCCAGCTTCTGCTTAGGTTGTTGTTGTGGTTGTGGAAGTACAGATCTTTTTCTTTTTAGAGATCACAACATCTTGAGGCAGTAAAATAAGCCTCTTCATGCTTTGGATCACTCGATATTGGCCCCCTTAAGTTGAAGACATTTTTTTTAGAGATCACTTTGTTTTCATACACTAAAAATGGCTTCAGCTACCTTTTTTTAGTACACTAAATAGTGGCCCCCTTTACTTTTCTTGCACCAAGCCCCCCTTTTTGCAAGGCCATCACTGCATCTTATCAATAGCTCATTGAAGTGGTCTACTCTTAAATAGATCTGCTCTAATTGATTGAAAAGAATTGGTTCAACTTAATTAATTTTTTTTTTTTTTGAGTAAATTTTTTTTAAAACTAAAATTTGAACTGCTTTAGTTAAAATGAAAAGAAGTCTTCGTTGTATATTTAAATTTGAAACGCTATGTTTGAAATGAACACATTTTATCGCTATAAAAAAAATAAAAATTTATCTTAGCGACGCGACGCGCAAACTCGCGAAAAAATTCACTCGTCGCTTGATGGCATGTACCGAGTTTTGGAAGCAAAACGTAGCGAACTTCTGACCAAAGCAGAATTAAACTTTAGAGACAACGAACAGTATTTACGTCAAGGTAATTTTTGTTTTGTTGTTATATAAGCTTGTGGTATTTTTGAGATGAATTTGATTTGGCTTAGAATTGCAATGTCATCATCAACGGTTAATGGCGACATCAATCGCTAATTTCGCTGAAGAAGTTCTCAAAGAAACTGACCCGATCTATTTTCTTCAAACTTCTCGAATGTTGGAACTAAGGTAAACGTTAATTCCTATCATTATCTTCACGACAAAAGCGGCATTGCACGGTGATTTTGTTATTAAATCGCAATGTCTTAATACTTTGTGGCTCTTACTAATACATTGCTACAACAATAAAAGCCGCTTCCTGAAAACGAATTCAAACACTAAGCAAATAGTGATGTGCATCTCGCACCTTTTATGACCTCTTATTGTCTGAAAATTGCCGCAGGCAGCATTTATTAGTGGTTTTTTGCTTCTCAGTATTTGGATGTGGTGCTGGTATCGAAACACTGCGACACCTGCTCTTTTATCTCTGGCCTAATCGACAGCTAAGTACTGAATTCCAGTTTGGTGTCGCAGCGCTCGGACTCGCCGCACAGACACAATGTCTTAAACGACGCCTTGCGCATCGTCATTTGATGCTTGCGTCCGTCCCACTTCAACGTACCTGCAAAGCTTTACTGACTAGGAGCGATACTCTTTTTGGCTAATCTTGGGCACTCTGGGATCTCGACCATATACTATATGTTTTTTTGGAGTTGACCTTTAAAAATTTGGCCAAAGGAGACTAATATCCAGACATGGATGTGCTCCAGTTGCGATGAAACTACTAGACAATTTGCCAAACTTGCATTCTTGCTGTCCAGAGGACAAATCATAGATGAAACACAAGAGCTATGAGAGTACACCCTGGCTCCGTGTTTTCATTCTCGTAATCAGTAGCAAACTTGTTGAAATGGGCTTGCCCAGACAGAACAACTTGGGTTTAACTCAATCGTCTGCCGACTGCTGTTCGGTAGTTCCATTCATTCCATTCCGTTTATCCATCCAAGTGGAATCATGCTCCTTTACCGAATTGCAAATGCGGCGCCTATGAACAAATCGCAGACCGCGTCCTGACAGCGTGCCCCACAAATCGGGCACCGCATGACCACGAAATCTGAAGGTTTTGGATGACAAAAACCTGATGATGGCTTTTAATAGTACTGCTTCAAGGATCTGATCCAGGCAGTACGTTAGCTTGGGTTAGAAAACTAATCGTCCTAGCCATTTTTGTGTCTGACTCGGAGGGAATGCTCTTCTAACAACGACAATGAGTAAACGAATTGTAAAATTGATTTTGTAATATATTTTGTTTGCATCCGCATTTCGAGACCAATGTTTCTTGTTTTTACAGAGTAAAAGAAGTGCTAGAGAGTTTGGATGAAGTTGGGAGTGTCGAAATTAGCATTCCTTACAATGACCTTGAGATTGACGTCAGCTTGGCCAAAAGCGAGCTGCAGAGAATAGATTTTTTCACATCACCGAATAAGCACGAAGATTTTGATTACCAAACAAAAAAAATTGAAAGTAAATTTTTTAAAGAACTGATTTTACTTAAAAACAAACGAATTAAAAAAGATAGCGAATATCCCTGCTGGGTTACTCCTGCTTTTTAGCTTAAGAACTCGATAACAAAGTAATTTTTAATGTTTTTGGCAAAAGTAAAACATGCAATTATAGGGGAGAAGTTCACTTGGATTTTATTGCAACGAGATGGGTTTGTAAAAATGAGTGAAGACCAGGCAACCGCTCACGTATCATCGCTGCACTTTGAACCTTGTGTTTTAAGAGGTAAATATAAAAATTATGGAAATAATTTTATAAAAAATCAATCTGAACTGATTTTGTTGCGTTTCAGGTTAACCATAGCAGATATTTTGCTAACGCCTAGCGTTCCAGAAGACCATTTTTAAGCTCAGACATAAATCCATGAATGGACATGAATTCCACAATCCAGGCGTTCTAGTTCTTCTCGAATCTACTTGTGTGTCCAGTGATAGCTCTAGTACGGAGCAAATCGAGCGGCCGTACTGCCCCCCCTCCCTTAAAAACGTCAAAAAAGTGGCCCTTTTAAGCAAAATACGCCTATATTTTTTCTAGTAGCACCATGACGGTGGCCCCTCCTGTCTGCGCTTTAACTTCAGGACGAAAGTAGATATTATGTACTTGATTGAAAGTATGACAATTTTGCGACGAAAGTGGAGATTTTGGACATAAATTTTAAAAATCACTTTATTTTGGGAGAATAAAACTTGGCACCTTTAAAAGTGACCCTTCCTATCTTTCTTGTCCCACTTTTATAAGGCCATCACTGTGAGGCCCACTATTTCGATGGTGTAAAATAAGCAATTGTCATCTTGCAGTAGCTGGCCAATTAAAACTTGAGACTTTTTAATGCAAACTACAAGTAGTGTGTGGTTCAATTAATCAAAATTCAATGAACTGCAACTAATTTAAGTTTACGTGTTTTGATAAAAAATTGGCTGTCGTAAATCGCGTATAGAATGGCTAGTGTCATTGTCGAAAGACTGAGCCTTTGTTTTTGCGTCAGCTACTGTATTTCACTTAAAAATATTTTGACAGGAAGCTGCGCTTACTCCAGCGGTGAGTACATGTGGCAAGTGACCGTGACGTCAATCGATGCAAAACGCATTTTACTTGGTGTAAGTAACTTGAATTCGGACGAGAAATTGCACGGCAGCATTTCGCACGACAGGTGACTTAACTAGTCTTGTAAGGTCTAAATTGATTTTAAAACCCCCATTTGGCAACCAAAAATCCTTGGGTTGTTGTAGGGTCGGAGCTTTTTTGATGATAAGGCCTGGTTCTGTGTCGCTTTTTGATGGTCAGTGGCCGTTTGCATCACCGACAGACACGTGGGAAACAAAAACACCGGCCCACGCTATGTCGATCGGCGAACATCGCTTTGCGGTTCGAGTAAACTTGCGAATTGACGGCGACGAAGCGACGGTTCATTTCTACGATGTTCGGAGCGACTCTTCCGTTCGGCATCTTATGGAGAAGTTTTTCAAGCCGTCTGGTCCAGTACATCCGATCGTCATTGTCAACGGAAGAGCGATTGTAAAACTTGATTAAATGGAAAATTGATGATGATGCGCTTTATTGTAACAAGGTGTATGCCTGAGACTCGCCAAGTCTCTAGTATTTTGTGTTTGTTGTTTAAATTATTTCTTGCTCGTTGGCTACCCGCCAAAACTGTTGCGTTTTCCAAAAAAAAGATTTTCCAAAATTGCTGGTGGCTTCTATTCTCATTTATTTTCGTTAATAAATTATTGTTTGTAACGTGAGCTGTAAAAGTTAATTTACGAATCTAACCACTTATAGTAAAATTCAGTAAGTTTGGCTTGTTTTAAAATCTACTTTTGAAAGAAATATCTACATCATGATAATGAAGCAAAAAAACATTTTAACGCTTTTGAAAATCTGTTGTCGTCGTCGTTTGAAGGGCATCCACTCCAGGCCAGACACAAACAGAACTGGGGCCGAGGGTTTATCCTTTTACTACCCCAGACTGCTGCATTGCCTGGATAAGATGCTGGCAGTGATGTTATTAAGCCAGCATCGAGTTTCGTCATCCAAAACCGTCAGACCTCGTGCTCCATGTGGTGCCCGATGTATGGGGCACATTGTTAGTACATGGTCTGCGGTTTGCTCTGAGGCGCCACACTCGCAATTCGGTGAAGGAGCGAGACCCCATTTGTGCATGGACGAATGGAATCGCCCAACACCAATCCGCAGGCGGTTGAGTTTAACCCAAGCTGCTCGGGGTAAGCCCATCCCAACAGGCCTGACACTGGTCCCGGGCACAAAAGCACGGAGCCTGGAAGCACTTTCACGGTACTCCGCGTTCCATTTGTGATTCGTCCATTCAGAGGCGCGGATGCCAAGTCTGGCAAGATTGTCTAAAAGATTCCGCGCACCTGGCACAAACGGGCGTCTGGATCTTAGTCTCACTTGGCGAGTATCTGAGGACCCACTTAAAAGACCATGCAAGATATGATCGGGGTCCAGAGATCCACGGTAAGCCAAGGAGAGTGTCGCTCCCAGTTGGCGAAGCTCAGCTGGCTGGATGCCTGAAAGTACAGGTAGGTGGTCCGTTGGAGTGGGACGCAGGCATCCAGTGACTATGCTCAAGGCGTCATTCAAGACACTGTCAATGAGGCGAGTGTGAGCACTGCGGCACCAGACTGGCGCACAGTACTCAGCTGTTGAGTAGACTAGAGACAAGGTAGCTATGCGTAGTGTTTTAGCACCAGCACCCCATCCCGAGCCCACGAGTCGCCTCAGCAGTGTGACGCGCGATGATAGTTTTTTGCGCAATGCCACTAAATGGTGACGAAACGTGAGCGATCTGTCCAGTTTTACCCCAAGGTATATAGGGGTTGGACAGAACGGTAAAAGTCTACTATTGTTGTAGACCTTTAGCTCACGTTTGGTCTCTCGGTTATTTAAATGAAAGGCTGCCGTCATCGTTTTAGTGTGACTGAGCTTCAACCTCCAAGTCTGGAGATACGCTGAAAGTGTGGACATGTCTTGGCTTAATGTCCCCTCCAAGTCCTTCCAGTTTCCAGAAGAGTGCAACAATGCTAAATCATCAGCATAAGCAAACTTTCTGGAAATCATGGAAGGAAGATCGTACGTATAGATGTTAAATAGGAGGGGAGCCAAGACCGATCCCTGAGGAACGCCGTTTTTAAGACGGCGTAGCCTGCTTTGCTTGCTGTCACCGGTGGTAAGGGTGAAACTTCGATTTCGGACAAGCTCCATGATCATTTTGACCATGTGCTTATCCGGAAGTAGTCTCAGCAGCTTGCAGGTAAGGCCACGGTGCCAGACAGTGTCACAAGTAGCTGTCAGATCGATAAATACGGCACCGGCCTTCTTTTTAGCCTCGAAAGAATCCTCGATGTTCTGGGTTAGCAGAACAACTTGATCTACGGTTGACTTTCCGCGTCGGAACCCAGCCTGCTCTTTAGGAAGCAGTGGATCGATTAATGGTTCAACGCGGGCGTAGATAAGCCTCTCGAGGATCTTGTAGGGGACACAGAGCAGAGATATCGGTTGATAACTCTTTGGGTCCCCCACGGGCTTTCCTGGTTTTGGGATCGCGACCACAAGCGCTCTTCTCCAGATCTTGGGAATTTTGAGTCGGCGCAAACAGGAAGAAAGGAAGTCACGTAACCAGGACTTCAAAGCAGCTCCAGCATGGAGTATAAGCTTGGGGCAGATGGAATCAGGTCCCGGAACTTTATCTGGTTTTAAGTGCTGAAGGGCAGCAGCAAATTCTCTCTGTGAAAATTTGTCAGAGATATTTACTGCGTCTGGTGTTGTGGCCCTCCAAAGGTCAGACACTTCTTGAAAGACAAGTCGAGATGACTTGCGATCAACAGCCTCGTATTTCCCATTTCTAATCAACTGAGATGCAATAGCATCGGCTGAAACGAGACAGTGACGAGGAGAGTGTCGTGACCTACCAGTAAGGTTGTTCAAAATACTCCACGCTTTCCGACTAGAGTGTGAGAAGTCAATGTTCCGAACTGCCTCAGACCATCGATCCCTCCGCTTTCTGTCAAGCTTGGCAAGCAGAGCTGTAGCAGCCAAACTTGAGTCGTCTCCCTGAGGAGACTGCAGAAAGGTTTTATAGAGGGATTCAGACTCTGCATCCCAACACGGAATATAATTATTTCGATACCCGCGTGGGATAGTCTTTTAGACTGCTTTCTTAATGGTGTTACAGAAGTCCTGGTAAGCCGCATCCACATCAAGTGTATCAGGCGGCAACAAAGTCTTTGCGAATTTATTCGTCAAAACAATGTAGTGACTCCATTTGGCCTTGCGGAAGTTCCATCGCTTAACAGGCATGCTTGGCACTGCCATAGCAAACCTTGGTGGTGTAATAAGCGAGGGTCGATGTTGTGACCTGGAAAACTTCTCAAGGACACGTCTATCCGGTAAGCGATTGTTTGGATCTACGCTAGCGAAAGCTAGGTCTGGATTGGTGCCAGTGTTCCACCGGCCGGAATAAAAACTGTTAGCGTCCTTGGCATTATATAGGAGGGCAAGACAATTAATACTTGCCCAGCCAGCCAAGCACTCACCGTCCGGACTGTTGTCATCATAACCCCAGTCAGCATGACGACAGTTAAAATCGCCAGCGTACAGACAGGGGTGAGGAAACACTGGGAGATCCAGGGTTCGCAATCGCGTTGGCGGTGGTTTGTAGACGTTGACTATTTTATAGCCATCAATGTCCACACACAACCACTCGATCTCCGATGTCGGTGGAGATTGGTCCAAAAGCGTGTATCTCAGTCGCTCGTGGACAAACGTGGCAAGGCCATACTTCCTGCTTAAAGAAGACCCAGCTAGTTGGTAGTGTGGTAGCACCAACTTCTCTGCATCAGTGCAGTGGGTCTCCTGCAGTAGGATGACGAGTGCCTCAGACTGCATAGCGAGGTGATGAAGAACATTCATCTTGCTTGCAGTGAAGCCTTCGATGTTCAGCTGAAGAATAGTGGGTCTTCGGAACTTGTTGGCAATGTGCCCTGAAAAGGGCAGTTTTATCCTGACATTGCCCCGTCCTGAAAAGGTCGTTTGCCGATTAGCAGACCCACACTGAACATCGGAATGGGTGGATACCCTTCCGTTTTGGTAGGTTCGGTTTCGGTCTGTCATTTTAAAATCAATGAGCAGACTTACTCACGGCCCAGGCTGCGTGAAAGCACCTACCATCTGAAAGTCTGTTAATTGAGCAAGACTTAAAAGTTGACAAATTTGCCTTAAAAATATTAAAAAAAAACGTCAGCATTTAAGAAATGGTGAGTAGGCTACACTAAAATACATTATTGACAAGATTTCTTAAATACGAGCGTAGCTTTATCTGTACCGTGACAACAGTTTACTGCAACTTCATGATGGCGGCATACAGCACTACAGTGGCAGGTAGATGCCACTACGGTAAATTTTGTAAGGCTTGGGTAACTGATAAGGCTAGCAAATTTTCCAAAGGTTAATGTAGGTTGTTTAATTTTTGGTGAACTTTTTAGTGGTAAAATTTTTGCGTTGAAATTTACCGTATTACGGCCTGCAAAGCATTCTATGTGAACGGTTTTACAAATGAAAGTAAAGACTTTTTCATCTCTTCCAAGAATGGTGCAACAAATCCAAAGTGAAGACCTTTGTTGGCTTCAAGAAAGTTTTAGGCACAAATTCACGTAGATACCAATGATATAGTCGAGACCACAAACGTCGAGACCCAAATAGAAACCGGCAAATTTTGTCACCAAGACCGAAAATTTTTTACAAAAATGCAATCCATTTAAATTATTTCAAAGTCAATAAAATTTTCAAAAAAAAACATTAAGATTACATTTTAAATAAACAAACATCTTTGACATGTTGGAAAAAGCTTTACTTTGTGTGTTGCATGATTAAACAATTCCTTTTAAAAAAACTCTCAACAAAAGGAAAAAACCGAAACACACCAAATGTGCTAGTTAACAATATTGAAAAAATAGAATATCCATTAACATATTTTTTTAAAACTCAAAATGCTGATGATACGGTCATCAGGGGAATGATTGAAACTTCATGCAAAGATTTGATTAGCTCAGTTATCTGTGTTGGCGCGTTGCAGATGTTAAATTTGGTGGCTAATTTCGACTTAAGGTAATAGAATTTGTATTATTAGTCACCTCAAAATCATGCAACGAGTAAAAGCTGTTTTAACAATTCGCTGGTTTTTTTTTCAGTATAACCTCTGTTTATTTTTTATCTATCTTTGGGTAAGTTATTCGGAGTATTTTTTAGCACGTTGTCCGTTTCTACCACGACATGTTGGCAGCAATTTTGTTTTTCTTTTAAGTAATTAAAAATGGATTCATACTATGGCGTTTCGAAAAATTTGTAATGGAAAGCGTTTGAAAACAAAAATCACGATCAATATAATCCGTGATGTCTCTTACAAAAGGGAGGCCTAAACAACAAAAAAAGAAGCCACTTTAAAGATTTACTTAAAAAACAATTAAAATTATTTATTACTTTTTAATATCAGTAATTTACCTTTATTTTTATTCTCTTGACTTCCTGACTCACAGGAAATTGTCGAAACCGCTTATCATAGTGCAACTGTCAATGTAATAGCTTGTATTACATTTCCGGATACAGGTCAATGTAATAGCTTGTATTACATTGACCTGTATCCGGAAATGCCAAGATAAAGCTGTTCTGTTGAAATTTATATTTTTAGTTTTTGGTTAATATTTAGAGGTACATATTCGAAATTTAGGACTGGTTGCCAAAAACTCCAAGCAGGGAAAAGTGCCATAAAGTGTCTTTGGGAAGACACAACGGAATGGCGAGAGTAGGCTTTGAATTGCGACAGTGTCGACTACGTTTCGTTCGCCATCAATCACGGCGCTCCTTAAACACTCAAACACGATGCCGACGAAATAAAATAAAAGTGAAAACCTTTTTTTAAGTACTAATTCTTTTTTAATTAAAAAACTCTTCACGCTATCTTAGTGCTACTATGAACCTTTGACCATCATTGTTCATAAGGGTTTTCTTAACCCCCCAAACTCATCCTTCCGCGCATACGCTTTAATTCATAGAGCACAACTTATAACCGGTCGTCAATGGGTCCTGGGCAGCGTTGTTGAGTGTTTAAAAGCGCGTGGTGATTGTGTCGCGGTGCCATTCCGTTGTGTCCTTGGGAAAGACACTTAGGGTACTTTTCTTTATTTCGTGGTCTTGGAAAACAGCTCTAAATTTCAGTCATATCTCTTCTAAAAAAAAAAAAAAAGGTTTAACTGGACAGCAATATCGTGGCATCTCCGGAAGTGGGTCGAGGTAATTGCTTGCTTTAAGTATAGCGCCTCGGACGCTTTTCTGCGATGCAGGAGGATGAATATAAAAATAAAAGTAAAAAAATAAATAGGCTACAGAGATGGGCAAATTTTGTAACTCAGAGGGCCATAACCTCCTTATTCTATAAATAATTGTGGCCATGGTGTTCAAGTTATCGCATACATAGATTTTATTACAAATCAAACTTGTTCACTTCATTTAAGAAAAAGTACGTAGGATCAAAGTAATAACTTTTTTTAGGGGGAGGGGTTCCATCCAAGTCAACATGGAAAATAAATTGAATCAATCATTTTAAATCAAACCAAAGACCAAAAAAAGTTTTATCAATGTAATTCTGTACCAATTGCGGCCCATAAAATACTTGCAAAAAATAAATTCGTCTGTCAGTGTGTAAAAGGTTGGGCACCTGCAATATTATCCTACTTATTAGCAATTTAAAACTTGCGTCATCTTATGTAACTGTACTCCTGCCATATTGAACTAAAAAATTTCAAAAAAAAATTTTATTAATCGTGTCGCGGGCCACATTCTGAGCTTTCGCCGCTAATATTTTGCACAAGTCTGAGCCATACTAAGGTATTCTATTGCACTTCCTGCTTTAAATTATTTCTCCGGGCAAATTTATCGTTAACATAGCGTTATCACTGTTGGAGTCTAATTCTAAATATACTTTTTCTAATTACTAAATTTTAAGTTAGGTGACTGGCTGAAATTAATTGTCACAAACAATATTTAAAAATT
This sequence comes from Diplosoma virens, assembly GCA_963680785.1. Classification (NCBI taxonomy): domain Eukaryota; kingdom Metazoa; phylum Chordata; class Ascidiacea; order Aplousobranchia; family Didemnidae; genus Diplosoma; species Diplosoma virens. The sequence goes on from OY796893.1 coordinate 19,436,622, forward strand.
CATGTTTCTCTCCAGGGCTACTGCTGGATTTAGGCCAAGTTAAAGCTACGTGCATAATCTATTTTGCAGCTTTCGATCAAGATTTTTTTTTTTATTCTTCTGTTAAAGCTTGTTTACCAATAGAAAGAACTACCTTTAAAAAATATTTACGTAATAAAGTTAATTTATTTTTTAAAACTCTGATTAATTTGGTTGAATGGTTTAACGGCAAGTGGGTGAGAACAAGCATTTTGAGCTTTACCAGACTTGCTTGTTGCCGAAAGAAAAAAATTTAAATAAATTATTTCGTACGGATTAGCTTGTAACCGATGGCTTTGATCACAAAAAAATCTTTTTTGGCATAAACGTATGAAAGTTGCAAAATTAAAGATTAAAGAAATTTGACTCTAAGCTTATTACCTTGTCAAATTGAGACAAAACTGGTTTATTGAGTGTTGTACTTAACCAAGTGCAAAATTCATCACCATACCATCGAGTAACCAAAATATCAAAAAATGTCCGGTTTCGAGACCAATTTTTAAAAAATTAAAAAAAAACGAGATCGAGACCATCTCACCTCGAGACCAAGACCGAGACCATCAGCACATGATTGAGACCGAGACCGCAAAAAGTCGGTCTCGAGACCTCTATCACTGGAAGATTCTGGTGCGGCCCTTGATCAAAATTAACTTCCTAAATCCGGCTCTCGAGTTAAAAGTTTGCCCACTTTATCCGGCACAATTACTTCTCGCAGCTATCTTTTGGTTTAATTGATTAGATTTTAAATAACAAAAAGGTGGTTCAAACATATAAGCATTGACTTAAACAAACTGTTGTTCAATGCTGCCGTAGTATTTATCTATATAGCTTTTCGAATAGAACAAAAAGACTAGGATTTTTTTCGATTAATATTTATTTCCTATCTTGACTGCTGCTATTTATTCTTTAATTAGCAAACTATTGTACATCTAGAGCTGGAAAGAGAACACATCGTTGTCTGCAATCTCTTCTATCCTGTTGTGCTTCTGTGAACTATACATTTTTTTGCGTTTGTGACTGATTGATCTACATAGGGGGAATGTGGGACCAATGGATTAAAAACAACAATTTGGCTGCTTGCGTACAAGTTTGAGGTGGAAAAACAACAATTTTTTTAACAAAAATCCACAATCATGTTTACCGTAGAACACCCAGTATTTATCAATTACTCGGATAAACAAAAAATAATTAACAAAAAAGAATTACCGAAAATTGATCAATGGGTCACATGGGTGGGATCTTATGGATCATAGTTAATAATGCTTTAAAATAGATTCTAACGAAGCAAAATGGCACGAAAATAAAATAAAATAGTAAAACTATTTACTTTTTTAATAAATATTGTACGTAAATATATTTTCTGAATATTCATTTTTATTATTTTTTTATTTTACCTCTATATCTATCCTCTTGACTTGCAGGAAAGCAACGGAGGCGCTAATACATAGGGTTAGCAATTACCCCGACCTGCTTCCGGAGATGCCAAGGTATTGCTGTCCGCTTGTAATTTAATAGAGATATGACTGTAAATTAGAACTGCTTTTCAAAACCACTAAGCAGGGGAAGGTGCCGTAAAGTGTCTTTCCCAAGCACACAACGGAATGGCCCGAGTGGGCTTTAAACCGAGACCATGTTGATCATAAGTACGGCGCTCTAACCACTCGACCACACTGCCGACACGTATTTGAGTACATTTGAAAGGCGTGCAATATGCCTACGTGCAATCGGTCATAGATTTTTTTAAAAAAAGACCACGTGATCAGAAAAAAATTGATGCAAATTTTTTTAATTCTAATTTAGCTAGATAAAATTTTTGGGTCTCGTTTTCTGTTTGCTGTTCGTTTTCACTACGAGTGTTGGCGAATGTATTCTTTATTTGTTTTATTGATTTTTTTTACGTCTGTCCGCACTTAAGGTCTTCCTTTTCTTCATCTTTTCAATATTTATAATTTTTGTGTTAAACTGTTTAATAATGATGAAGAATAAAGTGAATGAAATGAAAAAAATGAAATAAAAGAAAAAAAAAAAAAAATCAATAAAACAAGCCAAGAACGATCCTGCCAACGATCACAATGGAAATGAGCTCTTACTATAACTTCGCCAGCTTTGGGGGATTTCCGAAATTCAAAAAGCTTATGAAGTTAAAAGCAGTGTTGGAATTCAAAATTTTAAGAACTTCTCTTTTGTGTAGAACTTACTAACAACAGGTTCTTTCATTATACAGAGATATAGATCCGAGATACTTAGATTACGTTAAATTAAGATGAGGCTTGCGGAGCACGTTGAAATTCCAAGAACCGGTTTGCGCAAACCCGTGGGAACCCCCTGAATCCCATTACTGGTTAGAAAGGTTAGCGATGAACGAGATTAAAACTTTTTTGATAACAAAATTTAAATTATAATTACAATCTTTTTTAAAAATGGGTATTTAGCTACAAAAATAGAAGCAATATTAAAAAGTGGTTCTTTTGGATCATGATCAAACCCTTACAGAGATGATCCATTGATCCGCTACAACCACTTCAAATATTTTTTTATATTTTAATACTAAAGGAACTGTTTCAAGATAGAATTTACTTGATATAAAACATAGAATGTTTAACCATAATCCAGGGCAAAAATTTTCATAAAACATAATATTTCTATGTCAAAATTTCTTTGTTTTCAGCTAAAAAAATTCGCTTTAACTTCAGTAAAACAACTTTTTTTCTTTTCTCCAACATGCTTGCTTTATTTTGCGAGAATTTTTAATGACGGATAAAAGCTAGATTTTGACTCCTACAATAATTTTTAAAAGTTAATTTTAAAATATAAAGGCGTTAGATTAATGATTCATTGGTACCACATTTCCCCTATTGGGACGTGAAATAATTTCCATTCTTTCAAGAAACATTTTGGCAGGTGCGTTTAATGCCTCAAAACATATTTATTGCCCAAAAAATCGGATAGTTTTTTGATTTTTTGTTGGTGACAGATTTAAATGGCGACAATGCTTCTATTTTCCTCCAATTTGTAAGGCTATGTTGGTATCGAAATGATATCTCACGGACGTCAACTGACATGTTTCCTGGAGGATTATGGCAAACAATTACATATCTGTTAATAAAATTGTTAAAATGGACGTATTTGTGATAGGCATATAGGTTTTAAAATGCTAAACACTAAATCTATTTACCGGTAAGCTATTTAGGTGTGAATTGTAAAACCAACTTTGTATAATTCAACAAAATTAAATAAATGTATAACAATAATTTTGTGAGCCCTAAAAGTGCAAGCGAAAACGTTTTGTGACTTTATTATTATATATATTATTATATAACTATTTAGGCTATTTTACGCAAGTGACAAGCAAGGGTGCTAATGAAGTTTGGAAGCTAGGCAATCTGAAGATACTTAGCAAAAAATTTTCCTTTAAAAAAATTTTCTGCCTCCCTTTACTCTACCCCTAAAAAAATATATTTCGCAAGGAGAAAATTTTCTATTATGCTATTATGCTACCAATTACACCAGGCTTCGCTATATCAGTGAGCACTAATCCCGTAACCACAATCTTTACTGAAATCGCGGATGCTCACAAAGCATTAGTGAGTTGCTAAGAAGCAAAATTCGAGTCATAAAACTGCGCGTTTATAGCTATATCGACAAGTTGATAGTAAAAGTATGAGGAAAGAAAACAGAGATCTACGGGTTTTGTCCTGAACGACGTCGTGCAGGCGTATTAAAATTAGTTTTTTTACTGGTGTAGCAATAACAACCTTGCAAGTCTTTTTATTAATTATTTTCTTTTTATTTTGTCGGAACGCTGATGTTATAATTTGAGTCCGCTAAAGTCGATAAAGTTTAATTTTTTTCAGGCCTTTACTACCGTACCTTCTAAAACTTGCACAACCTAACAACTTCGGTTGTTCAGGAGTCTTCTTACTAAGCTTTATAAGTCAAAATAAAGTCAAAATTTTATTTTATCAAATTTTACAAACAAAAACTAATTTTTTTTATTTTTGCAATTTTTTTGAACAGTTTATTTTATAGTTGGCTTAGGTAGGCTATTCGAAAACGTTTGGGACTGCTTAGCGTAAATTTTTTCGTCTTTTTCTTTATAATTTCTGAATCAGCATAGAAGTTTTACATGTTTTACAATATTCCACCAACTTGAAACCTTTCCTAAAAACGTTAAATTTACACTTCCCACCCTGCGGGGCGAAATTATTAGTTTAAAAATCTGTGATATATAGCCTACAATGTTTTACGATTCAAGAATAGGCCCAAATTATAGGTATATTATGTTTTATTTATAATAGGCCTAGAATATTTTACGATTTGTGTTTGAAAAATTTTATTCTTAAAAATGGTGACTTTGTTTCATTACAATCGATAAGTAAAAAGCGCATTAACAATAAAATTTTTTATTTTATGCGCCTAATCGCTAGTGTATTTAAGGGGGGTGTATTAGGTGTGTCATGGCCCCCTCAGAAGTTATTAATACGTAGGCTTACCATACAGTACTTCTAGTGCCATGGTCCCCCTTGAAAATCACTAATGCTTAGGGATTTGTCTTGCCCATTTGGGCAGAAACGCCGCCAGAAAGCGAAGACTGATTCCATGTCCGAACCCCTATTTTTTGTTTTTTTAGAGATCACGAGTTTTCAAAAGCAAAAATCATGCATCCAAGACTGATTCAAAGTGAAGACTTTTTTTAGATAATACTTCTTTTTTGGGACGAAAATTATGAAATCCGAACTGATTCAAAGTGAAGACCTTTTTTTTTAGCTACCATTTGAATGAATTTTTTCACTAAGCATATTTGATTGCGGTTCTATGACCCTCCCCTTTGAAAAATCCTTGGTACGCCACTGCGCCTAATACAAAATTTCATTTACACCATGACTTACTAGAGGTCATTAGTTAAAGTTAACTCTGTAATGCGGTAGGCAACAACAAAAAGTTGTGCATGCTGTACTAAGATATTTAACAGCGTTAAAAATAATTATCGTAGTTTCAAGATCTGATTTTTGCTGATGACTTTATTACGTTATTTTTTGTGCCTCTCCATTTTAATAAATTTTTTATTTTACTGTTTTGGCATACCATCTATATAAAAATACGCTTTCTTTATTTAGTTATAATGGCCAATTTTTTTATTTAATCTATTGTCCATAGATAGTAATCTATGGCATCTCTGTTTTGCCACACAGAAAGTTAATGACCAAAAAACTCGTGGCAACTTTAAATACAAAATTATGATTTATCTTTGCCTTTATAAAATTAAAATCACCAAGTTGAACAGGATCCGTTTAAAATAAAGTTCCGGTTCAGGTTCAGCAAATTTTCATTTTTTGGGGTTTATAGCTCCGGTTCAGGTTCAAAAAATACGTAATAACAGTTAATTCCGGTTTGGGTTCGGTTCGGCGCCCCAGTTAAAGTTTTGGTCTTATGTTTGACCTGGAGTGGGTCGCCCGACATACCACGACGACAATCTCGGCAAGAAACTTGCCCTGTTTGACCTCATGTTGAAAGAAGACAATATTAGTTTACCATTTCTGCTCAACAAAAAATCAAATACTTTTTTGAAGTATATCATTTTCGTTCAAGTAACTACCTTTAAAATGCTTAAAGATGTATACCAAAAAATTAAGCTTCAAAATCTAGCTGGAGAAAATGCTGTTTCCTTTTCCCTAAAAATAAAGTTGGCACTTGCCAAAAATTGCGAAAGAAGAACATGAACAAAACACAAATTAGTACGAAACTTGTGGTTCTTGCTTTATTCTTCGAACAGTACATGAAAATATGTTTGAACAGTACGATTATAAAAATTTTACTTTTTCTTAGTGCGTCCCCTTACATTGAAATAATTGTACGACGTTTTATTTATATGTAGTAGACAAAAATAGATAATTAAAATACATCGTGAAATAAAAAGAAACAAAGAGGCAATGTGCAAGAAGAGTAAACAGTAAGTAGATATTTAAGTATGTAACAGTTATTATAACAATATCAATATGATGCCTTTTTAAAACCCTTACATTTTTTGTAAAAGATGTATTCCGATTTTTTACGTCATTAAAAAAAATACAACAGTAATTAAAATTGGTCAATAATACAATTTAACCATACAGGCATCGTTGCAAGCTTCACTGGGCTTTTGTAATTATCATGCGCGTTGACGTTACTCTTACATCCAATTTTTAACAACTTGTAAAATGGCGAAACCGTTACAATCGTACTTTACGCTTGTTATAAGAATGCCTGAACGTAAAAATTAAAGTGACCTTGCAAAACTCTAATTTAATATACTTTTTGGATAGATTTTTAAAAAACCTTTTTGCTCAAACAAAAGTTAAATAAATGATCTTTACTCTGTTTAAATTTCGAAATGATTGATACTTTAAACATTTTTCAAATTATAAATCATCAAACTTCGGTGGGGCTCTGAAGCCCATATTGAGGAGTCAATAGCTTAAAAAAGGTTCAGAAAAACAAGGTTTAGGCAAAACAGTAAGAAAAAAATACTTGAAGCCACGAAATCTCAAATATCGATAAAGCATTCGGATGAAAGTGTACTAATTTACAGCAGCAGTAAACAATTTATCGATAATTTAAGGTTAAATTGCAACAAAAAACTGTAAACAAAACCAATCAATTTGCAAAGATGAAAAACTACGTAGTTTACAACAATGATGTGGGAAGTATAGGGGAAGGCGAGGCAAAGCGGGCACCTCCTTGATCTCGCAAAATTTTTTTTGGTAAACAGCTAGAATTGAGTACAAAATTGTTTAAAAAAAAAAATTGGGAACATAGCTTTTTTGGTTTGAAGCAACTTAGGCTTATTGTTTTTTTGCATTTGTGATTTAATAATCGTGTTACATAAAAATGCCTTTGCTATGTTTTGCAAGTATTAAGAAATTTTTTTAGCTTGTAGATATAGTGGTTTACTATTGCACTACGTTTTATTTGTTGAGGTAGTACTTTTTTAAAATTAACATATAATTAAAACATACATGTACCTTGATGGGGCAAAACGGTCATACTAGTACCCTAGCTACTGCTGGCAGTGAAATAGTCTAAATTTATCATGGTTGTATTCTACTGTTATAAAAGTTTCGGAAAACTTGATATAATTAACTTAAAAAGTTTGTGAGGTTAACTGGTTAATGATGATTTTAAATAGGTTCGCCATTAACCAACTAACTGCTTTTTAATTTGCAGAAAAGTGTGGATTTCGCGCCCTATTTGTTTAGATAAAGTTGGGAGCGACGTCATTTGTTTGATAAATGGCTTGACCACGTCGTCGTCCGCGCTTATTCGCGCGAAACTAATCGTAAATCGTTTGACCGTTTGGACATTTTCGCTTCGAGCAAATCATGTGACAAAATGCAAAATCATGTGACAAACGCAAAATCATGTGACAAAACCGCTTTGTTAGCTGCGTCTTAAATAGATCGGCCCTGAAGAATCAACAGTATTAATAGAATTAACAACAAAACTGGTTTACTGAAATATTGAAATATTGTTTGTAATTTGGCCGCAAAAAGTTGAAAAACGTTATTCATCAATTGCTCGTTATCGTGTTGGAAAATTTGTCGAATAAATTTTTGGTGGCTTGCGATTTGTGGTGGATAACGTGTTCTGATCCTCAACGACTATAAGGCCATTCCAGTTTTAAAATTTCTGTGCGAGTGCCGCGTGGCGTGGTAGTGCACATCGTTTTCAACTTTTTTGGGATCTCTGTCACGTGGGGATTATCGTCATCAATCTCTCTGTTGTGTGGAGAACAAAGTTTTTCTTGGTTGTTCGTGATTGGATTTTTCGGATTCCCGGACAAAATTCTGAAGTTCTTGACATCAAAACTGGCATCGGTGTCCGATCTTTTCAAGGTTTTGTAAAACTAAACTCTCCTGTTTCTATTTGTAATAATTTTTTTGTGATAAAGCTTGAGTTGGCTTAATTGTTGTGTTTTCTCTCGAAATCAAATTGAATAGTGTGCTTTGTTAAATTTAATTGAAGTCATAAATTTGAATTGTTATTTGTATTTTAATTGTATTAGTTACTTAATTATCATAATATGGCAGTTCATAATGATGATATAATAATTAGTCTTAGAGCTTTAAAAGCCAAATATTTTGATGCCGAAAGATTAATGTGCGCGGAAGAGCCGGTTAATGTTAATCGTTTACGCTCTAAATTGCATGATATTAATGTTGAATTTGATAATTTAATGTGCTTAGCAATTAATATTGATGAAAATGAGACTATGCTTGGGACCATGTCTCATAAAGTTGATGTTATTAAGCAAAAGGGAAAGCTCCAAGATAGAATAGAATCTTGGTTGCGTGATATGGAAGGTCTGGTGCTGATGGTGTTAATGATGTGAGTGGTATTGTGCCTCGTCTTAAAGGTGATGATATGATTGCGCCGGTGGTGAAAGTGACTGATCACTTGTCTGAAAGAATTGCGAATGAGGATTGTTTATCTTCCCGGAGTTCTCGCGCTAGCAGTCTGAGAGCTAGCAAGGTAAAGGTGCAGCTGGCACATTTGGCGCTGAAGCATGAGGAAGAAAGGCAGCAAGAGGCCACTCGGGAAAAAATGAGACAACTTGAGATGGCTGAAGCTGAGCTAGAAGCTTGGGAAGCAAGCTCGGTTTCCAGCAAGAGTGTCAAAATAAACAAGGCCCCCAAGACCACAATGCCTCGCAGGGAAATCTCTCCTTATTTGGGCAGTAAAGAAGCTGGCATACGTGTTGTTCCTGATTGTACGAAACATATTAGCTCTGACCATTCTAATTGTCCCAGACATAGTGCTGAGTCGTGCACCCATGAACATGACCAAGAAGGCATCAACCTAGGGCTGTCAATCCACTTTGCCTCGGTCCTCATCCCTTGGAAGTAAGTGAACGCTTTTTACCTAAGCCATCGATTGACCCGTACGACGGTGATCCGTTGGATTACTGGGCAGTTGTGTCTAGATATGAAATTCACATAGCTGGAAGAGTTAATAGTCCAGATTTGAGGTTAGCGTACCTACTGCAACATTGCACCAAACTCGTGCAGGATAAAATAAAACACCATGCATGCGAAAGCAATAAGCAATTGGCTTATGAGTCAGTATGGAAAGAGCTTTACCAACGTTATGGTCAGCCGCATATTATTAGTAGGTGCTGCGAGGAGCGACTCGTTAGCATTGGTAAAATTACGCAAACTGACGTAGAGGGTCTTGAAAAATTAGCTGTGCTAGCTAAGCGTTGTCTGACTTCATTAAAGGAAACATTGGGACCTACAGCAATTGACTCGGTAGGATTTATTGCTAGCATCGCAAATAAGTTGCCGAATGATTTGCGCAGGCAATGGGTTTCCAAATCTGTTAAAATATTATACCGCGAAGGTAAAATGGCAAATTTTGCAGACTTTACCAATTTTGTAAGCATAGAGGCCTCGAAAATGAACTCAGCTTATTACAAAGCAATGTATGCAACTCCAAAGCATGAGTCAGGTGCCTGGGTCGGAAAAGGTAGATCATTTAATAATGTAACGCCCAGTTTTCAGAAACTTCCAAGAAAGGCTGAGTTTGCCAGGTCAAGAGCAAAGGAAGTTTTAGAATGTGTGTGCTGCGGAAAGCAGCATGGCTTGCATGTTTGTGAAGAATTCTGTCGTAAAACCTTGGCCGATAAGAAACGCTTTGTGCGTACAAAGCGATTATGTTTTCGTTGCCTGAAAGGTGGGCATATGATAAAAGAGTGTCGTAGCTCTAAAACTTGCGCCGAGTTGTCATGTAACAGCACTGACCACCATACTTTGTTGCACCCCGACCAACCTCTTGTCAAGGATCCGGCACCAGTCTGTAGTGCTACAAGTCGGGAATTTGGTATGCACGTTGATAAAACGTTTAGTGCTTATCTTGATATACTTCCGGTTCGAGTATGCCATGGCGGTAAAGAAGTATTGACATACGCTTTACTCGATCCGGGTTCATCAATGACATTTTGTGAGCCAGTGTTGGTTGAGAAGCTTGGATTGAGAGGTAAGGGATCTATGTGCGAAACTTCAGTAGAAACTCTTACAACCAAGCAGCCAGAGCGCCTTAAGTCAAAATGTTATTCTATGTCTATCAAGCCATTAAATGCTGAACGCGAGTTTGAACTTGGAAACGTGGTTGTGGTAAAGCAAATACCTGTTACTGCTTCATGCAGGAATGTGCGAAATGATCTTAAAGGATTTGACCTCTTAAAGGATGTAACGTTACCTGAAATACCTAATGCAACTGTTACGCTGTTGATCGGTAATGATAATTACCGGGCACAATTTCCGTTAGAAGTGCGAGGGGACTGTGGCTCAAACACCAGCCCATGTGCGATAAAGACTCCTTTAGGATGGATTCTGAAGGGGCCGAGACCTTGCACCAGTGCAACACTTGCGGAAAGTGGTTGCAGTTTCTTGCTGCGCCATGGTCAACTGCCAGATCATTTGAAAGATGTACGTGATACAATAGTTACGGAAGATGGAGAGATCTTCCCTCGGGATAAAAATGTCGGTATTGGGGATATAGACAATTTAATGTCATGGCTGAGGGCAAACACCGAAGTCCTGGAGTTTGGATTAAGATATTCATTGGAAGATGTTGTGTCTTATGAGCTCATGAATAAAGCAATCAAGTTGGTCGATGGCCATTTTCAGCTTCCACTGTTATGGCGTAATAGTGGAGTGACTTTGCCGGATAGTCTGCCCATGGCAAAACGAAAGTTGGAAGCGGTTAAAAGACGTTTAGATCGCGATCCAGTCCTAAAAGGCTTGTTATTTCTGAAATGCAAGCGCTGTTAGATGAAGGCTACGTCGAAGAGGTGCCGCAAGATGATGAAGAGAAATCCCTATCAACCGCAAAAAGGGTGTGGTATGTACCACATCATCCTGTCTTAAATCCTAATAAGCCTGGAAAAGTGAGAATAGTATATGACTGTGCCGCACAAAGCCATGGTACATCACTAAATGAGAACTTAATGAAAGGTCCCGATTACGTCAATTCCCTGATGGGAGTGTTGTTGCGTTTTCGTGCCGGTAAAATTGCGGTAGTGTCGGACATAAAAAAGATGTTTTACCAAGTTCGTTGTGATCCAGATCACCGAGATGCATTACGCTTCCTTTGGTACCCAAATGGGAGGTTTGATCTTGAACCGTTAAAATATCGAATGAAAGTTCATTTGTTTGGCGCCAAATCGTCGCCTAGTTGTGCTGCGTTTGCGTTACTAAGGACGGCGAAAGTGTATGGTAAAGACTATCATCCAGATGTTTCTACAGTGGTAAGAGAAAATTTCTACGTTGACGATTGTTTGGTCAGTGTAGATGATGCAGAAACGGGAAAGCGCTTGGTTAAAGACTTGACTGAGTTGTTGTCTAAAGGCGGTTTCCATCTGACAAAGTGGTTGTCAACTTGCAATTCAATCATGGAGACTATCGCGGTGGAAGAAAGAGCAAAGGTGAAGAATGTGATTGATTTGAGTGGAGATGTACGAGGGTCAGTCAATAAGTAATGAGACTTTTTTAATAACTCAAGTTTGCAATGACTGGTAATCAAAAAATGCTTTTTTATTTTTCAACATAGTCTCCCTCCTTTGCAACACACTTGTTCCATCTTGATATTAGATTGTCTATTCCTTTGGCATAGAATTCCGTGGACTGGGTCCTTAGCCAGTTGCTCACAGCAGCCTTCACTTCTTCATCAGTCTGGAAGTGAATTCCCCTCATACTCTCTTTGAGTGGGCCGAAGAGGTGAAAATCAGATGGTGCAAGGTCTGGGCTGTAGGGTGGGTGTGTTAGAAGTTTCCAGCCTAAATCTTCAATTTTGGCTAGGGTTCTTGCTGCTGTGTGGGGCCTTGCATTATCCTGAAGGAGAATCACACCTCTTGATTGAAGTCCTCTCCGTTTGTTCTTAATGTCTTTTTTCACTTGAGTTAGCAGCTCACAGTAGTTCTCTGAGTTCACAGTATTGCCCCTTTCCAAGAAACTGATAGTGATCGGCCCATTTCTGTCCCAGAACACAGTGAGCATGACTTTCCTTAAACTTTTCTGAGATTTGAATTTTTTCTTCACTGGGGAAGAAACATGCTTCCACTCCATTGATCGTCGTTTCGATTCAGGTTCATAATGAAAGACCCAGGTCTCATCAGTTGTCACTATTCTCGATAGAAATACATCTCCCTCCTTTCTGTATCTGCGTAGTGATGCTCTGGAAGCCATCAGGCGCTGCATTTTGTGATCATCCGTTAACATCTTTGGAACCCAGCGACAGCTGACTTTTGAAAAACGCAGCTTCTCACGCACAATTGCGTACACTGTGCCATGGGAGATGTCCAAGTTTGTAGCAATTTCATCTAAAGTGACCCTTCTATCAGATTTGATCAGGTCTTTCGCGTCCATCTTTGAATGCTTGCACCCATTTGTAGAAGTTTGCTCTAGACATACAGGAAGGACCATATTGTCTTTGCATTCTAGACAGAATCTCACATGATTTTACACTCTCTGCCAACAGAAATCTGATGACTCCTCTTTGTTCCAAGCATGAGCTGTTTCCTAGCCTAGTAGTCATTTCAATTTATCGTCACACCTACAGTAATCTGAAAATAAACAAGTTTTGTTGTAAATAAGATGACAACTCCATTCATAATCATCACATAAAATTTCAGTTGCATAACTCCAAGAACACCAAAGTAATTGAGAAAGTCTCATTACTTATTGACTGACCCTCGTAAATGAGAGAGTGCTTGGTATGAAGTGGTACGTCGGTGATGATTGTTTTGCGTATGAGGTGACGGGGCCTGAAATGCCTGCCACTCATAGGGTCCTTCTTTCCGCTTACAGCTCACTGTTTGACCCTTTGGGTTTGGTAGCGCCTGTTGTTTTGAAAGCGCGTTTGATGTTTCGAGGTGTGTGTTTGGAAGGGTTGGGATGGGACGGTCCTCTTCCCAGGAATGAAGCAGCGCGATGGAAGACCTGGAAGGAGGGATTAGCCACTTTGAATAGAATTGGAATTGCTCGCTGTACCGAGCCGTTCGGAGTCTCTTATGGCATTCAGTTGCATGTGTTTGCTGATGCTTCGAGTTACGCTAGAAGCTGCGTGTGCTACCTTGGGCCGGAAAGGACCGATGGAGACGTGAATGCATTCTGGTTGTGTATCGCGCGAAAATCTTTTGTGTGTGTGTGACGTGTGTACTTTACAGTTCACACTGGGGGGGAGGATGTGGATTTCGCGCCCTATTTGTTTAGATAAAGTTGGGAGCGACGTCATTTGTTTGATAAATGGCTTGACCACGTCGTCGTCCGCGCTTATTCGCGCGAAACTAATCGTAAATCGTTTGACCGTTTGGACATTTTCGCTTCGAGCAAATCATGTGACAAAATGCAAAATCATGTGACAAACGCAAAATCATGTGACAAAACCACTTTGTTAGCTGCGTCTTAAATAGATCGGCCCTGAAGAATCAACAGTATTAATAGAATTAACAGCAAAACTGGTTTACTGAAATATTGAAATATTGTTTGTAATTTGGCCGCAAAAAGTTGAAAAACGTTATTCATCAATTGCTCGTTATCGTGTTGGAAAATTTGTCGAATAAATTTTTGGTGGCTTGCGATTTGTGGTGGATAACGCGTTCTGATCCTCAACGACTATAAGGCCATTCCAGTTTTAAAATTTCTGTGCGAGTGCCGCGTGGCGTGGTAGTGCACAAAAAGTGTAGGCTAGTTATTATTAATCTTTCTTAAGTGTATTTAAGCCTGATAAAATAGTTTTGACATTTTATGGCAAAGGTTCGGAACTATAAAAGAACTATGAGCCGACCAGGTTGGTCTGAAGTGAATTTTAAAAAATGCTTTAAGCGATATACGAAGTAAAAAATTATCAGTTAAAGCTGGTTCAAAAAATATACTAAACCACATACAACTTTGAAAAGACATATGAAATATATCCGCTCCTGGTACCAAAAAATTAAGAAAATTTTCAAACAGTATTTTCCACTGAAGTTGAAGATCAGTTGGGGTATTATACTAAGAAAAGCAAATTCGATATTTTGAATGAACTAAGAAAACCTTTGTTCTCTTGCAGTTGATTACACTACTGCAAACAATTTAACTATCCATTTAACAAAAATTTAGCCGAAAAGGATTGGCCTGACCTTTTTTTAAAAGGCCTTCCAGAATTGCCTTCAAGATAACCTGAACTAAAAGCAACAAGATTCAACAAAACAAAGGTAGAAAAGTTCTACAATTTATTGAAGCACCGTAATTGAACAAAATTACATTCAACCAGAGAAAATCTTTAATGCTGATGAAAGTAGCATGAACAAGGTGTAGAAACCAAGCAAGATAATTCCTCAAAAAGGTTTACAGCAAGTTGGTAAACTTACTAAAGCTGAGCGCGCGAAAACAGTGACTTCAATATGTTGCATCAACTTTCTTGAAAATTTTATAGCCCCATTGTTCTTATTTTCTCGCAAACAAAGAAACCCCTTCTTATGACTAATGTTCGAGCTAATAGATGAGTTTCAACTTCGGGATAAACGATGGTGATATTTTTGTGGAATGGTTGATGCATTTCCAAAAAACAGCTAATGCAAGTCCAGAAAAGTAATTCATTCTTATTCTGGACAACCATGCTAGTCATGTTTACGTACCAGTTATTAATTTTGGAAATGGAATTATAATACATGCACCTTTTCCACACGCATCGCACAAATTTCAGCCACATGAGATTTATTTTTTGGGTCATTGAAAATATTTACGGCCAAGAAGCTGACAATTAGATGATGAATCATCCCGGAAGAAGAATTAGCGTATGAAGTATGCAAGCTATTCAGAAATGCTAACGAACAAGTAGCAACAATGAGAAATGCTGCAAGGGCTGCTGGTATTGGGCCATACGATCGCAATGTGTTCAGTGAAAGATTTTGCTCCATCATTCACCACTGAAATTGAAATAGAGGAAAACAGTCAATTAGCTTCCAAAACACTGATGTCAACATGACAAGTAATGCTATTTAAGTTGATAAAGTTAGACCATTGAAGGATAGTACTACTGCAATGGTTTCTGATAAAGACACTGATGTCGAACAATGTCATACAGTTGCAGACAAAGCAGATGCTTCTTAAATAAGAGATGAAGAAAATGTAGCAGTCTGCTTGACACATGATTTATTGGTAAAGTTGAACAAAGAAAAGAGAAAAAAACAATAAGTTTTACAGATTTGTCTCCTCTACCAAATGCAAAATTGTACCAAAGAAAAAGAAAAAAATCTGAATTTATTACTAGCTCTCCTTTTAAAAAATCAATCACCAGCAAAGTACGCAAACCAGCCAAAAGAAACCCAAAACAAAGTCAAGCAGGCAAAACTCGAAAACAAGCGAGAAAACATCTACCAATGAATCATGCTGTTAATGAGTTAAACTATTTTTGAATTGTCTGCAACACCCTCATAACGAACCTCTTATTGAGGATTGAATGGAGTGTTCATCTTGCAAAAAATGGTGCTATGATAAATACACTGATTATAATGACGAAGGACTATTTTTCGGTGACTTTTGCAAGATCTAAATTTGTAGTTAATACGACTAATTGTGTTATTGACTAATTAGTATGTCTGTGGGATTGCTTTAAGTTTAACAATTTGGTTTTTCCTGTTGATGACCGACGTGCTTTAGTGCTTCAATATATCTTATTTGAACAGCTCCTGTGGTGATAATTTCACCACTTTTTCAAGTAAAAATAGTTGTGTAACAAACAACTAAACCAAACAAACAAGCTTTCAGTAAAAATTTCTCTTGTCTACAATAAAAGTGAATGGGGCAAAGCGGTGATGCTACCGAAAAAATACAAAACCTAAATTTTGTAAAAAAGTTCGAAAAGATTGCAAATTGAGTATTAAAAAATGTTTTTTATTGATGTCTTGGTCTTTCCGTCGTATTGGATACATAATTTCATTCGAAGAAATTAAAATACTAGAGCTCAAAGTCAAGGGGTCCACTTCGCTACAATTTGACAATTCCACAAAAGATTGTTTAATTAATGAGAGAGTTCAGAAACGGAAACTTGACAAAACACACTGTGTCGTGATGTACGAAGGAATTGAATTCGATTTGGTTGACTTTTCTTTAAGCAGAATGCGTCAAGTGATGATGGAATGTGGAGCGGCATGCACAATTGAAAGAAGGAATGATTCTTATAGCTTTATGGCCAACATAGTAGAACAATTAAACCAAGATGGTATTGAAAAGCTAAATACAAGCTGGGGTCTTCGAAAAAAATCTTTGAAAAAGCTGAAAGAGGACAGAGAGAATCTGCAAAAAAACAAAAACACTTTAGTTTTAAATGTGTTTCTTACAGACTATTTTTAAAACTTCAATCTACAAGTTTTTTTATTTCTAGAATATTCTATCCAAGTACTGTTTAACGTCAAAACAAAAAAAAGTTGATGTAATGCTGCGACAATGTAAAATATATAAAGTGTGATTCATATTATATAAATAACTGTCTAAACATCACAACACCAATTAGATATGTGCTCCAACTTTTATCGTAATTAGCAAGAAATTGACTCGTGTTTTGTTTTATGGTGTATCGAGTAAGTGTTGAAGTAGTCGTTAGAATGATTTTCTTGATGTATGAAATTAAGCGTTAGACGTCAGTTTTAAAACTATCTTCACTTTTTTCGTTTGCTTACCTACAAACACTAGCTAAGCAGGTATTGAAACAAAAATTGTTTCGGTTGCTTTTCCTTAGAAATATGACAAAAATTTGGAATTACTTGCTCCCGCCAAACAGAGAAAAATGCCGTAAAGTTAGTGTCTTTCTCAAAGACAGAATAGTGCAATTAGGTTTTGAAGAGAGACCGTGCCAACTACGATACGACGCTCTTAACTACGCTGCCGACTTGATATGACTCTTAGACTTTGCCAGAAAGTTTTATCTGGAAATCATTAAACCAAGTTTAAAAGTTTTGAATTTCGGAGAACAAAATTTCGAACGTTTAAATAAGTTAAGCATAAAAAATAACTTTCTAATCACTGCCGTAATTTTCTTTTTGTTTTAAGTTCTTTTGCCGACTTTTTATCGCTTTGTTAAGCTTTACTTTTTTATTTGTTTTTCAAATTTTGGATTGCTTTCTCACGAGCTCTACAGACGAAACGAAATGTTAGAACTAAAAACAATAGTTAAAATAAAACTGTTTATGCGTGCCGACCAGAATAGATTTGTTTTTGTTTCTACGGACGAGGGGAATGACTCGTCTAAGCCTGCGCAGTCAGGTAATCGAAGATTCAAATTGTTTTGGATCAACAAAGGTCAACAAAAGTTTAATGGCGTTGAACGTGAGATACAAAACAATTTAAATTATACAATTTTAACGGAACTATTTAAAGTCAGTAACAATTTATCCAGAATTAACAAAATCTAGACCCTTATTCAAATAGAAAGAAAAATAAATACAAAGAATTAATAAAAACATCACTAACGCAAATAAATACTTAATACAGAACATACCTAACCCTATTCTAGCTAAATTAGCATATAAACAAACACTAACCTAACCCTAAGCTAGCTAAACTAAAATTGAACAACGTTAAATGAATGAAAAACTCAGATTACAACGCATTATTACGTCACTATAAACTGTTTTTGTAGTCAAACAAAGAAAAATTCTAAATTAAGAAATGCTATGGAAAGGTAACTTAAACAAAGCTTTTTAAGAACAAAATTCGCGCCGCTAGAAAACGAACAGAAAGAAAACAAATTACAATACTAATTAACTAAGTAGAAGAATTAGTGACGCGAGTTCAAATCCAACAAAAAAACAGTAAAGTAAAGTTTTAACGGAAACAAACAAAAAAAAAACAATTTATAACATATAATAGTCTTTTTGCCAAGCTGGAGGTTTTATTGTTCTCCGTCTTGACGGGACCTCACAGCTTGGCAGATTATCCGTCGCAACAGTTTTGATATAGTAAAATGCTTATTATGACGTCATAACTTTGTACGCCCGCAAAACTTCAAACCTGTGGTCTTTGTAGTAAGCTACATTATTGTACTTTTTTGTAAAAGATGTATGTTAAACGTCGTGATTCGAAAATTTAACTATTCAAATACCTTTTTTAATTTAAATATTCGAAATTAAGCTATTGTAAATTTAAATAGATAAATATTAGGCTAGAAACATCGCTGAATTTAACGCATTCAACAACTTTAAATTAAAATTTTCGCTCTATCAGCTGAACATTTACAATTGCCTTCGCAATTACCTTTGTGACATAACAAAACTTTTTTGCTGTCGCTTCAATGCTAGTGAAGGTAAATCATTTTTATTTATTTTCTTGCCAAATTGGCTCGCCGACAAATTGGCTTGCCGACAAATTTGCCCCGCCAAATTGTCTTGCTTCGCTTTACTACATGTTTCCACTGTTAATGGCTTCCTTACGATTTCTTTCTTGCCTCTGTTCCCACAGCATCTAAATGTAAAAAGCGAGTTTCCAGATCATAAACCCATTCCATAACAATTCTCAACTCCCTTATGATCATGGCTGCCATACCGTCCGTATTTCTAAGATTTTCCCTTATTTTAAAGGTCTCTGTCATAGAAAATATTTTTTGTCCTTATTTTTTAGAAACGTCCTTATTTTGACTTTTGTTCTTATATTTGGTCTTATTTTAGTGGTAGAAGTTCCTAAACAAGGCACTTTGGTGCTTTAGATCAAACACGAATATCAATTGTATTTTAAAATTAGTTTAGATCTAAACTTTTATATTGGATAAAAAGGTAAGAAACGGAAACAAACAAAAAAAAACAATTTATAACATATAATAGTCTTTTTGCCAAGCTGGAGGTTTTATTGTTCTCCGTCTTGACGGGACCTCACAGCTTGGCAGATTATCCGTCGCAACAGTTTTGATATAGGGTCATTCCATTATAATACAACAAATTTTTAATAAATTTAACACCACCATCTCACAGATTTTCTTTGTTTTTATTTATATGATACATTTTCAGTAGTCATTTCAATAACAGTTTGAATTTTTTTTCTATCTTATATAGTTTATGAGTAATCGCTGTTTGAAGTTTTGCATTTTCTTCACTTTTGGCAGTAGAGAGCACAAAATGATTTTTTTAAATTGCTTTAAAATCATTGTTTTTTATTCAAAATGATTAAAAAAAGTGTCTATTTGTATGTTTTCAAGGGTGAGGAATTCAAATATGCAATCAAAACATCAAAAAATCAATTCCTTTGTATGATAAATGCCATATATTCTTAAAATTAGAGTCCGAACTTTAAATGACCCTAATATCCTCATGATTGATTAGATTTTTTTTTAATACTTCTAGTTTGTAAAGCAATTCAACAGCATTCAGTATTTGCAAAATCAATTATAGAACTTTTTTCTAAGTGATTTTATCAACAAAAATATGTATTCACAAATACCAATTTTGTAATAATTTGGGCTGTTTTTTGACTCAATTGCTAATAAATTTTGACTTTATTTTGGTCTTTTATAGAAACCATAACAAAACAAATTTTTGTTAAACTATTGCAGAATGGCAACACATCTAAGTTTAGAAAAGTATAGTTGTAATTTGTTATCAAAGTAAAATAAAAACCTTAGTTTATCTAGTAATTTTGTATTGTATGATTACAAACATTACTATTAAGTGTTCTTTTGCATAACAATTAGTGCCTTTAAAAAAAGAAATAACAAGATTTAGTAAGTATATAATAGATTGACCATATAGTAATTTATGATTATCACACATACAAACACATAGACAGACTTATTTGAAATTGAATTTAATGGTAGATCTAGTTTACCATAACATAGCAATGGCATAATAATGTTAAGTTTGTTTGTGTTTGCTGCTGGGAAAGCTCAGGCAATGACTAAACAATAGCAAAAAATTAAACATCTAAAAACAATTTTCTTGTCAATAGCATTCTGGCATTCAAGAATAGCAAAAGCAACATCAAAAATGAAATGAAGAAATTAAACAGAACAATTTATGGGTAGTTCATATGTAATTCACCATGCCACTCCTAACCATATACAAATTTTTTTACAACAATAATTATAATAGTAATCTTGCAAGTCAGAAAATATAAACCAATTTTACATTGTCTTAGTAATAATCAAATGTCAATGACAGCAACAGCTGGTTTACTAACAAAAATCAATGAAAAAATACATGACCACAATTAAGTTAAAATAATCGCTAATTTTTTGTTATCCAAATTATCACATGCTTTTACACTTGTTAGGAAGATGTTAGCTGAACAATTGCCTTAAAATCACTATCTGCTATTTTATATGCTCGTCCTGATTGAGAAGTTGGTGTTAAGGAGGTAATAATGTGTAGGATATTGGAAAAAGGCACCCAACATGTGTCATCTTTGGAAGGCCAGAGGAACATCTTATTTGGGCCATGTGGATGCATAAACTTAATTTTTCCTTCCATGGCAATAGTATCAATCATTTGAACAAGTCCTATCCACCAAACTCCATCATATTTTACAGCAACATAATCATGGAGTTTTGGAACAATGAATTGAGATTTTGTTTTAAAAAAATTGTGTACACCACTAGCAATGTCATCTTCTGATGTTCTTTTGAATTCGATTATTCCAAGACCTCTTGGTATAAATGAATGGTAGCTTCGAGTTCCAGGGATAGTACATCCACTAGAATACCTTTCTTGCAACTGAATTCTGATTGAAGATAATTGTTCTTTTTCAATAAAAAAAAATTTAATTGTAGGCATAGATGTTAAACAGAATTGAAAAGCATGCCAAGCTGTAATGATGGGATCCTCTTTAATTCGGGCTAAACTTTCAAGTGTTAGCTTTCTTTTTATACTTCCTCCTAGACCATCACAAGGAGATTTGCCATGGCTGGTAGCAAAAAAATTCCATTGAGCAGTAAGTCCAAAATCTTGATTATGATAGGTCAAATTCAAAAAATTTTTATAATTTTTGTATTGAGCTGAGCATCCATCTGAAAAATATTGTATAGTATTGATAAAAGGAAAGTACATTTGAATGAACTCACAAAGAATTTTTTGTAGTTGGTAAACAAATCCATTATCATGCTGCAAATCATTTGAAAAAAAGGCAAAAGATTTAAGCTGCAGATTTTTTTGTTCATTTACATAATACATTATGATAGGATGAATTGTACACTGCTGGTTTGTCCAATGCCATCCTTGAACAGCATCTTGAATTACCATTGTATAATTTTCAGCAAAATCAGCTATAACAATTGCAGTTGATGGTGACAATGCAAGGTTTTCTTTTAAATGTTGCAGGTAGCGTGACTGGCATTTTGAAATGTAGGAATGTGATGTTAAATGATCTATTTTATCAGCAAGAAAGTCAAAAAAATCGGCAATATCCAAAACCATATTAATTATGGTTGTCCTATCTGTAGAAACCCATTGTTGAAATGTAATTTCATCATCGGTATTATCTGAAAAGCTCTGATAAAGAAAATCAAGTAGTTTTATTTTTCCTGGACAATTCGGACATCTATGAATCATACACATTTTATTAGTTAGATTGCACACAACTTTGCTCATCAATACTTTGTAATCAAGACATAGTGCATTACAAGCTAAAATAGCATTTTGATGGATAGCACAAACACATACAGCATGTCCACCAGCAGAACCAAGAAGTTTGCAATACTTAGGGCGCAAAGCACAAAACTTGGAAAACCCAATCTTTGACTCTATAAATTTATCTTTGTATGCAGCATACAATTCTTTTAAATTACACAATAAAAGTCTTTTCTGCTTGTGGACTTTATAGGCAACACTCACATAATCTTTAGCACCAGGCATTAACCTTGAAAACTCATCATTTTCATAAAATGATATGACTTGATTAATGGTTGTTTCATCAATACCTGATCGCTTGTTTCTGCTTGGTGTTGCTAGTATTCCTTTCTCTTTTTTTAAATATAATGCTTTTCTGACTTGATGATCTGTTGCTCCGAAAAACTTTTTGGTGTATTCAATTGTCCAATTTGGCTTTAATGTTAAAATTTGAACTTTTTCTGCAAATGATTGTAATTTAATAAATTTATTTTTTAGTTCTAACATAAGATCTTGCAAATCAGTGTTCTCATTTGCTTCCTTGCTTCCAAAGAGAGAGTCAGTAGTGACTTCTATACCTTTTGACACAAATGCAGTTGCCAAATTTTTTGCCACTTTTTCCATTTTCTTATTTGCATGATTTAATTTTTGTTGTTTTGATTTTCCAGAAGATTTAAATGGTGAAACACCACATGCAGTAAGAGAATTATCTAAACAAGATATTGTGTCATCTTCATAACTTGACAGTGATGCCGAAGAGTTTTCATTTTCTGATAAACTAGAAAAATGTTGTGGAGAGCTAAGAAACATTGACATTGTGGTTACTTTTTTCCAACACTCTCTGCACAACTTTTGACCTGGAATTAGCTGTAATTTTCCTTTGAATAAATTAGCAAGCTTTAATGTTATTGCATACTGACCTTGCCAATATTGTTTTCTTTTTTTGGTTTTAATGTGAATATTAAATGGATTTGAACAATTTTTTTGTTTACTTTCATAGCAAGAAAGATATTTACAGTAATGGTAAAAGCAAACTTTGTTGTCAGGTGAACTCATATCATCAAGATTGTCCATGTCCAAACCACATCTCCAAAGCAAAAGCTGTTGCTCCACATAAGATAACTCAGTTAGCCTTTTAAATCCTTTTTCTTTTTTGTACCAAGTTTTGTGGCAATCATTGCAGTTGGTAGTTTTTCCAATAAAACACAATTCTAACAAATCACTCATTATGTCTACTCTCTTATATAAAATAAACTGTAACTGATGCTTAACCTGCAGATCAAATTTTTAAAAAACTAGCAAGTAATAAAGAAATTATCTTTTAAAATCAATGTACAAGTAGCAGTTTAATTACTGTCATGATTAAACTATTAAAATAACTAACTCATTTGCTTTATAAAATCACAATCAACTATTTCAAGCTAGGATGATTAGCACATTATTGTGTTATAATATCTTTTGTGAGCTCACAATAATAATTATGAAAATTTTTAAATACTAAAAATTACTAATAGGTAAGCATACAGTTATGTTGATAAAATCACTTAGAAAAAAGTTCTATAATTGATTTTGCAAATACTAAATGCTGTTGAATTGCTTTACAAACTAGAAGTATTAAAAAAAAAATCTAATCAATCATGAGGATATTAGGGTCATTTAAAGTTCGGACTCTAATTTTAAGAATATATGGCATTTATCATACAAAGGAATTGATTTTTTGATGTTTTGATTGCATATTTGAATTCCTCACCCTTGAAAACATACAAATAGACACTTTTTTTAATCATTTTGAATAAAAAACAATGATTTTAAAGCAATTTAAAAAAATCATTTTGTGCTCTCTACTGCCAAAAGTGGAGAAAATGCAAAACTTCAAACAGTGATTACTCATAAACTATATAAGATAGAAAAAAAATTCAAACTGTTATTGAAATGACTACTGAAAATGTATCATATAAATAAAAACAAAGAAAATCTGTGAGATGGTGGTGTTCACCATTTGTTGTATTATAATGGAATGACCCTATAGTAAAATGCTTTTCCATGACGAATATGAAAAGGAATTTAACGGTGTCAAACAAAACCTAAAGGACCAGTGCTTTGTGCACTGCAGCTTTTGTAACTGTGATATTAATTTGGAAGCCATAGGAAAAGCAACTATTTCTGCACACGATGCAACTCAAAAACACAACAACTCTGCTTGAATAATTAAGTCAAACCAATCTGTAAAAAACTTTTTCATGAGTCAATCTGCACCAACTACTCTTGACTACAAAGCAGCTGCTGCCAAAGGTACCTGGGCTTTCCAGGTACCCAAAGGTTCTTCTCTTGTGGTTCACACACACTTTTTCATCAACCTACAAAAATATTCACTGTAATCCCTATTTTAAATCTTGATAAATTTCAGATTTACCTTCCTTCTATGCTTCTTTGTCTCTCATATCCTGCATTTTTAAATGCTTTAAAAGAATAATTCTTGCATTTGTAAATGCTTTGAAAGAATAATCCTTCAACAGCTAACCTTTTTTTTTTAAATTTAATTACATCCACAAGTTTGTGCAAGCTGGTTTCAGACAAACCTGGTGGATAAACTGAAGACAGTTTTATCTTCTCTTGCATTGAATTGCTGACTAATTCCATCAATCTAAACTGGACTCATGTACTGTCCTTGCCACAGTTGATATCAAGAAATTGCTTGATTCAGCCTGGCATACTGCTTTTCTTTCTAAATTTTGGATATATCCCTTTTTTTCCCCATTGCATTTTCAAGTCCTTTTTTTCCCCCACAGATTTCATGCTCTGGTTGTTTATCTACATGAATAAGTCCATAAATTCCCCATGTGGGGAAAAAAGGAACTTAATCCTAAATTTTTTTCAATTGGCCTTCTGCTTTGTTTTATTGAATTGATACAATTTTATCACTTAGATTGCTGTTCAAAGGTTCAAATCTGTAATACTCAGACCCCTCCTTTTTGAATTTGCAGAAATGTCACTCAGAGCTCAGTCCTTTTTTTATTTTTTACTAGCAATATCTCTGCCTCTATCTCTTTATCTGTGGAAATGTCTCTTTATGCAGATAATTTTGTTATATAAACTTCATCCCAAAAGTTTGAAAACTGTGGCTGCCTGTTTGTTCTCAATAAACTGGTGGAAGGGTTTTCTAAATGGTGTTTACCTCTTAACCATATAAAATGCAAGTCATATGTCTATAAATCCCTATCCATCACACCTTAAATTGAATTTCTTTCTCCTCTGCTATCTTTACTACTTCCATAGAGAAAATACACATATCTCAGGTAAAGTAATCACATATGGTCTGTTATTCACTCCAACTCCTCTCTTACACCTAAAAACACTCATCTCCCACCCCAATTACTTCTACCCACCAAACTCTTTCTTAAACTTTAAAAGGATTCTAAGACTTTTTCTATGTCTTTTTTTAACATCTCTATAAGCCTGTTAGCAGCATAGTCAAGCAGTTAAAGTACTAAGATTGTGATAGAAATAATGTTGGGTCAAAATCTACTCCAGCCACAATGTTGTGTCTTTAGGAAAGACATTTTATGGCACTTTTCCCAGCTTGGTGGTCTAGCGAAGCACTTCAAAATTCAGTCATATCTCTATTAATTTTAAGGAAACAGCAATATCTTGGCATCTCTGGAAGTAGGTCAGGGTAACTGCTTCCCTATGTATAAGGTCCTCCTCTGCTTTCCTTTGAGCCAGGAGGATAAATATAGAGATAAAATAAAATTAAAACCTCATACATGTCTCAGTGCTAGGACCTATCTATTCTTCAGGTACTAGAATGGTGCATATTTCATTTCTTGTCCTGTGACTAACAAACTGTCAACTTGTTCTCTGATTTTCAATCCATTCTATCAACTTTCTTTGTTCCTTTCTCATACTTATTGTTAAAATCTCTGACTTGACGCTCAAACTTTTCTCTACTTTCTAATCTAAATCAAAGAAAGTCCTTTTTCCATGCATACTTGGCCACTCCTCTATCAATGTCTATGATTTAGCAAATGCTCATTGCTAAATTTTGCTCCACAAATGACCTGTTTAGCAAACCACTCTCTATTTCTTTACAACAATTGTAGATGCAGTATTCAATCTGGTTTTCCAGCATTCAAGTCCTACTGGATTTTCTTAGAAGCTTCTCTTCCTGTCTTTGCTCGATGTGCCCTTTCTTATTTGCCTAAAAATGGGCAGGGCACCCTTCTCACTTCTTAGCTTCACAAAATTAGTCCAGGCGAAATTTTTTGTCCACCATCTTGTCTTTCTAAACAAAATTGAATAGTAGGAAAAAATTTTTTCCGACTCCACCTATTTAAAATTTTCCGACTTTAGAACATTTAAAAAACAACTCCAACTCCACCTTAAATGTGCAATTTTGACTTTGGAACCAAGAAGGCTTAATTTAGACTAAAACAAAGCTTTCAAAAACAACTTCAACTTCGATTCTGACTCCAACACACTTAAAAAACAACTCCAACTTATCCAAACCCAAAAAACAACTCCGACTCCTATCTAAAACAAACAAATCTGGCGAATCCGACTCCAACTCTACAACCCTGGTTTTAAATCACAGGACATTTTCTATCTCATGCTAGTCTGACCTGCTTTTAACTTTCTACACCTGGCCATCTTTGGTTGCTCCATCTCAATTATGAGCCTTGGTCTTGTCCTTGGTGGGGTTGCCCCTTACAACTCAATATAGTTAATCTGTGGCCCCTCCCTAGAAACAGATTGTAAAATTGACCACCACCACCAGGTATACAAGTCAAGTGTATATGCCAAGTATAAGTGTACTAAAATACACCTGCAAAAAATTTTTAAGATACAAATCTGTCATTGTTTTCTGAAAATCAACAACAATCTAGCAATAAAATGTTTTTCCTTACATTCAGGCCAGTTCATTAGTTTAAACGACATGAAATAAACAGATTACAGCTTAATCAAAACTATATTTATTTCAAGATACTTTGAGAAAAGTTATTCTTTTTCAAATTCTGAGTTTATTGGAAAAGACTTTGTTATTCTGAGACATTTTAACTTTTTACTGATAATTTTCAAGGTAAGAAAAAAAAGTTTAAAATAACTTTATAGATTTTTTGGGTCTCTTCAAGAAGGCACCATAAATGATTTTTTTAGTTTAATTAACCTGGAATCTTCCGTTCAGCAAAGGATGGAATAAAGAGGAAATCAAGAAAAAATGGACTCCCAAGAAGCAATAGTAAGCACTGAGGATCTGGGTTAGTTGCACGAAAAAAATCACCTACGGCGACTTCTTGGAGAGACTCGATTTTCGTACGCTACTTATAAACTACAGTGTTTTAATGTTTTCTACATAAATTCAAATTCGGCATGAAAGAAGACGAAATAGGAGTTTTTAATTATTATCAATGTTAAAATGCTTTAATAAAACATTGATACCAACCTTGTATCGCTTAGTCTTAAACCTTTTTCAGCTTATTACAGTACTAGCTAGTGACCTTTTTGCGATGGATGGATATAAAAAACTAAATTTTTTATCATACGTTGTAAACCTGGGCTACAATTACGTTAACAACAAAAAACAGCAACCTCTTTGCAAATTTTAAATAAACTCATTTGATTTGAACTGCGTAAACTGCAATTCTCTACTAAAAGCTTTCAATCAGATTCGGCTTACTAACAAAGCTTCACGAACAGCTGTAAAGGAATCACCAGTTACCAAACGACTAGCAGTAAGCATTCACAAGCTTAGTAACTATTATGACGTCATAAGACTTTTTGGCATTTACCACAATTTGACGAAAACTGGGCTACCGTAAATGTATCAACAATCTATTGTATTTTTAGCTGCATCCAAAAAATCTTTTAAAAATTTTCAAGGTTATCATTTCTTAAAGTAATTCTTTTCAAACTAATTGCTATAATTGTTTTTACCAAGATACCAAAAAACTTTCAGCAAACTTGATTTGAATTTTATTTGGCTACAACTAGCTTTTCCAATTTACCGGTTTTTTACCAAGATACCAAAAAACTTTCAGCAAACTTGATTTGAATTTTATTTGGCTACAACTAGCTTTTCCAATTTACCGGTTTTGATAAAAAATCCGAGGAAACGAGAAAAATCTAATCCGTTCCAAGATCCCAGAAAAAACTTAGAAATTTTAAATATAAAGCACGACTAACAAAACATTAAAAATCGGCAAGGCAATAAGCATTTTAAGCTTCAGTTACTACTTTTAACCGGTTTTAAAAAGTAAGCAAGCTGAAAATAATAGTTATTACGTCGCACAGTGCTTAACATAACTAGAACAGTCATTTTTTATTTTTGCATACAAAGTCAAATTCGCGAGAACAACTGAAGCAACATTATATTCTCAGTAATGCAACAATTTAGTCAATAAAAATGAAATTTATGAATAAATATCAGTGTTTCGCTACATTAAAAATTTTAGTCAAATTTAGAACTAAAAAAACGTAACAATATATGTTTTATAAAACAAATCTACTTATTTTTTCATAAAACAATTTTTTTTGCCAATGAACGAGAAATGCAAAAATGAAAAGTGTAAACAAAAAATGCAAAAAGAAACTTTACTCCGGAAATTTCGGAATTGGAATCGAAGCCGGAAAAACAAGTAAAAAAAAAGATCTACACTCGTATAAAAACCATGGATGGGGACTCGGACTCGGGACTCGTCAATTCGGTGCAATACGGTTGGAATTAGGACTTGGAATGGCCAAAAAAGTAGATTTAAAGGTTTCGCAGAGTATTGTTATAACTTACTTCTTTAGAAAAAAAATGCTTAACCTTAAATGAAACATAAAAGAGGGGTTAAAATATATTTTTTCTCTTATTATTCCTCTTCACTATTCTAAATTTTATTACTGTTACTTTCTCTGCTGTGGTCAAGGTCATCACTATTTCGTAATACCGAGTGTTCAACACAGCGGGGCGCAGCGAAAAGTCATTTTGTCAAGAGGGCATCACATTCAAAAAAAGATTTTACAGAGTTGTTTTACAGTGTGGCTCTTTCGTATCGCGACCGTTTTTACGGCAAAAATCTAGTAATGACGAAAAAAAGTCATTACTTCGGATCAGAGTCCAAAATCTTCATTTTTGTCCCGAATTTCTGGTGAAGACTTAAAAAAAGATCACGTGATCCCTACTTTTGTCCTAAATTTAAGTTACAGACCAAAACCAAACACTTTTAGTCGAATCCATAATTTAACCAATACTTTTAATCGAGTTCATGACCTTCAATTGATCTGATATTTTAGTCGAGTTTCTATGACGGTAAGGGAAAACCTGAACCAAAATTTCTGTAACCGCGGCTGTACCGAGTGTACCGTCCTTTTTTGAAAAGTGCAGGGAGCAAAAAAGCTTGGGGGCGATCGCCCCCTGCCTTCCCGCTTCTCTGGCGTTTAACAGGCTACTTGTACAGAACAAAAATATTGCAAGTTGAATTTTTTGCTATTTATGCCAGTTCGTAACTGGCTTTTTCTACAATACAGAAGTCAAGGAATATTTTTTAATATTAGACAAGAATGCGGACTCCGACACAAACTTGTCATTTTATTCCGGAGTTGGACTTGCTTTAAAATTTTGACAAATTCGTATCCCTGATAAAAACTACTTTTGATCTTTTTTGAATTACTGGTACCGGTAGTGAAAATCTTTTTTGTTTTCTGCTGCCCCGATTTAGTGGCACTAAAGTTTTTTGTTAGGGGGGGGGGCAAAATTCAAAACAAAGGCACCTTATGTTTTAAAAAAGCATCTTATTTTCAAAAAAAGGTTTAACAAAATTGCCACTTTGTATTGTGACCGTTTTCAGTGAAAAAATTTAGTGACGACTAAAAGAAAGGGTTATCACTTTTCTTCAATGTCCAAATTCTATATT
Source organism: Diplosoma virens (assembly GCA_963680785.1). NCBI lineage: Eukaryota > Metazoa > Chordata > Ascidiacea > Aplousobranchia > Didemnidae > Diplosoma > Diplosoma virens. The sequence continues at coordinate 19,466,139 of OY796893.1, forward strand.
TTCGTTCCAAAAATGTTGTGATCTCTAAAAAAAATGGCCATCAGTTTTGTCAAACCGATGATCACTACTTTCGTTCTAAAGTTAAGATGCAGACAAAAATCAAAATGGAGTCCATGGTCCCTACTTTTGTCCTGAATTTAACGTGCAGACAAGGGCAGGGAAAATTTGAAGAGATCAAAAAGGCGCAGGGGGAAAATTCCTCCTGCCTTCCCGCTTTCGCCGCCCCGGCTACAATTGTAGTTTTGTCAGAGACCTCTTTGTTATGTATACCACACCAGGCCTTCTCAAGTGGTAAAATTTTTGAAAATTTATATGCCAGAAAAACATCAGAGAAATTAGGGGGATGGCCGTGTCTGTGGGGATGGGTTTGAGCTACAACATTCTCATATACTTTTTATTGTACATGAAGTATTGGTTAGCCGAAACAGATACTCAGAAGTCACTACTACATAGCATTAAGTGGATAGTTTTTGATCATTTGTTGTTTTATGTTGTTTATAGATAATATCATTTCAAATGTTAGATCAAAGTTATTTCCATACAGCGCAATTTTCGAGTATTGAGCATAAAAAACGGTTTATCGATTATAACTTTTTTTCTTGTGGAAATAGACAAAAACTTTCTCTTAGCACATATAGAAACATGATAATTATGCAAATTTTGAGCCATAAATTATGCCTCTACAATAAGCGGTTACCGAGTTACGACATTTTTTGTCAATTTTACCCCCCAAAAACACATTTTGGGGGGTTGCTAGCCCCCCAAAGGTAGCAACTCGCCAAAACCAATTTTTTTTGAAGTTTTAGCCTATTTGGCAGGATTTAAGAACTACACTTTTTTCAAATTTTTTTTTCACTCCACCCTAATAGCTATTAGGGTGGAGTGAAAAATTTTGGAGAAGGAAGTGAAAATATTTTTGTGTGAAAATATTTTTGAAAATATTTTTTTTTTTGAAATTGGAAAAAGTGTAGTTCTAGAAACCTGCCAAACAGGTAAAATCTACGAAAAAATTGGTTTTGGCGAGTTGCTACCTTTGGGGGGCTAGCAACCCCCACAAAATGTGTTTTGAGGGGTAAAATTTCCTAAAAATGTCGTAACTCAGTAACCGCTTATCGTAGAGGCATGATTTATGGCTCAAAATTTGCAGAATCATCATGTTTCTATATGTGCTAGGAGAGAGTTTTTTTCTATTTTCACTAGAAAAAAAGTTATGATAGAAAAACTGTTTAATAAGTTTGTTTGTTTGTACTTAGGAGAAAGGCAGGTGAGTTGATACACCTCCTCCCTAGAAGTTTCAAAAACATTTGTTAATAAAATACCGCTTCTTAGCGGTGTAAAAGAAGAAAAAATTATCTTTGGCAACGATGTCGTGTTGATACAGGCGGAAAAACTTATTCAAATTTTGATTTGAAAAATTTTTCTTGGTTTGAGTGAATTTTTTAGTTTATCTTTATGAAAGTTTAAAGACTCGGTGGAATATTTTTAGCAAATGAAAATACTACAGATCTTAAGCATGGTAAATCAAGTTTTGAAAAATATATTGGCTGTTTTTTAACACTCTCTGATAAAGCCAAATTAAGTTGCTTTTTACTAATTTTTGAAGTAGGGTGAGTTGATACACTGGTAAAAGGTCAGTTGATACACGTCACAACAATTACAACCCTTAGATAAATCAGTATTTGGGCCTTTTAAAGCAAGCTATTGTAGAGCAATGGACTACTGGATGCTTAGCAATCCTGGCAAAAATGTTACAATATATGAAATTCCTGCACTGGTAAAAAAAGCTCAACTTGCTGCAATGACTCCGAAAAATATTTTGTCTGGATTTGAATGTACGGGCACCTGGCCGTTTAATAGGGAAATTTTTACTGAACTAGACTTTGCACCTGCTGCAGTGACTGATCGTCTTCTCAGCACAGATACTGAGATCCAGAGTAATCGTCGTCGTCGTCGTTTGAAGGGTATCCACTCCAGGTCAGACACAAACAGGACTGGGGCCGAGGGTTTATCCTTTTACTACCCCAAACTGCTGTACTGCCTGCATCAGATGCTGGCAGTAATGTCATTGAGCCAGCATCGAGTTTCGTCATCCAAAACCGTCAGACCTAGTGCTCCATGTGGTGCCCGATGTATAGGGCACGCTGTTAATACATGGTCTGCGGTTTGTTCAGAGGCGCCACACTCGCAATTCGGTGAAGGAGCGAGACCCCAGAGTAATGAATTTATCCAGAGTAATGAATTTCAGCAACAAAGTCAAATTGTAAAACCTTATAGCTCTTCTCAAATATATTCTTCTACATCAAATTTTTCTGAGCATTCTGCTGCTCCAACACCAGAAGTAGATCAATATGTCTCGCCAAGAGAAATCCATGATATTCCAAAAGCAGCACTAAGAAAAGCAACAAACTCCAGAAAAAGGAAGACAACACGAATTCTGACTGCGACGCCCGTGAGAGATAGCATTGCTGTACTAAAAACAGAAACAGAAAAGAAAAATATTTCTCAGACAAAGAAGGCTAAGAAAAAACTTTTTTATGAAAAAAAAGCAACAAAGTCGCTAATTGAAATCTCTTCTGAAGAAGAAAATATAGAGATTCACTATGATGATAATTCCGATTTTTCAATGGACAAAAATATTGTTGAAGGAGATTATGTTATTATGAATGTCAGGGGTAGATCAAGAGTGGTTCAATATATTGCTAGAGTCGATGAAATGGATGTCAATGAATATGAAGGAGTTTTTTTACAAAAACTTTCTGGATGCATTACACACCATGAAACCATCACATTTATTGTAAATGAAAATGATTGTGCTTCATTTGTGTCAGATGACGTTGTGTTTAAACTGCCACCCCCAAATGTAGTTGGTGGGACTTCTAGAAGAGCTAATCAGCTCCGATTTAATTAAGACTTTACAAAATGGGACTTGAGCTACTGAGCCTAGTTTTGTGTGTATTTACTGTGTATTGGGTTGCTTGTTTCAGTTTTTTCTTGCAATAGCGCAATTTGTTTTTTGGTCTTGCATAATTTACAATTGTACAAACTGCCTGATATTGCAATATCTTGGATGTCTCCTTACCTTAAGTAATACGTTTGCTGTTGTCAATGCGATATACTCATATAAAACACTAAAAACACAAATCTGTAAGCAATTACAAAATAATACAGCTGGCAGAGAGAAGCATTTGTTTGTCATGTAATACTATAAAACCCTTATGGTCATTTGCTGAACACATAATTGTAAGTAAGACTCAGGGACCTGTATTATAATGCTTATCTTTGTACTTGCTAAATAAATCTGTAATTATTGGAAAACATAAAATTATCTTAAACTTTCTCCACTCCATCAAAAACATAAAATTACCTTAAACTTCATGGTGTATCAAATGACCTTCTCTGTATCAACTGACCCTCCACAGTGTATCAACTGACCCGCTTGTGCAGGTCAGTTGATACACTTAAGTGAACAATTTTAAATGGCTGTCATTCCTTTTGTCATTGAGCTGCAAATCAGATACTCATCCAATTTATAGGCAAGTATTTACAGCTACTTTGGTGAAAATTTCAGTAACAAATTTAAAATACTTTTCACAAAAATTCAAAATATGTAAAAAGTGTATCAACTCACCTGCCCTTCCCCTAACTAATAGTTATCTGAAAAGTTATTATTATTTTTTGCAGGTATATTGTTAAGTAATTGTGTAAATCAAAGCTTTGGCCAAACTGCGAAGTAGTAAAACATGAAAAGACGGAGTTCAACTTCTGTAAAGAAGATTTTACATAGTGGACACACTTTCTCTACCCGTGATAGTTTTCCACCAGAAGTATTGCCTACCAAGCGACATGTAATAGAACGCATTCTTCATTTGAAAAACTTTCGAACCTTCAATGCTGCAAATGACATTGCCAGAGAAATTTATGACAGATGGGTATGGTGCAACGTATATCCCATTCATCTGTACACCATTTCGAAAAAAGTTTAAAGTTTTGTGAATTGTTTCAGTGCACTTGATCGCTGGTCAAAGAAAAAACGAGGAGAAGCATTTTTACAAAAGGAAAAAGAGTTTATGTCAACTATTAATGAAATATTTGATGTTTTTTGTGCTGACGATAAGCAGCGCAAAATTTTGGAGAAACAACATGGTTTGAAAATGACAGATGATGATTATGCTTTTTATAAAGATCAAACTAGTAAGCGAGTTGGAAAATGTGTGGATACTGTGGTTCCTTCAACGTCAGCTGACATACAGGTTTTGAGGCGCTCTCGACCCTTACAACCTCATCCAGAACCATCAACATGTTCTTCCGTTACATCAGTGCCTGAGTCAACTTTGGATTATCTATCACATTCTAGTTCAACCAACACAGACCAAACGCAATCTTCTGCTGCTTCTGAATTTGTTTCTCAATCAATGCCATATGAAAATCAGAATCGAATGATTTGGTCAAACCTTGCAAGGATGAGTGAGCGTTTTCAGATATCCGACAGAGCTGCTGCTGCGATCGCTAATAGTGTGATGCAAGATTTGGGTCTAATTACTGATGATGACAAGACATACGTTATTGATCGTAACAAGCTTCGAAGAGAGCGAGAACGATGCCGTGCTGAAATTAGGAAAAAGGAGCAAGAAAATTTCAAGTTAGTGAATGCCATATACTTTGATGGGCGCAAAGATGCAACACAGGTCACCATGCAAGGGCCAAATGACAAGTTTTACAGGTCTGTGCAACTTGAAGATCACTATACAATGGTTGGGCAGCCTGGTGAATACTATCTTTCTCATTTTTCCACAGAGGGTGGCAAAGGAAGAACCATAGCACAAAAGATCTTCAACACCATTGCCAACACCGAATTACATGACAAGCTTACAGTAGTTGGCACTGATGGAACTGCAGCAATGACAGGCAAGTTCAATGGTTGCATTCGTAAGTTGGAAGAACTATTGAACAAGCTACTACAATGGGTAATTTGCCTACTACATACCAATAAACTACCCTTGCGCCATGTCTTTACTATGCTTGATGGAACCACCAATAGTCCTGACACATTTGCAGGACCAATTGGGAAGTGTTTAACTGGAGATGTTTCAAGTTGGCCTGTTGCTGCTAATTTTAAATCAATTTCAAACCCTCAGTTTGTACAGTTGCCAGAATCAGTTGTTAATGATCTGAGTATTGATCAATACTATGCTTACAAGATATGTTCAGCAATAATCATGGGAGTTGTCGACAGCGACTTGCAATATTTAAAAGTAGGTCCCATTGTGCATTCACGCTGGCTAACTCTGGGCTGTCGAATCCTCAGATATTATGTTTCGGTGGATGAACCCTCCTCAAACTTGGAAACTCTGACGAAGTTTTGTCTTCAAGTTTACTTTCCAAGTTGGTTTGAAATTAAGTTAAATAGTCAACTAACTTGCGGATCTAGAAATTTTTTCAACTTGGTCCAACGAATTCTTCAGGTGCCTGACGAAGCTGTTCGGAAAACTGCTCTAAAAGTTGTGCAACGAAATGCATTTTTCGCACACCAGGAAAATGTTTTGATCGCCATGTTGGGTGACAACGATGAGGAGATACGAATGCGAGGAGTGAACAAAGTGCTTTCGATTCGTGGAAACTTGCCATCAACGGTTTCATTTGATAATCATGACTTGGTTGACAGTCGCAGTGAAGAATATTCTTTGGAAGGAGCAAAATATTATGATACCGCCTCAACTGTACGGCTGTTTGAACCGCCCACACTGGATATAACAGTGAACTCGTACTACAAGATGGTGAATTTAACATCTTGCCATCAGCAGCCTCCGGTAATTGAACATTTAACTGATTTAGATATTGAACAATGACGGATAAGACCACTGCAGCTCGACCACCCATGTCACAACCAATGTGTAGAGTGCCATGTCAAAATGGTAACAGAGGCCGCAGCACAAGTTGAAGGATTTGAGCGAAGAGATGGGTTGATTCGCCAGAAGATTAAATCTCAAAAACTTTTGAAAAAATTTGACACTAAAGTGCAATTCTGATGCGCTTCATTTTGCATAGGGTATTTGGTGTACTCTAACTTGCTTTCTTATTTTTCTCTCACTCCTTTGGTAAAACAACCCAATATCAGCATCAACAGTTCGAAAGTAATGAGATGTAACAGATTTTCTTTAAATTACTGAAATACTAAACATTTTATGGGCAGTTAAGCTAGCACGTTCTGTACCTTATGAGTAGGCCTATTTAGGTACTTTGTCTGGTGACCAAAGTTATCCCAAATCATCTTGTTAATATTGTGATTGTCATAATTAGTCCTTATCAGTTAGACATATATCATTTCAAATGTTAGATCAAGGTTATTTCCATACAGCGCAATTTTCGAGTACTGAGCATAAAAAACGGTTTATCGATTATAACTTTTTTTCTTGTGGAAATAGACAAAACTTTCTCTTAGCACATATAGAAACATGATAATTATGCAAATTTTGAGCCATAAATCATGCCTCTACGATAAGCGGTTACCGAGTTACGACATTTTTTGTCAATTTTACCCCCCAAAAACACATTTTGGGGGGTTGCTAGCCCCCCAAAGGTAGCAACTCGCCAAAACCAATTTTTTTTGAAGTTTTAGCCTATTTGGCAGGATTTAAGAACTACACTTTTTTCAAATTTTTTTTTCACTCCACCCTAATAGATATCTCTGTATTAATTTTCCCAATTTTATTCTTATCTAAAAAAAAGGAACAGTAACGTGACCAACACTACAATTACAAGATCAGCAATTAGAATTTGTTAAACAGTATTTTAAACAAAAAGAAGATCGAATCAAAAGTAATATAAAATAATTTTCTATGATATTTAAAAAAATTAAGAACATTTTTTTTAGAATGTGTTTAAACCAGAGCAATACTATGTGTAAAAAATCGACCATTAGCTTAATTTATAGTGCTACTTTTTACATATGCTAATCAAACAATACTATTTGAAAAAAAATCGACTATTAGCCTACATCTATGCTACTTTATATCTGAATATACAAATGATGGCAAAAATAATCCATGTTAGTTTTATCATCATCAGTATGTTCAGGTATCGGTAATCTTTCCTGCATTACAAGCCGGTTTAAGACTGCCCTTATCTTGCGGACTGGTCCTCAATAAAAAGTTACTTAATATTGCAGATTTCTTCTAATTTCTTCTCACTGCATTTTTTGTTACTAAAACTACATCTATTAGAAAAAGTACAGCTTGAGAGGATGAAAATTAATCTGCGGCGCTGGTGCAAGTTATGCGTAAGAACATGATAAAACAACTTGTAAGAAATCGATAACATTACTACCAAATCGCTACGTAGCTTAAATTGTTTTGCGTCACCGAGTAAACTGTATTGTAATCGTAATTGATTGATAGGGTTTGTTTCTAGATGAAAACAACTGAAACAGCACAAGTCCTAAAATTGCGACTAGAACAAGTAACAGAACAATTGGAAATGGTGACTGCTGAAAACGAAACTTTAAAAAGCGAACTCAATTTTAAAGAAAACATATTAAGCAATGCACAATTAACCATCAATCGTTGGAAAAAATATTCAACATGTTTAGAAAAGGATTTACACGAGATCAAGTGTACTTTTCAACATCTTCGTCAGCAAAACGACAACCAAAAATATCAATTTGATTATCACTTTTCGAAATCAAAACCAACAAACAATTCCGGGCACAATTACTATTCAAATTTTTACGATGAAATTGGAGGAAACTATCAACAGCAAAACCAACATTACTTTTACTATGATTACCCAAAGTATCACCAACCAAACTTTTATTATGTCGGCGACAACAAAATTAATCAGGCAAAAGTATGTAAAATATATATTTATCGGCAGTGAGAGCGAATGGTTAAGAGCCCAGTGTAGACGTTGTTAATGAAGTCTTCTAAGCTCATCAATAATAGACTGACATTGTCCACGAATTAAATCAACTTTATATTTTATTAACATTGATAATGTCTATCTGATCACATTATTCCCAAAAAGAAGGAGAGCCAAAGCACATTTTCATTTTATCCACAAAACGAGACAAAGAAGAAAAGGTTTTGTAAAGGCGGGTTGCCAAAATATATAATTTAAATACTGTATGAACCTATTAAGTGTGTAGTGGGATACTATCCCGCTACAGATTTCCCCACCGACCAAATTTATGCAACATTCAATGTACATAAAAATATCAATTTGCATGACTGTAGACATATTTTGCATATATAACAAAGTAAACTGATCAACATAATATGTTTTTTGAAAATTATTTGAGATATTAAAACACTTTAGCGAAATTTTTTTACTCTATAATATGTACAGCAAACTGGAAAAGGACATGAGAACATATGCATGTTAATCTACAAAATGACTATAAAGATTATTATAATTGTCCTTCAACCAAAATGAAGAGGTACATAAAGTACAAAAACATAAAATAAGCAAAGCAAGTTGACAATGTATTAAAGATGGTGTAGCACATAAGCAGTTGCAGTCTATACCACTAAATAGTCAATTATTTCTTGATGGTGATGCAAGAAATACAAAATAAACAATAAGAGTATATGATAAGGTGCATAGCACAAATATAATCACATAGTCTATAATTGACAGTTTATTAATAATGTAGTCATGTCAGTTTACAATGATGATGCACAGAAAATAGAGTAAAGAAAATAGCAAGTTAAATCTGGTCAAACTATATAATCTCTAAGTCTACAGGGTAAATTGATAGATCTACGAGGTCGAGAATAGGTAATGACATCTTCATTTGTAGGGTCATTGCATGAAGAATTAGTAATTCGCACAAAGCCAGGTTTGACATTATTTATGCTAACGGAAACAATTTTGCCTCTTTTTATAACTTTGAAAGTATGGTTGTTTCAAGTTACAACTTCAAAAGGACAAGAATATGCAGGAGTAAAATTGGGATAAATTGGGTCATCTTTAATAAAGACATTAGAGTAAGTATTTAAAGTGTTAGGCAAGTGAACAGGATCAGATTGTTGGATTCTTGTGGAAATTGGTTGTAAAGAAACAGCAAAAAGTCTCATACTGTCAATAAGTTCAGAAGCTGAAGGAGTATGAGTTGAAGCAGAAGGAATAAATAGGTCACATGGAAGTCTGAGACATTGACCATAAAGTAATTCAAAAGGACTGGCCTTTAAATCTTCTTTAATTTGAGAATTCAGGGATAAAATAATGATAGACAGATGTTTGGCTGTAAGAGCAGTCTTAACAGTTTTGATGGCTCTCTCAGCCAAGCCATTGGATGCAGGGTATCAAACACTGCTGATTTTATGTACAGTACCCATAAATTGGCAATACTGCTTAAAAGAATATGAAGTAAATTGACATCCAGAATTTGTATGTATCTTGGCAGGTACACCAAAATATTGCATGTAAAAGTTTAAGCTTTGTATGACAGAAGTGGTGGTTTGGTCAGGCATAGGAAATGCCTCTATCCAACGTGTAAAAGGGTCAATACACAGAAGATATAAGAAAAGCCATTAGAAAGAGGAAAGGGGCCAGCAATATCACAGTTGATTCTTTCAAAACGACTATTAGGCATGGTTATGGAAAGTTTGGCAAAAACAACATGGCATGTGGTCTTTGATCGTTGGCAGCCCACACAAGAACAAACAAAATCACTCACTTTAGCTCTCATATTTTTAAATACAAACCGTGATTTAATAAGATGATGTGTGGCATTGATGCCTGGATGGTTAAGAGAATGATAATGTTTAATTATTTGTTCCTCTAAAAAAGGTGGCAGAAGTATGAGGTATTTCCAAACTGGTGTCAACAAGAAAGGGAAATGAAGAATTAGGGATAGCGATTTCACTTAATTTAATTTGAGAGTTGAAAGGAAAGTTAAAAATGTCTGTATTAATATGTGGTTGCTGGGCAAGGGCAAATTCACCAAATGTAATTGGAAGATTATGCTCTTCAAAAATGTGATATACAGTCAAACAAGATAAACAATCAGCAGCCTCATTTTCCTTACATGGTAGATAACAGGGTGCAATCAAATTGAGAAATGTAAGATAATTGTCTGACTTGTTTTGATGTATGTTTTTCAGATGGCTTTTTAAAAACTGTTAACTAGGGCTTTATTGTCAGTATATACAGAAAAAGATTTATCCAAAAGAATGTACTCAAAATATTTAATGGCAGAATAGACACTGAGAAGCTCAAGATCGAATGTAGAGTAATGGCATTGTACATCTGACACAGTTTTAGAAAAATATCGTAGTATTTCAGCATTATCATCTACTTTTTGCTCCAATAGCAACATTAGAGGCATCTGTGCAAAGTGAAAAAAAGCATTATCAGAAGGATGAGCAAGGCAAGCAATATTAGCTAAAGTTTGTTTGATATCAATAAATGCTTGCTTAGCCTCATGATCTAATGTAATTTTTATTGCATTAGTAACATTGCCTTTGAGATAGGCTGTTAAAGGTGCCAAAATACCAGCAGCATTCGGTATGAATTTACGCTGGTAGTTAATAAGGCCAAGAGTTTGTCAAAGTTCTTTTATAGTTGTGGGTTCTGGAAGTTGCTGTATAGCTTTAACTTTTTCTTGTGAGGCTGTAATACCTTTGGCAGACAAAGTATATCCTAATGCAGTAATTTCTGTTAAACCAATTAAGCATTCATTTGAGCTTTAATGAATATGCATTCAGAGGATTGGCTATTTGTGTAAGTGAATTTTATGTTGCTCTTCATTCTTACGAAAGACAAGAATACCATCAACGTAGCAAAAACAAAAGGAATCTGTACCATGCATAACATGATTTATAAATTTTTGAAAGCTACTGCTGGCATAAGTTAAGCCCTGAGGTAATTTTTTGTATTCAAAATTTCCACAATTGGTGCTAAATGCTGTATATTTTCTATCAGATGGTCTTACATCAAGTTGCCAGAATACATTTTTGAGATCAAGAGAAGATTGTAGCACCACAAATATGTTGTGTGAGGTCACTGATTCTGGGAAGTGGATAATTTTGCTTTTTAGTTCTTGAATTTAATATTCCATAGTCATGCACAAGGTGAAAAGTTCCATCTTTCTTTTTTACTAAATGAACAGGTGAAGCCCAAGGGCTGCAGGAAGGTCAAATTATTTTTCGTTCTAATAAATCATCTAAAATGACATCAAGAGCATTTGCTTTTTCTAAATTTAATCTTCTAGGGCGAAAAGCAAAAGGAGGACCTTCTGCTTCAAGAATACGTTCACAGGGGTTTTTGTTGATAATAGGTATTTAAAGAAGTGAGGTCAAGGAAAAGATTGAATATATCTTTATATGAACAAAAGTGTAATCAATGGTCTGTAATAGTGGCAATAAATTATGATCAGAAGAATGTTGAATATTAATAGATTTAAAGAAAGCATTATAATAAAGTGGTATTTACAAAGAAAGTGTAAACCAAGAATTGGATTTTTAACATTGGCCAGGGTAAAGTGATGTGAAAAGTGTGAATTGGGAAAGTTATCAAATTGAAATATAACATCAATAACACCATTTTAACAAAGTGGCTGACCATCAGCTGTAAACAACTGGGAATCAATATTAAAATTAGTAAAATAAGGAAATTTTGAGGAAGGTACCAAAGATTTCAGACTAGCTGTATCAACAATAAATTGAAGATTATTATGAGTGCCATTCAACCATGTAAAAGAATTGTTGTTAATTGGTGATGTATCAGCAATATTAATAATGTTAATGGACATGGCTGATTTGGTATTCAAGTTGATACACCGCCTTGGAAGTTTAAAGGCTTTTTGAAAGTTTGGTAATATCTGCAACCAGGTGCACAATATTTAGCATTGGTTGAGTAATGATGGTGGTAGAAACATTGTCAATTGTATAGCTCAGTTCTTCTTGGTAGATTACGATGAGGCCCAGCTGGGGAATGAGATGAGTAATTATAAGTAGAATGAAAAAGAGTATGTGGAGATGGTAAATTATTTTGAGAAGAGGAAAGTAAGGCATTGTTTAAAAAAGAGTTAGATTGAGTAGATATTGGACTGTTACTCTGTCGTAATGTAGCTAATTCCAATTTGACTGCATTGAGCTCTTTAATAATAGATAAAGCATTGTCAGAACTAGTTTGAGAAGGTTGTACATTATGTTTTGTGTGGGTGATAGAAGTAGCTATTTTGGCAATCTCTTCCAACTGTGAGATTCAAATGCTGCAAGTATAGATTGTACATGAGTGGGCAATCTATTTAGAAATTACATTTTTAAAAACCAAGCAATTGTAGCACCATTAATATTGTAAGTGCCCATAATTTTCTTTAAGTCTTGCAAAAGCAGAGTTGGAGTTCAATCTCCCAAAGGAGGTAAATTTCTTAGAAGACTAAATTTGGTGTGCAATGGTACATTATAAGCATTAATTAAAGCTTGTTTCAAAACAGCAAAACTTCTTACAGAATGATTTAGTTGTAAAGATATTATATGAAATTGTCCAGGTGACAAACATTTAATTAATTCAAAATATAATTGTTCATCATTCAAATTTTTGTTAAAGTAATAGGCATCAAATTACAAAAAAATATTTCAACATTATCTGGATCAAATTGTAGTTGTGGAACAGTATGAACAATAATTGGTTGGGTAGGGTTAACATTTCAGAGTAATTGAAGAGTTGAAGAGGTAGGTGGAAGAACTGAAGAGGAAGTGGTTTGAAAATGGACCTCAGATGCAGTAGTCCTGGATGATTCTAGGTTTATGTTGTTAGCAATATTAACATCAATATTACTTTGTGTAGATTGTTCCATGGCAGAACGCAAAAAATAACGATTAAGAGATGTACTCATAAAATCATTTAAGTATAAACATATAATAACATATAAAGCAAAATAGTACTTCAAGTACATCGGAATGTAAGCCTTATTATTGATTCGTCCGGTTGTTGACTTTGTTATTATTTCGTCGGGTTGTGACGTTGTTAGTCGGGATCACGTCGGGGTCACCAATTGTAGACGTTGTTAATGAAGTTTTCTAAGCTCATCAATAATAGACTGACATTGTCCACAAATTAAATCAACTTTATATTTTATTAACATTGATGATGATGATCACATTCAATTATTCCCAAAAACAGAGAGAACCAAACCACATTTTCATTTTATTCACAAAACGAGACAAAGAAAAAAAGGTTTTGTAAAAGCGAGTTGCCAAAATATATAATTTAAATACTGTATGAACCAATTAAGTGTGTAGTGAGATACTATCCCGCTACACCAGTGATTGTGATCGATGGTTTCGGTTCAAAACCTACTCGCGCCATTCTTTTGTATCCTCGGAAAAGACACCTTCTAATAGCAAAAACTAAAAACCAAAATAAAAATTGGTTGAAGAAAATGTCGTAAGCTTTCACTTCTCCCGCTGAGCTCGAAATTGCTCTAAATTCAAAATGAACCATTAAATGTATGCAGATTCGAATAGTACCATACATAATAAGCGCATGAATGCAGGAAATTGAATGCACTAAAATGAAGCCCACTGTACAAAAAAAAAATTGACATTGCAGTGATAACATGTGAATAAAATTGTATTTTTTTTGATACCTAATTAAAATACTTTTATGAAGTCATATGTTTAATAATGGTGATAAATGGATCAGTAATCGTCGTCGTCGTTTGAAGAGGTATCCACTCCAGGTCAGACACAAACAGGACTGGGGCCGAGGGTTTATCCTTTTACTACCCCAGACTGCTGCACTGCCTGGATCAGATGCTGGCAGTGATGTTATTAAGCCAGCATCGAGTTTCGTCATCCAAAACCGTCAGACCTCGTGCTCCATGTGGTGCCCGATGTATGGGGCACGCTGTTAGTACATGGTCTGCGGTTTGCTCTGAGGCGCCACACTCGCAATTCGGTGAAGAAGCGAGACCCCATTTGTGCATGGACAAATGGAATCGCCCAACACCAGTTCGCAGGCGGTTGAGCTTAACCCAAGCTGCTCGGGGTAAGCCCATCCCAACAGGCCTGACACTGGTCCCGGGCACAAAAGCACGGAGCCTGGAAGCACCTTCACAGTACTCCGCGTTCCATTTAAGATTTGTCCATTCAGAGGCGCGGACGCCAAGTCTGGCAAGGTTGTCCAAAAGATTCCGCGCACTTGGCACAAACGGGCGTCTGGATCTTAGTCTCACTTGGTGAGTATCTGAGGACCCACTTAACAGACCATGCAAGATATGATCGGGGTCCAGAGATCCACGGTGAGCCAAGGAGAGTGTCGCTCCCATTCGGCGAAGCTCAGCTGGCTGGATGCCTGAGAGTATAGATAGGTGGTCCGTTGGAGTGGGACGCAGGCATCCAGTAACTATGCGCAAGGCGTCATTCAAGACATTGTCAATGAGACGAGTGTGAGCACTGCGACACCCGACTGGCGCACAGTACTCAGCTGTTGAGTAGACTAGAGACAAGGTAGCTATGCGTAGTGTTTTAGCACCAGCACCCCATCCCGAGCCCACGAGTCGCCTCAGCAGTGTGACGCGCGATGATAGTTTTTTGCGCAATGCCACTAAATGGTGACGAAACGTGAGCGATCTGTCCTGTTTTACCCCAAGATAAGTAGGGTTGGACAGAACGGTAAAAGTCTACTATTGTTGTAGACCTTTAGCTCACGTTTGGTCTCTCGATTGTTTAAATGAAAGGCTGTCGTCACCATTTTAGTGTGACTGAGCTTCAACCTCCAAGTCTGGAGATACGCTGACAGTGTGGACATGTCTTGGCTTAATGTCCCCTCCAAGTCCTTCCAGTTTCCAGAAGAGTGCAACAATGCTAAATCATCAGCATAAGCAAACTTTCTGGAAATCATGGAAGGAAGATCGTACGTATAGATGTTAAATAGGAGGGGAGCCAAGACCGATCCCTGAGGAACGCCGTTTTTAAGACGGCGTAGCCTGCTTTGCTTGCTGTCACCGGTGGTAAGGGTGAAACTTCGATTTCGGACAAGCTCCATGATCATTTTGACCATGTGCTTATCCGGAAGTAGTCTCAGCAGCTTGCAGGTAAGGCCACGGTGCCAGACAGTGTCATAAGCAGCTGTCAGAACGACAAATACGGCACCGGCCTTCTTTTTAGCCTCGAAAGAATCCTCGATGTTCTGGGTTAGCAGAACAACTTGACCTACGGTTGACTTTCCGCGTCGGAACCCAGCCTGCTCTTTAGGGAGCAGTGGATCGATTAATGGTTCAACGCGGGCGTAGATAAGCCTCTCGAGGATCTTGTAGGGGACACAGAGCAGAGATATCGGTCGATAACTCTTTGGGTCCCCCACTGGCTTTGCTGGTTTGGGGATCGCGACCACAAGCGCTCTTCTCCAGATCTTGGGAATTTTGAGTCGGCCCAAACAGGAAAAAAGGAAGTCACGTAACCAGGACTTCAAAGCAGCTCCAGCATGGAGTATAAGCTCGGGGCAGATGGAATCAGGTCCCGGAGCTTTACCTGGTTTTAAATGTTGGAGGGCAGCAGCAAATTCTCTCTGTGAGAAATTGTCAGAGATATTTACTGCGTCTGGTGTTGCGGCGCTCCAAAGGTCAGACACTCCTTGAAAGACAAGTCGAGATGACTTGCGATCAACAGCCTCGTATTTCCCATTTTTAACCAGATGAGATGCAATAGCATCGGCTGAAACGAGACAGTGACGAGGAGAGTGTCGTGATCTACCAGTAAGGTTGTTCAAAATACTCCACGCTTTTCGACTAGAGTGTGAGAAGTCAATGTTCCGAACTGCCTCGGACCATCGATCCCTCCGCTTTCTGTCAAGCTTGGCAAGCAGAGCTGTAGCAGCCAAACTTGAGTCGTCTCCCTGAGGAGACTGCAGAAAGGTTTTATAGAGGGATTCACACTCTGCATCCCAACACGGAATATAATTATTTCGATACCCGCGTGGGATAGTCTTTTTGGCTGCTTTCTTAATGGTGTTACAGAAGTCCTGGTAAGCCGCATCCACATCAAGTGTATCAGGCGGCAACAAAGTCTTTGCGAATTTATTCGTCAAAACAATGTAGTGACTCCATTTGGCCTTGCGGAAGTTCCATCGCTTAACAGGCATGCTTGGCACTGCCATAGCAAACCTTGGTGGTGTAATAAGCGAAGGTCGATGTTGTGACCTGGGAAACTTCTCAAGGACACGTCTATCCGGTAAGCGACTGTTTGGACCTACGCTAGCGAAAGCTAGATCTGGATTGGTGCCAGTGTTCCAGCGGCCGGAATAAAAACTGGCAGCGTTCTTGGCATTATATAGGAGGGCAAGACAATTAACACTTGCCCATCCAGCCAAGCACTCACCGTCCGGACTGTTGTCATTGTAACCCCAATCAGCATGACGACAGTTAAAATCGCCAGCGTACAGACAGGGGTGAGGAAACACTGGGAGATCCAGGGTTCGCAATCGCGTTGGCGGTGGTTTGTAGACGTTGACTATTTTATAGCCATCAACGTCCACACACAACCACTCGATCTCCGATGTCGGTGGAGATTGGTCCAAAAGCGTGTATCTCAGTCGCTCGTGGACAAACGTGGCAAGACCATACTTCCTGCTTAAAGAAGACCCAGCTAGTTGGTAGTGTGGTAGTACCAACTTCTCTGCATCAGTGCAGTGGGTCTCCTGCAGTAGGATGACGAGTGCCTCAGACTGCATAGCGAGATGATGAAGAACGTTCATCTTGCTTGCAGTGAGGCCTTCGATGTTCAGCTGAAGAATAGTGGGTCTTCGGAACTTGTAAGGATCAATAATGATATGATAGAAATTATTGGAAAGTACATTTAGCAGTTACAATTGTAGATGGGGGTAAAAAATCGAGTTTTGCAGGCACTATCAGCAATGATTGTTTTGTTCGACAAAAAATTTTTCTTTCGGAGAAGTAAGCACATTTATTAACGTCTCTTCGTTGGAGCACTCGTTGAGTATGGCTGCTCAATGTTCATGCGTCACATAACGCTGAATATCCGATTTATCATTATTGACTTGTGTGGTCAGTACCCTAGGCTACTCCAAGTTTATCAGCTGAATCGACAACTTTACCCTATAAGAATTACCTAAACGAATGTGCTCCATTATGCAAGCCAGTTTTATGGAAAGTGGAAAAGGAAGACAGAAGCTGCTCTTTCTGGGACATTTATTTTTGAAAGTCAGAAACAATAGTGGTACAACTTATGTAGAGGTGTGCCACCTACTTTTAGACAAAGTGTTGTTACAATTTTTCGAATAAAGTGTTGTGCCACTGCGACTACAAAAATGACTGAAGTGATAAAGGTTAGTGTACCAGTTACTTGTACTGTACCTAGTGTGTGATATCTATTGTTATTATCACTTTATTATGTGGTTTTATATGTTATTGTCAGTGTCATATAAATACTAAAACGTATGAACACCTATTTTATTTTTACAAACTGTTAATGTTCTTATCGAGGAGCACAACCACGCAGCAAATGCAGCTGGAATAGCAGCAGAGAAGACGCATAAGCATCTACAAAATTTATCGTGATTGACCAACGATGCGGCAGTATTTATCATCGCTACTGCCACTGCTAATATTAGCGTGCATGAATCCCTCAGCTGCCCTCCATACCGGCGATAAAGTGTTCAATGTGTGAAATTAGATCGCAGCTACCCAATTGTCAAGCTATTCCTACTAGGCGAGAAAACATTGCGTTTTTTCCCAATTCGACTCTTCTACTAGACGAAGATCCTACTTCACTACTCCGGAGGAGACGAAAAGGGGATGATTGTATTCGAAACTCTATCAAACATCAACCTGCTGATGCAGAGTCGGCATTGGTACGCCAATGGAACATTCAAGAGCTGTTCATCAATCTTTAGTCATATGTATACAATTCATCAGATGGACAGTGCGGTGTCGATCCCACTGGTGTATGCCCTTCGGCCCGAAAAACGGAAGGAAACATATATTTGGCTGATGAAGTTTTTTCAGAGCTACAGACCACTGCATAGCCCCTGTAGCATAGTACTGATTTTAAAATGGTTACAATGGGTGCAATTAAAACAGTCTATCCAAACAGCTGGAACAGATGTTGATTTTTTTACTTTTGCCAATGCATATTTTGGGAAATTTAGCAACAATGTTTGCAACCTCGGTATTCTGAAGATAAACTGTTTACTTTCCGTATGCTCATGATAAGCGCTTTGGCATACGCTTCGATCAAGAGAGTCTTGAAGGCCTTTGAGGAGCTGGTCGATTCCCAACTGATTCCACCGGTTAGTAAAACCCTCTAAGCACATCATTCATATATAATTATAACCAGGGCTGGGCAGCCAGCTTAATTTAGGTTAGGCTCCGGATCCGAAGCCAACTAATTTTAAACTCCTGCTCCAGCTTCAGCTCCAACTTGATAATACATATATAAATATTGGCCAATAAGATATAACTAGATGATATATTGATCATCAAAAATTTACCAACTTGCGCTATCCAAGGGCTTAATATTACCCAAGGGTTCAATGAGTAGAGTTACAGTATATATTATCCAAGGGTCCTATCGATTGTATATCTCAAGCAAAAGAAGACTCGATATATTCAGCGCATTTACATACAAAACAAATCGTCCGAACACAATCATCACCACAGATGTCAATGCCTACAAGCAATTATGGTACGCACCCACCAAAGGCCGTAGAGGAGAACTGATTGAATAACTCCAATTACATCACATTAATCACAAACGCTCAACACCTCGACTATCCAATCAAACGCAACATTTTACTTCACCAGGACCATCCCCTTCCTCACATCAGATCGTTTATTGTTACTCTCCATTCGGTCTCCAATATTATTTAAAATTTACCTCTCTTTTACATCAAGGCAGTAGTGAAAATTTAGTTTACAATTAGGCCTATAAAAAGTCCATCGGCCATTTAACATGGATCACAAACAAATTCAAGGTCATCTTCTTTTATACCAGCGCACATAAAGTAAGCCCAGTTCAAGCATGCAGTACATTGTATCATGCAGTCATGACAGGTCTACTGGTCTCACTCCACTTTTCCCAGTAATAGATGCATTGGGCATCCTCTTCTTGCTTTGAATATGTTGCAGTCCAACTTTTCGTAAGAGTTGTTGTTTGTGGAGGTTTAAGCTTGCTCTGTAACTTTGCTTTTTTTAATGTCGTTTGTTTTTTACACTTCACATCTATGTCTTGCCTGTTAAGCATGCCTGTTAAGCGATGGAACTTCCGCAAGGCCAAATGGAGTCACTACATTGTTTTGACGAATAAATTCGCAAAGACTTTGTTGCCGCCTGATTCACTTGATGTAGATGCGGCTTACCAGGACTTCTGTAACACCATTAAGAAAGCAGTCTAAAAGACTATCCCACGCGGGTATCGAAATAACTATATTCCGTGTTGGGATGCAGAGTGTGAATCCCTCTATAAAACCTTTTTGCAGTCTCCTCAGGGAGACGACTTGAGCTTGGCTGCTACAGCTTTGCTTGCCAAGCTTGACAGAAATTGGAGGGATCGATGGTCTGAGGCAGTTCGGAGCATCGACTTTTCACACTCTAGTCGAAAAGCGTGGAGTATTTTGAACAACCTTACTGGTAGATCACGACACTCTCCTCGTCACTGTCCCGTTTCAGCCGATGCTATTGCATCTCATCTGGTTAAAAATGGGAAATACGAGGCTGTTGATCGCAAGTCATCTCGACTTGTCTTTCAAGGAGTGTCTGACCTTTGGAGCGCCGCAACACCAAACACAGTAAATATCTCTGACAATTTCTCACAGAGAGAATTTGCTGCTGCCCTCCAACATTTAAAACCAGATAAAGCTCCGGGACCTGATTCCATCTGCCCCGAGCTTATACTCCATGCTGGAGCTGCTTTGAAGTCCTGGTTACGTGACTTCCTTTTTTCCTGTTTGGGCCGACTCAAAATTCCCAAGATCTGGAGAAGAGCGCTTGTGGTCGCGATCCCCAAACCAGCAAAGCCAGTGGGGGACCCAAAGAGTTATCGACCGATATCTCTGCTCTGTGTCCCCTACAAGATCCTCGAGAGGCTTATCTACGCCCGCGTTGAACCATTAATCGATCCACTGCTCCCTAAAGAGCAGGCTGGGTTCCGACGCGGAAAGTCAACCGTAGGTCAAGTTGTTCTGCTAACCCAGAACATCGAGGATTCTTTCGAGGCTAAAAAGAAGGCCGGTGCCGTATTTGTCGTTCTGACAGCTGCTTATGACACTGTCTGGCACCGTGGCCTTACCTGCAAGCTGCTGAGACTACTTCCGGATAAGCACATGGTCAAAATGATCATGGAGCTTGTCCGAAATCGAAGTTTCACCCTTACCACCGGTGACAGCAAGCAAAGCAGGCTACGCCGTCTTAAAAACGGCGTTCCTCAGGGATCGGTCTTGGCTCCCCTCCTATTTAACATCTATACGTACGATCTTCCTTCCATGATTTCCAGAAAGTTTGCTTATGCTGATGATTTAGCATTGTTGCACTCTTCTGGAAACTGGAAGGACTTGGAGGGGACTTTAAGCTAAGACATGTCCACACTGTCAGCGTATCTCCAGACTTGGAGGTTGAAGCTCAGTCACACTAAGACGGTGACGGCAGCCTTTCACTTAAATAACCGAGAGACCAAACGTGAGCTAAAGGTCTACAACAATGGTAGACTTTTACCGTTCTGTCCAACCCTACTTATCTTGGGGTAAAACAGGACAGATCGCTCACGTTTCGTCACCATTTAGTGGCATTGCGCAAAAAACTATCATCGCGCGTCACACTGCTGAGGCGACTCGTGGGCTCGGGATGGGGTGCTGGTGCTAAAACACTACGCATAGCTACCTTGTCTCTAGTCTACTCAACAGCTGAGTACTGTGCGCCAGTCGGGTGTCGCAGTGCTCACACTCGTCTCATTGACAATGTCTTGAACGACGCCTTGCGCATAGTCACTGGATGCCTGCGTCCCACTCCAACGGACCACCTATCTATACTCTCAGGCATCCAGCCAATTGAGCTTCGCCGACTGGGAGCGACACTCTCCTTGGCTCACCGTGGATCTCTGGACCCCGATCATATCTTGAATGGTCTGTTAAGTGGGTCCTCAGATACTGGCCAAATGAGACTAAGATCCAGACGCCCGTTTGTGCCAGGTGCGCGGAATCTCTTGAACAACCTTGCCAGACTTGGCATCCGCGCCTCTGAATGGACAAATCTTAAATGGAAAACGGAGTACTGTGAAAATGCTTCCAGGCTCCGTGCTTTTGTGCCCAGGACCGGTGCCAGGCCTGTTGGGATGGGCTTACCCCGAGCAGCTTGGGTTAAGCTCAACCGCCTACAGACTGGTGTTGGGCGATTCCATTTGTCCATGCACAAATGGGGTCTCGCTTCTTCACCGAATTGCGAGTGTGGCGCCTCAGAGCAAACCGCAGACCATGTACTAACAGCGTGCCCCATACATCAGGCACCACATGGAGCACGAGGTCTGACGGTTTTGGATGACGAAACTCGATGCTGGCTTAATAACATCACTGCCAGCATCTGATTCAGGCAGTGCAGCAGCCTGGGGTAGTAAAAGGATAAACCCCTTGGCCCCAGTCCTGTTTGTGTCTGACCTGGAGTGGATACCTCTTCAAACGATGACGACCTATGTCTTTTGCTTTTGCTTTTTTAATGGTATGTTGGTGAGGTTTATAAAGACTGCTTGTTAAAACAGCAGCAAATCCACGTCGTGCTTTTGGCTTTCTACAAGGTCTTGTAGATGCCTTTGGAGGAGGTGCAATTGCATATGGTGATATGCACGTTGGTGCAACGGGAGTGTTGGTATGGATAGCACCTGGATTACATTCCATTGTTTAGTTTTCACGACCAGCCTGGTTGCTTTCTTGTGTGGGGATTGATTGGCTTTGCGGCGTTTGCATTTGTATGAGTAATTTAGAATCAGATTCATCTGCAAATTTGTTTGAGGGTAGGTTAGTCAAAATTTTAGTTACAGAAGCTGATTTATTTAGCTAGTCGTTCTCTCCAGAGTCGATGTTCGTTGGCTGGCATGGAGAAAATTCGCGTGCCTCATTTATGTCTCTGTGTTGGAAACAATCCAGTTTTTTTAAATCCGTTTATGGCTGTTTGTGCTGTGGCTACTTTAGTGTAAGCAATTCCGAATAATTTGGCTACTTAAAAAGTAGTTACTTCGAGTGATGGTCTTAGAAAAAGGGGGGCCCGGTGCAAGAAAGGTAAGGGGGGCCACTATTTAGTGTGCCAAAAAAAGGTAGCCGAAGCAGTTTTAGTATATGAAAGCAAAGTCGTCACTAAAAAAAGATCTCCGCTTTCCTAAGTTTTCCCCCAAAATCATGGTGTTCTCTAAAAAAAATAAGGTCTTCACTTCCAATTCATCTCCCCTTTCCCAATTTTTTCCCAAAAATCATGGTGTTCTCTAAAAAAAATCTTCAGTAGTATGTGATGTACTTTCACTTGCCATTGTAGTAGTATATAGTGTGTAATTTGTTGTCAATTACGGATGTTACGGAGGCATTTATTTCAAAAATTTTTTTCTTTTATTTTGACTTGCTATCAACGTCCTAGTGCTCCTTGGTAAAAATCAAGCAATTTCTTGTGTAGGGGGGCCACTTTTTAATCTATTTTAGGGTGGGCCCTGTGAGACCACACCGCTCGCACCCTATTAAAGCCATTACTGATTACTTCCTAACCTAGATGATTGCGAAGCCATTTTTTGAGCTCCTGATCATAGTAAGTTGACAATGGCTTCATGAAACTCATTATCCAGCAGCTGCATCTTATGAGAGCAATGAGGCGGTAGACAAAGTAAAACTACCCCATTAGCTCTTGCAAGATCAATCACTTCCATGTTCATTGTATGAGTTGAATGACCATCAAAATTACAAAAAAAGGATTTTCTTTAGTTGCTCCTGTTGATTTAAAAAAATGCTTAAACCATTCTACAAATATTTCAAGTTGTATCCAACCACTTTTATGGCATGCATAAATGGAACCTGGAGGAGCTCCAGTCATAAGCTCCGCCTTCCTCCAAACTATGGGAAAAACAAAAAGGGGTGAAATAAATGTCCTTGTTATATTCATGCATATTTCAACCAAAATCAGTTGCCCACGTTCTATTGAAACTAACACCCTAACTTCTCGCCTTCCAGTTTCAGCTAAAACTTTTGAAGGCTTGCCTTGCACCGTAGTAATGCCAATTTCATCACCGTTAAAAATTCTTTTTGGAGGAAACAGATGTGTATTCATCACTGCTTCAAATAGTTCAAAAAATTTATTGACTGTTTGGGGATTGAAAGACTTAGCTCTTGCAGCGGAAGTATCTTCTGGTTGTCTTAAAGATAGTTCTGTGTACCGGTGCATAAATCCTTGCAGCGAATTTTTACCTGCTTTTCTTTTAGCTTTATTTATTTTATTATTTTTTTATTTATTTTCTTTTTTTATGTTTTTCTGCTAGCTGAAACGCTGAAGCGTTTATTGAAAGAATTTGATAATTTATGTTTTTCTGCTAGCTGAAACGCAAGATTTTTGACATCAGTAGTTGTCAAATCAAACATCAAGCTCGCAAAAGACAGCAAACATTCTACAACTCTTGTTCCATTGTTGGTGAAAATCTAAAGATAAACAGCTGCACATAAATGAGGGCATTTTTAGCTAAACATACTTGAAAGCCTAACAATCTTGCATGCCTTTTTAATGTTATTTAATAGGCTGTTATAATTTTTCTTAAAAGGTTAACAGCTTTATTATAAATTTTAAATCAAATTTACTTTGTAGTGACTAAAGATTTTGGTATGATTTTTGTCATGTTTGTTTTGGTCTTTAAATCTTCTTCGAAGAGTTATTTTTAGTATCTAAAATTTTATTGATGCTGCTCTTAAAAGAGATTACATTTTTTAATGCATGTAATGCATTTTTTATGGAGTCTTTACTCCATGACTTTTGATTTGTTTTGCTCTTGTAATTTCGAACGATGGTAGCCTACGGTAATTTTCATACAACTATTAAAATTGTAAAAAGGTTGAATAAATAAAAAAATATTTTAAATGTGGGTACTAATAGCAGAATTTAACTAATTTAAAGTCAGGCCAATATTCTTGTTCGTCTAGGTGAATGAAAACCAGTTCGATTTTAAACATGCAATTAACAAATTTACCCTTAGACAAGGCCTGGTAATATTGGTAGACTTATATTGGATTAGCCTGCCTCTTTGGTAGAATACAGAAAGGCTATCAGTATAAAAAACATTTTATAAAAAAAATTGTTACTAGATTACTTTGATGCAGTTCAAGCAGAGAAATATTTATAATGAGCCTTTGTACTAAACAACAGTTTGTGTGGGGCAAAATAAAACTTTAGTCTGTTTTGCCCCACTCATAGCTAGACCATTTTGTTTCATTGCCTAATTTTAACTTGCCATTATATGACAAATATTATTATCAAACCTGATAAATTCCAAACCACCTGAAGAATAGCCTATGCCATTACTCTTAAAAACATGATGTCCAATATCTTAACTCCATAACCACAAAGCAAACTACTTACTTATTAAAATATGCTCTTTTTAGATCAAGTCGGTCAAAATTCTTCCGATCGTTTTAAGTTCGACGTTCAAACAAAATGACTGGAATAACATGGTTCAATGACTGGTTATGTAATCATAATCAATAGGTGGCTGTATTTCTTTTTTACGAATTTATTTAAATGTTCCGTTTTGTCTCACGGTGCCATTTTGCCCCACCTTCCCCTACAATGAGGTTTATTTAAGTGCATTTATTTTACTATAATTATGCCTTTATTACTCACGGTACTATTCGACTGTGTCTCTGCATACTCAATCTTTTTTTGCATCCTCAAGCTTTAACTCATTCAGTATTTTCTCTATTATGTTGAAAGTTGATATTTGACATAGTTGATATAGTTCCACTCAAAGATTAAAATATGTTAAGTGTGATAGATATTTGATAAAAATAGCAATCTGAACTTCACAATATATGGTTGAATGTTTATCGGGTACAAAGACAAGCAATATCGTTTGTTGATTTTTAATTGCAGTAAAATTTCAAAGTTTCCAAAGTTAATCAATCGACTGTTTTATGTTTTATAAAACAAGATTGTTCTAAATAATATAATAAATGAAAATAGTCAAAATAAACCTAGTTTAAATGACTTAAATCATTATTAAAATTACTTTGATATTAATTCAAAAAAATTGTGCAAGTGCTATAGAGTTTCCATTTCAAACTGGCCTTCAGTAAAGCTATGCCAGAAGCTTTTCGTGTGACACTTTTCAATGGCAGTCGTGACAATGATAGAAGTAAAGAACCACGCGTATTCATAGGCAGAGTAAGCTTTGCACAATTACTTGCAAAACAACTTTGTGTTGTTTTTATTGTGTCACGTGAGCAATTGCAAAATATTGCATGCTGCGCGGCATTGCGTAAGTCTGCAATCATTTAAGTAGTTACGAAGAGAATACGAACTTTTTTGCCGGCGCAGAGAAGGCTGCCTGATCTTTATATATGTTGACTCCAAAAGTCGCAGTTTAAACTGTGAACGTGCAATTGTTAAGAATTGAGAACTTGGTGTCCTCATAGTTCTTTGTGAATTTTTTTTTTTTCAACTGATAACTTTAGTCGGCAGCGTAGTCAAGTGTTAAAGCGCCGTGCTTATGATCAACATAGTCTCGGTTAAAAATTCACTCGCGCCTTTCTGTTGTGTCCTGGGGAAAGACACATTACGGCACTTTCTCCTGCTTGGTGGTTTTGGCAAGCAGTTCTAAATTATAGTCATATCTCTACTAAATTACTAGCGGACAGCAATATCTTGGCATCTCCGGAAGCAGGTCGGGGGTAATTGCTTACCCTATTTATTAGCGCCTCGGTCGCTTTCTGCGAATGAAGATAAATACGGAGATAAGATAAAAATAAAAATATGAGGACACGCTAAGAAGTGAGAGAAAATGCGAAGAGAATTCATGGAGTGTGCTAAGAACTACGAGGACACCAAGTTCTAAATTCTAACAATTGCGCGTTCAAACTAGCCCAAACAGTTTTTGGAATTTTTTTATTTACAATGCACGGGACAAAGCATTTAGATCTACGTTTAAACGCTTGTACGAAAAATTTGTTTTTTGAATTAGATTTAGTGTACCAACATTTATAAAAACCTTTTGATTGAAAGTTTGGAATATCTTGACATGCAACATTAGGGATCTTCTAACTCCGGGATTGCTAACTTCATTTTACATGTGTTCATAGAAGGGTCAAAAATGCAAATGCCTAATTTAACGTGTTTTACCTATTTTTTGACTTTTTTATTTCTAAATATTGCCCATCATATACAAGAAAGTGCGGGAGCGAGCATATCCGCATGTAGATCTTAAAAATTCGAGTTCAAATCCCAGATAGATCAATAGCAATAAAAATCGTCAAAGATTTATTATAGCAAGAGATACCAGACTGTATATTCTTAGGATTTAGAAAACTCCTATGTTTCGGTTGTAGATAAAAATAAGCACAAATACAAGCAGTGTAATGCCACCTAACAAAACATCAAATGAAATATTTTAAATAAGCTAATTAAAGCAAATTTTTGCTAATTTTTTTCATGTTGCTGCTGTCAATTTTCTACGAGTCAGATTAAAAACAAATACAATTTGTAAATAAAAAATTTTGACACAGAAATAAAAAAAAGGCAAAACAATGTTTAAAAATAACCGAATTCAATAAAAAAATCAATCAAAATCGGTAAATAATTTAGTAATTTCTGAATTAAGAAGAATTAGATTAAACTAACTGTTGGAAGAAAGTTTTTGCAGTTTTCAAGAATTTTTTTTACGCTCTTCAAGGATTATTTCCTTGCTGTCATTGATGCGCTTTAGTTCATTTTTGGCGAAGCAAGTTGTTACTTCCACAAATTTTAGTTTTCTAAATTTTGGAAAGTTTTTTAAATTTTATTCCGATGTTAAAAAGTTTTTTGAAATTTTGTAGAATTTATTTGGTAACTTAGTACGTTGTTTAATCGTCTACCTTTTTTGGCGCCTGCTAAGAAGGCCTCGCCAATAACACAATCTAGGTGTCTACTAAACGATAAATTTCTTAATCTTCTTGCTGGATCTGACCTTCGAACCAGCGACAGCAAAAATATAGTCTAGCTAAATCACAGCTCCGACTACTACAATATCTTCTTTATTAAGAAATATGCTCCAATCCACTTAGGAGCCCGAATAGTATAAATCAAAGCAACAGGTTAAAGCTCAATAGCTTAATTCTTCACAATCACGTAGATCACCAAAGACTTGCGTTCAAAAACTATGACTTCACACAGTTAACAATTTTCCAATTCTAAGTTACCACAACGAAACATCGAATTAATTATACTGCTTTTCAGCGAATCGTATTTATACCATTGGTAAGGTTGCTCGAATGTTCTGAAATTATCTCAATGAAGCTAATCACATATAAGCATTATTTCGTCACATGCAAAAACAAGTCAAGCGGAAATCCAGAATGTTCTCAATAAAGCGAAATTATGCAGTGTTGCCATATTTTTATAACTAAATGTAAAATATTTAAATTACTTACAAAACTGTTATTTCTTCGGCTATTTGAGCCGGACCAAAGCGAAATCAAAGATATTTTTATGAGATTGTGAATCTACATAATTTGGGCGATTTTTAGGAACGGAACACAAGTAAATAATTGCTGTAAAATTCAAGTGCCGGCAGAACATTGCTGTTGTAGCAAGAAAGAGCAATTCTGAAATGGCAATGCTTTTTTTAGTGCAAAAATAAAAGCTTCTCGAGGGTTTGATAAAGTCAAAAATCAAATTCTAGCATGGTTATTGTTAGTTAATGCCGAGTAATACTGAACTGCGAGAGCAGTAACAATATGACAAAACTATGACGGCTTTCATAAATCACCTCTATCAGCAATGTCAAACAAATGAGTCTGCTCTTCTGGTAAAAAATCATAAATTGGTGTTGGGTCGTGGTCTTTCACAAGCTTTTCTTTGCAAAATGGACATTTACGACGTCGTGAAACACTTATACCCACATAGCCACTAACGAAAAAGGTGATGTTAGCATCAATGCAAGACAGCTCATCCAGTAAAAGTTCTGAAAAAAACGTCACTAACCAGTCAAACTTTTTGAAATTAATTTCTTTGCTTGAAGTGGGCGGCAAAAGAATTTCGTCGAAAGTAAGCAATTTGGAACTAGATTTCAACACATTTTGCTGAAGAAGATTCAAAACTCTGATTTTCCTTTCGGCTTGAATCAACTGTTTGACGCACATAAAATAACTTCCACCTTTTACCTGGCGGTACCACCCTAAACGGCCCTCTATAGGATCAGAAGTTAATTTTCCCGTCAAAAGATAAAAAATCTATGCTTTTCTTGCAAATACATGGCTAAATCTGGTATCGCCTCTATCGTCTGAATACAAGCAAGAAATGTTTCTCGAGTAAGATCAGCATTTTTAGAATCTCTCCAACTGACAAACATTTCTCGAGCTTCCTTTGAATACAAACAATTGGTTTCAGCAGAATCTTTAATTGGACTACATAAATAATCGTTTTGTTGCTGTGCTGAAAAAAAAAAGTTGGTATTCTTTCTTATAAAACTAAAACTTCAGTTTTTTCAATAAGAAGCAAACAAATTAAAAAAAGGTTGTAAGCAAGGCTTGACATTCAAAAAGATACTCTGACAGCTAAAATCAAAAATATCTGAATCGTGTGGGATTAGTAATGCATACCACAATTGTACTTTGACCTTTTAAATTCACATATAAATGAATGAATATAAAGTAGCTCAAGTTAAAATAAGCCTGCCTTGAAATGGCGATTTCACATTAAGAATTTTCCATGGATTCCCAACGACTTTTAAAAACTTTGCTGTCTGAAGGAAAGCTGGGTGAGCTCCAGAATAATATTCCAAGGCACGAATTGTTGAATCATAAATAACACCTTTTGCAAAATTACAAAAAAATATTAACAGGTATTGCTGCTATACATATATCGTATTCATGTAAAAATAATACAAAAATATTTTTAAGTGAATAATTCACATGAAATATTTGAAATCTCCTACTTTTATAAGCTCTTTATGTTTAAGTAATAGTTGATATTAAAATTTTGACAACATAAAATATTATACTCATTACAAGCTTGGTGAGGTGATGTTCTGGCAATGCTGCTTGGATTTAAAGATGATTTTTTTAAAACATGAGCAAATTTTAGAACTTTACTTTCCTCCAAAGCATAAACATGTCTCAAATGAGAAAATGCTGGAAAGCAGCTGCTGCAAATGAGGTTCTTATGACCATTTGTAGGAATATTCAACTTCTGTTTGTTAAGAAAATTGTTAAATGTATTTGTAGATTTTGTTATTAAATCACTTTCATGAAAATGCTTTGCACGTACTCTGTGAGAGCTTGACAAAATCAAATTTAACCATTTATTTTTCAAAACCTCTTTTGATGGAAACTGAAATAAAGCATTTTTTGGATGACTTTTGTGAGATTTGTAACCAGTTTTACTCCTTGGTACACAGCATGTATTAACCATGGCAAACACTACTAAAAAAGATTTATAAATTTTCTGTATAGTTACAAAAGCCTTGCAAATTTAAGTAAACCTTAATTTTTGTATTTAGCTATGGAATAAAAATGTCATTAAGTATTGCAACTTGTAAAAACAATCTAAGATTTCTATTTTAGAAAAGCTCACCTTTTGGGTGCAATGTTGAATAACCTATAGTAAAAGCAAATGTGATTTTTAATTAAAAACACAACTTTAACATTTTTAAATATAAACTTAATACATCTATCTTTAATATAGTTTTTAAAGATATTTTGTTCAAGAAACTAAAATAAATTTTAGTTATTACTTGCAAGACACTTAAACTTTGAAAAAATAATTTAAGATAAAACAATTTTCATCTTTAAATCTATTTTTTATTTCTAGTTGTATTTGACCTGAACTGCATAGCTTTCAATTGTTTTTTTTAGTGTTCTCAATTAGTAAAAGTCTACACAGTTAATTTAAAAGGAATAGCTGATTCAAAACAAAATAAATTACTTAATTTGAAGCTTTTAAAAAATACAACTTTTGGTACCTAAAAAATGCACTAAAATTTTGATAAAACCTGGTAAACTTTCTTCTAATTTCTGGTGCAAAGATGAGGTTATTTGTAGTAAGATTTTTAACAACAAAAGCTGTAATAAAAATGATTCAACTGAACTTCAATTATTATTGCATCTCAACTCAATTTTATTGACTAAAAAAATGTATTCAAACTGCTTTTTGCATTTAGCTAATTGCAATTATAAAAAAGGTAGGCTATATAAATAATTTATAAAAACTTATTTAAAAAAACATTTATTGACTGTCTGAACAAAGCTATCAGCCACAAAAAATATAACTTACAACCATTTGTTACAGTTATTTATCACAAGCAAAAATAAAAAAGTTACTGGTACCAGTAGTACTTCATG
Organism: Diplosoma virens; assembly: GCA_963680785.1. Classification (NCBI taxonomy): domain Eukaryota; kingdom Metazoa; phylum Chordata; class Ascidiacea; order Aplousobranchia; family Didemnidae; genus Diplosoma; species Diplosoma virens. The sequence goes on from OY796893.1 coordinate 19,496,640, forward strand.
CTATTATAAATACTGGATCGAACGTATCTCAACAAACCGATACAACATATCTTAATAAAAAAGACCTAATAATTTCTGTATTACCAAAACTTTAAAATTAAAACGTTTTCTTTATGCGATATGGACTACAGTAGGCGCCGCTTTGTAAGCCCACGGTTAATAAGCCCAGCCGCTTATAAAGCCCAATTCAGCCTGGTCACGATTTACTTCATTTGTTTCTGTAGTAAAATACTCCGCTTTATAAGGCCAAAACTCCGTTTAATAAGCCCATTTTCAGAGCGATTTTGCATAGTATGAGCGCGACCACATGGGGCATGATGGTTTTAGTACGGTATACTGTACTGTATTTCCTGTTAAATGCAGCCAATAAGCAACGTATTGTTTCTTCACACCCTCCATGTGGGAGGAGACAGAACTCATGCAAGAAATTGTTGCAAACGGTTCTGCTAGCGGTCCTGAGGTTGCGGAGCTTGAAGAAGCCGAAAACGATGAAACTGCAGCAGAAGAACCAACACCATCCACTGCAGAGATGAGGTCCATCCTGCACCATTTGAAAATTGGGCTAGAACGTAGGGGCTTCGTACAAATGCAGACATTTGAGGCATTTGACGGTAATGTTCGGAATCTGCTTTGCCAGACTTCACTGAAGCAAATGACGCTGGATGCGTTTTTGTTGTGCGCAGGTATAGTATTGTGCTCAGTCATTTATATGTTCTAGAATGACAAAAAAGGACAATCCGCTTTATAAGGCCAGCCGCTTAATAAGCCCAAAAAGGTCCGGTCCCGAGGTGGGCTTATAAAGCGGCGCCTACTGTATTTACATAAAAAACATTTAAAAGGTCTATAGCTTAGCTGAAACTTAAGAACCTTTTCCGTGCATAGGATAAATTGTTCCAAACCGGAGTTAGCAATCCCGGAGCTACAAGACCCCTACGTAACATTAGTATTTTAAATCTTTAAAAAATTGTAAATTTTTTGAATAATAATTTGGCAAAACAAAGCACGTGGACTGTTGATCAGCAAAATAATTGATTTTATATTAAAAAATGTTGGAAGTCACATTTAGCAAATCCTCGTTTCGGTCTTTCTCTCCAAAAATTTACTTGATCTAAGAAAGATTTTCTTTCAGTTTTGCATCAAAACAAAAGCCAAAAATCAGCTGGAGATATTACTTTGATTTATTTTTTGATAAAAATAAACTGTAATACGATTTATTATAGTGTAATTCTTTTGCCCTTTCATATGAATAAAAGTTATAAAAGCGCCAAGTTCTTTTTTTACTTATGCAACAAAAAAGCATGAATTTTTTTCAGTTTTATTAAAAAGAACCAAGAAATGGTTGATGATTTTACAAGGTTGCAACAACAAAAGAGGTTAAAATGCTACAAAGCTGTTATACTAGCAACTTTGTTACTTTGTTATAAAGGTACGTACAGCAATGATGAATAGTTGACCTTGTGCGTGTAATAATGTATATCAGGGTGATCCAACTTAAGCACAGAGTTCTGCAGCAACATTTTCTAGGCCGGCGGAAGAATTATAATTGTTATACACATAGTCAAACTTGCGAAGGGCAAAGAGGCAATTTTTCCGCCAAGTCTCAAAAATGTGGGCAAAATCCGATTTTTTCGGGAAGCGACAAGGAAAAATTTGCGCAAACCAATTCTTTCTTGACCTGAAAAATCAAAGGTTCTCCATGAAACGGACTCCTTACTCAAACCAGTTGAGATTTTTAACTCATTGCCACGTGCCAGTCTTAATATAGTTGTTTAAATGACAATGTAATTTAAAGAACGCCGTTTACTTGTCAATCAGTAAGGAAACTAATTAATTTAAAATTTATCAGTTTTTCTGGTAGCCTACATCTCCGGAAGAACTGATGAAGTTTAAATGAAGTACTATCCCTAGTAATAATGTTTACATCAGTTACAAAGAAAACTAATTGAAAAAAAAAAGATTAACCTCATTTTTATATATCATCTAAAAGTAAACTACCACATCTGGTATTCTTATTTCTTTTATTTACGGTAGTAAAGAGAATGCAAAGCAACACGTCTTTCTTGTGCTCATACAACAACAAAAAAAAGGTTTTGTAAATCAAATCTTTTAGCTGCCCTTGATGGTGCAGCGGATCTTCCCAGATGGCGCCTTGGTATTTGTATTTATGCTTCTATCAAAAATAGGAAAATTTCCTATCTTCGTGAACAGGTTTTGAGAGCACTGATTTACAATGTAGTGAAATCAAAAAGTTGGTACAAACTCCACAACTATTGTACAGATAATTGTATTTAATTGAATAACTTTACTCCGTCATAAAACTAAATTAAATCATTAGCATCTTTTTTGAAAACGTGCACTTTTGTTTCAATGACTAACTGAAAATTTTCAAGCAAAGAAATTACTAATTAGTTGGATGTTGCCAATATTTGCATATTTAAAAATATAAGATAAATACAACAGAAAAAAAAAGAGAAATGACAATAGAAACAACTCTACTTATAACTCTAGTGTACGTATAAACGACAAAATTAAAAAAAAATTTTTACTAATGTGCTTTATTTTTGTTAGACGGGAATGTACAGGGTGGGGAAGCAAAATTTACAATATTTTGAGCCATGTATTAATTTTCTTGCAGCTTGCTAATCTTTTTTCTTTAATGGCTGTTTTTAACAAATGTCTTGGTGTCCTTGTGTAAAACTCTAACTTCAAATCATAGTTTACTGCATTTCTGATAGTCTTATTGTCAACCTTTAGTTCAACTGCCATTTTTCTCAAAGAACTGGTTGGGTCTTTTAGAATTTATGATCTGATAGCTTTGATAAATCCATGGGTAGGGCCGAAGCTAGAGTTTTCGGGATGCAATGCAAACTTTTTTGCAGGACCCCAAAGTCGCATAAATTTTGCTAATGCCAAACACACTGTTTTGAATTCCACAATATTGTACTTCAAAACAAAAATCAATAAGCTATCAATTAATTAGACAAGATACAAAGCAGAGACTGCATTATACAGATTTGTTTCAAAATGCTTCTTTTAAAGTATTACCATAAAAATGTTTTATACTGGATATGATTAGCCTCGTAACTTTACGATAATCTACCAAACAGGCACAGCAGTACAATACAAGAAACAATTTAAATTACCAACAGACACTGTTTTTCGTCGATTAAAAGTCACAGTTTACAAATATTCATCATTTTGTGCGGCTAACAATCAAGGGCGGCTTACAGTCAAGAGCGGTTTACAATCAAAGAAATTCTATACCTACACAAAAATGATATTTTAATATTTCACTCATCAAATTAGGCCAACTTTTCGTGATTTTTTTACTACCAAAGTCTCTTATTACTGAGTCTACATTTACAGCTTTCAAAACATCATTTTTATTAATGATTGATAATAGAGCTAAACTATTCAACCGTTCTTGTTTCATAGTAGATCTCAGGTAGGTTTTGATCAGTTTTAGTTTAGAAAAACTTCTTTCTCCTGAAGCGACAGATAGAGGTATGGTCAAAAAAATTTGACGCCTATGTATACATTAGAAAAAGATTTATGCCTGTTATTTTCACTGTGATATTTCAACAATTTTTTTGGGTTCACTGTGTCCTGTAATTCATCGGGAAGAACCGATTTCAGAGACTGTTATTCATTGCATAACATTGTGCCGCAAACATTTGCTTTTTCTCTGTTATCATATCTCCATTGCTGTCTTTTCTCTGTTTTGAATTTGTCAAAGCATTTTGTAATTAAATTGCATATTCTCTAATAATTTATTTAGACATGGTTTTAAATTTTATCACAAAGCCATAAAGTTGAGTATATTTTCTCAAATCGATAAATCTGCTCTCAAGTGTTTTCATTCCCTGATCAAAAACAAAGTGAAAACAATTAATTTTAAATGCCTTTTTGGAATCATTAACACCTTTATCTTGCCCTTGATAAAAAAATTTTTTTTCTGCGAGTTCGTTTTGTTGAAAACTTTCTCTTTTCTTCTGTAATATCCAGTTCACCTGCTAACCCATTAGCTGTAGAGCCTTCGTTGCGGTATTTTTTCATCCATTTCAGCAAGTTAGAAAAGCTTTCTAGTTCATAATCAAGGCTAACATTTTCCCTTTGAAGTATTTTGCTAATGAAATTCATATGAAGAGGGGTTCATTATCATCACAATTTTCAAAGTTTTCAAAATTTTATTTTTTGAGATATTTTAATTGGATTTGTTTTATAGTGAAGAAAAATGCTTCCACCAATCAATCAATTAATCAACATACTTTTATTTGCGGGAAAAAATAATACACATAACGAAAATGAAACACTAAAATAGAATAAAAAAAATTTAGCCGCAGGGAGACTGCGATTTGACCTTTCGGTCTTCTAGTCAGCAGCCAGCCTTGAGAGCAAAACTACAAGTACAACTACTTGTGAAATTTAAGTGTTGCAGAGAAGAAGGTTATTTTATTTTAGCACTAGAACGACCGCGCTTTCAAAGTACCTAGAACGACCAAGTGCGTCAATTGACGCATAATGCACAAAATCTGCTATTTCTTCATTTATTTGGTCAAAAAACATTCTAAAAGTGGAAATATCATTAAACATTATTCATTGCACTCTTAAAAATAACGAACACCTACATGATACTTTTTTTGGAAGAAGAAATAGAACAATTAAAAATTGAACCTGCCAGGCATAAATCAAAAAATTCGTACTTTAGTGTTTGAAGGCGAAAAAATATAAAAACAAGTTTGTGTTTGTAAAATAATAACTGCAAAGGTTTACGAAGGTAAGCGACTTGTTATTACATTTAATCAACACAGTTTGGGCAAATTTTTATAGCGCATTTCCCACGTACCATGGCCCGGAAGCTGTTGCACAAATCCGTTGTGCTATTATGGCACTTTATTGTTGCTCATGTTTTTCACTTTTTTTTTAGAAGGTTTGTCAGTTTCGATGAGGTTTCTTTGTGTAACTGCATTTTTTCCAGTATTTTCCCCTGGAGTTGTCCCGGTAAGTTTTTTAACCACCCGTTGTATGAACTTTTGGCGACTGATTCCTGACTTGCAAATATCTTGGAAGAGAATCCAGCTATTGGTCAGTGCTAGATCAATAACATTGTAAAATACGTGAATGGGCCACCTTCTGCTCGCAGCCTTTACAGAGTATTTCTTGGCCATTTGATCAATGACGTCAACCCTCGCTTTATTTTACTATAAAATAAAACTGTGTCTGGTTTTTTCTTAGGATTGTTGTGAGAAGAAATCTCTACGTCAGGATGTAACGTGCTCATTATTACTACCGATTTTTGTTTTTCACACTCGTATGAAGTAAAAGTAACCACAGCTGTTTGAGTAGATGTAAACAAAGAAGTTTCGTACTGTTGCTGCTGTCTTTTTGCAGCTGTGGTAGTTCTCTACGATTCTGTCGAACTGTGCCAACAATACTACAATTTTGTTCTGCCAGACGCAGAGAAACATCAAGACTTGTGAAAAAATTGTCACAAGTGACATTATAGCCACGTTTGAAAATCGGTTGCATTAGCTTTGTCACAACGTAGCTTTGTCACAACGTATGAAGGCTTACAGAAGTATCCCTACTTTCATCTTTCCCCAGATACGGAAAGCTATTGTGGAGGTATTTTGTCTCCACATTAACTGCCATCCTGAACTTGATTCAAAACTTGTCAGGTTTATTCGGCATGTATTGAATAAACCTGCATTTAGCCTTACATGGAAGTAATTGTTCATCTACTGTAATGTAAGGACTAGGCACATACGCCTTCTGAGAGTTCTCAATAAAAGGTTTCCACAACGAGGAAGTCAAGCAAAACTTGTCAAGAATCACCCTTTGCCGTCTTTCACTTTTCACGTGAAAACATAAAAAACGCATTATTTCTTTGAATCTGCGTCTTGATAGAGTTTTGTTGAACATTGAAAACCCCCAGTTTGTAATCCACAAACATTTCACAAGCAGACCTCTCTGTCCTAAAATTGCTCTTGCAATAAACAGTTCAATAAATTTGTCCAGCTTATCAAGTGTCATATCCCAGTTTATTTTACCACAAACGGGACGGGCTTCAGCTACAGTGTATTTTCTTATATTTCTGAGCATTGCCTCGTCAAACAAAACGCGAAACGATGACAGTGGACTGCTTTAAGTGATTCTGCTTGTTGCAAATGCAGTTGGGGCAGGTTTGAAGCTCAGTATGTTTTGCTGTTGCAAGCGCCCTCATTGCTCATGGGAAACAGCCAAAGCTTGCCAAGCTGTTCCGTCTTTTCCAGTTAAGTCTTGATTCACCTGCATCTGATTCTGTAAATCGCTGTCATCGACTTCGCTAGGACTATCGACGTCTGATTCTTCCCCATTTGAATTAAGCTCCGCTTGTGCATCATTTGTCAATGCGTCATCTAGCTTGCTGTCAGAGTATTCACCATCTGAGCAGTCTGCTGAAATGCCTTGTAATCGCAGCAAAACCTGCTGCGCAGTACACGTCTTAGCATATTGGATACACTATGACTAGCACAACACATTTCAAAATCAAAAGCTAAAAAACAGGAGTTGAACGCTTTTATTGCTAATAACAGCAAATTCACTAGGCAACGCTAGTCCTTGCTTTTCTTCCTTCTAAATGTCCACAGTTCATAAGCACGTGCTAATCTCCAATAAAATCACTAAGAAAGCCCGAATTTCTACAGCGCATTAGGATGTTGCAGAGAATTTATCCTATCCTACTGTGACATCACAATGCTTAATTACCGCTCAGACAAAGCAGAATATCACCTTGTTTTATTTTTTACGTTGCCGTGGTTCTGCAGGCTGAAATCACACTTTCTGTAGACTCTATGTAAAATTTTCAGGTGTGTGCGTCAATTGACGCGCTTGGTCGTTCTAGGTAGATATATAACTAAATTCGTCGTTTTATTAGTAAAAACTTCAAAAGTCACACAAAACTAAGCGTTGCACAAAAAAATAATTGTCAAGAAGTTTCAGCAGAAAAGAGTGATATTCGGCGGAGATATGGGACATTGAATGCTTGAAATGCGTCCATTGACGCGCTTGGTCATTCTAGTGTTAAATATAAGGTTTCAATAAGTACTTTTTAAATTCATATTTAAAAACACTGTAAGATGCACTTTTAATTTGAATGGGAATTTCGTTCCATATCTTAACTCCTTGGTATTTTATACATCTTTGTAATCGTGAAGTTTTATAAAAGGAAATACGCAAAGTTTTTTTGGATTTTTCATTTAATCTAGTGCTTTTTTCCGAGATCTGGCTGGTTAAAATAAAATAATTAGACAAATTTTTGGAAAGCATTTTTTAAAAATTGGCATGAATAAATTTACCAACTTCTAGTTTATAAAGATCTTTAAAGTTTTAGAATCTTAAGGCGTTTGTAATAAGGTGAGAAACTATCACAAAATTTAGCTGCACATATAAATTTAACGGCTTTATTTTGAAGAGTTATCAATTTTTTAAGATACGTCGGGAAGGTAGATTCCCAGATAATAATGCCGTATAATACATGGGAATGTATCTGAGCGTAATAAATTTTTAACAGTGCTGTTTCTGGTAGATAGTGTCTAATTTTAGAGATAATTCCAACTGTTCTTGATATTTTACATACTATATTTGAAATGTAGAAATCGAACTTTAAATTCTTATCAATAGTTAAACCTAAGTATTTAATACTTATGCATTGTGGGATAGAAATATTATTAAAAAAAACATTAGTTTGTGGAAAAGGTTTATTTAGTTTGAGAGGTATAATTAGGAAGTTTGATTTAGAGGAATTAACCGTGAGTTTATTAGAATCAAACCAAATTGATAAATTTTGAAGTTCTTTATTCATAATTGTAGTAAGGGAAGCAAGGTTAGGGGCCGTAAAAATTGAGCATGTGTCGTCAGCAAAGAGTATTGACATACAGTTAACCGCTTGAGGCATATCATTAACATACAAGAGAAATAAAAGAGGGCTAAGAATCGAACCCTGAGGAACACCATAATTATTTTGTAACAGCTTAGATTTTGCACCCTTAACGGAAACGAATTGTTTGCGAGATAAAAACAATTTAATTAGTTGATTTCCTGAGCCGCGTATGCCATAATGTTCAAGTTTGAGAAGGAGAATGTCATAGTTTACTAAATCAAAAGCTTTTGTAAGGTCAAGAAAAACTAAACCAGTGTATTGATTAGAATTTATATTGTCATAGGAGTGTGTGATAACATCAACAAAAGCATGATTGGTTGAGACGTTATTTTGAAAACCATATTGAGAATTTATAATTACATTATGTTTACTTAAAAAATTATTTATACGTTTGTATAAAAGTCCTTCAAAGATTTTTGAGAAACAAATAAGAATAGAAATAGGGCGATAATTTGTAGGTTTATTACGTTCTCCTTTTTTAAAAATTGGAACTATCTTTGCAATTGTACAATTTTCGGGAAAAGCGCCTTCTGTGAAACAAAACTCAATAAAAACTTGAAGATACGGAATAATAACTGAAGAGGCGATTCGAAGAAAAAAAGCTGGAATGTCGTCATGGCCAACTGTTTTATTATTTTTTAGAGAATAAATAGCGTTAAAGATTTCTGTGGGGTTGGGTATGTTCAGATAGATAGAAGAAGAAACTCGTTTGTTTAGATAGGTAGAAAAAGACTTAACGGACGTATTTGAAAAATTATTTGCTAAATTTGAGCCAATTGAGCAAAAAAATTTATTAAATTCATCAGCTATATTTTGATTATCTGAGGTTGTGCCACGGTCAATTACTAATGAATCAGGAGTATCTTTAATTGGTTTAGAGTTCGAACGAATTAGCAAGCAATAGGAAGCGTAGAACGAATTAATTCCATACTTTACGAGCATCCTTCTGGCATTCATCAAATTTAGAAGTATAATATAATTTTTTAGACAAAGTCTTTAGTTTAGTTAATTTATTAGAGTAAACTTTATAAAATGATTTTTTTTTCTTTACCACTTAAAAAATGAAATTTAAACATCCGTCTCTTTTTCTTAATTGAAGTTAGTAAGCCTTTAGTAATCCAGGGTTTTTGTAAAAGTTTTCTCATTCTTCTTGAAATAGGCCTCAAAAGCGCATAGGTGTCAATAGAATGTGATATAATGTGGACAAAATTATTAAATAGTTCATTAAAATTTTCATTAGACAGGGTAGATCGATGACTAAAATAATTGTCTAAATCAGTTTGAAGGTCTTTACAAAACGATTCTGAACAAAACTTTGTTTTATCACGATAAAACAATTTCTCTATATTTTTTTTATTGTTAGTGGAATTTTTATTGATAACACAAAAAGTTGGGTAGTGGTCAGTCAAGTTAGATTTAACTATAAAAGATTGCAATTCATGCTTTGAATCATTAGTTATACTGTAATATGATCGATTATGGTTGATGAATTATTAGATATTCTTGTTGGCTTATAGTAATTAAGGGTATAGCACCGTGACTTAAAATTGAATTAATGTATAAGTTAGCACTATTCATATGGTTATCTCTGTGTAAATTAATATTAAAATCTCCTGGGATATAATAAACTTTTTTTTTGTGAGAGAGGTCTGATAAGGAATTTGAAAATTCTTCAATAAATTCAATTATCTTAGTTTGGTCTGGATGACGGTAAACTGCACCCACAGTAAGCTCAGTCTTGAAGTTGTTTTCAGAAATATCTAACCATAGGCATTCAGATTTTGAAAAGTTATATTGCGTGATAGATTTCTTTACTTGAAATTTATTTAAAACGTAAATTCCCACACCGCCAGAGTTAGTTGTACAATCAGTATGAAAAAAGTATAATTAGGAAGTGAAATGTTTAGAGGGTATAGTTTAATTCGTGTTTCAGTTAAGCATATTACATCAGGTAAAAAATTTAATTCAACTAAAAAATCATAAAGATTATCCAAATTTTTATTCAACGAGCGAATATTTATATGTAAAAGCACCAGGGAACAATTGGGATCAAAAGTAGGTCGTTTTGAATTTAAATCTAAATAATTACATATTTTTATATTGGAAAAGTTTAAAAAGTAGTCGTACACTTCTTCAGGAGAATAATCACTTATTCGCAGGGTGGCTGCTTAATTCGGCTCAAGGAATTCATTTAACTCCTTGTTATTTCCCAAAAGCGCCGTATCTGCTTTTAAATGAACCATTTTTGCTGTTGAAAGATAGGACTAAGCAGTACAATTAGCAAGATAGGTTACTAACCCTTTGATAATAATAGTTTTGATTAAAACACTATATTGAGTAAAGAGAAATGAAAAGAAATTAAAAAAGAAGATTTAAAAAATATTTAGCTTTACAACACTACACTGTGTAGTTAATGAAGGACATACCTGAAACATAAAGCTTCATCTTAACATAGCATTTGTTCAACCAATAGACATAAAATGTTTTAACTAAAATATAACACTAGCAATTTTGATAAAAAAGTAGCACAATATTATTGGACCATTTTGTAAGCTATCTCAATTTTGCGCAACTCAACATAGAAAAAATTAGATGGCTACTCCGCTGAGGTTCGAAGTTTGTTCTATTTTAAATCGTTTAATTAAGGTATTTTTACGATAAAAAACGAGGTAATGTTTTTTTTATTTATTTTTAGGTTTCAATTTAAGATTCAATTTAAAATTTCAATTTAAAAGCAGCGTTTGAATAAACTGCAAAGACAATTTAGGAAATTAATAATTACGTACCATTGCAAAATTAAAAAAGGAAACAATTCAGTAACTCATTTCCTATATTAAAAGAATAGCACAATTTAAAAAATAAATGAAGTGAGAAAAGCAGCAAAGCAGTAGCACATTGGCAATGTAGGCAATAAGTAATTGAATGAATAATTATCAATAGAAATCAATAGAATTATCAATTGAAATGAATAATTATCAATAGAAATCACAAAAAATCGTTTTGTGCTTATGTAAATGTTGTTGCTCTTCTTTTGTGAAACTGTTTCATTCATTCATTCATTCATTCATTCATTCAATAGAGAATTTACATTCATTTATGACATCAAACCAACTTGTTTATTATCTATGAAAAGAGTATAACTACCATCAAGTGCTTTCCACATGGTTTTCTTTTTATTCTTCTTAGCTTCTTTATAATACGGTAATAGAAGTTTTCGCTGTTCTTGAAACTTAGCAGGCAGATGATCAGTAATGTAAGTATTTAGATTGGTGCTTCCACTTTCTTTACGCATAGCGTTATATTGTCCAAGATTTTTTGCTGATTTAAAAATTAAATTTTTATCATGAATTGTAAGTAACTTATTTTTATCGGTCGAACTGGTCTACCATTCTTTGTAATCGGTTGTTGAGGAAGTCGATGAATATCTGAGAGCTTGATTTCATTTGCATTAATTTTTAAAGCATTCTTTAAAAAATCTTGAAATTTTTAAATAGTTTTTTCTCTTTTCTCCCAAACATTATTACTGTCTTCTTGGATACCATGAATTAAGATATTTAATCTTTTGTCATAAGATTCTTTCATTAAAAGTGCCTTTTCGTAGTTTGACTGAAATTCTTCAAACGATATAATTTTTTGGTTTAACTGTTTAATTAAGTCAATATCAGCTTTGGAATCTAATATAGTATCAACTTCTTTACTTCTATTTTCAAACTTTACTTCTAATAAATTTAATCTTTCACTGACAGCATCGATTTTGGAGTTAATGTTTGAAATTTTTTCTTCAATTTTATTTAATCTTTTTATGATTTCATCAAGTTTCTTTTTCAAGTTCACTATTTTATGCTATTTAATCTTTTAAAAAATAATTGACTAACCTAAGATTAAGTATTTTATGAAAATCTGCTTCAGCCACTATCTGTTCACTTTAGCAAATCAAGTATGATGTTGCCTGTACCATGACAAAACAACAATGAGTTTTTTCTATTATTAATTGGGATCAAAATTCAAGTTTTTTCTTTTCTTAACAGGTACTTGTGGAAATAATTAGGCTTAAAATTACAATTTATGTAGTGATTAAGCAGAATATTTTTGAATATAGTCTGAAATTTCGCTGTGCTTGAATATCTGACTTTATCTCTATAAACCAGGAAAAACACTGAGCTTTTACCTGCTGAGTGCTCATTTTCATAAACTCTACTTTCGCTACTAAATTCAAAAATATTCTGCTTAATCACTAAATAAATTGTAATTTTAAACCTAATTATTTCCACAAATAGGCTATCTGTTAAGAAAGAAAAACTTGAAGCATTTTCTTTCACTATAAAACAATTGAAATTAAAATATCTCAAAAAATAAAATTTTGACAAACTTGAAAATTGGAACGATAATTTATTGACACCCTGTATATTAAATCAAAAGCAGAGGCACACTACAAATTTAAAGTCACTCAATTGATTTGCAACGCCTTCTGCTTACGATTTAAAGTGTGCATCGTCATTTGCTTCTGCAGCCTTACATAGTGCATCAAATACTTCCCCAATTTGATATGTGATTGGTTTTACACTTTCAATTTGGCTTTCTCATCTAGTTTCACATTCTCATCTAGTTTTCACATATACCGATAAGCCATGTAGATACTTCTTCAGCACTGCACAGCGTTTGGTTGATGCGACAAAAAATACATAAATTCAGTGCAATGTACCAAAAAAGTAAACAGCATTTGTACAACTTTTGGCAATAATACTAAGTAGTAAATTTAAGTTATGGTAAATACATGATACAAATAAAGCTTGAGGATTGTCTTTCAGCAAACAAGCTTGAACACCAAATGTGTTCCCTTGCATGTTACTGCCATTGTCATGCCCTTGACCACAAATGTCATCTATTTCAAGTTTTAAGTCTTTTAATGCATTTAAAATTGTTAAATATATGTCTACTCCAGTGCTGGTCTCAACAGGAATAAACTTACTTTTTTTAACTTACTCAATACGTTCATTTTGAATATCACTACTGAAATAATGTTTATGTGTGTTTTTACTTTTAACAGTTTCCAAATTCTTTTTTCTAACTGGAGCAAATTTCCCCAGCAGTTCAATCAAACCCAGAAATATTCCGTTTTTTTAACTTTTTCAACCAATGGCCTCATTTTCCCCAAAAAATGGGAAATTTTTTTCAGCTAAAAATTGGATAACTGCAACCATTCTTTTCAGAACTAGATTCCAATGTCCAGCAAGTTCCTGTATTTTCTTCTCATTTTCTTTGTCATTGGTTGTTGCACTTTTTAATCTTCGCAGGAGCTCAAATGCTGCGCAGTAGCATTAACGTGATGTTTTAATTTCTCACGCTCTTCAATCGTCTGATTATATTAGCCTACTCATAGAAACCACCTTGAGCTAAGCTGGATGTCGATTCTTTTGGGTGTAACTTGCAGTAAAAACAGTAAATTTTATTTTCAGATTCTGAATTAATAATCTGAATGATCTTATTATATTGCCTTCATTTGGTAATAATCTTTAGAAATAATATATGGAAAAGCAGCGACTACAACTATTTCTTGGAAAAGTATCTTTTTTAATTGGAGTAGGTCCTTGCATCACAAGATATTTTCTTCACTGTCCAGAGACTGTGTCGGCCAGGTCACGGAATCTTCTTTTCTCACATTATTATTATAGATGAGGGCTCTTCGGTGATTTGTTGACTGGCTCCTGGCTCTTCAGTACATGGCTGGTACTCGACTGCATTTTAGTGTGGCACTGCCGCTTTTTATTGGTTTGTGTTGAAATTGGACTTAAAAAAATCTAGTGCTCCTTTCTGACTTGCAACGCTGTTCTCTCGTTCCCTTGCAAGTTTTCTCTTTTTGATTTCACTAAAGTATTCCACTATCTCGATCTCTTAAGTTATTCAAGGCAGTAAAAAATTGAAATGTGATATTCATAAACATAACAGAGCATACATAGAGTTGTCAATTTACATACCGTAGCTTGTGAATATTTGATACAAATGTATAAAAAAATAACTATAAGATGATACAAAAAGAAGTCAAATATGTTTTAAAAATTTAATACAACAAAAAAATTAAACCGCTCTGAGATTTTCTTTCACGCATTTGAATCTAGAGCGGTATACAAAAACGTTATTATTATTATTATTATTATTAAAATAGCGAATTTTTTTAATTTAAAAAAAACTCAGTGAAATGAGAAAATAATCTAAAAGTTAAACATAATTCGAAAAAAGAGACATTGGAACGTTGTCTTTGCGGGGCATATGTTGTATTTGGTCTACGAGTGAGGAAAATACGACACAAGCGGCCGCGCACGTTGCAGTTGGTATCTCTAATTTCAATTCATTTATTTGGCCTGAACCGGTTTATCTATCAATTCTTTACTAATACGTAAGTTTTTTATTTCATAAATTTACCGGGTCTATTAAATTAATCAAAAAATAAAATTTGAGGATAGATATTTATTTATGAAAATGCGGGGCCCCTGAATTGCGTTGGGCCCCTGCATCTGACTCTCTACTTTCAGATTTTCTTACTATTGCTTTATGCATGATCATTCTCTTTCTTACATGGCACACAGTCTTTAGGAAAATTATGTGGACAAAATTTTCTAAAAAGAAAAGGATTTTAATGTTAAGTACGCTTATGCATTCATTTATGTTAGTTGTAAAAAAATGGAGTTGTACTTGTTGAGAAATAACGGATCGACTTTTTTTGTAAACTTTGTGTTGTATCTTTTCACAAAAGTACTTACCGTATTGAAAGATAATGCTTTTTAGTTCGTTTGCTGTAGTAGCTTGATACTTCGAACCGACTGCTAAACCAAAATAAAGGCGCATATTTAACTAGTAACAACTATGCCTGGAGACGCGCGTGTCCAATAATTGTTTGAGCAGAAGGCGCTGATTAAGATTAGAGCGTTTAAGAAAAACACTACGTCATCTATTGCACAATATCACAACACCTCCCCAAATAAACTACGACAAAAAAATATATATACATATTAGCAACAATATTTTTTTGGAGGTCTCTTTGTTCTCGCTGATCGTCGTAGATTGTGTCGCCCGTACTCGTCTCCGGTTGGTAGTCTCGGATTGTTGCGTTGGTTCATCGAAGAAGAACTAGACGCGTGGTCAGTCCCGGCTGGAAGTGTTTCTGTAGACAAAACGCTCGTTGGGATTTCACAGGGATTATCATCTTGATCCGAACCGTATCGAGGTCGAAGTTGATCAAGATGTCTTCTCCAAGTTGGTCCTCGAGGAATGACTCGTACATTGACGCTTCGTGTACCATGGACTTTCGTAACTATCGCAGGCACCCATCGTGGGTCACGATTTCTTCTAGGGCCGAAGTACAGTGCGTAACAAAGGTCTCCTAGTGAGTAATGATGTTCGACTTTCGAAACCACTTCCGAGTCTTCAGCATTTGAATGCTTGCTCGCTTGTCTTGACTGTCTTCCCTGCAGGAGATGCGGAATGGATGGAACCAAAGTGTCAATTTTGGTGCGAATTCTTCTTCCATTCAACAATTCGCTTGGTGACAGTCCCGATGCAAAAGGAATTCTTCTATATTGCATTAGAAATTCTTGCAAAGCTTCCTTTGGAGGTAACGAGGATTTTCTCAATGCCTGTTTGAAGGATTGTATCAAACGCTCGGCAGCACCGTTTGTTGCTGGATGATAAGGTGCTCCGGTGAGATGTACAATGCCTCGTTGTTTGCACCAAGCTTGGAACTCGTTCAAGTATAGCAGTAGTACTTTTCGAAGACGTTGAGGTTGTTGGATGAATGCAAGGATATTTTGAATAAGCGTCTACAAGGACTAACCAGTTTCTTCCCAGAAAGTTGATCGCATGGTCTAAGTGGAGTCTTGACCATGGTTTTTCTGGCATCATCCACGGATGGATTGAAGGTTTATCCGGCTTATTTTGAAATTGGCCACAGGAAGTGCATTTGCGACATAAGTTCTCGATGTCAAA
Organism: Diplosoma virens; assembly: GCA_963680785.1. Lineage (NCBI taxonomy): Eukaryota > Metazoa > Chordata > Ascidiacea > Aplousobranchia > Didemnidae > Diplosoma > Diplosoma virens. The sequence goes on from OY796893.1 coordinate 19,512,541, forward strand.
GTCAATTCTTGGCCAATAGACAGTTGACCTGGCAAGTTGTTCCATATGTTGCACGCCGAAATGTCCAAGGTGTAATAATTCAAGAATATGATTACGTAGGGTTGAAGGAATTATTACCCGTAAGCCGTAAAAAACGCAACCATTCTCTGTTGACAACGAATTTTCCAACTTTTTGAAGTCTTTAAGCTCTTCCGAAAATGCATGCGGCCATCCTTCCTTCACAAATCGCATTAGTTGGGAAAGAATTGGATCCTTGGCAGTCTCTCTGACCACAAGCAATGGATTGTCAGGATTGATTTGACGACTGATTGTTCGAACTAAACAAACGCTATCGACATCATCTTCCATCTCCTCCCCATAAAAACTTGTGTCAGCTAAGTGATTAGTTAAGTTGGTTAGTTTCAACTTCATCATCGCCAGACGACCTAGTAAATTTAGATTGGGCACCTTAGTGACAATTACAGGAAAGGTCACGTCAGGTGATTTTCCATCAATACTTGCAGTTGATTGGAATTGTCCTACGACGGGTAGCGGGCTACCTTCAGCAACTTGATATTGAATTGTTACAGGTTGTAGAGTGGGTTTACCCAGCGTTTGCCACGTCGCTTCACAGCAAAATGTGTCACTGGCTCCGCTATCAATTTCAAACTTAATTGAAACAGAACATTGGACTTACATGCATACAGATTGCAGATGACCTGTTTTCTTGCAGAAGCTGCAAATAGCTTTAATAATGTGGGGACAAGCTTTGCTAAAATGTCCAGAATTTCCACACCTGAAGCAGGCGGTTTTCTTTTCTTGCGTTTTGGAAGTTTTGGACTTTGCGTGATAAACTTTCTGCACCGACGTAGAAGGTTGACCGTGTACGGTTTCCTTTGCTACCTTGGCTGCTTTTTTCACTTCTTGAGCCACTCTGATGGCGTTGCTAAACTTCAGTTCATCGTCCTTGAGCTTGAAGAGTGTCTTCAAAACTGCTTCGTTGTCTACTGTTAATGGATTGAAAATCACATGTAACTGCATCTTGTCGTATTCTGCTTGCCAGTTCAGTAATAGTTTCGCCAGGTTTGCGTTTCATGTCAGACCAGAACTTGAAACGTTCTCTGACAACAAACCGTTTTGGATCAAACTGCTCTGCCATAAACGTCTGAATATCATTCATCGTTAGCTCATGTATGCTTTTGACAGGTTGTTGCTGAGCCGCTAAGTTGCTAAGCATTTTGTAAACGGAGTTAGATTGGTTGGTAAGAAAAATTTGTGCTTGCTTGTTGTCGGGAACAGAGTTAGCAGTGACGAATGTTCGGAACCTTGCCAAATAATCAGTCCATAACTCAGATGTGCATTGTCATTTGCTCTTGATGTTGCTTGTTCTGCTCTTGGTATTGCTTATTCTGCTCGCGATGCTCGTCGCGTAAAACTGCCATTTGCTCTTGGTGTTGCTTGTTCTGCTCTTGGTGTTGCTTATTTAACAACAAAATCAGTTCAGAAATTTCACGCATTGTCGACAATTCAAGCTGTAATGCAAAATCAACAAATTTTCTTTTTTCTTTCTTGACGCAGTTGAGTTTCTTGAATCCTCGTCGCCACTTTTGCCTGTTGTATCTTTGCATGAATACACAGGTTTATTAAAAAAAAAACAATAGTAAATATTCACAAAAGTACTTAGCCAAAAAACAACCGTATTGAAAGATAATGCTTTTTAGTTCGTTTGCTGTAGTAGCTTGATACTTCGAACTGACTGCTAAACCAAAATAAAGGCGCATATTTAACTAGTAACAACTATGCCTGGAGACGCGCGTGTCCAATAATTGTTTGAGCAGAAGGCGCTGATTAAGATTAGAGCGTTTAAGAAAAACACTACGTCATCTATTGCACAATATCACAACACTTTGCTTCTCCACCATTTAATTTTGGCGTAAAATCATCAGTTCCAAAAAGTACACAAATTGCATAAAATTGTATGTTTTCAATTCCTTCGAATACATTCCCATTTCAATTATAAAGATAAAAAAAATCTTTTCAAACTATTATTTGTGTAAAGGTTCACGTGAGCTTTAATTTGAGTTATCGCATGAACAGAAAGCTTACATTTCCTGTTAAATCATGATGAGAAATAACGTTTAACGAAAAAACATAAAAAAATTCTTTAAATAGATAATTGTCTTTCCAAACATTGCAGAGCTCAAAGAACTCATCACAAACGTATGAATAAATTTTGTGTGCGGTTTTGGTTTTTGCTTTTTCAAAAAAGACAAACAACGAAGTTAGTTTTTTTTTAATTTGGAAGAAACAAAATGTTTTTGAGAAATTGAAACTGCAGGGGTAAACATATGCAACGGTTTATGGTGTTGATATGGCTAAGTGCGCGCGAGAGGCAGATTATTCAAAAAACTTTATAGGCTGTTTTGTGTCATTACAGTAGCAGATCTTTTATATTAAATAAAAAACCTGTTTGGGTTTGAACGCTTAAGCACCATGCTGTCAAATATCAAAAATCTAAATTTTTAATATGTAATAAATCAAGATAGAAGAGCCACAAAAATTAACCAACAACTGATTGTTTCAATATAACAAAGCAGAAAAAAGATTAGAGTTTTTGTAGAGTTTATGATAAAACCATAATCTGTTTTCAGGTTTAGTCCTTTGAACATCTTGAGTAAAGTTATATCAATGATTTTTAATACGTACTATAAAACCCTTAAAATTAATTTTTTTTTCATAGTGATGTACATCAAATAAAAACGCATCTTAATTTTCAAAACTTTTATAATCTGTTATTTTGATTTTTTAATAATTTTCCAAATCACATTTTTATCGGTTGATTTTTTTTACAAAATTATAAAAAAGCAGTAAATTTAAAAAGAAAAGTATAACATTATGTCTTGATTTTATTAACTTTTCATGACTTTTATAGATATAAAAATATCTTAGACATTCGCTCAAACATATCATTCAACTGATTAATAAAAGTGTTACATAATCTATTACACTGGTCAACAAAAAAAAATTTTTTTATTGGTGCCTCAAATATTAGAGCTGTTTTGGAGTATATTTGGGGGCTGATTCCAAAAATGACGGCGGTTTTTTCGCATCAGCTCTAGTTTTTGAGATACGGTATACCGCTCATATTTGTTTGCTTGTAAACCTGTGTAGAGTATTTACGTCAGTGGATTAATGGAAAGAGACGAAGTTTACAGTTTGGTGTCACAATGGTTTGGAGGGAACCTAAAAATCCTCACGACGATTGCTATTTTTGTATGGTTAACATTAAGTGAATCAACGGTAACAATAGAAGAAAATGGATATACCCCGACTTAGAATCAGCAAGACGGCCTGTCCCGCATTCAGACGAAGTTCCCATTCCTGTGTTTGACCACCTAACAGAACTAATAGAAAGCTCTGATGAATTAGTTCTGTTGATGCAGCAGTGACCTGTAGCAGAGAAAGTGAGTTTCAGGGCGCAGTTGCTACACCGCTGCGATTTAATCAGTTCGAGCTGAATGACCTGGTCAGAGACCTCAATCTTTCAAAAAAGACATCGGAAATCCTCGCATCCAGGCTAAATGAGAAAAATCTTCTTCAGCCTGGTACTAACATTACGTTTTATCGTAGAAGAGAAAAAGATTTACTGCCCTATTTTTCGAAGGAAAACAATCTGGTTTTCTGCAATGATGTTGGGGGGCTTCTACAAAAAATGGGACTAGCAGAATACAATCCACAAGAATGGCGCCTTTTTAATGACAGTTCTGTAAGAAGTTTAAAATGCGTTCTACTCCATAATGGCAATAAGTATGCTTCCATTCCAATAGGCCATTCAATTAGTATGAGAGAAGAATATGATTCGATTAAACAAATTCTGAAAAAGGTAGCATACCTTAAGTATCAGTGGAAAATATGTGTAGACCTAAAAATGGTAAACTTTCTTCTGGGCCAGCAAAACGGTAATACAAAGTATCCTTGTTTTCTCTGTATGTGGGATAGCAGAGCAAAAAGTGAACACTGGACAAGAAAAGAGTGGCCTTTGAGGAAAGAAATGATTGCAGGCGAGAAAAACATCATTCATCAACCCTTGGTTACCACAGAAAATATCATTCTCCCACCGTTGCATATAAAACTTGGTCTTATGAAGCAATTCGTCACGGCATTGAATACAGATGGAGCATGCTTTCGATATTTGTGCAGTGCATTCCCAGGGATGAGTATAGAAAAGATTAAAGCAGGAATTTTTAATGGTACACAGATCAGGCGGCTTATAAAAGATAGGCAATTTGCTAGGCATATGACCGAACACGAATCAGCTGCTTGGACCGCATTTGTGCTGATTATTAAAAACTTTTTGGGAAATTACAAGGCAAGCAACTATGTAGAGCTTGTAACCAATATGTTAAGCAGCTTTAAAGATCTTGGCTGCAACATGAGCATCAAAGTCCACTATCTTCATAGCCATTTAGAACATTTTTCAAAAAATCTTGGTGACCTAAGCGAGGAGCACGGTGAAAGGTTTCACCAGGATATAAGAGTAATGGAGGAGCGGTACCAAGGAAGATGAGATGAAACGATGCTAGCTGATTATTGTTGGAGTTTGCAAAGGCACTGTCCTGATACTAAACACTCCAGAAAGTGCTACAAAAAACACTTTTTAGATGTTATGTAATTACTAGAATAAAGTCTTGCATTTTTCAATGTCTATTGCTTTCATCGGGGTATTTTATTATTTTGTGTTGTTGAAAATACGTCAAACACGTAGTTACTTTGCTATTGCACATTTGACATACCTTTAAACAATCTTAAACAAATTCTTTGTTGCTTAAGATCCATGTATAACAGATAAAAGTCAAAATTATAGGGGTATGCCGTAACTCAAAAACCAGAGCTGATGCGAGAAAAACGATGTCATTTTTGGAATCAGCGCCCCAAATATACCCCAAAACAGTTTTAATACTTGAGGCACCAAATTGTGTGTTGACCAATGTTATTAATTAATTTAACATGATAGTGTAAAAGTAATCAAAATACGGCTAATAACTGTTTTGATTTTATTATAATTGCAGATAAAGTTTGTTCATTAAACAATATTATTTATAGTTGCAACAATGATGAACTTATTGATCTTAGTTTTAATGATTTTGGTTAGTTGTTTTAAAGGTAAGACAATTTTTTCTTTATAAAAGCGGTGTTTTACATTAATTAGTTGCATGTATTGTAGTACATACGGGGGGAGGGGGGGTTCGCGGGTTAACCTTTCTTTGAAGAAAAATCTTCAGAGATATGCACTTATATGTAAATAAAATACGTATTAGCGACAAGTATACTAAAATAATTTGGTCAGTGATGACCTTACAAAAATGGGGTCTGGTGCAAGAAGAGTAAGGGGATGGGTACTATTTAATGTTAGAAGGCAAAGCAATCTCTAAAAAAAGATAATTGTTATAGGGGAACCACTTTTTAGTACATCAAAACAAAGTGATCTCTAAAAAAATTTCTTTATTTTATGGAAGGGCATTATCAAGTGTTCCAAAACAGTGTGGTTTCTAAAAAAATTTTTGTTTTAGGAGGGAGTACTTTCCAGTGTCTCAAAACAAAGTTATCTTTAAAAAAAGCCTTTATTTTAGACGTGCCACCGAAGTCCTGGTGCTACTGTGAAGAAATAGAGCAATATCTTGTGTAGGGAGCACTTTTGATGTATTTTAGGTGGGGCCCGGTGCGGCCGCTCCGTTTGCACCCTATCAACGCATCGCTGATTATGGTATAAGGCTTATCGTTTTTGCGCTTTGTTCTTTTTATACTTTATTGGTAATTTTATTAAAGATCGTTTCTTCTATCAACCCCATTGCGTCAAAGTTAGCTGATCTGAGAAAAGTTCTGAAAACAAAAAATATTTTAACATAAAATCTGGTTTTCTATGCTCCACTTTTGATGTCTATTGTTTTATCGCAATGTTTGCGCCTGCGATGCAAGCTTATTCTACTCCGCTGTATGATACTTGGCTATGAAAAGCGAAACAAATGCTAAGCATGTAGGGAGGATCTCTAAAAAAAACTCGATTATACTTAGAAAAGCACTATAAAAAAATGATTCTTCAGTTTTAAAAAAATTATTTCAATATGCTGGTTGATCAGTCGTTCTCAAAATTTAAGTTGTATTCTTCCTTTTAAAGCCTTAGCTAAAACCATTTCCCAAAAATATATGACAAAATTTTTGAGAAAAACTCTTTTTTGTTCTCAAGTAAAAAAACTTTTTTTGGTTTTTGTTCTAAAGTAAAGCATTGTTGTCTCTCTTGCAAGCTGCTGAAATTTCTGTTGGATAAGCACATAATTAGAATGATTATGGAGTTTGTCGGGAAGAAAAGTTTTACTTCTACTACTTGACAGCAAGCAACTTCCACCGTCAAAAAAACTGAGGTTTCTCGGATATCAATATCTGCTCCTCTCTTTTTTAATATCTATACGTGTGATCTTCTTTCCACAATCTTCAGAAACTTTGCTTTTGCAGCCGACCTATAGACCTAATAGACTGAAAGACTTGGAAGTCAAAAAATGACTACAGTTTCTGTGTATTTCCAGACTTAAAAGTTGAAACCCAGTCTTTCAAAGACGGTGGGAACAGCCTTTCATTTAAATAATCGATGGGCCAAACGTAAGCTAAAAGTTTATGACAGCAACAAACTTTTACCATTCTGTCAGGTCCCGACTTATTTTGGGGTAAAACTAGACAGATCACTCACATTCCATTATCATTTTGTGGCATTGCGTAAAAACTATCTTCCCCCGTCACACATTTAAGGCAACTTACGAAGATGGGGTGCTGCGGCATAACAGCTTTCCTTCTGGCCTACTTGACAACCGAGTACTGCGCACCAATCTGATGCCGCCCAGTGGACGAATCATAGATAGAACACGGAGTAGTGTGAGAGTACATCCAGGCTTCGTGCTTTCATATCCCTGACCAATATTAAGCCTGTTGGAATGGGCTTGTTCCAAACAGCTTGGAATTAGATCAATCGCCTGCAGACAGGTTTTGGGAAATTCCACTGTCCATGAACCATGGAGTCTCGCTTCTTTACTGGATGGCAAGTTAGGCGCCATTGAACAAACCGCAGACTACATTTTAACATCGTGCACCACATCCTGCATTGAGCATGACATGGAGTACATCGTCTGATGGTTCTTGGTGATAATATCCAATTCTAGCTCAACACCATCGCTGCCAGCATCTGATACAGGTAGTGCAGCAACATAGGATAGTAAAAGGATAAACCCTCGGCCTCAGTCCTGTTTTTGTTTAACGCAGAGTTAATGCCTTCCATACTATCCCAACAACAATTTTATTTCGGTCTTCACTTAAGTAAAGCAATTTCTATAAACTGCTATACTAACATGACATGACAACTATAAAGTGACTTGCCAGTTTATGCTATCAGTTAATAATTTTAAATCAACTTAAATTTTATTTAAATTCGTCCCTTAAGATTATTTTTTTCACAGATTACGAATTCCTTCCTATAGGAAGCCAAGTGGCTCATTTCGAGAAACACTAATCTAGATTTTAGTTGCAATATAGACTGCTCGATAAGGCAGTTAGAGCTAAATATTTTTAAACCAACTATCATGCAATTAAAATATAATTTATTAAAAAACCCGGTAGTCTGTTTTAGCCAAGTGCGATGATCATCTTTTTCAAATAGAATTCAATTTGTAGCTACGCAAGGTGAATTATCTTCATAGTTTTGTAGCAATGCTTTGTGATCATAGCCAATATTAAAATTGAGTTCGACTTGAGTTGAATTTATTCAATTATATCAATGAGCTGAACTCGTGAAAAATTTTATTGACATTTAATAATTACGTTTACGGTTAGGCAAAAAAACTCATCCAACAGCAAGGTGCTCTTAAAAGCGTAATAGGCTAACTATAATTCGGAATGTAAATTTGGAAAAGTTTTCGTCCCATGACCAGGACCACTTTTAGTGATCGTGGTTCAAACTTGCAATCCCCTTTCCCCCTAAGCAAATTTCTGCGTACGCCATTGGTTGCATTAAAAATAAAATGTCTTCTTGAAACTGCTTTCTATTTTTATTTAATGCATATCATTTTAAAGAGTAATTTGCCGAAAAATTTTTAGAAGTTTTTGCAAATGTAGCATGCAGTTTATTAGGTTTGCTGAAATCTTTAGCAAATTATAGGTATTTGAGCTATACGTATGATTTATGTGATATTACTATAGAAGAAGTTGAAGATGTTTTTACTCAACCATAATTTATTCTTTAAACATTAATTCGGTTTCATAGCTTTTAACTCTTTTTCACTACAGAAATGGTTTTGGATATAATTTTACACTTTGGTAAACAGAAGACATTTAAGTACATTCTTTATATTGAATTCACGTTTATGATTAATATTTTTATTTAGTGTGTTTACTAAGAGCAAGTTTTTGTTGCAATAAAATTGGAGAAATTTGAATTTATTTTTAACAAAAGTTGCCGTAGAAAGTTGTATTTCTGCCCAAATATTTTAAACATAATATTTTTTCAAGCAATTAATTTACAAATAACGTTAAGTATTTATCTGGGTAAAATTGCAATCTTTTGCCAACAGTTTGCGCAGTATGCTAAACCTCGCTCCAAAAAACATGAAGTTCTTGGCAATTTAACAATTTGGCATACAGTTGTGGACTGATGTTTGGCTGGTCATTTTTAGAATTCCCTTTAGGTCACTATTCAGTTTAAATAAGCAATTCAAACACAATGAGCATAACCGATTTCTGTTTGTGCGTGCGTGGGTAAATTTCAAGCCATACTTCCAGGTAATTGAGTTCAAGCACTGTCGCACTTGGTTAAAGTTGTAGAACTTCTAGCTTGCGAGGTTGCCAACTGTTGCGTCATAGTTAACATTGGGACACAACTAATCGGTCACATTGTTCTATGTCAGGGGTGGGCAAACTATGGCTCGCGGGCCGGATGCGGCTTTTAGTCATTATTAATTTTTGGTACGAAAATCAAGAAATCCGAGACAGATTCAAAGTGAAGACCTTTTTTTGTGATCACTTCAGTTTGGCTTGAAAATTAAGAAATCTGAGACCGATTCAAAGTGAAGTTTTATTATTTTTTCTTTTTTTAGAGATCACTATATTATTGCGGCCCCAAACAAATTCAATTCCAAATGCGGCCCGGAAGCTAAAAAGTTTTCCACCACTGCTTTATGTTATGCAAATAAAAGAGAATAGAACTACATTGAAAAAAATTTTAGAGTATGTTTTTTTGATTCACACTTTTGCATTTTGCGTAATACTTGATAATAGTTGCAGTAAAAAGTTGCAAGTGAAAGCAAAAAAAGTTGCAAAAAGGTGCAACATAAAATTCCTGAAACACAGCTTAAAACATCATACTTTACAATATAAATTTGTGTTTAGGAAGCTGTAAAAAATAGTTGCAAAAATTTGCCCTACTGATCACATTTAAAAGCCAATGTAAATGTTTGAACTTTAGTTGTATTTTAATTTCATTTAATCTTAAATTTCCTAGTTTAACCAATAAATATTCTAAAGCAAAGATTTTATTTCTTTTTTGTATAATCACTGCTTAAAAGCATTTCAACGTTAATGCTATGAAAATATATTATTGTTAAGAAACTAAGAAGTACACCATCGCGGTTGTAATGGTTAGCTGCATGAAAAATGGTGGTTTTATGTTGCCTGTAGAATATTTTCAATATTTTATCAATTATCATTTACTTTGCTAAGTTCTGTTTTATTCATCAATGACTAATTAGCCCGGTTTAGCCTACCTATTTGCACGTGATGGATGATGAGTTCTTTCTTTTTCAAAAAGTGACCAACATGTCAAAAGACTGAAACAACCTTGATATAAACAATTAAGTTAAAAACTTAACTTTTAACCTTTCATATTATTCAGATTCTAGAACATTCGAGCAAGAAATAGAATGCCACAACGTGCAAACATCGCAAAAACTCGACAATGAAAATTTTAATATTAATAGAATAGAAAATTTTTACGTTTGTTTTCAAAATAATTCTTGGCCACTTACATATAACAACTTAACCAGAAGATTCCCTTCAGGCTTTGAAGCAAAAAAAGAAAATGTAGCAAATCTTCTTGATTATGTAAACTTGAATTTGTATGCTTTAACTTGTAAAAATCAAAGTTGTAACGAAAATCAAACAAGTTTTTTTAAATGTTTGAAATTGAGACTTAACTCAAGTAATAATTCAACCTGTTCATTAACGAATGATCCCTGCTCATTACTTTCTTTTATTTCGCAATGCCCAAACATCAGAAACACAGAAAAAAAAAGAAATAAAATTTCACTATGGATTCTGGTCTTTGTGTTGGGATTAATGTGTTTGTTTGGTAACGGTATTGTTATTTTTCGACAAATATTCAATTTACCTAAACAAAGAAACTACAACAAAGAAATTCGAATTTATAACTCTTTACTTATAAGTTTGTCTTTAGCGGATTTTCTAATGGGAATTTATCTCGTAGTTATTTCGTTTGAAATCAAACGAAAAAATTTTGGGGCAGACATTTATTATACGGAATATAGACTTTGCAATGCTCTTGGAGTTTTAAACTTTTTATCAAGTCAAGTTTCGATGTCAACAATTCTTTTAATTAGCTGCTTTCGCTTGTATAGTGTTGTTTGTCCTTTTAAAAAAGTAAAATTGAGAATTGCTTTTTATCTTATTGCATTAACATGGATATTGTGGATATTAGTTGCTGTGTTACCAATCATTGACATAGAACCATTTAAGACATTTTTTAACATTGGAATTAGGTATAATCAACAAGTTTCAAAAAAAACAAATTTATTTTTTGCTGATTACCGAAAGTTATTTGAAACAATTAATCGTCAACTGAGAATTGATAACTTTTTAAAGTTTATTTTTGACGCAATTAATAATAATCATTCATCAAATACAGTTATAGAAAAAGCAATGAAAAGTTTTAATTTGATAAATTATCATAATAGAACTTGGAGTCTTTTGGGTTTTTACAACAAGCAATTTTATTGCTCGGCGAGTTTGATCGCAGACAAGAGTCATGCAAAATCAAAATATTTTACATTATTTTTTCTGTTGTTTAATTTAATTTCGTCTTTTGTGGTAATTATCACTTACATTGCAATTTATCTAAGTGTGAGTAATTGTCAATCTAAAATTTTTTATTTTCTATCGAAAAGAAATGATCCTAACCAACATTCTGTTAACCGTTTTCAACAAAGAAAGGCGGAAAACCGAAAGGTTCTTTACACTATTACAATAATTGTACTTACTGATGCGCTGTTTTGGTTTGGAATATGCATATCATCCTTGAGCAAGTGGTATATATATGATTTGACTAAAAAAAAATATCTTACTTGGTATGTAAGAGACCAACGGACATTTCAATCAATGATGTTTTATTTAATCTCTCTTAATAGCGTAATTAACCCTTTTGTTTATTTTAATCGTTTTTGGTATTCTGTAATTAAAAAATTCAAAACTTGACGTTGAGCAATTTTGCCACAAACCTTGATATTAAATTTTGCTTTTTTGTTGATGTATTTACTAATAAAGTATCGGAAACAAATGAATCGAGTTACTTGTCTGATTTTGATTTTTGACCTTTTCCTATTCTTTTCGAGTTTTTAAGAATTTAAGTAGTCGGAAAGCACATAAAAAGTTTTTTTGTAAAAGTGCATGTCTCAATTAATTTTCAATTCGCCAAGATTTAGTATTTAAAATTTCTGTCTGATTCATAAATAATCTAAAAATCAACTACATTAACTATATATTATACAAATACATAATTTAATGTTTTATAATATTTTTTTCTTTTGAAGTAAAAGTCATAAATTGCAAAAAGTTATGGATCATAAAAAATAAAACAATGAATTTAACTCTTTACAGTCTGAAGGATCTTTTTTGTTAACTGAATCTATTAAAAATGCTTTTTCTATACCCGTATATTCCCGAAATGGAAACGAATTTGTCTATCGAATGCAAATATCACTCGAGACAAAGTATTAGTTTAAGACTTTCACAGATTTTCTAGCTGCTGCACATGCTCATACTTAGCCATTAAGTTTATTTCATTGTAAAATTGAAGTTTTTCTTGACTGGAAAAATCAAGGAAACAATATTTGAAATGCAAGATAAGAGTCATAATACAATACATGTATAAAAAAGAATTTTTTAATTGCTAATATATTCTTGTTTTGGTTATCTTGAATTAAAAACAAATACTGACAGGGTCTATTCGATCAGACAAACCCGGTCATGCCATTTACTTTTTTTAATATTCCAATAAGCATGACTTATGCTTAATGTTTTTCTTCAAACTGCTTGTTACGCTTTATCCTTAATTTTAATTTTAAATTTATAAAGTTATGGTTAATTTTCAACCTTTTGCAGTTATTTGTAAGCTTTTAGTTGTGACGTCATATTCTTCATTGTTACGTAGTAATCGCGTAATCCAGAAGTGTATGTCTTGGTCTCGCAGCCCCCAAGTCTCGTCTCGTTCTCGGTCCACTGCGTCTCAAATCCAGCTCAAGACATTGCAGCAATGAGGGCAAAATTCACAAATGTTGTAAATATGTCGACTTTTGGCAAAAATAGATTCATTGTACGTTTTTTTAACCATTCGGGCGTCATGACCCTTTTTAAATTCGCCATTAGTCACAATAAAATTTAATTATGGCAATCAAGTAGCCTGGACACCGTCTAAGGTGCTTGAGAACTAATACTGTAGATCTGTTTTTTATTCTGATAATGTAGATTTACTCGCTTGGTTCTGTTCTGTCTTTGTGGAAAGATACTTTACGGCACCAGTTTTGCACAGTCTTATTAGAAAATATATAAATTAAAAAAATATATATCAAGTTATAGGTAGACTAAAAGAGTATCATCTGTAACATTGTGAATCATGGACACCGGACCCCATCTCACTGCCCAACCATGGTTTCGATTTTTAAACTCTTATCAGGGACAGTCTTCTTACCCAGGTTTTGCCATTTCTAACAGTGCAGCAATGCATCTGGTAGAATCCTACAAATCCTAGACTTTACTCTCTATATACGGTGCGATTCATAAGTCCCCGTCTCTAAAACTAAAATAAAACAACAGTAAGAACAAACTCAATGATATTAATTATTATTCACTGAATATTATTTACTGATTAATGTACTTTATTTCTTATTTCATATTAATGTACTTTATTTCTTATTTCATATTAATGTTCTTTAATGTACTTTCTTTTTTTGTCTGCAAATCGGTTGCATTGTTACAATATGGCGGAAGCAGTTAGTAATGTTCAATTTTCTCTTGCGGATAGAGCGTTTATAGTTAGCCATGCAGTAGTGTACTAGAGTAGTGCCAAAGCTTGCCAAGAATTTCAACAAAGATTTCAATCGTGCACCACCAGCTAGGACAACAGTGCAATACTTGAAGCAGAAGTTTGAAGAAACTGGAAACTTATCCACTAAGCCGTGATCAGGAAGACATTCTTGGCAAGCTTTGGTACTACTCTGGTACGCTACTGCATGGCTATTTACTGTTTGTTTTATTTTAGTTTTAGAGACGGAGACTTATGAATCGCACGGTATATATGACCAGCTCTGGAACAAAATCTAAGTAAGCAGACTGTCCCTCATAAAAGTTTAAAACTTGAAACCATGGTCTGGTAAGCCTTATCGGTTTTGCAACCACGGCTACAAAATGTTCTTTTTCAGATTTTAAAAAATTTGAATAGGCGCAAACAAAAAAGAAGTCACATAACTAGGAATTAAAATTAACTCCCGCGTTGGCAATAACACATAAAATCAGGGCACGGAGTTTTAGGTCTATCTGGTCTTAATTATTACAAATCAGCAGGAAATTCTCTTTATAAAAATAATTTTCAGAGATGGTTACTGATTCTGATGTTGATGCATTCTAAAAGTCAGACACCTTTTGGGAAAGAAGTCGAGTTGACTTGCGGTCAACAACCTCATATCTCCCGTTTCCAAACGACAAGGGAGTGTTGTGACCTATCAATCAGATTATTTTGACATACTCCATGCTATTTGGCGAGAGCGTGAAAGTAGAAAAAACTGTTCAAAACCATTAATCTCTTAATTTTCTATTAAGTCTGGTGAATAAAGCCGTAGCAGGAAAATGGAGTAGTGTTTGGTTTCGTGGAACTGCAGTAAAGTTCTATAGAGAGTTTCTCACTCTGCATACCACTGCGGCATGCAATTGTTTTGGTGACCGCGTAGAATAGTTTTTTTTGGCTGCTTTCTGGTGGCGTTGAAAAAGTCCTGGTAGGTTGCTTTGACATCAGGTTAATTAACACTAGAATTACTGCGTTTTTGACCTACCTAGAATTACCGCGAGCGGTCAAAATGACCGTTTGTCCAATAAACAAAAGAATGCACAATTATTTAGCTTTACTTTATCTTATAAGTTTTTTTAAACTTTTGTAGTATACCTAGTAATGATTTGAGTCTTTGTAGGTGTGAGTTTGGTGCGTTGTAGGCTTCTTTTTAATATCATGTTTTGGAATATACTGCATAGGCCCTGATCTCCGAATTACATTGAAGGCCTTCAACCTGCTTTTTAGCTGCTTGGTTAAAATTTTCTCAAAGTTTTTATTGCATTTACAACAAACACGAGGTATGAAGCTAAAGAAAAAACAATTTACCCTACATAAAGCTCAAAAGACCAAATGGTTATTTTTCATCATGCTGCTGTTTACAAACACCACAAGCGGCAACTAAAAAACATACAAAAACAAAGAAAATTGCAGCGCTCTACAGTCTACACAGTCCACACATTCAACTTTTACACAACCTGTACACTTTACGCAAACTGATTTACGGCATTTACAAAAGAATTTTGCAATTTTGTTTTATTCACAATTTACATTAACTTGGCTTTGCTTTCGCTATTTGCTTTCATCTACGATCGAGTTTTGATGAGAATTGTTGAAAAGTGGAAGCAAAACTGCGGCTAGTTTAGCTGTCTTTCCTTAACCCTATTCTCCTCAAACTTTTTCGAGCTATTGACTCCTCAACGGCCGGGCTTCAGAAGCCCACCAAAGTTACGATTTATAACGAAAAAACTACTTAAGCTATCTTTATGAAATTTAATCAGAGTAAAAATCATTTATTTAACTTTATTAGAGCAAAAAAGTTTTTGAAAATTCATTTGATAAAGTATGCAAAATTGCAATTTCGCAAGTTCACTTCAATTTTTACGTTTACACACTCATTTAACTAACGTGAAATCCGATTGTAACGGATTCACTGTTGTAACAGTCGTAAACTTACTGTAATTAAAAATTGGTTGTAAAGAGTGACGTCAACGCATACGACAATTGCAAACAATGAAGAAGCTAAAGAAAGCTTGTTTCATTGTTTTGGTCGAAGTATGAAAATTATTTTAGACCAGTTTCAATTACTTGTTCATATGTTTTGTCCACATGTTTTGTAGTTACTAATAGTTATTGCTGCTTTTTTAAAAAAAGGATAAAAAAATAAAAACGAATTTTTTTTACATAAAAGAATTTGAAATTGGCTATGTTTTGACATTTAGCAGTGTTAAAATATCAATTTAGAAATACTGTAAAACCAACAAAACTTTATCTTTTATATATCATCGTTTATATGTACATCGTTTTGTCTTTTTTTTGCAATGTATTTCACCGCCACAAAAAGAGTATTTTATTTATTGAAATAACATCGCATTATTTAAAAAAAACACTTCAGAAAACAATATTACTTTATATAATTGTTACTGTTAGTCGTGGAATATATCTCGGCATCGTTGAAAGCATGAAGCACAAATTTGTAAGCATTGCCGGAAACATGTGAAAGAACTATGTGTTTGACATTGATTTCCTAAGTTATTGTTCCTGAGACCAATGTTTTACAATGTACAGAAGCTGAAGCCTATAGAGTGAAAAACAGTGATGAGTGAAAACTACCACAAATTGAACTTAAAGCTTTTATTTCCTTTCTGTATGTAAGAGGAGCATAAAATGGAAAGAACCTTGAGTTTTGGGATAAAAATTGGGGAGTACCTTTTTTCCAGGAGCTATGGGTAGAAATCGCTTTTGCGAAATCATGAGGTTTCTTCGATTTGATATGCGGAGTACAAGACTATCTGACTTCAAACGGAAAAATTTGCTTTGATTTCTGCTGTCTGGGATAAGTTTATTAAAAACTGTATTGTTTGCTACAAACCAGAAGAAAATATTACAATGGACAAACAATTATTCCCAACTAAAGCCTGCCGTAGATTTATACAATATATGGCCAACAAATCGGACAAATTCGGTATCAAATTTTGGCTAGCTGTTGATGTGGAATTTAAATATATACCGTACGCCATACCATATTTTGGCAAAGATGAAAGCAGAGTAGCTACACAGAGATTGTCTAAGAGTGTGGTAATACAGATAGAGGAGCCATGCTTGGGCAAAGGAATGATAGATAGATAGATAGTTTATTCACCAATACGCACAACAACTTATATAAATACAAACAGCAAGCAAACAAAATTGGCGCAATGGTCGGGAGCATCAAAGAACATGCGTTATCGAGTCAGATGCTCCCTAATACAATCGGTTAATAAAAAGTAATACAAGGAAACATGCGTAGCAGAATGACAGAAAACATAGAAATTAACATAAACATTTACATAAGGAATTTTGGCCAAGATTTACGCATGAAATTTACACAGACATTTACATGAAACATTTAAGCACAAAGCTAAAGCAAAAAAATCAAAAAAAAAGCAAAGCGACTCAATACTTCGACATAAGATCATCCTTATATGATTTTTTGAAGGAAAACCAATGCTTGCTTTTAATGCTGAGATGAATACTTTTCCAAAGTCACAACTGAAAATTTTTTTACTTCGATTCATCTTGCCACGCAGCTCTGGAGAAAAAGGCGTCACTTGTGGGGACTCTGAACAAATTCCAAAAGGAAGTTCAGCCACTGGTAAAAGTTTTACAGCAGAGTAGATAATCCAGCAAACTTTTGCAAACAAAAAGCAAAAACAACAAAGGCACAACCTGGACAGTTTACCAGTGCGAACAAAGCAAGAACGATTGTATTCTTAGCACACTCCACACATCTGTTATGATCGATAAAACAAAAAAAAAAAACAAAACCGGAAACACTAACATTTTACAATAAAACTAATTGTGGTGTTGATATTGTCTACCAGAGACACGACAATATACGGTTAAGGCAAATACACGGCTGTGACCGGTAGCTGTCTTTTACAATATTTTGTACCTTGTTTGTATCAACGCCTATATGTTGGACAAGAAGAAAACTGGAGATGCTATCTCGAAAAGGAATTTTATGTTTCAGATTGCCACTGAACTGAGAGAAGCACATGTTTAACCCTATTCTCCTCAACGGCCGGGCTTCTGAAGCCGTAATTACTTCATTTTTTTAGATAATATTCTGAAATTTCTTAACTTTTCCTAATTTGAATTGCTGAATAAGATGGTACTATTTTTAGGTGCCCCACAGCAAGGGTTAACGGGTAAAATAGACGCTTTTTAGCAAATTTGTGAATTTTTCCTTGTTTTTCTAAGCAGAGCGTGGAATTTCAATTTTACGCTTTTATTAAGTAACATGAATTTTACCAATTTATTGGCTTTGCCTAACGAAGGGAATTACGTCGTTTGCTAGACGTCGATATGTCTGAGGCAATGCAGAACTTACTTCATGCAAATAACATTTTCTGTTTTTGAGCTTTTGACGATTGCTCAAAAACACTTTACACATATACATTCTGTTGCATAAAAGAATTGCTGTTGGACTGCTTGAATACCAATCTAGCGGACAAAATTCAATCTTTACACTAAGCATTTTTTATAAAACTTTCTTATAACTATTCATTCGTGGGAAAAAAGACTAAATTGACTAGTTCACATGTTAGCTCTTATGCTGACGCCTTCAGAAAATTAAGCAACAACTTACTTTTTATAATTGCATTTTACTTTGCATTTAAAGTAACAGGCTGTTCTTTTGTTAAAATTTTCCTTATCATGAAAAATTTGGCGTATTTTTTATGTACAATATAAGTTTACTTGTTTCATTTACTCAAGTTTGAGATGTGCACAAATTAATTCTTTACACGAAAAAAAATTTTCAACCCAAAGTTTTAAAAAATGGTTTTTATTTATTGCAAACTGTTTGATAAATTTATTTCGAAATTCAATAATGACCAAAAAAGCTCCAATCTGAAAATTCGAAAAGAACTTTTTATGTAAACGTTAAGTAAAGACCATTTTTGGTCTTCATTTGCCTTTCGCAATAAATTTTATGTTTGAACTCAAAATTTCATTTTTAAAAATTTTGTTATGAATCCTGGTCTAATATGATTATTCTATTATATTTCGACGTCTTTGTAGCTTTAAAATGACCCATTAATTGGAAACCTAGGAATAAAATCAACTTGGATTCTTACTTACGAATGACTTGGGCTGTTTACAAGAGTTCTTCTATGTAAAACCATATAAACCTCCGGGCCCCTATTTTATGTGAACAGAGCTTATAATCCATATTAGAGCTGCTTTGAAGTCTTGATTAGATAACTTTCTCTTTTCCTGCTTGCGTCAACTCGTTTGTGTAGCTCTTTTGCCCTTTCAATGTGTAGTTCTTTTACCCTTTCATATGAATTGCCCTTTCATATGAATAAAAGTTATAAAAGCGCCAAGTTCTTTTTTTTACTTATGCAACAGGAAAACATGAATTTTTTTCAGTTTTATTAAAAAGAACCAAGAAATGGTTGATGATTTTACAAGGATGCAACAACAAAAGATGTTAAAATGCTACAAAGCTGTTACTAGTAACTTTGTTACTTTGTTATAAAAGTACAGCGATGATGAATAGTTGACCTTGTGGCTGTACTAATTTATATCAGGGTGGTCCACCTACCTACACGGGTCTGCAACAACCCCAACGGAAGAATTATAATTTTTATACACATAGTCGAACTTGCAAAAGGCAAAGAGGCGATTTTTCCGCCAAGTCTCAAAAATGTGGGCAATATCGATTTTTTCGGGAAGCGACTAGGAAAAATTTGCGCAAACCAATTCTTTCTTGACCTGAAAAATCAAAGGTTCTCCATGAAACGGACTCCTTACTCAAACCAGTGGAGCTTTTTAAATGATTGCCACGTGCCAGTCTTAATATAGTTGTTTAAATGACAATTCAATTTAAAGAACGCCGTTTACTTGTCAATCAGTAAGGAAACTAATTAATATAAAATTCATCAGTTCTTTTGGTACATCTCCGAAAGAACTGATAAAGTTTAAATTAAGTACTATCCCTAGTAATAATGTTTGTAGTAGTTATAAGGGAAACTAATTCTAAAAGAAAAAAAGATAAACCTCATTTTTATATATCATCTAAAAGCAAATTGCTACATCTAGTATTCTTATTTCTTTTATTTACGGTAGTAAAGACAATGCAAAGCAACACGTCTTTCTTGTGCTCATACAACAACAAAAAAAAGGTTTTGTAAATCAAATCGTTCAGCTGCTCTTGATGGTGCAGCGGGTCTTACCAGATGGCGCTTTGGTATTTGTATTTATACTTTTATCAAAAATAGGAAAATTTCCTATCTTCGTGAATAGGTTTTGAGAGCACGGATTTACGGTGTAGTGAAACCAAAAAGTTGGTACAAACTCCACAACTATTGTACAGATACGTAATTGTATTTAATTGTATAACTTTACTCCGTCATAAAACTAAATTAAATCATTAGCATCTTTTTTGAAAACGTGCACTTTTGTTTCAATGACTAACTAAAAATTTTTAAGTTAAGAAATCACTAATTATTTAGATGTTGCCAATATTTCCATATTTAAAAATACTACATATTTACATATACCATATTTAAATACAACAGAAAAAAAAAGAGAAATGACAATAGAAACAACTCTACTTATAACTGTAGATATAAACGACCAAATTAAAAAAATTTTTACTAATGTGCTTTATTTTTGTTGGACGGGAATGCACAGGGTGGGGAAGCAAAATTTACAATATTTTGAGCCATGTATTAATTTTCTTGCAGCTTGCTAATCTTTTTTCTTTAATGGCTATTTTTAACAAATGTCTTGGTGTCCTTGTGTAAAATTCTAACTTCAAATCATAATTTACTGCATTTCTGATAGTCTTATTGTCAACCTTTGGTTCAACTGCCATTTTTCTCAAAGAACTGGTTGGTTCTTTTAGAATTTAAGATTTGATAGCTTTGATAAATCCATGGGTAGGGCCGAAGCTCGGGTTTTCGGGACCCAATGCAAACTTTTTTGCAGGACCCCAAAGTCGCATAAATTTTGTTAATGCCAAACACACTGTTTTGAATTCCACAATATTGTACTTAAAAACAAAAATCAATAAGCTTTCAATTAATTAGACAAGATACAAAGCAGAGACTGCATTATACAGATTTATTTCAAAATGCTTCTTTTAAAGTATTACCATAAAAATGTTTTATACTGGATATGATTAGCCTCGTAACTTTACAATAATCTGCAAAACAGGCACAGCAGTACTATACAAGAAACAATTTAAATTACCAATAGATACCGTTTTTCGTCGATTAAAAGTCACAGTTTACAAATTTTTTTCTCATTTCGTGCGGCTAACAATCAAGGGCGGCTTGCAGTCAAGAGCATTTTACAATCAAAGAAATTCTATACCTATACAAAAATGATATTTTATTATTTTACTTATCAAATTAGGTCAACTTTTTTTGATTTTTTACTAGTAAAGTTTCTTATTACTGAGTCTACATTTACAGCTTTTCAAACATCATTTTTAATTGATAATAAAGCTAAACTATTTAACCGTTCTTGTTTCATACTAGATCTTAAGCAGGCTTTGATCAGTTTTAGTTTAGAAAAACTTCTTTCTCCTGAAGCGACAGATGCAGGTATGGTGAAAAAAATTTGACGGCTATGAATACATTAGAAAAAGATTTATGTCTGCAGTTTTCACTGAGATATTTCAACAATTTTTTTGGGTTCACTGTCTCCTGTAACTCATCGGGGAGGACCGATTTCAGAGACTGTTATACGTCGCATAACATTGTGCCGCAAACATCTGTTTTTTCTCTGCTATCATATCCCCATTGCTGTCTTTTCTCTGCTTTTAATTTGTCAAAGCATTTTGTAATTAAATTGCACATTCTATAATAATTTGTTTAGGCATAGTTTTAAATTTTGTCACAAAGCCATAAAGTTGAACATATTTCCTCAAATCGGTAAATCTTCCCTCGAGTGTTTTCATTCCCTGATCAAAAACAATGTGAAAACGTTTAATCCATATATGTCCAGCGTCCTATATGTAGGACACCTACTTAAATGCGCATAAAAACTATTTGGTTCAACATATCAAAATTTCTTTAGCTCATATAAAATATAAAGCAAATTTACTACAAAATTTTTGCGTATTTTGGATGTGTTTTTTAGTTTTCCAGAAATTATATCGATTTGATTATGACCAATTTTTCGATTTCGCATTTTGCTTAGGGCGCGCTTTGAAACAACGTCTGTAACTGCTCGCCGAACAAAATATTATCTCAAGGCTATGCCTTTATTGAAATTGCTATGTATCTAACCTTTCACAGCAAAAGTTACTAACTGAAACAATTTCACGAGCTTCGGTAATTTCGTTTGAAGTTTTAGCGTCCTACATATAGGACACCAGGTACAAACGGTAGCAAAATAGCATAAAAGAGCGTTTGTTTATGTGAGCGCATTAGTCATTCCCAGACTGCGCCATAGTTATAGTTATAAGTACTTTAGTAAAACGCCCAGCATGGTAATGTTGAAACAATGTAATAGTAGTGCAAAGTAGAAGTTGATTTTTTGCTTTTGTTAGACGTAAGACAGATTTTGCAAGTTTATAATAAGCACGTTATTAGGTATTGCTTCTTTGTTATCGCTACCAGAGTGATTGCAATATAAAAAATCGCTCTCGTATAGGCAAGGCAATTAGTTTCATAAATAGGAGAAATTTGACATATAAAGTTTTAATTCAAGAAATTTATTTAGATGTCTACGTTGTATTCGTATAACACTTTGACTATTTTTAGAAAAATGAAATCTTTTAGTTTCTACAAAAATATAAATAAGAGCACAACTCCGGCAACTTTTTGTAGGATTTTAGATTTGGCTGAAAACGATGCTGTGTAACATAAAAACGAGAATGATCAGATTAAAATTACCCACCAATGCTAGTGGCAACATCACAGACGAAGACTCTGGCGATGAAGACGGTTCGGGAAACAATCAATAATTTACCAGGAAGTATGCTGCTAGCCTCTGCTGAGCTTAATCATGAAAGGAGCTTAACGATTGAAGATGACGAAGAACCGGCAAAAAAGAAACCGGAAAAGAAAGCCGAAAAACCGAAGCGAAACTGGGTAAACACCAACTTGGCCAGTGACCAGGCTCCGTGGATACCTGCTAATGCTCACATGGATAAAATAAAAGCAAAACGATTATCACCATTAGGCTATTTCAAACTTTTATTTGATGATGAACTGATAGATTTAATCGTCGTGGAAACAAACAGATATGCTTCTCAGAAAAATCGAAAGTTTATGGCTACCAAGAACGACATAAACTGCTTTACTGCTGTTACGGAATGGGTACGCTTCAATGCCCAGACGCAGACTAATGTGGGAAAATGCGTCCGATACTTGTCATGAGCTTGTCGCAAATGCCATAAAGCGGGACAAGTTTGAAGCAATTTTAACAAATTTTCACTTTGCAAACAACAACTGTTTGAATGACGCGGACAAATTTTCAAAAGTCAGACCTCTTGTAAAACATTTGAACAAAAAATTTTTAGAACATGCTCCTGTAAAAGAATTTTACAGTTTTGACAAATCAATGTGCGAGTATTATGGGCGTCACGGTTGCAAACAATTCCTTAGGGGCAAACCAATACCTACGCTTTGGTTTCAAGAGTTGGTGTGGTACTACTACTTTAGGTTATTTGGTTTGGTTTGATCCATACCAAGGGAAAAAAGCCATATCATCAGTGGAGGAAAGGAGTAGTTTCGGCCTTGGAGGAGATCTTGTTTATTCGTTTGCTGATGTTTTTCAGAGTGACATACGGAAGGAGTTTTATTTTTGTTTTGACAACGTTTTCACCAGCGTGAAGCTTGTGTCACCTCTAAAAAAAATCCATCAAAGCAATTGCTACAATCCGCGAATGTAGAACAGAGAAGTGTCCGTTGATTGCAAGCAACGATATGAAAAAACTGCCAAGAGGATCTTTTGATTACAAAACTGATCCTGAAAATGGAGTGATTGTATGCATATGGAACGACAACAGTGTTGCCAGTTTATGTTCAAATGCGGTCGAAATACAACCCATTGCGAATGCGTCTCAATTTTCTTTCGATGCTAGAAAGCCGGTGCAGATACAGCAACCGTTCCTGGCAAAGGTTTATAACGAGCACATGGGGGGTGTGGACAGAATGTACCAAAATGTCACAAAATATCAAGTAGCAATACGTGGGAAGAAATGGTACTGGTGCCTGATTTCGTATATGCTAGACGGAACAATAAACAATGTTTGGCAGTTGCACAAATATGTACTGACAGTGATGAAAACCCGGTGGATCTGTTGCAGTTTCGAAGGTATATCTCAGGGACGTACTTGAACCAGTAAGGAATTCGACCTTACCAAGGTACGCGGGGCCGACCTCAAAAAACTTTGCACGACATACGCTTTGACGGTCTCCAGCACTGGATTGTTCCGCAAGAGAAGCAGACTCGCTGTGCACAATGCCATCCAAAAACAATGACAAGGTGTGAGAAATGTGACACTGGTCTTTATGTGAAGTGTTTCAAGCAGTATCACATACAGTTTGACGCTGTGAGGTACCACAACTGTGTCAAAAAGCTTGAAAGTAATCTTATTTTTCTTTTAGTAAATATGAAAGCAAAGCGCATTGTGCATATAACAGACAGTTAGATTGCTTGCAAAAAAAGGAGAAAAGTGCAACAAGCGAAAGACGAAGTTTACGCAATAAACGCTAGTGGATTTGCCTAACGTTCTAGATATAGGACGGCTCGTATTTTTAAGAATACAAAAAGCAAATTGAAAATATTATTGTTAGTGTGTTGCTTGGACCTAAATAGCATCAATTTATAAGATGCAGCAAAAAAATTTCAAAAATTTAAACTTTCGGCATATATGGGTTAATTTTAAATGCCTGTTTGGAATCATTAACATCTTCATCTTGCCCTTCATAAAAAACAAATTTTTTTCTTCAAGTTCGTTTTGTTAAAAATTGCGTGAAGTAAAAGACTTTTCTTCCCAAAGCTTTTCATCTGACACTCTTCAGGGGAAATTGTCAAAATGAAGCAGAATTGAAACCGAACTAAGTTAATAAAGGAAGAAAGTAGAGTTCTCATTGGCTGAAAGAAATTAGCCAATGAGAGAAAAGATTAAGAAATTTTCAAAGAGTAGACGAATTCTTTTTGCTTACACAGAAGGGGATTGAGAGATTTAATGAAAGTCGCTTGAAGAGCAGAAAGGTGAAAGGAAGAGCGACCTCGAGCGAGAATAGAAAATTTTTCGTTGCTGTAATGAAGGGCGCATTGGGCGTTGTCAAGAAGATGTTGACCAATGGCGGATTCGTGAAATTGTTGTGGGCGTGTGTTGTTCTTGCAAGAGCGGGAAAGACTTTGGCGGTTGGCCGAGGCACGAGGATTGGTGATGGATCTAGGAACGTGTTGTTTAATTCGCTCTTCTAGCCGTTGAGACGTGCGACCAACGTACCGACTATCGCAGTGGCACAAAAACTGGTAAATAACATTGCTGTGATGATGGGAAGGCAACACGTTTTTCTTAATCGCTGGAAGGAGCTGTCTGGTGTTGAAAATAACACGTGGTTCGACGGAGAAAAAGCAGCGTTTCACAGCAAACGTAATCTGCTTTTCGAACTTCATCGAGACGTTTCCAATCCATGGAATGTGTAGGTAGACAGGGCACTTTTTTACTGTGTGGACCGGGTTAGAATTTAGTTGTTGAAGTTTTCGCTTGAAAGCCGAATTGATTACACGTTCCGGGTAGCCATTTTCCAAAAGAATTGAATGAATTTTGCCAAGCTCTTGGTCCAGTTTGTTTTTAGGACAAATCATAAAAGCTCTGTGAACGAGAGTACCAATTAGATTGATTTTCCGTTTCTGAGGACTAAAAGAGTTCCAACGTAGATATTGGCCAGTGAAGGTGGGTTTCCTGTATACTGAAGTTAGAAATTCTGAATCATGCCTTTCTACCAACACGTCAAGGAAAGGGAGAGAGTGATTAGATTCCTTTTCATAGGTGAAGCGAAGTGAGGGATGAAGGGAGTTGAGCTGGGTGAAAAGTGTTGCAGTCTTCTTCATTGTTGAATACAGCTAAAGTATCATCAACGTACCGGAAGTACACTAACGGTCTTTTGGCGATGTTGAAAAGTTTTGTTTCTTGGTAGCCAACAAAAATGTTTGCTAACGCTGGACCAAGCAGTGAGCCCATGGCGACGCCGTCGATTTGTCGATGCATGTTGTTATTGAAGCTAAATTCCACAGAGGAGGTGGCTAGCTGCATTAAATCAACCACGCAACATCTTTGTCGAATTAATGCATATATATAAAATACATAAATTCAGTGCAATGTACCAAAAAAGCAAACAGCATTTGTACAACTTTCGACAATAATACTAAGTAGTAAATTTAAGTTATGGTAAGTACATGATACAAAGAAGGCTTGAGGATTGTCTTTCAGCAAACAAGCTTGAACACCAAATGTGTTCCCTTTCATGTTACTGCCATTGTCATGCCCTTGACTACAAATGTCATCTATTTCAAGTTTTAAGTCTTTCAATGCATTTAAAATTGTTAAATGTATATGTCTACTCCAGTGCTGCTTTTAACAGGAATAAACTTCATAAAGTGTTCAAAAATTCCAACAAGAACTTGGTTAGATAATCCATCTGATTTATTTTATTTATTTTATCTTTATATTTATCCTTCTGTCTCGCGGGAAAGCGACGGAGGCGCTATATATAGGGTAGGCAAATTACCCCGACCTGCTTCCGGAGATGCTAAGATATTGCTGTCCGCTTGTAATTTAATAGAGATATTACTGTAATTTAGAACTGCTTGCCAAGACTACTAAGCAGGGGAAACTGCCGTAAAGTGTCTTTCCCAAGGACACAACAGAATGGCGCAAGTGGGTTTCGAACCGAGACCATGTTGATCATCAGTCCAGTGCTTTAACCACTCAATCACTCTGTCGACAAAAATGCATATCAGATTGTGAGTGACATTCGCTTTTGATGACTAAGGTCTGGGTACAATCCAATATCACGGCGTAGTATTTTCCCGTCTTTATTCTTTGGAGTATCTCTTTCAATACAATACCGCTTATAATATCAATACGTTCATTTTGAATATCACTACTAAAATAATGTTTATGTGTGCTTTTACTTTTAACGTTTTCCAAATGCTTTTTTCTAACTGGAGCAAATTTCCCCAGCAGTTCAATCAAACCCAGAAATATTCCGTTTTTTTAACTTTTGCAACCAATGGCCTCATTTTCCCCAAAAAATGGAAATTTTTCTCAGCTATTAATAAAAATTGGATAACTGCAACCATTCTTTTCAGATCTAGATTCCAATGTCCAGCAAGTTCCTGTATTTTCTTCTCATTTTCTTTGTCATTGGTTGTTGCACTTTTTAATCTTCGCAGGAGCTCAAATGCTGCGCAGTAGCATTAACGTGATGTTTTAATTTCTCACGCTCTTCAATCGTCTGATTATATTAGCCTAGTCATAGAAACCACCTTGAGCTAAGCTGGATGTCGATTCTTCTGGGTGTAACTTGCAGTAAAAACAGTAAATTTTATTTTCAGATTCTGAATTAATAATCTGAATGATCTTACTATATTGCCTTCATTTGGTAATAATCTTTAGAAATAATATATGGAAAAGCAGCGACTACAACTATTTCTTGGAAAAGTATCTTTTTTAATTGGAGTAGGTCCTTGCATCACAAGATATTTTCTTCACTGTCCAGAGACTGTGTCGGCCAGGTCACGGAATCTTCTTTTCTCACATTATTATTTATAGATGAGGGGTCTTCGGTGATTTGTTGACTGGCTCCTGGCTCTTCAGTACATGGCTGGTACTCGATTGCATTTTAGTGTGGCACTGCCGCTTTTTATTGGTTTGTGTTGAAATTGGGCTTAAAAAAATCTAGTGCTCCTTTCTGACTTGCAACGCTGTTCTCTCGTTCCCTTGCAAGTTTTCTCTTTTTGATTTCACTAAAGTATTTTCTTCCACAATCTCGATCTCTTAAGTTATTCAAGGCAGTAAAAAATTGAAATGTGATATTCATAAACATAACAGAGCATACATAGAGTTGTCAATTTACATACCGTAGCTTGTGAATATTTGATACAAATGTATAAAAAAATAACTATAAGATGATACAAAAAGAAGTCAAATATGTTTTAACAATTTAATACAACAAAAAAATTAAACCGCTCTGAGATTTTCTTTCACGCATTTGAATCTAGAGCGGTACACAAAAACGTTATTATTATTATTATTAAAATAGCGAATTTTTTTAATTTAAAAAAACTCAGTGAAATGAGAAAATAATCTATAAAGCTTTTTTAAAAACAGTAGCATACTCATCAAAAAGTTAAACATAATTCGAAAAAAGAGACATTATAAAATAAATGTACAAGCTTTATGTGCACAGAAACATTCCCTGAGGAACGTTGTCTTTGCGGGGCATATGTTGTATTTGGTCTACGAGTGAGGAAAATACGACACAAGCGGCCGCGCACGTTGCACGATGCGGTTGGTATCTCTAATTTCAATTCATTTATTTGGCCTGAACCGGTTTATCTATCAATTCTTTACTAATACGTAAGTTTTTTATTTCATAAATTTACCGGGTCCATTAAATTAATCAAAAAATAAAATTTGAGGATAGATATATATTTATGAAAGTGCGGGGCCCCTGAATTGCGTTGGGCCCCTGCATCTGCATCGTCTCGCATGTTTATAGCTTCGGCCCTGTCCATGGTTACAATCTTTGTTGTTCCCTTCACTTCCAGACTCTCTACTTTCAGATTTTTTTACTATTGCTTTATGCATAATCATTCTCTTTCTTACATGACACACAGTCTTTAGGGACACTCCAATTATTCTTGAAAACACCTTTGATGTGACGAGTCCATTCAGCAAATGTCTTTCACGTTTACTTTTCTTGAAAATTATGTGGACAAAATTTTCTAAAAAGAAAAGGATTTTAATGTTAAGTACGCTTATGCATTCATTTATGTTAGTTGTAAAAAAATGGAGTTGTACTTGTTGAGAAATAACGGATCGACTTTTTTTGTAAACTTTGCTTCTTCACCATTTAATTTTGGCGTAAAATCATCAGTTCTAAAAAGTACACAAATTGCATAAAATTGTATGTTTTCAATTCCTTCGAATACATTCCCATTTCAATTATAAAGATAAAAAAAAATCTTTTCAAACTATTATTTGTGTAAAGGTTCACGTGAGTTTTAATTCGAGTTATCGTATGAACAGAAAGCTTACATTTCCTGTTAAATCATGATGAGAAATAACGTTTAACGAAAAAACATAAAAAAATTCTTTAAATAGATAATTGTCTTTCCAAACATTGCAAAGCTCGAAGAACTCATCACAAACGTATGTGTAAATTTTGTGTGCGGTTTTGGTTCTTGCTTTTACAAAAAAGACAAACAACGATGTTAGTTTTTTTAATTTGGAAGAAACAAAATGTTTTTGAGAAATTGAAACTGCAGGGGTAAACATATGCAACGGTTTATTGTGTTGATATGGCTAAGTGCGCGCGAGAGGTAGATGATTCAAAAAACTTTATAGGCTGTTTTGTGTCATTACAGTAGCAGATCTTTTATATTAAATAAAAAACCTGTTTGGGTTTGAACGCTTAAGCACCATGCTGTTAAACATCAAAAATCTGAATTTTTAACATGTAATAAATCAAGATATAAGAGCCACAAAAATTAAGCAACAACTGATTGTTTCAATATAACAAAGCAGAAAAAAGATTAGAGTTTTTGTAGAGTTTATGATAAAACCATAATCTGTTTTCAGGTTTAGTCCTTTGAACATCTTGAGTAAAGTTATATCAGTGATTTTTAATACGTACTATAAAACCCTTAAAATTAATTTTTTTTCTCATAGTGATGTACATCAAATAAAAACGCATCTTAATTTTCAAAACTTTTATAATCTGTTACTTTGATTTTTTAATAATTTTCCAAATCACATTTTTATCGGTTGATTTTTTGTACAAAATTATAAAAAAGCAGTAAATTAAAAAGAAAAATATAACATTATGTCTTGATTTTATTAACTTTTCATGACCTTTATAGATATAAAAATATCTTAGACATTCGCTCAAACATATCATTCAACTGATTAATAAAAGTGTTACATAATCTATTATTAATTAATTTAACATGATAGTGTAAAAGTAATCAAAATACGGCTAATAACTGTTTTGATTTTATTATAATTGCAGATAAAGTTTGTTCATTAAACAATACGTATTATTTATAGTTGCAACAATGATGAACTTATTGATCTTAGTTTTAATGATTTTGGTTAGTTGTTTTAAAGGTGAGACAATTTTTTCTTTATAAAAGCGGTGTTTTACATTAATTAGTTGCATGTATTGTAGTACATACGGGGGGAGGGGGGTTCGCGGGTTAACCCCTCTTTGAAGAAAAATCTTCAGAGATATGCACTTATATGTAAATAAAATACGTATTAGCGACAAGTAGACTAAAATAGTTTGGTCAATGATGACCTTACAAAAATGGGATCTGGTGCAAGAAGAGTAAGGGGATGGGTACTATTTAGTGTTAGAAGGCAAAGCAATCTCTAAAAAAAGATAATTGTTATAGGGGGAACCACTTTTTAGTACATCAAAACAAAGTGATCTCTAAAAAAATTTCTTTATTTTATGGAAGGGCATTATCAAGTGTTCCAAAACAGTGTGGTTTCTAAAAAAATTTTTGTTTTAGGAGGGAGTACTTTCCAGTGTCTCAAAACAAAGTTATCTTTAAAAAAAGCCTTTATTTTAGACGTGCCACCGAAGTCCTGGTGCTACTGTGAAGAAATAGAGCAATATCTTGTGTAGGGGTCACTTTTGATGCATTTTAGGTGGGGCCCGGTGCGGCCGCTCCGTTTGCACCCTATCAACGCATCGCTGATTATGGTATAAGGCTTATCGTTTTTGCGCTTTGTTCTTTTTATACTTTATTGGTAATTTTATTAAAGATCGTTTCTTCTATCAACCCCATTGCGTCAAAGTTAGCTGATCTGAGAAAAGTTTTGAAAACAAAAAATATTTTAACATAAAATCTGGTTTTCTAAGCTTCACTTTTGATGTCTATTGTTTTATCGCAATGTTTGCGCCTGCGATGCAAGCTTATTCTACTCCGCTGTATGATACTTGGCTATGAAAAGCAAAACAAGTGCCTAAGCATGTAGAGTGGATCTCTAAAAAAAACTCGATTATACTTAGAAAAGCACTATAAAAAAAATTAGAAATATATGCAAATTTAACAAAAATGATTCTTCAGTTTTAGAAAAATTATTTCAATATGCTGGTTGATCAGTCATTCTCAAAATTTAAGTTGTATTCTTCCTTTTAAAGCCATAGCTAAAGCCATTTCCCAAAAGTATATGACAAAATTTTTGAGAAAAACTCTTTTTTGTTGTCAAGTAAAAAAACTTTTTTTGGTTTTTGCTTTAAAGTAAAGCATTTTTGTCTCTCTTGCAAGCTGCTGAAATTTCTGTTGGATAAGCACATAATTAGAATGATTATGGAGTTTGTCGGGAAGAAAAGTTTTACTTCTACTACTTGACAGCAAGCAACTTCCACCGTCAAAAAAACTGAGGTTTCTGGGATATCAATATCTGCTCCTCTCTTTTTTAATATCTATACGTGTGATCTGCTTTCCACAATCTTCAGAAACTTTGCTTTTGCAGCCGACCTATAGACCTAATAGATCTAATAAACTGAAAGACTTGGAAGTCAAAAAATGACTACAGTTTCTGTGTATTTCCAGACTTAAAAGTTGAAACCCAGTCTTTCAAAGACGGTGGGAACAGCCTTTCATTTAAATAATCGATGGGCCAAACGTAAGCTAAAAGTTTATGACAGCAACAAACTTTTACCATTCTGTCAGGTCCCGACTTATTTTGGGGTAAAACTAGACAGATCACTCACATTCCATTATCATTTTGTGGCGTTGCGTAAAAACTATTTTTCCCCGTCACACATTTAAGGCAACTTACGAAGATGGGGTGCTGCGGCATAACAGCTTTCCTTCTGGCCTACTTGACAACCGAGTACTGCACACCAGTCTGATGCCGCCCAGTGGACGAATCATAGATAGAACACGGAGTAGTGTGAGAATACATCCAGGCTTTGTTCTTTCATATGGGCTTGGTTCCGAATAGCTTGGGATTAGATCAATCGCCTGCAGACAGGTTTTGGGCAATTCCACTGTCCATGAACAATGGAGTCTCGCTTCTTACCGGATGGCAAGTAGGCACCATTGAACAAACGCAGACGACATCTTAGTAGTGTACTCTACATCCTACACTGGGCATGGCATGGAGTACATCGTCTGATGGTTCTTGGTGATAATATCCGATGCTAGCTCAACACCATCGCTGCCAGCATCTGATCCAGCAGTGCAGCAACATTGGATAGTAAAAGGATAAACCCTCGGCCTCAGTCCTGTTTTTGTTTAACGCAGAGTTGATGCCTTCCATACTATCCCAACAACAATTTTATTTCGGTCTTCACTTAAGTAAAGCAATTTCTATAAACTGCTATACTAACATGACATGACAACTATAAAGTGACTTGCCAGTTTATGCTATCAGTTAATAATTTTAAATCAACTTAAATTTTATTTAAATTCGTCCCTCAAGATTATTTTTTTCACAGATTACGAATTCCTTCCTATAGGAAGCCAAGTGGCTCATTTCGAGAAACACTAATCTAGATTTTAGTTGCAATATAGACTGCTCGATAAGGCAGTTAGAGCTAAATATTTTTAAACCAACTATCATGCAATTAAAATATAATTTATTAAAAAACCCGGTAGTCTGTTTTAGCCAAGTGCGATGATCATCTTTTTCAAATAGAATTCAATTTGTAGCTACGCAAGGTGAATTAATTATTTTCATAGTTTTGTAGCAATGCTTTGTGATCATAGCCAATATTAGAATTGAGTTCGATTTGAGTTGAATTTATTCAATTATATCAGTGAGCTGAACTCGTGAAAAATTTTATTGACATTTAATAATTACGTTTACGGTTAGGCAAAAAAACTCATCCAACAGCAAGGTGCTCTTAAAAGCGTAATAGGCTAACTATAATTCGAAATGTAAATTTGGAACAGTTTTCGTCCCATGAACAGGACCACTTTTAGTGATCGTGGTTCAAACTTGCAATCCCCTCTCCCCTAAGCAAATTTCTGCGTACGCCATTGGTTGCATTAAAAATAAAATGTCTTCTTGAAACTGCTTTCTATTTTTATTTAATGCATATCATTTTAAGGAGTAATTTGCCAAAAAATTTTTAGAAGTTTTTGCAAATGTAGCATGCAGTATATTAGGTTTGCTAAAATCTTTAGCAAATTACAAGTATTTGAGCTATACGTATGATTTATGTGATATTACTATAGAATAAGTTGAAGATGTTTTTACTCAACCATAATTTATTCTTTAAATATTAATTCGGTTTCATAGCTTTTAACTCTTTTTCACTACAGAAATGGTTTTGGATATAATTTTACACTTTGGTAAACAGAAGACATTTAAATACATTTTTTTATATTGAATTCACGTTTATGATTAATATTTTTATTTAACGTGTTTACTGAGAGCAAGTTTTTGTTGCAATAAAATTGGAGAAATTTGAATTTATTTTTAACAAAAGTTGCCGTAGAAAATTGTATTTCTGCCCAAGTATTACAAACACAATGATTTTTTCAAGCAATTAATTTACAAATAACGTTAAGTATTTATCTGGGTAAAATTGCAATCTTTTGCCAACAGTTTTCGCAGTATGCTAAACTTCGCTCCAAAAAACATGAAGTTCTTGGCAATTTAACAATTTGGCATACAGTTGTGGACTGATGTTTGGCTGGTCATTTTTAGAATTCCCTTTAGGTCACTATTCAGTTTAAATAAGCAATCCAAACACAATGAGCTTAACCGATTTCTGTTTGTGCGTGCTTGGGTAAATTTCAAGCCATACTTCCACGTAATTGAGTTCAAGCACTGTAGCACTTGGTTAAAGTTGTAGAACTTCTAGCTTGCGAGGTTGCCAACTGTTGCGTCATAGTTAACATTGGGACGCAACTAATCGGTCACATTGTTCTATGTCAGGGGTGGGCAAACTATGGCTCGCGGGCCGGATGCGGCTTTTAGTCATTTTTGGTCATTATTAATTTTTGGTACGAAAATCAAGAAATCCGAGACAGATTCAAAGTGAAGACCTTTTTTTTGTGATCACTTCAGTTTGGCTTGAAAATTAAGAAATCTGAGACCGATTCAAAGTGAAGTTTTATTATTTTTTCTTTTTTTAGAGATCACTATAGTGCAGCCCCAAACAAATTCAATTCCGAATGCGGCCCGGAAGCTAAAAAGTTTTCCACCATTGCTTTATGTTATGCAAATAAAAGAGAATAGAACTACATTGAAAAAAATTTTATAGTATGTTTTTTTGATTCACACTTGATAACAGTTGCAGTAAAAAGTTGCAAGTGAAAGCGAAAAAAGTTTAAAAAGGTGCCACATAAAATTCCTGAAACACAGCTTTAAAACATTGTATTCTGCAATATAAATTTGTGTTTAGGAAGCTGTAAAAAAAGTTGCAAAAATTTGCCCTACTGATCGCATTTAAAAGCCAATGTAAATATTTGAACTTTAGTTGTATTTTAATTTCATTTAATCTTAAATTTCCTAGTTTAACCAATAAAGATTCTTAAGCAAAGATTTTATTTCTTTTTTATATAATCACTGCTTAAAAGCATTTCAACGTTAATGCTATGAAGATATATTATTGTTAAGAAACTAAAAAGTACACCATCGCGGTTATAATGACTAGCTGCATGAAAGATGGTGGTTTTATGTTGCCTGTAGAATATTTTCAAACAATTCATCGATTATCATTTACTTTGCTAAGTTCTGTTTTATTCATCAATGACTAATTAGCCCGGTTTAGCCTACCTATTTGCACGTGATGGATGATGAGTTTTTTCTTTTTCAAAAAGTGACCAACATGTCAAAACACTGGAACATCCTTGATATAAACAATTAAGTTAAAAACTTAACTTTTACCCTTTCATATTATTCAGGTTCTAGAACATTCGAGCAAGAAATAGAATGCCACAACATGCAAACATCGCAAAAACTCGACAATGAAAATTTTAATATTAATAAAACAGAAAATTTTTACGTTTGTTTTCAAAATAATTCTTGGCCACTTACATATAACAACTTAACCAGAAGATTCCCCTCAAGCTTTGAAGCAAAAAAAGAAAAAAATGTTATAAATCTTCTTGATTTAGTAAACTTGAATTTGTATGCTTTAACTTGTAATAATCAAAGTTGTTACGAAAATCAAACAAGTGTCTTTAAATACTTGAAATTGAGGTTTACTTCAAGTAATAATTCAACCTGTTCATTAACGAATGATCCCAGCTCATTATTTTCTCGTATTTCGCAATGCCCAAACATCAGAAACCCAAAGAAAAATAGAAATAAAATTCGACCGTGGTTTCTGGTCTTGGTGTTGGGATTAATGTGTTTGTTTGGTAACAGTATTGTTATTTTTCGACAAATATTCAATTTACCTAAACAAAGAAACAGCCACAAAGAAAGGCGAATTTATAATTCTTTACTTTTAAGTTTGTCTTTAGCGGATTTTCTAATGGGAATTTATCTCGTAGTTATTTCGTTTGAAATCAAACAAAAAAGTTTTGGGACAGACAGTTATTATACGGAATATAGACTTTGCAATGCTCTTGGAGTCTTAAACTTTTTATCAAGTCAAGTTTCGATGTCAACAATTCTTTTAATTAGCTGCTTTCGCTTGTATAGTGTTGTTTGTCCTTTTAAAAAAGTAAAATTGAGAATTGCTTTTTCTCTTATTGCATTAACATGGATATTGTGGATATTAGTTGCTGTGTTACCAATCATTGACATAGAACCATTTAAGACATTTTTTAACATTGGAATTAGGTATAATCAACAAGTTTCAAAAAAAACAAATTTATTTTTTGCTGATTACCGAAAGTTATTTGAAACAATTAAACGTCAATTGAGAATTGATAGCTTTTTAAAGTTTATTTTTGACGCAATTAATAATAATCATTCATCGAATACAGTTATAGAAAAAGCAATGAAAAGTTTTAATTTGATAAATTATCATAATAGAACTTGGAGTCCTTTGGGTTTTTACAACAAGCAATTTTATTGCTTGGCGAGTTTGATCGTAGACAACAGTCATGCAAAATCAAAACATTTTACATTATTTTTTCTGTTATTTAATTTAATTTCGTCTTTTGTGGTAATTATCACTTACATTGCAATTTATCTAAGTGTGAATAATTGTCAATCTAAAATTCTTTATTTTCTATCGAAAAAAAGTGATCCTAACCAACATTCTGTTAACCGTTTTCAACAAAGAAAGGCGGAAAACCGAAAGGTTCTTTACACTACGAGGGCTGTTTGAAAAGTAACGGGACTGTGTAAATAATTATTTTATTTGAAATACCACGTAAAAATTACAACTTGTCCCCTTCAAAGTAATCTCCTTGAGCTCGAATGCACTTTTTTAATCTCTGCTGCCATGCTTCTATGCACTTCTGGAAAGATTCCATTGGGATCGCTCGTAGTTCCTTCGTTACGGCTGTTGTTATGGCTTTTGAGTCTTGAAAACGGGTTCCTTTAATGACTCCTTTGAGCTTAGGAAACAAGAAAAAATCACAGGGAGCCAGATCTGGCGAGTAGGGTGGTTGCTCCAGCACGGCAATGTTATTTTCTGCAAGAAATTGTCGTATGCTTAAGGCATTGTGAGCAGGAGCATTGTCATGATGAAACAGCCATGACTTTGTCTCCCACAATTCTCTTCTTTTCTCCCTTACCGAACGCATCAAACGTCGCAAGATGTCTTTGTAAACATTCTGGTTAATGGTTTGGCCCTGTGGCAAGAATTCTAGATGAACAATTCCATGAACATCAAAGAAAACAATCAGCATCACCTTAATTTTGGACTTGAACAGCCTTGCTTTCTTGGGTCTTGGTGAGGATGCACTCTTCCATTCAAGGCTCTGCCGTTTGGTGAGTGGATCGTACTCGAAGATCCACGACTCATCACCGGTAACAACTCTACTCAGCAGATCTGGTGTAATTTCAAGTTGTTTCAGGATGTCTTGACACACTTGCACACGATTTTCCTTTTTCCCATCATTCAGCAACCTTGGTACCATTTTCGCACAAACCTTCCTCATCCCCAGATCTTCTGTGATGATCCTCCACACCCTCTCACTATTCATGCTCAACTCATCTGCTATCATTCTAACAGTAAGGCGGCGGTCACTGCGCACTTTTTCTCTCACACGCTCAACATTTTCGTTTGTTCTGCTTGTTGTTGGCCTTCCACTCTTAGGATCATCTTCCACATCCTCTCTTCCCTCTCTGAACCTCTTGTGCCACTCAAAAATCCGAGTTCTTGACATCGTAGCATCTCCGTAAACTTCTTGGAGCAAATTGAATGTTTCAGTTGGAGTTTTTCCAAGTCGAACAAGAAACTTCAAGTTGATTCTTTGTTCAATGCTCATTATTTGTTAACAAAAGAAGAAAAAAAAGAAAAAATATTTACTAAATAAATTATCCCAAAACGAACTACAGTAAAGCACCTTTCAAGAAAAGCCTGTAAAAAAGCATATGGTTGTCACAGAATCCTGAAACTTGCTTGAAGTAAAAGATTTTTCTTCCCAAAGCTTTTCATCTGACACTCTTCAGGGGAAATCGTCAGAATGAAGCAGAATTGAAACCGAACTAATTTATAAAGGAAGAAAGTAGAGTTCTCATTGGCTGAAAGAGTCAACCAATGAGAGAAAAGATTAAGAAATTTTCAAAGAGTATACGAATTCTTTTTGCTTACACAGAAGGGGATTGAGAGATTTAATGAGAATTCCCCTTCTGTATAAGCAAAAAGAATTCGTATACTCTTTGAAAATTTCTTAATCTTTTCTCTCATTGGTTGACTCTTTCAGCCAATAAGAACTCTACTTTCTTCCTTTATAAATTAGTTCGGTTTCAATTCTGCTTCATTCTGACGATTTCCCCTGAAGAGTGTCAGATGAAAAGCTTTGGGAAGAAAAGTCTTTTACTTCAAGCAATCTTCAAATTCTGTACCACCAAATGTTTATTCAAATGCTGAAACTACATTTTTACAACCACAAGACATTGCGCCACCTTAAAAAACAAAGCTTTTATCACTGTTGCAAGTGTTGTTTGTGCAAAGCATGCAGTCCCGATACTTTTCAAACACACCTCGTATTACAATAATTGTAATTACTGATGCGCTGTTTTGGTTTGGAATATGCATAGCATCCTTGAGCAAGTGGTATATATATATGATTTGACTAAAAAAAAATATCTCGATTGGTATGTAAGAGACCAACGGACATTTCAATCATTGATGTTTTATTTAATCCCTCTTAATAGCGTAATTAATCCTTTTGTTTATTTAAATCGTTTTTGGTATTCTGTAATTAAAAAATTCAAAACTTGACTTTGAGCAATTTTGCCACAAACCTTGATATTAAATTTTGCTTTTTTGTTGATATATTTGCTAATAAAGTATGAAACATATTCGGAACAAATGAATCAAGTTACTTGTTTGATTTTGATTTTTGACCTTTTCCTATTCTTTTTGAATTTTTAAGAATTTGAATGGTCAGAAAGCACATAAAAAGTTTTTTTGTATAATATAATAAAATTTAAAAGTACAAGTCTCAATTAATTTTTAATTCGCCAAGATTTAGTATTTAAAATTGCTGTCTGATTCATAAATAATCTAAAAATCAACTATATTAACTATATATTATACAACTACATTATTTAATGTTTTATAATATTTTTTTCTTTTGAAATAAAAGTTATAAATTGCAAAAAGTTATGGATCATAAAAAATGAAACAATGAATTTAACTCTTTACATTCTGAAGGATCTTTTTTGTTAACTGAATCTATTAAAAATGCTTTTTCTATACCCGTATATTCCCGAAATGGAAACGACTTTGTCTATCGAATGCAAATATCACTCGAGACAAAGTATTAGTTTGAGATTTTTACAGATTTTCCACCTGCTGCACATGCTCATACTTAGCCATTAAGTTTATTTCATTGTAAAATTGAAGTTTTCCTTGACTGGAAAAATCAAGGAAACAATATTTGAAATGCAAGATAAGACTCATAATACATGTATAAAAAAGAATTTTTTTAATTGCTAATATCTTCTTGTTTTGGTTATCTTGAATTAGAAACAAATACTGACAGGGTCTATTCGATCAGACAAACCCGGTCATGTCATTTACTTTTTTTAACATTCCAGTAAGCATGACTTATGCTTAATGTTTTTCTTCAAACTGCTTGTCACGCTTTATCCTTAATTCTAATTTTAAATTTATAAAGTTATGGTTAATTTTCAACCTTTTGCAGTAATTTGTAAGCTTTTAGTTGTGACGTCATATTCTTCATTGTTACGTAGTAATCGCGTAATTCAGAAGTGTATGTCTTGGTCTCGCAGCCCCCAAGTCTCGTCGCGTTCTCGGTTCACTGCGTCTCAAATCCAGCTCAAGACATTGCAGCAATGAGGGCAAAATTCACAAATGTTGTAAATATGTCATGACTTTTGGCAAAAATAGATTCATTGTACGTTTTTTTAACCATTCGGGCGTCATGACCCTTTTTAAATTCGCCATTAGTCACAATAAAATTTAATTATGGCAATCAAGTAGCTTGGACACGGTCTAAGGTGCTCGAGAACTAATACTGTAGACCTGTTTTTATTAACATTTAAACATCTTACATTTTATATTTTTACGTGTAATAACAAAGTTTGGGATCTCGAAAAGCCGCTATACCACAATGCTTTTAATTGCAGTCAATGCTGTTCTATGATATTACGGTATAATAAGTTGCATTTTTGAGCATTAAGCAATTGATACAATTGTAATTCAAAGCCTACTCGCTTGGTTCTGTTGTGTCTTTGTGGAAAGATACTTTACGGCATCGGTTTTGTACAGTCTTATTACAAAATATGAATTAAAAAAATATATATCAAGTTATAGGTAGACTAAAAGAGTACCATCTGTAACATTGTGTATCATGGACACCGGACCCCATCTTACTGCCCAATCATGGTTTCGATTTTTAAACTCTTATCAGGGACAGTCTTCTTACCCAGGTTCTGCCATTTCTATCAGTGCAGCAATGCATCTGATAGAATCCTACAAATCCTAGACTTTACTCTCTATATACGGTGCGATTCATAAATCTCGGTCTCTAAAACTAAAATAAAACAATAGTAAGAACAAACTCAATGATATTAATTATTATTCACTGATTAATGTATTTTATTTCTTATTTCATACTAATGTACTATATTTTTTATTTCATATTAATGTTCTTTAATGTACTTTCTTTTTTTGTCGGCAAATCGGTTGCATTGTTACAATATGGCGGAAGTAGCTGGTAATGTTCAATTTTCTCTTGCGGATAGAGCGTTTATAGTTAGCCATGCAGTTGTGTACTAGAGTAGTGCCAAAGCTTGCCAAGAATTTCAACAAAGATTTTAATCGTGCACCACCAGCTAGGACAACAGTGCAATACTGGAAGCAGAAGTTTGAAAAAACCGGAAACTTATCCACTAAGCCGCGATCAGGAAGACCATCAGGATAAGTTTCCGGTTTTTTCAAACTTCTGCTTCCAGTATTGCACTGTTGTCCTAGCTGGTGGTGCACGATTAAAATCTTTGTTGAAATTCTTGGCAAGCTTTGGCACTACTCTGGTACACTACTTAATGGCTATTTACTGTTGTTTTATTTTAGTTTTAGAGACGGAGACTTATGAATCGCACGGTATATATGACCAGCTCTGGAACAAAATCTAAGTAAGCAGACTGTCCCTCATAAAAGTTTAAAACTTGAAACCATGGTCTGGTAAGCCTTATCGGTTTTGCAACCACGACTACAAAATGTTCTTTTTCAGATTTTGAAAAATTTGAATAGGCACAAACAAAAAAAGAAGTAACATAACTAGGAATCAAAATTAACTCCCGCGTTGGCAATAACACATAGAATCAGGGCCCGGAGTTTTAGGTCTATCTGGTCTTAATTATTACAAATCAGCAGGAAATTCTCTTTATAAAAATAATTTTCAAAGATTGTTACTGATTCTGGTGTTGATGCATTCTGAAAGTCAGACACCTTTTGAGAAAAAAGTCGAGTTGACTTGCGGTCAACAACCTCATATCTCCCGTTTCTGAACGACGAGGGAGTGTTGTGACCTATCAATCAGATTATTTTGACATACTCCATGCTATTTGGCGAGAGCGTAAAAGTAGAAAGAACTGATCAAAACCATTAATCTCTTAATTTTCTATTAAGTCTGGTCAATAAAGCCGTAGCAGGAAAATGGAGTCGTGTTTCGTTTCGTGGAACTGCAGTAAAGTTCTATAGAGAGTTTCTCACTCTGCATACCACTACGGCATGCAGTCATTTTGGTGACCACTTAAAATAGTTTTTTTGGCTGCTTTCTGGTGGCGTTGAAAAAGTCCTGGTAGGTTGCTTCGACATCAGGTTAATTAACACTAGAATTACTGCGTTTTTGACCTACCTAGAATTACCGCAAGCGGTCAAAATGATCGTTTGTCCAATAAACAAAAGAATGCGCAATTATTTAGCTTTACTTTATCTTATAAGTTTTTTTAACTTTTGTAGTATACCTAGTAATGATTTGAGTCTTTGTAGGTGTGAGTTTAGTACGTTCTAGGCTTCTTTTTAATATCATGTTCTGGAATATATTGCATAGGCCCTGATCTCCGAATTACATTGAAGGCCTTCAACCTGCTTTTTAGCTGCTTGGTTAAAATTTTCTCAAAGTTTTTATTGTATTTACAACAAACACGAGGTATGAAGCTAAAGGAAAAACAATTTACCCTACATTTAGCTCAAAATACCAAATGGTAAGCGCTCTACAGTCTACACAGTCCACACATTCAACTTTTACACAACCTGTACACTTTACGCAAACTGATTTACGGCATCCACAAAAGAATTTTGCAGTTTTGTTTTATTCACAATTTACATTAACTTGGCTTTGCTTTCGCTATTTGCTTTCATCTGCGATCGAGTTTTGATGAGAATTGTTGAAAAGTGGAACCAAAACTGCGGCTAGTTTAGCTGTCTTTCCTTAACCCTATTCTCCTCAAACTTTTTTAAGCTGTTGACTCCTCAACGGCCGGGCTTCAGAAGCCCACCAAAGTTACGATTTATAACGAAAAAACTACTAAAGCTATCTTTATGAAATTTAATCAGAGTAAAAATCATTTATTTAACTTTTGTTAGAGCAAAAAAGTTTTTGAAAATTCATTTGATAAAGTATGCAAAATTGCAATTTAGCAAGTTCACTTCAATTTTTACGTTTACACACTCATTTAACTAGCGTGAAATCCGATTGTAACGGATTCGCTGTTGTAACAGTCGTAAACTTAATGGAGTCCTACTTGCTGAAAAATAACAGATCAACTTTTTTTGTAAACTTTGCTTCCCGACCATGTAATTTTGGCGTAAAATTATCAGTTCTAAAAATTACACAACTTGTATAAGACTATATGTTTTCAATTCCTTTAAATACATTCTATTTCAATCATAAAGATAAAAAATTTTTTTTCCAGCTATTATTTACGTAAAGGTTCACATGAGTTTTAATTCGAGTTATCGCACGAACAGAAAGGTTACATTTCCAGTTAGATCATGATGAGAAAGAACGTTTAACGAGAAAACATAGAAAAATTCTTTAAATAGATAACTGTCTTTCCAAACATTGCCAATTTCGAAGAACTCATCACGAACTTATGTGTAAATTCTGTTTGCGGTTTTGGTTTTTGCTTTTAAAAAAAGATCAAGATCGAAGTTAGCTTTTTTTAAATTTTGAAAAAACAAAATGTTTTGGATAAATTGAAATTGCATGGGTAAACATAAGCAACGGTTTATTATGTTGATATGGCTAAGTGAGCGCAAGAATCAGATTATTCAAGCAACTTTAAAGGCTCTTTTGTGAAATTTAATTAGCAGATCTTTTTTATTAAATAAGAAACCTGTTTAGTCTTAAACGCTTAAAGCACCCTGCTGTTAAATATCAAAAATCTAAATTTTTAAAATGTAATAAATCACGATGGGAGAGCCACAAAAATTTAAGCAACAACTGAATGTTTCAATATAAAAAAGCAGAAAGAAAGATTAGCGTTTTTGTAAAGTTTATGATAAAACTATAAATCTGTTTTCAGGTTAATTTTTAATAATATAAGATCTTTAAAATAATTCTATTTTCTTATAGCGATGAACATCAAATAAAAACGCATCTTAATTTGTAAAACTTTTATAATTTGTTATTTGTTTTTCTAATAACCTGCAAAAGCTCATTTTGATCAATTGATTTTTTGTATAAAATTATAAAAAACACTAAATTTGAAAGGAAATATATAACATTATGTCTTAATTTTATTAACTTTTTATGACTTTAATAAATATAAAAATATAAACATATCTTAGACATTTGCTCAAACATATCACTTATCTTATTAATAAAAGTGTAACATAATCTATTATTAATTAATTTAACATGATAGTGTAGAAGTAATGAAAAACAGTTCATAACTGTTTTAATTTTATTATAATTGTAGATAAAATTAATTCATTAAAGAAAATTTATTTACATTTGCAACAATGATGAGCTTATTGCTCTTAGTTTTAATGATTTTTGTTAGTTGTTTTAAAGGTGAGACAATTTTTTCTTTATAATAGCGGTGTTTTACATTAATTACAATAATGCATAGGCGTACGCTCGAGAAGGTTAACCTCCTCTTTGAAGAAAAATGACCAGAGATATACACTTATACGTAAATAAGATATTAGCAACAAGTAGATTAAAATAGTAGGGTCAGTGATGACCTTAGAAAAATGTGGCCTGCAGCAAGAAAAATAAGGGAGCGGACACGATCTAGTGTTTAAAGGCAGAACAATCTCTACATGTTGTAGGGGGAGCCACTTTTTAGTACATCAAAACAAAGTCATCTCTAAAAAAAAGTTTTTGTTCTGGGTGGGTCTACTTTCCAATATCTCCAAACAAAGTTATCTCTAAAAAAGCCTTTATTTTAAACGTGCCACCGAAGTCCTGGTGCTACTATGAAGAAATAGAGCAATATCTTGTGTAGGGGGGCACTTTTGATGTATTTTAGGTGGGGCCCGGTGGTACAGCTCCGTTTGCACCCTATCGACGCATCGCTGATTATGGTATAAGGCTTATCGTTTTTGCACTTTGTTCTTTTTAAACTTTATTGGTAATTTTATTAAAGATCGTTTCTCCTATCAACTCCATTGCGTCAAAGTTAGCTGATCTGAGTAAAAAGTTTTAAAACCAAAAATATTTTAACATAAAATCTGGCTTTTTATGCTTCACTTTTGATGTCTATTGTTTTATTGCAGTGTTTGCGCGTGTGATGTCAACTTATTATTCTACTCCGCTGTATGATACATTGCTATGAAAAGCAAAACAAGTGCCTAAGCATGTAGGGAGGATCTCTAAAAAAAACTCCATTTCACTTAGGAAAACACAATAAAAAAAATTAGAAATATAGGCAAATCTGACGAAAATGATTCTTTACTTTTAGAAAAATTATTTCAATATGCTGGTAGATCAGTCATTCTCAAAATTTAAGTTGTATTCTTCATTTTAAAGCCTTAGCTTCAGCCATGCCTCAAGAGCAGGGGTTCCCAAACTGGGGTACATTTAGGCTTCTCAAGGGGTACATTATTATGTGACAGAATGTCCTTATTTAAGTTAAATTCCGTGTCCGGAAGAAATAATAGACTCAAAGTCTAGAATTTTTGAATCTGTCGATTGTAATTACGTCAAACAGGACAATTAAGAGGGAAGACTTTTTTTACAGATCACTGTGATTTTGGGTTTGAATGGGGAAATTTTCTGGCTGCTATAAAGTGAAGACTTTTCTTTTTTTTTAGAGATCACCTTAATTTTAGGCATAAATTGGGAAAATTTGTAATTAATTCAAATTGAAGACCTTTTTTTTTTCAGAGATCACCTTGATTTTGGGCATGAATAGGGGAAAATTAATGGCTGATTCTAACTGAAAGCCTTTTTTTAGAGAAAGGTCACAAAATTTTGGGGGTACATGCAAACCTGCTACAGTGTCCAAAGGGTACCGATGAACTAAAAGTTTGGAAAACCCTGCTCAAGAGTATATCACAAAATTTT
The DNA here is from genome assembly GCA_963680785.1 of Diplosoma virens. Lineage (NCBI taxonomy): Eukaryota > Metazoa > Chordata > Ascidiacea > Aplousobranchia > Didemnidae > Diplosoma > Diplosoma virens. The sequence continues at coordinate 19,557,221 of OY796893.1, forward strand.
TGAGAAAAATTCTTGTTAGTTTTCAGGTAAAAAACCTTTTTTGGTTTTTGCTCTAAAATGAAGCACCGTGGCCTTACCTGGAAGCAGCTGAAACTTCTGTTGGATAAGCACATGATTAGAATGGTAATGAAGCTTGTTGTAAAAATGTTTTACTTCTACTACTTGACAGCAAGCGAACTAAGCTCCACCGTCAAAAAAATGGCATTTATCGGAGATCAATATCTGCTCCTCTCTTTTTTAATATCTACCTGTGTACGTGTAATCTGCCTTTCACAATCTTCAGAAACTTTGCTTTTGCAGCCAACCAATAGATCTAATAGACTGAAAGGACTTGGAAATCAAGAAACGACTACATTTTCTGCATATTTTCAGATTTAGAAGTTGAACTCAGTCTTTCAAAGACGGTGGGAACAGCCTTTCATTTAAATAATCGAGAGGCCAAACGTAAGATAAAGGTTTGCAACAGCAATAAACGTTTACCATTCTGTCCCCTCCCGACTTATTTTGGGGTAAAACTAAACAGATAGCTCACATTCTGTTATTATTTTGTGGCATTGAGTAAAAAACTATCTTCTCGCGTCACACTTCTGAGGCAACCTACGAAGATAAAAAGATGGGCCAAAACAGCTTCCCTTCTGGTCTACTTGACAGCTGAGTACTGCGCACCAGTCTGGTGCCGCCCAGTGGACAGATCATAGATGGAACACGGAGTAGTGTGAGAATACATCCAGGCTTCGTGCTTTCATATCCCTGACCGATATTAAGCCTGTTGGAATGGGCTTGCCTCGAACAGCTTGGGACAAGATCAATTGCCTGCAGACGGGTTTTGGGCGATTTTACTGTCCATGAACAATGGTGTCTCGCTTCTTTACTGGATGGCAAGTTAGGCGACATTGAACAAACCGCAGACTACATTTTAACATCGTGCACCACATCCTGCATTGAGCATGACATGGAGTACATCGTCTGATGGTTCTTGGTGATAATATCCAATTCTAGCTGAACACCATCGCTGCCAGCATCTGATCCAGGCAGTGCCGCAACATGGGATAGTAAAAGGATAAACCCTCGGCCTCAGTCCTGTTTTTGTTTAACCCAGAGTCGATGCCTTCCATGCTATCCCAACAACAATTTTATTTCGGTCTTCACTTAAGTGAAACAATTTTTATGAACTACTATACTAACATGACATGACAACTATAAAGTGACTTGCCAGTTTATGCTATCAGTTAATAATTTAGAATCAACTTAAATTTTATTCAAATTCTTCCCTTAACGATTATTTTTTTCTACAGATTACGAATTCCTTCCTAGACAGTCAAGTGGCTCACTTCGAAAAACACAAAGCTAGATATACTGTAGTTAATATAGTTAATTTTAGTTGCTCGATAAGGCAGTTAGAGCTAAATATTTTTAAACCAACTATCATGCAATTAAAATATAATTTATCAAAAAACGCAGTAATCTGTTTTACCCAAGTGTGATCATCATTTTTTTCAAATATAAATCAATATGTAGCTAAACAAAGTGAATTATCTTCATACTTTTGTAGCAATGCTTTGTGATTGTAGCCATTATTAAAATTGAGTTCGATTTGAGTTGAACTAATTCAATTATATCAAAGAGCTGAACTCGTGAAAAATTTTATTGATATTTAATAATTGCGTTTACGGTTAGGCAAAAAAACTCATGCAACTGCAAGACGCTCTAAAAAGCGTGATAGGCTAACTTTAATTTGGAATGCAAGTTTGAAAACATTTTCTGACCATGACCAGGACCGCTTTTAGTGATCGTGTTTTAGACTTCCAAACCCTTCTCCCCTAAACAAATTTCTGCGTACGTTACTGGTTGCATGAAAAACAAAATATTTTCTTGAAACTGCTTTTTACTTTTATTTAATGCATATCATTTTAAAGGGTAGTTTGCCGAAAAATTTTTAGGAGGTTTTGCAAATGCAGCATGCAGTTCATTAAGTTTGCTAAAAACTTTAGCAAATTACAAGTATTTGAGCTATACGTATGATTTATATGATATTACTATAGAATAAGTTGAAGATGTTTTTTCTCAACCATAATTTATTCCTGAAATGTTAATTTGGTTTCATACCTTTTAAATCTTTTTTACTACAGATATTGTTTTGGATATAATTTTACACTTTGGTATACAGAAGACATTTAACCCGTTAAGTGCGCATGACGTATATATCCGTCACAGCCAGACGATCTCTTAGTGCGTATGACGGATATATACGTCTTGATCGTCGCAGTTTTTCACAGCGCGGATTATTTCGCTTCTCGCATTTGCTATTGTTTCGGTGAAAAACGGAAAAACATTGTTTGCAACAAAACCCGAGCTCCTGCCACAAATGTCATTGTTTTATTTTTTGTTTTTATCTAAATCAAAAAAGCTTTTTTTAAAGTTTGAATTAAACACTTTGCGTCTGGTGGTTGTGCTTATAGCTTAGCCTTGGCGTGCGATCTGAGAGAATCTTAGCCAAAATGTTCGATTGTGGAAAGCACTCTCAAAATTTTAGTTATTATAACTAAATTTCGCGTTTATTATAGAGATCGATTTTAATATCTTCTTACGTTTGCAGTAATCCCTTCATTTTTTCTTATACTCAACAAAAAAAGCATTTAGACCACTTCTAAAATAAAACTCAGTTATTTGTCGGTTGTATAATTCCAAAGCAAACTTATCCTGCATTTACTTTCAGTTTTCCTTATATATTTGTAAAAGTATTTAGCCTGCATATAAGTGGAACGACCAAACGAATTTCTTCAAGTCTCAGAGGACAAACTTTTATTGCTTATGGCTCGTTTCCATGACAAGCATTGACAGGATTATTCTTTATTTTATTGACTTTTTTTACTTCTTTCCGCGCTTAAGCGCTAAGCCAAGCAAAAAAAATTAAGAAAACAGAAAATACTCCAGCCAACGCTCGTAGTGGAACGAGCTCTAATTCTTGATGTCAATAATGATTCGTCCTTACTCGAGAGCTCGGAAAATAAAAGCGCCGACGAAGGGTGTTTAACCTATTCTTCTCAAACTTTTTCGAGCAATTGACTCCTCAACGTGGGCTTCAGAAGCCCACCAAAGTTTGACGATTCATAACTTGAAAACTACTTAAGGTGTTGTTTCAAAATTTGAACAGAGTAAAAATCATATATTTAATTTTTGTTAGGGCTAAAAAGTTTATCTGAAAAATCTTAAAAATTTATCTGAAAAAGTATGTAAAATTGGACTTTAGCAAGGTTGGTTGTTTAAAAAGGATCTCAGATGGCTGGATGTTAAAAAAATTGATGAGTGATCGGTCGAAGAGGGACGGAGGCATCCAGTGACTACACGTGAAGGGTCATTCAAAACACTATTTATAAAGCAAGTAAGAGCGCTGCCACAACAAACCGGATCCCAGTACTCAAGACAGCAGTCGAATAGACCACAAATAAGACAACTGTGTGTGGTGTTTTACACCAGCACCCGCCCTGAGCCCGCAAGTCGCCTCAGCAGCGGGATACGCGAAGAACGTTTTTTTCCGCCATAAAAAACGGTGATAATGGAACGTGAGTGATCTTTCTAATTTTACCCCAGGATAAATCTGAACTGGACAGAATGGTAAAAGTTGGTTGTTGTAAATTTTTAGCTGAAATTTTTTCATAATCTGGTTATGGTGGAAAGTAGATTATACCTATAGATGTTAAAAAAGAATAAGTCTTGATTGATTTCGGAGAAACACTGTTTCTCTGATATACCCGAGAGTGTTTTGCTTACTGTCGCCGTCAGTAAGGGTAAAACGACTTTGTTTGGAAACAATTTCCGAACAAGTTCCATAATCATTCGAACCATGTACTTTCCTGCAGAAACCTCAGCAGCTTGTAGTTAAAGCCAATTTTGGAATAGCACAGCGGCAAATGTGGCACCAGCTTTCTTCTTAGCTTCAAGAAAATCTTCGATGTTTTGTATCAACAGAACGACTAAATTTACAGTTGACTTTTCTGCGTCAAACCCAGTCTGTTCTCCAGAAAGCAATAGATCAATCGGTTCAATGCCGACATAGGTAAATGTCATAAATTTCTTGCAGGGAATACAAAGCAAATATATTTGTCAATAACTCTTTCTTCGTCTCTTGAATCGCGAGCGCAAGCAACTTTTCGTAGATTTTGGAAATTTGTACTTAACAGAAGCAGGAAGAAAGAAAGTTATTGTAATAAAGACTTCAAAACAACTCTTGGATAGATTATAAGCTATGAGCAGATAAAACCATGGATCCAGAGTTTTACCGGGTTTTGCGTGAAATTTATTGTTTTTATGTATAACAATTAGATTAAAATATCATGAAGTTTAACAAATCCTGTTATATCTTTTCCAAAAAGTTACTTTAGTTCAAAATACAAAATTTCGATGCACTAAAAATTATTTGTTAGAATTAAAATAAATATCGTTTGTAATTTAAAAAAACGGGTTTGTTACTTATACTCTGGAAACTCTTTTTGAATAAGTACGCAGAATTTTGATGCTCTTAGTCTAAAAACAATCGTTGCTTGTAAAATTAATAAAAAATCATTTTATTGCATAAAACTCTGGATTTCGTTGTGTTATTACTAAAACTCTGGAAACTCACCTTACCTAAGCATTCAGAATTTCGATGCTGTAAAAAGAATTTAAAAGTAACAAAAAAACGTGTTATTAGATAGAGCTTTAGATTTCTTTGTTGCCAATTACGTCAGAATGCGAAATTTCGTTGTTGCAAAAATAATTGTTATTTTTAAAAATCAAAAAACCGTGTTATTACTAAAACTCTGAAAACTTACCCTTACCTAAGCATTCAAAATTTCGATGCTGTAAAAAAAATTTAAAAGTAACAAAAAAACGTGTTATTAGATAGAGCTTTAGATTTCGTTGTTGCCAATTACGTCAGAATACAAAATTTCGTTGTTGCAAAAATAATTGTTGTTTTTAAAAATCAAAAAAACCGTGTTATTACTAAAAATTCGGGAAAGTTACCTGTTATCTTTGTATGGCACAAAATAATGTTATTCTTATTTTGTCAGTTTGGTTGGTAGGAAATAAAAAGTTTTTTTTGAACTTCAAGAGTAGACCTTTGTTTGGTCTCCATTTGATTTTTGAAATAAATTTATTAAACAGTGTGCAATAAGTAAGAAAATTTTTCAAAGGAAAGAAATTACTTGATTAAATATAAGACTTTAGTGGGGTGTTTCTAAACGTTTTTCCACCTGCGGCACATTTTGGGACTTTTTCAAAATTCGCGGCACACTTGGACCAAAGTTCTTGATTTTCGTTCCTAAAACTAATGTACTCTAAAAAAAAGTCTTTACTTTGAATCTGTCTCGAATTTCTTGTATTTCGTCCTCAAAAGTATTGTTCTCGAAAAAAAAGGTTGCAGAGCAATGGACTAATGTCTATCAAAAACTTTCGCTGCACACTTGGAAATCTCTACGGCACACAGGTTGAGAAATATTGCTTTAGAACGTCATAAATCTATAAAAGTTGGAACCCCTGCTTTATTGTAATTCAATCGTATAAAATATATTGTTTTCATTCTATCTCTTCTGTTTGCAAAGCTCACATTTGAAAACTATAAACTTTTGACACAATATTTCCAAAAAAATAAACTTATACATAAAGAATACACCGGATTTTTTGGAGTGAGGAAAATTTCAACATAAAAACGGATTTGTATTTCGCTTCAAATTAAAATCACTTCGTCGCATTTTTATTTTGCGATTCGTATATTTCATTAAAAGTAATTTTTACCAAAGAGCTGTAATAAAAAAAACGCAGCAGGTTGATTCGACGTCCGGGACTTTTCCGCGAAACTCTAAGCAGCAATTATAATCGATCGAGACGAGAAAAAAAGCGAGACGCAAAATTAAATACGCACTGTAACCCAGATAGCAAAAATTTAATTCCGCACATAACGGGTTAAACACAATTTTATATAATGAATTCACGTTTATGATTAATGTTTTTATTTAAGTGTTTACTGAGGGCAAGTTTTTGTTGCAATAAAATCGGAAAATTTTGCATTTATTTTTAACAAATGTTGCCGTAAAAAGTTGTATTTCTGCACAAACATTTTAAAATACAATGATTTACTCAAGCAATTTATTTATAACAATGCTAAATATTTATCCGAATAAAGTGGCAATCTTTTGCCAACAGTTGTTGTAGCATACTAAAACGTTGCTACACAGAACATAAAGTTGCTTATGTGGTGGTACAGCTCCGTTTGCACCCTATCAACGCATCGCTGATTATGGTATAAGGCAGGGGTCGGCAACCTTTTGCACTTAAAGAGCCATTTTAACCAATATTCCAAAAAATAAAAAGCACTGTGAGCCGCAAAACTATTTTCACAATCAAAGGAAAACAACACTGTGCATTACTTATACTGTATTCTTGATTTTAATAAAAAAATGTTATGTGTTGCATTTACAAAAGCAGTTAATGCAATAAGACTTAATGTGATTTTTGATCTTGCATCTCAGCGCAAAGCATCTGCACATTAGGGCTGTAGGATGACACCTTCACCTTCACACAGGATTGTAAGCTGTCATCTGTGAGACGTTTGCGATATCTGTTTTTAATGTAGTTCATGTTCGAGAAAAGTTGCTCACATACGTATGTGAATCCAAAGATCGACAGGATTCCAAGTGCATACTTTTTCATGTTATCGTACGTATCGGGGAGAGCATGCCATGTTTCGAAAATCAATTGGTCCGGTTTTGGGAGTTTTTCAATTTTACTCCAATTGTGACCCTGAGCAAGATCGCCTTCTGACGGGCTACAACTTCAAGGTCAGCTGCCAGGCGTCTAAACTTGGATATCCATATGTCTTTGTCCGCTCTGTCGGCCAATTCTATTTCAATATTAGGATGACTCACACCTGTCAATGCAATCATATTTAGTTCCGATGGATTGATGCTGAAGAGAGAAACAGGAAAGGATAAAGTTTTCTTTTTTTTTCTAAATTCACAGAAGCGTCTCCCAAATGAGCTTTGCATTTCTATGATTGCGGATTGCAAATATTCCAAATTTATTGTAATGTCACTGTGAGTTTGTTTGAACTCTCTCAAACAAGGGAAGTGAGATAATGTACCTCTCTGTAAATCTCTGGCATAAACCGTGAACTTTCGTTTGAATGCCAAAACATCTTCCAGCATATGCAGTGCTGTGCCTCCTCTCCCTTGAAGAGCTGTATTGAGCGTGTTTAGGTGCGCCGTCATGTCTACTATAAAGTGTAGCTTTTCCAGCCATTTCGCCTGTTCCAGTTGAGGATAATTAAGCCCTTTGCTGTCCAAAAAGGTTTTCACTTCTTTCAAACATACCACAAAGCGTTTCAACACTTCCCCTCTGGATAACCACCGTACTTTATTGTACAACAAGAGATCAGAGTACATGCTATCCACCTCGTCCAATAACATACGGAACTGACGGTGATTTAAAGCTTTTGCCATTATTTTATTGATAATTTGAATGACTACATTCATTACTTGCGTGCATTTTGGGGGAAATGTTTGAGCATACAGGGCCTCTTGATGTAAGATGCAATGAAAAGTCAAAAGCTGTCTGTCCAACGACTTTTGCAGTAAAACTACAAAGCCCTTGTGCGCACCTCTCATGCTTGGTGCCCCATCAGTAGCTACCGACACCAGGTGGTTTGTATTTATGCCTTTTGTTCTTAAACATTCCAAGACAGCCTCACAGATGTCTTCCCCACGCGTTTGGCCTTTCAAAGGTATTAACTCAATTAATTCTTCTTATGGCCCAGCAGAGTTTGCATATCGGCAAAATAGTGTTATTTGTTCAATATCACTTTTGTCTTTAGACTCATCACAGGCAATAAAGTACGCTACTGCGGAATTTATATCTTTATTTTGCTGTTTGGTGATGTCTTGTGCCATTTTGGAGATTCTGTCTTGAACAGTTTTTGCAGAGAATGGCATGGCACGGATTTTTTGCACGATTTCACTCTTGTTTTTAAAGTCCGTGAATAAATGTTAAGATATCTTAATGATTGAATTTTTTATACATTTTTCATCAGTGAATGGCTTACTATGCTTGGCTATTTTCTGGGCGCCCACAAAACTGGCATACGTGATTGAATTTGCAGACTTGATCCACTTGTTGAAATGATGTTTGCTTCGATCAACGTTCCACATTAGTTCTAAAACAGCTTTTTTCTCGCATCCCCTTCTGAATATTTTTGAGCAAAACATAAATGCTTATTTTGAAAATGTCTTTCAACATTTGACTTTTTGTTGTTTGCTAATTTCTCCTTGCATATTAAACACACTGGTAAACCGGTCTTATCAGCAATGAAAGCAAATGAATTTGTCCATGAATCATTGAACGTTCTGTTTTCTTCAGACACTTTTCTTTTCTTAGATTTACTCATAGTTGTTGGATGTTACAAAGTTATATTTCTAAAACTAGCAAAACTAGCAACCTAAAAAATAATTTTAAATTGACTAATTTGGTCCGCAAAAAGTATATTAGTTGCTTTCTTTGTTACACTTATTTACAGCGCAGTTTTACTGCGTGCGTCCTTTCTCACCGCTGCTAGTAGACTCCTAGAAACTATGTTAGTGGACTATGTCATTCATTAATTATCACGTCACAACCAAAAAATATCCGGGCATTATAATGGCTTTTTGAGTTTTCAGCAGTGAGCTGATTTTTCTTCGAGCGGCATCTGTAACATTGGTTGACCTCAAATTCCTTTCGTTGTACAATGTTGTCTGATAGTGATTGATCCCCATGTCAATTATGCCATGAACTAAACCGCGCACATGTGGTTATGCTTTCATTCATTAAATGTGCTCAGTGAGATAAGACGTGAGTGTTTGTTCCTCTGTTTCACTTTATACATGGTCGAAACTTTACAGTATCACTATCACATATTATAAGCTAAAAACAAGAACTGAAACAACAGAATGGATGAATTACAAACTTAATTAAGCGCTCGCTACAGCAACAATAAAGTTTTAATAGATATGCACATACGGGTAAATTACCCTTCATTTTTGATAGCCACAGAGAGCCGCAACAGAAGGACCAAAGAGCCGCAGGTTGCCGACCCCTGGTATAAGACTTATCGTTTTTGCGCTTTGTTCTTTTTATACTTTATTGGTAATTTTATTAAAAATCGTTCCTTCTATCAACCCCATTGCGTCAAAGTTAGCTGATCTGAGAAAAGTTTTGAAAACAAAAAATATTTTAACATAAAATCTGGTTTTCTAAGCTTCATTTTTGATGTCTATTGTTTTATCGCAATGTTTGCGCCTGCGATGCAAGCTTATTCTACTCCGCTGTATGATACTTGGCTATGAAAAGCGAAACAAATGCTAAGCATGTAGGGAGGATCTCTAAAAAAAACTCGATTATACTTAGAAAAGCACTATAAAAAAATGATTCTTCAGTTTTAGAAAAATTATTTCAATATGCTGGTTGATCAGTCGTTTTCAAAATTTAAATTGTATTCTTCCTTTTAAAGCCATAGCTAAAGCCATTTCCCAAAAGTATATGACAAAATTTTTAAGAAAAACTCTTTTTTGTTCTCAAGTAAAAAAACTTTTTTTGGTTTTTGTTCTAAAGTAAAGCATTTTTGTCTCTCTTGCAAGCTGCTGAAACTTCTGTTGGATAAGCACATAATTAGAATGATTATGGAGTTTGTCGGGAAGAAAAGTTTTACTTCTACTACTTGACAGCAAGCAACTTCCACCGTCAAAAAAACTGAGGTTTCTCGGATATCAATATCTGCTCCTCTCTTTTTTAATATCTATACGTGTGATCTGCTTTCCACAATCTTCAGAAACTTTGCTTTTGCAGCCGACCTATAGACCTAATAGATCTAATAAACTGAAAGACTTGGAAGTCAAAAAATGACTACAGTTTCTGTGTATTTCCAGACTTAAAAGTTGAAACCCAGTCTTTCAAAGACGGTGGGAACAGCCTTTCATTTAAATAATCGATGGGCCAAACGTAAGCTAAAAGTTTATGACAGCAACAAACTTTTACCATTCTGTCAGGTCCCGACTTATTTTGGGGTAAAACTAGACAGATCACTCACATTCCATTATCATTTTGTGGCGTTGCGTAAAAACTATTTTCCCCCGTCACACATTTAAGGCAACTTACGAAGATGGGGTGCTGCGGCATAACAGCTTTCTTTCTGGCCTACTTGACAACCGAGTACTGCACACCAGTCTGGTGCCGCCCAGTGGACGAATCATAGATAGAACACGGAGTAGTGTGAGAATACATCCAGGCTTCGTGCTTTCATATCCCTGACCGATATTAAGCCTGTTGAAATGGGATTGTTCCGAACAGCTTGGGATTAGATCAATCGCCTGCAGACAGGTTTTGGGCAATTCCACTGTCCATGAACAATGGAGTCTCGCTTCTTTACTGGATGGCAAGTAGGCACCATTGAACAAACGCAGACTACATTTTAACATCGTGCACCACATCCTGCATTGAGCATGACATGGAGTACATCGTCTGATGGTTCTTGGTGATAATATCCGATGCTAGCTCAACACCATCGCTGCCAGCATCTGATCCAGGTAGTGCCACAACATGGGATAGTAAAAGGATAAACCCTCGGCCTCAGTCCTGTTTTTGTTTAACGCAGAGTCGATGCCTTCCATACTATCCCAACAACAATTTTATTTCGGTCTTCACTTAAGTGAAACAATTTCTATAAACTGCTATACTAACATGACATGACAACTATAAAGTGACTTGCCAGTTTATGCTATCAGTTAATAATTTAGAATCAACTTAAATTTTATTTAAATTCGTCCCTCAAGATTATTTTTTTCACAGATTATGAATTCCTTCCTATAGGAAGCCAAGTGGCTCACTTCGAGAAACAATTAGCTAGATGTAGTTGATTTTAGTTGCAATATAGACTGCTCGATAAGGCAGTTAGAGCTAAATATTTTTAAACCAACTATCATGCAATTAAAATATAATTTATTAAAAAACCCGGTAGTCTGTTTTAGCCAAGTGCGATGATCATCTTTTTCAAATAGAATTCAATTTGTAGCTACGCAAGGTGAATTAATTATTTTCATAGTTTTGTAGCAATGCTTTGTGATCATAGCCATTATTAGAATTGAGTTCGATTTGAGTTGAATTTATTCAATTATATCAGTGAGCTGAACTCGTGAAAAATTTTATTGATATTTAATAATTACGTTTACGGTTAGGCAAAAAAAACTCATCCAACAGCAAGGTGCTCTTAAAAGCGTAATAGGCTAACTATAATTCGGAATGTAAATTTGGAACAGTTTTCGTCCCATGAACAGGACCACTTTTAGTGATCGTGGTTCAGACTTGAAATCCCCTCTCCCCTAAGCAAATTTCTGCGTACGCCATTGGTTGCATTAAAAATAAAATGTCTTCTTGAAACTGCTTTCTATTTAATGCATATCATTTTAAGGAGTAATTTGCCAAAAAATTTTTAGAAGTTTTTGCAAATGTAGCATGCAGTTTATTAGGTTTGCTAAAATCTTTAGCAAATTACAAGTATTTGAGCTATACGTATGATTTATGTGATATTACTATAGAATAAGTTGAAGATGTTTTTACTCAACCATAATTTATTCTTTAAATATTAATTCGGTTTCATAGCTTTTAACTCTTTTTCACTACAGAAATGGTTTTGGATATAGCGTAATTTTACACTTTGGTAAACAGAAGACATTTAAATACATTTTTTTATATTGAATTCACGTTTATGATTAATATTTTTATTTAACGTGTTTACTGAGAGCAAGTTTTTGTTGCAATAAAATCGGAGAAATTTGAATTTATTTTTGACAAAAGCTGCCGTAAAAAGTTGTGTTTCTGCCCAAGTATTTCAAACACAATGATTTTTTCAAGCAATTAATTTACAAATAACGTTAGATATTTATCTGGGTAAAATTGCAATCTTTGCCAACAGTTTTCGCAGTATGCTAAACCTCGCTCCAAAAAACATGAAGTTCTTGGCAATTTAACAATTTGGCATACAGTTGTGGAGTGATGTTTGAATTCACAATGAGCTTAACCGATTTCCGTTTGTGCGTGCTTGGGTAAATTTCAAGCCATACTTCCACGTAATTGAGTTCAAGCACTGTCGCACTTGGTTAAAGTTGTAGAACTTCTAGCTTGCAAGCTTGCCAACTGTTGAGTCATAGTTAACATTGGGACACAACTAATCGGTCACATTGTTCTATGTCAGGGGTGGGCAAACTATGGCTCGCGGGCCGGATGCGGCTTTTAGTCATTGTAGTCATTATTAATTTTTGGTACGAAAATCAAGAAATCCGAGACAGATTCAAAGTGAAGACCTTTTTCTTGTGATCACTTCAGTTTGGCTTGAAAATTAAGAAATCTGAGACCGATTCAAAGTGAAGTTTTATTATTTTTTCTTTTTTTAGAGATCACTATAGTGCAGCCCCAAACAAATTCAATTCCGAATGCGGCCCGGAAGCTAAAAAGTTTTCCACCATTGCTTTATGTTATGCAAATAAAAGAGAATAGAACTACATTGAAAAAAATTTTATAGTATGTTTTTTTGATTCACACTTGATAACACTTGCAGTAAAAAGTTGCAAGTGAAAGCGAAAAAAGTTTAAAAAGGTGCAACATAAAATTCTTGAAACACAGCTTTAAAACATTGTATTCTGCAATATAAATTTGTGTTTAGGAAGCTGTAAAAAAAGTTGCAAAAATTTGCCCTACTGATCACATTTAAAAGCCAATGTAAATATTTGAACTTTAGTTGTATTTTAATTTCATTTAATCTTAAATTTCCTAGTTTAACCAATAAAGATTCTTAAGCAAAGATTTTATTTCTTTTTTATATAATCACTGCTTAAAAGCATTTCAACGTTAATGCTATGAAGATATATTATTGTTAAGAAACTAAAAAGTACACCATCGCGGTTATAATGACTAGCTGCATGAAAGATGGTGGTTTTATGTTGCCTGTAGAATATTTTCAAACAATTCATCGATTATCATTTACTTTGCTAAGTTCTGTTTTATTCATCAATGACTAATTAGCCCGGTTTAGCCTACCTATTTGCACGTGATGGATGATGAGTTTTTTCTTTTTCAAAAAGTGACCAACATGTCAAAACACTGGAACATCCTTGATATAAACAATTAAGTTAAAAACTTAACTTTTACCCTTTCATATTATTCAGGTTCTAGAACATTCGAGCAAGAAATAGAATGCCACAACATGCAAACATCGCAAAAACTCGACAATGAAAATTTTAATATTAATAAAACAGAAAATTTTTACGTTTGTTTTCAAAATAATTCTTGGCCACTTACATATAACTTAACCAGAAGATTCCCTTCAAGCTTTGAAGCAAAAAAAGAAAAAAATGTTATAAATCTTCTTGATTTAGTAAACTTGAATTTGTATGCTTTAACTTGTAATAATCAAACTTGTTACGAAAATCAAACAAGTGTCTTTAAATACTTGAAATTGAGGTTTACTTCAAGTAATAATTCAACCTGTTCATTAACGAATGATCCCAGCTCATTATTTTCTCGTATTTCGCAATGCCCAAACATCAGAAACCCAAAGAAAAATAGAAATAAAATTCGACCGTGGTTTCTGGTCTTGGTGTTGGGATTAATGTGTTTGTTTGGTAACAGTATTGTTATTTTTCGACAAATATTCAATTTACCTAAACAAAGAAACAGCCACAAAGAAAGGCGAATTTATAATTCTTTACTTTTAAGTTTGTCTTTAGCGGATTTTCTAATGGGAATTTATCTCGTAGCTATTTCGTTTGAAATCAAACGAAAAAGTTTTGGGACAGACATTTATTATACGGAATATAGACTTTGCAATGCTCTTGGAGTCTTAAACTTTTTATCAAGTCAAGTTTCGATGTCAACAATTCTTTTAATTAGCTGCTTTCGCTTGTATAGTGTTGTTTGTCCTTATAAAAAAGTAAAATTGAGAATTGCTTTTTCTCTTATTGCATTAACATGGATATTATGGATATTAGTTGCTGTGTTACCAATTATTGACATAGAACCATTTAAGACATTTTTTAACATTGGAATTAGGTATAATCAACAAGTTTCAAAAAAAACAAATTTATTTTTTGCTGATTACCGAAAGTTATTTGAAACAATTAAACGTCAATTGAGAATTGATAGCTTTTTAAAGTTTATTTTTGACGCAATTAATAATAATCATTCATCGAATACAGTTATAGAAAAAGCAATGAAAAGTTTTAATTTGATAAATTATCATAATAGAACTTGGAGTCCTTTGGGTTTTTACAACAAGCAATTTTATTGCTTGGCGAGTTTGATCGTAGACAACAGTCATGCAAAATCAAAACATTTTACATTATTTTTTTTGTTGTTTAATTTAATTTCGTCTTTTGTGGTAATTATCGCTTACATTGCAATTTATCTAAGTGTGAATAATTGTCAATCTAAAATTCTTTATTTTCTATCGAAAAAAAGTGATCCTAACCAACATTCTGTTAACCGTTTTCAACAAAGAAAGGCGGAAAACCGAAAGGTTCTTTACACTATTACAATAATTGTAATTACTGATGCGCTGTTTTGGTTTGGAATATGCATAGCATCCTTGAGCAAGTGGTATATATATGATTTGACTAAAAAAAAATATCTCGATTGGTATGTAAGAGACCAACGGACATTTCAATCATTGATGTTTTATTTAATCCCTCTTAATAGCGTAATTAATCCTTTTGTTTATTTAAATTGTTTTTGGTATTCTGTAATTAAAAAATTCAAAACTTGACTTTGAGCAATTTTGCCACAAACCTTGATATTAAATTTTGCTTTTTTGTTGATATATTTACTAATAAAGTATCGGAAACAAATGAATCGAGTTACTTGTTTGATTTTGATTTTTGACCTTTTCCTATTCTTTTTGAATTGTTAAGAATTTAAGTAGTCAGAAAGCACATAAAAAATTTTTTTGTATAATATAATAAAATTTAAAAGTACAAGTCTCAATTAATTTTTAATTCGCCAAGATTTAGTATTTAAAATTGCTGTCTGATTCATAAATAATCTAAAAATCAACTACATTAACTATACTCGTATATTATACAACTACATTATTTAATGTTTTCTAATATTTTTTTCTTTTGAAGTAAAAGTCATAAATTGCAAAAAGTTATGGATCATAAAAAATGAAACAATGAATTTAACTCTTTACATTCTGAAGGATCTTTTTTGTTAACTGAATCTATTAAAAATGCTTTTTCTATACCCGTATATTCCCGAAATGGAAACGACTTTGTCTATCGAATGCAAATATCACTCGAGACAAAGTATTAGTTTGAGATTTTTACAGATTTTCCACCTGCTGCACATGCTCATACTTAGCCATTAAGTTTATTTCATTGTAAAATTGAAGTTTTCCTTGACTGGAAAAATCAAGGAAACAATATTTGAAAAGCAAGATAAGACTCATAATACATGTATAAAAAAGAATTTTTTTAATTGCTAATATCTTCTTGTTTTGGTTATCTTGAATTAGAAACAAATACTGACAGGGTCTATTCGATCAGACAAACCCGGTCATGTCATTTACTTTTTTTAACATTCCAGTAAGCATGACTTATGCTTAATGTTTTTCTTCAAACTGCTTGTCACGCTTTATCCTTAATTCTAATTTTAAATTTATAAAGTTATGGTTAATTTTCAACCTTTTGCAGTAATTTGTAAGCTTTTAGTTGTGACGTCATATTCTTCATTGTTACGTAGTAATCGCGTAATTCAGAAGTGAATGTCTTGGTCTCGCAGCCCCCAAGTCTCGTCGCGTTCTCGGTTCACTGCGTCTCAAATCCAGCTCAAGACATTGCAGCAATGAGGGCAAAATTCACAAATGTTGTAAATATGTCATGACTTTTGGCAAAAATAGATTCATCGTACTTTTTTTTAACCATTCGGGCGTCATGACCCTTTTTAAATTCGCCATTAGTCACAATAAAATTTAATTATGGCAATCAAGTAGCCTGGACACGGTCTAAGGTGCTCGAGAACTTATACTGTAGACCTGTTTTTATTAACATTTAAACATCTTACATTTTATATTTTTACGTGTAATAACAAAGTTTGGGATCTCGAAAAGCTGTTATACCGCAATTCTTTTAATTGCAGTCAATGCTGTTCTATGATATTACGGTATAATAAGTTGCATTTTTGAGCATTAAGCAATTGACACGATTGTAGTTTAAAGCCTACTCTCTTGGTTTTGTTCTGTCTTTGTGGAAAGATACTTTACGGCATCGGTTTTGTACAGTCTTATTACAAAATATATAAACTAAAAAAATATATATCAAGTTATAGGTAGACTAAAAGAGTACCATCTGTAACATTGTGTATCATGGACACCGGACCCCATCTTACTGCCCAACCATGGTTTCGATTTTTAAACTCTTATCAAGGACAGTTTTCTTACCCAGGTTCTGCCATTTCTATCAGTGCAGCAATGCATCTGATAGAATCCTACAAATCCTAGACTTTACTCTCTATATACGGTGCGATTCATAAGTCTCGGTCTCTAAAACTAAAATAAAACAATAGTAAGAACAAACTCAATGATATTAATTATTATTCACTGATTAATGTATTTTATTTCTTATTTCATATTAATGTACTATACGAGTATTTCTTATTTCATATTAATGTTCTTTAATGTACTTTCTTTTTTTGTCTGTGTTACTTCCACCAATTTTAGTTTTTTAAATTTTGGAGAGTTGGTAAAAAGTTTTTTAAATTTTGTAGAAGTTTTAAATTTTATGTTCAGATGGTAACTTAGGACGTTATTTAGTCGTCTAACTTTTCGGCGCCTGTAAGGAAGGTCGCCGATAACGCAATCTTGGTGTCTACTAAAAAATAGAATTCTTAAGTCTTCTCGCTGGATCTTGACCTTCAAAACAGCGACAGCAAAAATATAGTCTAGCTAAACCACAGCTCAGACTACCACAATATCTTCTTTATTAATAGGTTATGCTCCAATCAACTTAGGAGCCCAAATTAGTATACAATCAACAGCAAATACAGGGTCAGTAGCTTACTTGTTCAGCAATCACGTAAACAACCAGAGAATTGCGTTCAAAAACTATGATTTCACGAAGCTAACAAATTTTCCAATACCGATTTATCACAACGTAACATTCTATCATAATCGAATCATAATACTGCTTTCCAGCGCGCCGTATTTATATCACTCCGTCACGTGTATCTCGAAAGTTCTTAAATCAGGTTAAAAACAACAATCACTTAATATTGCGTCATCTTGCTAGATCCAGCGATTCACAAACAAGCAATATTACATCATAGTCAAAACAGGTCACGCGGAAAGTCTATGATTTATTATAACAATGAGGACAGCGCTGCCATTTTCTTATAAATAAATGTAAAATATTTAAATTAATTATCAAACCGTTATTTCTTCGGCTATTTGAGCCGGACCAAAGCGCAATCAAAAAGATTTTTTATGAGATTGTGAAAATATATAGTGTGCGTAATTTTTAAGAACGGAACAGTCTGCAAATCGGTTGCATTGTTACAATATGGCGGAAGCAGCTGGTAATGTTCAATTTTCTCTTGCGGATAGAGCGTTTATAGTTAGCCATGCAGTAGTGTACTAGAATAGTGCCAAAGCTTGCCAAGAATTTCAACAAAGATTTCAATCGTGCACCACCAGCTAGGACAAGAATGCAATACTGGAAGCAGAAGTTTGAAGAAACTGGAAACTTATCCACTAAGCCGTGATCAGGAAGACATTCTTGGCAAGCTTTGGCACTACTCTGGTACACTACTTAATGGCTATTTACTGTTGTTTTATTTTAGTTTTAGAGACGGGACTTATGAATCGCACGGTATACGTATATGACCAGCTCTGGAACAAAATCTAAGTAAGCAGACTATCCCTCATAAAGGTTTAAAACTTGAAACCATGGTCTGGTAAGCCTTATCGGTTTTGCAACCACGACTACAAAATGTTCTTTTTCAGATTTTGAAAAATTTGAATAGGCACAAACAAAAAAAGAAGTAACATAACTAGGAATCAAAATTAACTCCCGCGTTGGCAATAACACATAGAATCAGGGCCCGGAGTTTTAGGTCTATCTGGTCTTAATTATTACAAATCAGCAGGAAATTCTCTTTATAAAAATAATTTTCAGAGATGGTTACTGATTCTGGTGTTGATGCATTCTAAAAGTCAGACGCCTTTTGAGAAAAAAGTCGAGTTGACTTGCGGTCAACAACCTCATATCTCCCGTTTCTGAACGACGAGGGAGTGTTGTGACCTATCAATCAGATTATTTTGACATACTCCATGCTATTTGGCGAGAGCGTAAAAGTAGAAAGAACTGATCAAAACCATTAATCTCTTAATTTTCTATTAAGTCTGGTCAATAAAGCCGTAGCAGGAAAATGGAGTCGTGTTTCGTTTCGTGGAACTGCAGTAAAGTTCTATAGAGAGTTTCTCACTCTGCATACCACTACGGCATGCAGTCATTTTGGTGACCGCGTAAAATAGTTTTTTTGGCTGCTTTCTGGTGGCGTTGAAAAAGTTCTGGTAGGTTGCTTCGACATCAGGTTAATTAACACTAGAATTACTGCGTTTTTGACCTACCTAGAATTACCGCAAGCGGTCAAAATGATCGTTTGTCCAATAAACAAAAGAATGCGCAATTATTTAGCTTTACTTTATCTTATAAGTTTTTTTTAACTTTTGTAGTATACCTAGTAATGATTTGAGTCTTTGTAGGTGTGAGTTTAGTACGTTCTAGGCTTCTTTTTAATATCATGTTCTGGAATATATTGCATAGGCCCTGATCTCCGAATTACATTGAAGGCCTTCAACCTGCTTTTTAGCTGCTTGGTTAAAATTTTCTCAAAGTTTTTATTGTATTTACAACAAACACGAGGTATGAAGCTAAAGGAAAAACAATTTACCCTACATTTAGCTCAAAATACCAAATGGTTATTTTTCATCATGCTGCTGTTTACAAACACCACAAGCGGCTATTAAAGAATTATATCCAGTAAAGACCTTGATTTTAGGAGGAAAACTAAAAAATTTGAAATATTTTTAGAGATTAGTATAACGCGGCCAGCAAATAAATTCAACCTTCTTGATTCGGCCCTCGAGCTAAAAAGTTTGCACACCTCTGCTTTAGATTATCCGGACTTCGCCTAATTCGGATGATTCTGTCTGTCAAATCGAATCGAATCAAGATACACTTCCACTGTGATCTCGACTTTTCAAATAACCATTCTTTAGATTGTGAGCAGATCTTTAATCATACTTCTTTATTCAAGTACCAAAATCCAACCTTGGCACTGAACATTCTCATATAGACAAAATCAGGTCTGTCCTTTGTAATCTCTTCCAACCTGAGTTCTATAAAGCTTCTTAAACTTGAAATTTTACAACTCTTCAATGCAATATACACTGGTCCAGATCTAATCACTTAACTTTATTGATAGTGATACAGAATGCCTCAATCAGTCCACAATTCCTTTTCCTTATCTTCTCTCTTGGTCACACACACACTTTTTCATCAACCTAGAAACAATCCACTGTAATTCCTATTTTAAATCTTGATAAAATTTCCAATTCCCCTTCCTTCTATGCTCCTGTGTTTCTCATATCCTGTTGGCAGCGTGGTCGAGTGGTTAGAGCGCCGTGCTAATAATTGACATGGTCTACGTTCAAAACTCACTCACGCCATTCTGTTGTGTCCTTGGGGAAAGACACTTTATGGCACTTTCCCCTGCTTGGTGGTCTTGACAAGCAGTTCTAAATTACAGTCATACCTCTATTAAATTACAAGCGGACAGCAATATCTTGGCATCTCCGGAAGCAGGTCGGGGTAATTGCTTAGCCTATGTATTAGCGTCTCCGTCGCTTTCCTGCGAGTCAGGAGGATAAATACAGAGATAAAATAAAAAAATTAATAAATTTCCAAATGCTTTGAAAGAATAATACTTCAACAGCTTTTTTTTTAATCTAATTACATCCACAAGTCTGTGCAAGCTGATTTCAGACAGACCTGGTGGATCGATTGAAGACAGTTTTACCTTCTCTTGCATTTAATTGCTGACTAATTCCATCAATCTAAACTGGACTCATGTACTGTCCTTGCCACTGTTGATATTAAGAAGTTGCTTGATTCAGCCTGGTGCTCTGCTTTTCTTTCTAAATTTTTGATCATGTCTCTTTTTTTCCCCATTGTATTTTCAAATTTTTTTCCCACAGATCTCATGCTTTGGTTGTCTACCTACATGAACAAGTCCATAAATTTTCCCATGTGAGGAAAAAAAGGGACTTGATCGTCAATTTTTTTCAATTGGCCTTCTGCTCTGTTTTATTGAATTGATACAATCTTATCACTTAGATTGCTGTTCAAAGATTCAAATCTGTAATACTCAGACCCCTCCTTTTTGAATTTGCAGAGATGTCCTTCAAAGCTCAGTCCTTTTTTTACTTTTTATTAGGAATATCTCTGCCTCTATCCCTTTATCTGTGGAAATGTCTCTTCATGCTGATAATTTTGTTATATAAACTTCAACCCAAAAGTTTGAAGAACTGTGGCTGCCTGTTTGTTCTCAATAAACTGGTGGAGTGGTCTTCTAAATGGCGTTTACCTCTTAACCATATAAAATGCAAGTCATATGTCTATAGACTCCTATCCATTACACCTTAAATTGGATTTCTTTCTTCTCTGCTATCTTGATTACTTCCATAGAGAAAATGTACATATCTTCCAGTAAAGTAATCACATATGGTCTGTTATTCACTCCAACCCTTCTCTTACATCTAAAAACACTTATCTCCCACCCTAATTACTTTTACCCACCAAACTCTTTCTTAAACTTTAAAAGGGTTCTAAGACTTTCTTTATGTCTTTTTTTATGTCTCTATGAGCCTGTCAGCAGCATGGTCAAGCAGTTAAAGCATTGGGATTGTGATAGATATAATCTTGGGTCAAAACCCACTCCAGCCATCCTCAGGAAAGACACTTTATGGCACTTTTTCCAGCTTGGCAAGCACTTCTAAATTTCATCATATCTCTATTAATTTTAATGAAACAGCAATATCTTGGCATCTCCGGAAGCAGGTCAGGGTAATTGCTTACCCTATGTACTCGTATAAGCACCTCTATTGCTTTCCTTTGAGCCAAGAGGGTAAATATAGAGATAAGATAAAATTAAAACCTTGTACATGTCTCCGTGCTAGGACCTATCTATTCTTCAGGCACTAGAATGGTGCATATTTTATTTCCTGTCTTGTGACTAAAAATCTGTCACCTTGTTCCCTGATTTTCAATCCATTCCATCAACTTTCTTTGTTCCTTTCAAATCCCTGATTGACACTCAAACTTTTCTCTACTTTCTAATCCAAATCAAAGGAAGTCCTTTTTTAATGCATACTTGGCCATTCCTCTCTCAATGACAATAATTTAGCAAATGGTCTTGCTAAATTCTGCTCCACAGATGACCGTTTTAGCAAGACACTCTCCCTCTAAGCTCTTATTTTCTCCATCCCTAGTTTATTTCTTTACAACAATTATAAATGCAGTACTCAATCTGGTTTCCAGCATCCAAGCCCTACCAAATTTCTTAGAAGCTTATTCTTACTCTCTCTGCTCAATGTGCCCTTTCTCATTTGCCCCAAAATGGGCAGGGCACCCTTTTCACTTCTTAGATTTTTAGACTAGGAAAAAATTTTTTCCAACTCCAACTTTGACCACACTTATTTAAAATTTTCCAACTTTATAACATTTAAAAAACAACTCAAACTCCACCTTAAATGTGTGACTTTGACTTTGGAACCAAAAAGGCTTAATTTAGACAAAAAATTAAGCTTTCAAAAACAACTTTGACTCCGATTCTGACTCCAACACACTTAAAAATACAACTCCAACTTCCCCAAACTCAAAAAACAACTCTGACTCCTATCTAAAACAAACAAATCTGGCAAATCTGACTCCAACTCTACAACCCTGGTTCTGAATCACTGGACATTTTCAATTTCATGCTAGACTGCACTGCTTTAAACTTTCTATGCCTGGCCATCTTAGGTTGCTCCATCTCAATTATGAGCCTTAGTCTTGCCCTTGGCAGGGTTGCCCCTTAGGACTCAATATAGTTAATCTGTGGCCCCTCTCTATAAATGGGTTGTAAAACTCACAACCACCACCAGGTATACAAGTTGAGTGTACATGCGAAGTATAATTTTTAACATACAAATCTGTCATTGTTTTCTGAAAATAAACAACAATCTAGTGATAACACGTTTTTCCTTACATTTAGGCCAGTTCATTAGTTTAAATGACATGAAATAAACAGACTACAGCTTAATTAAACTATATTTGAAGAGCCCATTTCCAAAACCCCGTAGGCGCCATGTTAAGAAAAAATGAGTTATGCACGGAATTGGGTACTGGGTAGTGTTCCGTCATATACATCTACCATCCAATGCTTTGATTCCAAAACAATTTCTATCCGCTTCAAAATTAACAACACAAGTAACGTTTATTTCCAAAACCCCGTAGAAACCATCACTCTTTTTTTCCAAAACCCGTTGCATCCACATTGACCAATAACAATGTTCGGTTTGTCACGTGACGTATCAGCTGATTATTGAAGCGGTAATCTGGACTTTTGCAGAGCTAACAGTGGCTGTATTAGTTGGAGAAGAGTTTAGCTATTGGAACAAAGCAAAGTTTTTATAAGTTATAAGCAATAAATGTTGAAGTTGATGAGTTTGCAGTTGTTAATCTGCAAAATCTTAGAAAAAGGAAAAGGAATGAAGCTGCGTGGAAAAAAAACAAAGACAAATGTGCCAGATATTCTGGCAAAGGTGATGATGAGGCTTTTATGATTAGCACAAAGATTTGCGGTAGAATTCAAAACATTCTTTTTTAAATAAAAGGTTTTTTTTGAGGGGGGGCGAAGTGCAATCAAGAAGTTGTTGACAGCAAAAAAACTAGATACTTTTCTAAATTCTCCGGCGAAAACAATTTTTTTTTGCCTGTTTCGAACCAAAATAATTTGTAACATTGGATGAATAGCAAATAAGTTTTTACTAAAACTTTTAAAAACCTTATGTGGCGGAAGAAAGTCTTTTTTTTTAAAATACTTTTACAAAATTGGCAGATTTTTAACAAAAGTTTTTGCAAAATGTAATTTTTTAAAAAATATTTAGAGGGATTCCCCTTTTTGACCCCCTAGGTAGGCCTTTGTTGTAAATTGTGTTGTTTTTTATTCATGTGTGGTTTTGTCGTGTATTTTTATTGTTAAACAATAAATTATTAGAGTAAATTTTGTTCGATGTATGATTTTCGCAAGTTTTTTTTCAAAACCCCGTATATCCACGAATTCAAGTTTACAAAAACTGAAATAAAAAATTATTGGTTAACAGCAGATTTCAGCAAACACACTAATTTTATTGAGTATTCAATAGACAATCTTCAGAAAGTAAAATAAGATGACATTTAACCAACCAGAGTCTTGTAATAGTTTTTCGTGTTTTTCTCAAAAGTAGCCAAAGTGGATATACGGGGTTTTGGAAATAAGCTCTTCATTTATTTCAAGATACTTTGAGAAAAGTTATTCTTTTTCAAATTCTGAGTTTATTGGAAAAGACTTTGTTATTCTGAGACAATTTAACTTTTTACTGATAATTTTCAAGGTAAGAAACGAAAAAAAGTTTGAATTAACTTTATAAATTTTTCGGGTCTCTTCAAGAAGTCACCATAAATGATTTTTTTTGGTTAAATTAACCCGGAATCTCCCATTTAGCACAGGATGTAATAAAGAAGAAACCAAGAGAAAATGGATCTCTCAAGAAGCAATAGCAAGCGCTGCGGGATCCGGGTTAGTTTCTCGAACAAAAATCGCTTCGGTGACTTCTTGGAGAGACCCGGTTTTTGTACGAAATAGGAGTTTTTAATCATTATCAATGTTAAAATGCTTTAATAAAACATTGATACCAACCTTGTATCGCTTAGTCTTAAATTACACTTATTACACTACAGCTTATTACACTACTAGCTTATTACACTTCTAGCTAGTGACCTTTTTGTGGTGGATATGAAAGACTAAATTTTTTATCATACGTTGTAAACCTGGGCTACAATTACGTTAAAAAACAACAAAAAACAACAACCTCTTTACAAATTTTAAATAAACTCATTTGATTTGAACTGCGTAAACTGTAGTATTCTCTACTAGAAGCTTTCAATCAGATTCGGCTTACTAACAAAGCTAAACGAACAGTTGTAAAGGAATCACCAGTCACCAAATGACTAGCAGTACGCATTCACAAGCTTAGTAACTATTATGACGTCATAAGAAATCATGGCATTTACCACAATTTGACGAAAACTGGGCTACCGTAAATGTATAAACAATCTATTGTATTTTTAGCTGCATCCAAAAAATCTTTTCCTAAAATTTTTAGGAAATTTTCAAGGTTATCATTTCTTAAAGTAATTCTTTTCGAACTAACTGCTGTAATTATTTTTAGCGAGATACCAAAAAACTTTCAGCAAACTTGATTTAAATTTTATTTGGCTACAATTAGCGTTTCCAATTTACCGGTTTTGATAAAAAATCCGAGAAAACGAGAAAAATCTAATCCGTTCCAAGATCCCAGAAAAAACTCAGAAATTTTAAATATAAATCACGACGAACAAAATAATAAAAATCGGCAGGGCAAAAAGCATTTTAAGCTTCAGCTACTAATTTTAACCTGTTTTAAAATGTAAGCAAGCTGAAAATAATAGTTATCAATCAATCAATCAATCTATTTATTTGTTTTGTGCTTCAAAACGAAAAATACACCAATATATATGAAAAAAAGTTTTCGAAAGCACAGGAAGGCAGCGAAATGACCATACGGTCTTTTAGTCAACTGCCTCCCTCTAAACAGTGGGACAAAAAAAAAAAAAAAAATTTTTTTTTTTTTTTTTTTTGTTCACCGTGGATATGGCACACCAATCCTTTATAATTTTTAATTTTTAATTTTCATATTTGTCCTCCTAACACACGAAAAAGCTTCGCAAACACTATAGATAGAGCAGCTGTCAAGCATGTATTACGACCTACTTTCGGAGACTCCAAGGTATTGCAGTCCGATTCCGAGCTATTGAAGCATATAATTTATAATTTAGAAAAAAGTGGGACCCGTAAT
The DNA here is from genome assembly GCA_963680785.1 of Diplosoma virens. Lineage (NCBI taxonomy): Eukaryota > Metazoa > Chordata > Ascidiacea > Aplousobranchia > Didemnidae > Diplosoma > Diplosoma virens. The sequence continues at coordinate 19,582,467 of OY796893.1, forward strand.
TTAGACGAAACATTTGGTGTTCAAAAATCTGTTTTTGAAATAACATATAGAACCAAATCCAGTTTTTTAAAAATATATTATTTCTAAAATTTACTTGATTGATAGTGTTCGTATATATTCTTTACTTCATAAAGGTTTATTAATCTTAGTCTCATAGAAAAAAAAACTTTTTTTATAATTATGACCTGATTAGTAAATTATAATTTATTAAATTGAACAACTTATCTCTATACGGTTCGTAACAGAGCTTTCAGATGTTTTTTTTGCTGATTAGAAATTCTGACTTCGGATCAAAGCGCAACCGTATATAAAGGGACGTGCGCATTTGCTTGGGTATTGTAATGTAACAGAGGGTTTTTCAGGAAGTTTAGCCAAAAAATTTCCCGTGTTTCTTTTTTTGCTCACTTTGAGTCACGTGACATGAGCCCAAATTGGGCTCACCCGTCTTCAAAGAGTTAAAAAAAGTTCACGTGATCCCTACTTTTGTCCTAAATTTAAGTCACAGACCAAAACCAAACACTTTCAGTCGAATCCATAATTTAACCAATACTTTCAATCGAGTTCATGATCCCTGCTTTTGTTCTAAATCTAAAATGCAGGCCATAGCCAAAATGATAGCATTTACCTTTAATCGATCTGATATTTTAGTCGAGTTTCTATGACTGTAAGGGAAAACCTGAACCAAAGTTTTTGTATCCGCGCCTGTACCTTTCCTTTTTGGAAAGAGACTCGGACACAAACTCGTCATTTTATTCCAGAGTTGGAGTCGCTTCAAAATTTTGGAAAGTCCGCATCTCTGATGAAAACTACTTTTGATTGTTTTTTAATTAGTGAAAATCTTTTTGTTTTCTGCCCTGAGTCCGATTCAGTGGCACCAGAGTTTTTTTGTTAGGGGGGGCCAAATTCAAAACAACAACACCTGATGTTTTTAAAGAGCATCTTTATCTTCAAAAAAGAAGGTTTAACAAAACTGCCACTTTGTATTGCGACCTTTTTCAGTGAAAAAATCTTATGATGACTAAAAGAAAGAGTCATTCATCACTTTCCTTCAATATCCAAATTCTTTATTTTCGTTCCAAAAATGTAGTGATCTCCAAAAAAATGGATATCAGTTCCGTCAAACCGTTGATCACTACTTTCGTCTTAAAGTTAAGATGCAAATCAAAACCATAATCGAGTCCATGGTTCCTACTTTTGTTCTGAATTTAAGGTGCAGACAAAGGCAGGTAAAATTTGAACAGATGAAAAAGGCGCAAAGGGAAAATTCTTCGTGCGCCTTTTTGATTTCTTAAAATTTTCCCTGCTCTTGTCTGCATGTTAAATTCAGGAAAAAAATAGGGACCATAGACTTGATTTTGGTTTTGTCTGCATCTTAACATTTAATCCGCTTTTGGGGCCCCGGATCCAATTTTAGTTTTGTCAGAGACCTCTTTGTTATGTATGCGCAAGCCCCCTCAAGTAGTAAAAATTTTTGAAAATTTATATGCCAGAAGAACATCAGAAAAATTAGGGGAATGGCCATGTCCGTGGGAACAGGTTTGAGCTACAACATTCCCACATACTTTTCATTGTACATGAAGTATTAGTAAGGCAAATCAGATACTCAGAAGTCACTGCTACATAGCAATAAGTGGATAGTTTTTGATGATTTGTTGTTTTATGTTGTTTATAGAGATCTTTGTATTAATTTTCCCAATTTCATTCTTATCAAAAAAACAATAAAAGGAACAGTAACGTGACCAACACTACAATTACAAGTTCAACAATTAGAGTTTGTTAAACAGTATTTTGAACAAAAAGAAGATCGAATCAAAAGTAACATAAAATAATTTTCTATGATATTTAAAAAAATTAAGAATATTTTTTTAGAATGTGTTTAAACCAGAGCAATACATGTACTACGTGTAAGACCATTAGCTTAATCTACTGTACTTTTTACATCTACGCTAACAGGGCAATACTATTTGAAAAAAATCGACTATTAGCCTACAGTATGCTACTTTATATCTGAATATACAAATGATGACAAAAATAATCCATGTTAGTTTTGTCATCATTAGTATGTTCAGGTATAGTTAATCTTTCCTGCAGTACAAGCCGGTTTAAAACTGCCCTTATCTTGTGGACTGGTCTTCAATAGGAAAGTTGTTTAATATTGCAGATTTCTTCTAATTTCTTCTCACTGCATTTTTTGTTATTAAAACTACAACTATTTGAAAAAGTACAGCTTAAGAGGATGAACATTTTTCTGCGGCGCTGGTGCAAGTTATGCACAAAAACATGATAAAACAACTCGTAAGAAATCGATAACATTACTACTAAATCGCTACGTAGCTCGAATTGTTTTGCGTCACCGATTAAATTGTATTGTAATCGTAATTGATTGATAGGGTTTGTTTCTAGATGAAAACAACTGAAACAGCACAACTCCTAAAATTGCGACTTGAACAAGTAACAGAGCAATTGGAACTCATAACTGCTGAAAATGAAACTTTAAAAAGCGAACTCAATTTTAAAGAAAATATATTAACCAATGCACAATTAACAATCAATCATTGGAAAAAAATATTCGGCTTGTTTGGAAAAGAATTTACAGGAGATCAAGTGTACTTTTCAACATTTTTATCAGCAAAACAACAACCAAAAAGATCAATTTGATTATCACTTTTCGAAATCGAAACCAACAAACTATTCGAGGCACAATAACTATTCAAATTTTTACGATGAAATTGGAGAAAACTATCAACAGTAAAACCAACATCACTTTTACTATGATTATCCGAAGTATCACCTACCAAACTTCAATTATGTCAACGACAACAAAAGAATTAATCAGCCAAAAGTATGTAAAATGCATATTTATCAACAGTGTGACCAAGTGGTCAAAAGCCCAATGATTGTGATCGACATGATTTTAGTTCAAAATCTACTCGCGCCATTCTTTTGTATCTTCGGAAAAGACACTTTCTAATAGCTAAAACTGAAAACCAAAATATAAATTCACACCGGAGAGCAATATTTTGGCATTTCCGAAAACAGGTGTGGGTAATTGCTTGAGTGTTGCCCTGTATAGAGCTTCCAACGCTTTTCTGTCAGACAAGAAGATAAATATAGAGATAAAATAAAATAAAAATATAATGCAAATAATGTGAACAGATTCCCAGATAAAAATAATCAATTATTTTAACAGGATACTCAACAAACACAAAAACTACAACAACAACAGAAACCAAAGAAACAACAACACAAAGAACAACAAAAGCGAGAGCAAAATCAACAACAACAACAACAACAACATCTACGACAGCAACAACAGCAACAGCAACAGCAGCAACTACAACCAAAGCAGCAGCAGCATGATAAGAAAAGATCAAAAATTAAAGTTGTTTCAAGTGATATAGTTTATGAAAATGACCTGGAAAATTTGCAGTTTGACGATTCTGGAGAAGGTAGCTTATTTAATGAGGAGATTAAGAAACTGAAGATTGATAAAAAACATTATGTTGTCATTTACAAAAGAATCGAATTTGATTTGGGTGATTTTTGTTTAAGCAAAATGCGCCAAGTAATGATCGAATGTGAAGCGGCATTTACTATAGAAGGAAGAAATGATTTTTATTGCTTTATGGCCGACATCCTAGAGCAATTAAACGAAGATGAGTATTGGAAAAACAAACACAAACTGGGGTCCGCCGAAAGCTGGTTGAAGCTGAAAGAAGACATTTGATAAAACTCGTAACAAAAAAACACCAAACAACACTTTTTACTTTGAATATATTTCTTTATAATTTTAATTTACAACTTTTTATTTTTTTAGACTTAAATTTTTGTTTTAAAATATTTTATCTTAGTAATGTATTTGTTCAACCCATCAATATAAACGCATAAGTTTTGGTGTCCAAATATCCCCTACAAAATATTAACTGACAAAATATCAACATAACCAAAATATCAACTTTTGTTATTATAGAGAAAACATTCAATGAGTTAGAACTTGAGGATTGAAGAAAAAATTGTAAGCTTTTACTTCTCACGCTGAGCTCGAAATTGCTCTAAATTCACAACGAACCAATAAATGTATGCAGAGTCGAATTGTATCTTAGATAATAAGCGCATGAATGCAGGAAATTGAATGCACTTAAATGAACCCCACTGTACAAAAAAAAAAATTGACATTGCAGTGATAACATGTGAATAAATGTTGCATTTTTTTGATACCTAATTAAAATACTTTTATGAATTTATATGTTTAATAATAGTGATAAATGGATCAATCATTTTGATAGAAATTATTGGAAAGTACATTTGGCTGTTACAATCATTGAGTGAAAAATTGAAATTGAAAATTGAAAAATTGAATTTTGCAGGCACTATCAGCAACGATTGTATTGTTTGACAAAAAATTTTCCTTAAGAAGTAGACACACTCATTGACGTCTCTTTGTTGGAGCTGGCATTGAGTATGACTGTGTGTGATATCTATTGTTATTATCACTTCTGTGTGTGGTTTTATACGTTATTGTCTGTGTCATATACATGTAAATGCTAAAACGCATAAACTTTTTATTTGTATTTTATAATTTAATTTGTACAAACTGTTATTTTATAATGTTATAACATCCTATTTTATTTGTACAAGTGTTAATGTTCTTATCGAGAGCAAACAACACGCAGCAAATGCAGCTGGAATGGCGGCAGAGAAGACGCGTAAGCGTCTACGAGATTTGTTGTGATCGGATGCGGCACAAGTCAACATCGCTACTGCTAATGCTAATATTAGCGTGCATTCATCCCTCAGCTGCCCTCCATACCGGCGATAAAGCTTTCAATGTGTGGAATTAGATCGCAGCTACCCAATGTCCAGCTATTCCCTCTTGGCGAGAAGACATTGCGTTTTTTCCCAATTCGACTCTTCTACCAGACGGAGTTCTTCTTCACTACTCCGGAGGAGACAAAAAGAAGATGATTGTTTTCGAAACTCTATCAAACATCAACCTCCTGATATAGAGTCGGCATTGGTACGCCATTTTTTTATCTCTATATTTATCCTCTTGACTCGCAGGAAAGCGACGAAGGCGCTAATACATACGATGGGTAATCACCCCGACCTGCTTCCGGAGATACCAAGTTATTGCTGTTCACTTATAATTTAATAGAGATATGACTGTAATTTAGAAGTGCTTGCCAGGACCACCCAGCAGGGGAATGCGCCGTAAAGTGTCTTTCCCAAGGACGCAACAGAATGGCGCAAGTAGTTTTTGAACCGAGACCGTGTTGGTCACGAGCCCGGCGCTTTAACCACTCGACCACGCTGCCGACGACTCAACCACAATGCCATTGAAACATTTAAAAGCTGTTCATCAATCTTCATTCAATTGTATACAATTCACCATTGACAGTGTGGTGTCGATCCCACTGGTGTATACTTTAGGCCTGTGTATACTTTAGATCTTAGGCCCGAAAAACGAAAAAAAAAAGCATATATTTGGTTGATGACGTTTGTTCAAAGCTCCAGACCACTGCATAGCAACTGTAGCATCACTAGTGATTTTGAAATGGTTACAATGGGTGCAATTAAAACAATCTATCCCAATAGCCGGAATAGATGTTGATTTTCGTACTTTTGCCAGTGCATATTTTGGGAAATTCAGCAACAGGATTTGCAACCTCGGTATTCTAAAGATAAACTGTTTGCTTTCCATATGCGCATGATAAGCGCTTTGGCATACGCTTTAATCAAGAGAGTTTTGAAGGCCTTCCAGGAGTTGATTGATTTTCAACTGATTTTACCGATAAGTAAAACCCTGTAAGCATATTATTCATATATAGTTATTACCAGGGCTGAGGAGCCAGATTAGTTTAGGTTAGGCTCCGGCTCCGGAGCCAACTAATTTTTATGTCCGGCTCCAGCTCCAGAGCCAATGCTTGACTCTATCTCATCTCTGGCTCGGGCTCCAGCTTCAGCTCCAACTTGATAATAAATATATAAATATTGGCCAATAAGGGATAACTAGATGATATATCGATCATCAAAAATTTACTAACTTGCGGTATCCAAGGGCTTAATATTAACCAGGGGTGCAATGGGTAGAATTATATGTTATCCAAGGGTCCTATAGATTATATATTTCAAACAAAAGAAGACTCGATATATCCAGCACATTTACATACAAAAAAAAATCTTGCAAACACAATCATCACCGCAGATGTCAATGCTCAATAGCAATTATGTTACGCACCCACAAAAGGCCGTAGAGGAGAACTGATTCAATAACTCAAATTACTAATACATCACATTAATCACAAACGCTCAACACGTCAGCCATCCAATCAAACGCAACATTTTACTTCACCAGGACCATCCCCTCCCTTACATCAGATCATTTATTGTTACTCTCCGTCATCAGTAGGCTAAACATCACAAGACTAAAGCAACGCCATCTCACTTCATAAAACAATAACATATTACCAATAATCCAATTTAACATCATTTAAACATCATATTGAAGATTTCATCTTCTACAGACCCCATTCCACAAATGTCCATAAAGCGTTCATGAGGCAAACAAACATTTTGTCGAGGCAATACTGGATGCCGACAGACTCTTCATTCTTAAAGAAAATAAAAACAGCACAAATTGTCGAGGCATATCTGCAAGCTCATTCAACAACGTAATCACACTTTCAAACGAAACAGATTACTTCAAATTATTGCTTTAACAATTACATAAACAAACAAAAATACATGAACACAAAACAAATACCCGAAAACAACCGTGGTAAAATTTACTTGTGGTGGAATTTACAGTGGTAGATTTTACCGGTCACCCCTGAAACACCTAGGAATACTTTCTATCAAATACCTCACAAATATGTACAACACTGCCCCCAATACTAACAAAATATTACATATTGAAAAGGTGCCCAAACCATTTTCACTTTAAAACTAAACAAGGACCACAACATTGGCACAAGCTATCGACCCATATCACTTTTATCACCCATTGCCTAAAGGCTCGTTTCCACTAAGAGCGTGGCAAAGAGCATTCTTTGTTTCTTTTATTGATCTTCGATTGAAGCGAGCGGTTAAAATTGAAGCGAGCGCAAAAAAATCAATAAAACAAACAAAGAATGCTTTTTTCCACGCTCGTAGTGGAAACGGGCCTTAAGCACAAGAGAAAGCGCTTCTACCATAAATAACAAAAAGCATTCCAGCTATTTCTCATCAATATAGATTCAAATATAAACATTCAACATACACTGCTTTGCAGAACATCTTCCACCAAATCCAAAAAACTTCAGCAATCCAAAGCAACATCACACTGTAGCAGTAGCTTTGGACATGAGCAAGGTGTTTGTTACAGTGAACAAAAACAAACTTATACTAACAAACATTACGAAAATCATTAAGTTCATAGCAACTACATTTAAGGACAACAAGCATGCACTCAATACAATGACACACTCTCAAAATTCAAATGAATCAACATCTGGAGTACGACAAGTTGAAATTCGGTCTCCAACATTATTTAAAATTTACATCTCTAAGGTTACCCTCCTCCCAAAAGACGTACAAATCTCAACATATGGCATTGACATAAGAATCACAGCATCTCACACCGAACACCATTTAAGCCCAACAACTCATTCAACAATATTTTTACAATGTGTTACACTTTTTACACCAGACCCAGTTGAATATGGCAAACTTTATTATTTAGTTTAAACAATCAAACACCACAAACAACAAAACACCCAAAAACTCTTGGAATTACTTTTGACCTAAAACTAACATTTTCACAATACATAAATATCACCGTCATTAAAGCAAAACAAACGCTTAACATTCTCAAAACACTTAGTTCAAATAAATAAGGTAAGCAAAACAAACTAATTATTTCTACATTTAAAGCGATCATCCGCCCATATTGGAATATGCAAACACCATATGGAGCCCTACCATATTAAAGACCAATATCAAGAAACTGCAAACCATTCAGAGCACAACTTTGTTCATTGCTACTGGCTGCACACGAGACACAAATACTTAAGGGATGCAAGACAAAACCAGTGTCCAACCAATGGGCATCCATCTCAAACTCCATGCTACTCATCTTTAATAAAGGACTCAAACACAAACACACTTTTTACATTACCTTAATGCATGTTTAGATCCACGAATTAATTAATTGACTTTCAAATGTAAAACAATGTGTTGTTAGGAGCTGGAGCCAGCAAAAATTTTGATCGCTCCGGCTCCTTCAAAATTCGCTGGCTCCATGGCTCCGGGTTCCGGCTCCGGCTCCGGCTCCTCAGCCTGGTTATTACTGTATGAAGTGCGAGTCCACAAAACTATATTCACATTATATAGAAAACTTGTAATGTCGTTATCCATCCGTTTCTCATCAAAAGGTCCAAGAGTTTGGTTGACTATATCGAAGATACCTGGATCGGCAAGGTCTTTAGCAACGTCAAGGCCGCTGGGACCAAATGTTTTCTCTTGCCATATTGAACGTCTACAATTCAGTCGATGCTAACCTCTCTAAGACTACAACAAAGGGTAGCACAGAGGCTTTGAGTCCCAACTAACCGAACATAACACTCTATATTGAGGCTCTTAAGCAGGATCAGAGGTTTACAATGCCTACATCCAACAGATGCTGGCTGGCCATTCACCGCCGACAAAGAAAAAGAAATATGTAAAATTATGCAACTGCATAAAAAATGCCAGTACAACGCTGATGAGCCATTTTTGGACTGCCTTTTTGCTCTTGCGATGACGTTTCATTTTAATATATTTTTGAATTACTGGTATGTAGACTTTTTTAAGAAATGATGGGTTGGTGAATAATATTGTTTTTTTAAAACTATTTTTAAATATCCTGTTGCAAGTGTTATGTATTCACATTCTCAGTATAAACTAGAAGTATGACGCGGTTACGCTCAAAGGAAGTTTTGAAATGAGAATAAAATTTATACAAACTGTAAATATTTAGAGATTTGCAGCAATCCGTAAGGATTATTCTTAGCCAATCAATACAATCATTGCTGATAGTGCCTGCGAGGCTTAATTTAATCAACTATAATTTCTAATCCATCATGATGATTGATCCATTTGTCACCATTTTAAAACTATAAATTTATGAAAGTAATTTTATTAGGAATAAAAAAAATGCAATGTTTACTCACATGCTATCACTGCAATGTCAGTTTTTTTTTGTAGGAGAAGGTGGTGCATAACGGACCCCTTAACTTTAAACGCTTCTACCTCCTACGTTAAAGCTTGTAGAGAAACGATATCCCGAGTTTAGATCAAGTTTGTAAATATAAATCAAACAAACCAAAAACTGATATAATTGCAACTAGAGATTTTGTGAAAAAATTGGTTCTTTCTTTTTCCTGTTATAAAAAACCGTTTTGCCACCATGCGGTCCATATTGCCCCACGTATTTTTGTTGAAAAATATTGTGAGGTAGATACATAGTTAGGCAAGATAAAAGACACGTGATGTTTTTTGAATATTTGATGTACAATAAATCCCAACAAAACAGTAAAAAAGAACAAAATTTCCAATAGCTTTAGGCCTACTATAAATATTACAGTTGTACTCGTATACAAGGCAATAATGAAAATTTAGTTTACAAGTAGGCCTATAAAAAGTTCATTGGTCATTTAATATAGATCACAACAAATTCAAAGTTATCTTTTTCTATACCAGCGCACATAAAGTGATCCTAGTTCAAGCATACCGTACATTGTATCATACAGTCATTACTGGTCTCACTCCACTTTTCCCAGCAATAGATGCATTGGGCATCCTCTTCTTGCTTTGAATATATTGCAGTCAAACTTTTCTTAAGAGTGTTGTTTGTGAACGTTTAAGCTTGCTCTGTAACTTTTCTTTTTTTAATGTTGTTTGTTTTTTACATTTCACACCTATGTCCTTTGCTTTTGCCTTTTTAATGGCATGTAGGTGAGCTTTATAAGGTCTGCTTGTTAAAACAGCAGCAAATCCACGTCGTACTTTTGGCTTTCTACAAGGTCTTGTGGATGCTTTTGGAGGAGGTGCAATTGCATATGGTGATATGCACGTTGGTGCAACGGGAGAGTTGGTATGGCTAGCACCTGGATTACATTCCATTGTTTCGTTTTCACGACCAGCCTGGTTGCTTTCTTGTGTGGAGATTGGTTGGCTTTATGGCGTTTGCATTTATATGAGTAATTTAGAATCAGATTCATCTGCAAATTCGTTTGATGGTAGGTCAATCAAAATTTCAGTTACAAAAGCTGATTCATTAACTGATCGTTTTCACAAGAGTCGATATTCGTTGCTGGCATGGAGTAAATTTGTGTGGCTCAAATATGACTTTATTTGTTGAAAACAATCCAGTTTTCTTAAATCCATTTATGGTTGTTTGTGCTTTGGCTGCTTTAGTGTAAGCAATACAGAATAAATTGGCTACTTGAAAAGTAGTTACTACCCGACCTGGATGATTACGAAGCCATTTTCAAGCTCCTGATCATAATACGTTGACAATGGCTTCACGAAACTCACTAACCAGCGACTCATCTTATGAGAGCAATGAGATGGTAGACAAAGTAAAATTACTTCACTAGCTCTTGCAAGATCAATCACTTCCATGTTCATTGTATGAGTTGAATGACCATCCAAAATTAGAAGAAAAGAATTTTCTTTTGTTTCTCCAATTGATTTTAAAAAATGCTTAAACCATTCTACAAATATTTTAAGTTATATCCAAGCACTTTTATGGAATGCACAAATGGAACCTGAATTAGCTCCATTCATGAGCTCTGCCTTCATCTTAACTCTGGGAAAAACAAAAAGGGGTGGAATAAATGTCCCTGTTATATTCATACCTATTTCAATCAAAACCAGTTGCCCACGTTCTATTGAAACTAACCCGCTAACTTGTCATCTTCCAATTTTAGCTAAAACTTTTAAAGGCTTGCCTTGCACCGCAGTGATGCCAGTTTCATCACAGTTAAAAATTGCTGTGGAGGAAACACATCTTTATTCATCACTGCTTCAAATAGGTCAAAAAATTTATTGACTATTTAGGGATTGAAAGACTTAGCTTTAGCAGCGGAAGTATCTTCTGGTTGTCTTAAAGATAGTTCTTTGTGCCGGTGCATAAACCCTTGCAGCCAATTTTTGCCTGCTTTTCTTTTAGCTTTATTGAAAGAATTTGGTAATTTATGTTTTTCTACTAGCTGCAACGCAAGGTTTTTGACATCAGTAGTTGTCAAATCAAACATCATGCTTACAAAAGGCAACAAACATTCTACCAACTCTTTTTACATTGTTGGTGAAAATCTCAAGATAAACAATTGCACATAAATGAGGGCATTTTTAGTTAAAGATACTTGAAAGTCTAACAATCTTTTATGCCTTTTTATTAATAATATTATTTAATAGGCTGTTGTGATTTTTCTTAAAAGATTAACAAGTATGATTTTTCTTAAAAGGTTAACAAATCAAGTTTACTTTGTAGTTACCGAGGATTTTGATATAATTTTTGGCATGTTTGTTTTGGTCTTTAAATCTTCTTTGAAGAGTTAGTTTCAGTATCTAAAATTTTATTGATACTGCTCTTGAAAAAGGTTTCATTTTCCAAATGCATGTAATGCATTTTTTATGGAGTCTTTACTCCATGACTGTCGATTTGTTTTGCGCTTGTAATTTCCAACGATGGTAGCCTACGGTAATTTTCATACAACTATTAAAATTGTAAAAAGGTTGAATAAATAAAAAAATATTTTAAATGTGGGTACTAATAGCAGAATTTGGCTAATTTGAAGTTAGACCAATATTCTTATTCGTGTAGCTAAATGAGAATTGAGAACCAATTCGAGTTTAAACATGCAATTAACAAATTTACCCTTAGACATGGCCTAGTAATATTGGTAGACTAATATTGGATTAGCCTACCTCATTGGTAGACTATAAAAAGGCTATATTAGTGTAAAATACGTTTCATAAAAAAAATTGTTACTAGATGCTTTGATGCATTTCATGCAGAAAAATATTTATAATGAGCCTTTATACTAAACAATAGTTTGTGTTGGGCAAAATAAAATTTTAGTCTGTTTTGCCCCACTAATAGCTGAACTATTTTGTCCAATTGCCTGATTTTAACTTGCCATCAAATGACAAATATTATAATCAAACCTGATAAATTCCAAACCACCTGAAGAATAGCCTATGCCATTACTCTTAAAAACATGTGTCCAATATTTTAACTCCATAACCACAAAGCAAACTACTTACTTATTAAAATATGCTCTTTTTAGATCAAGTAGGTCAAAATTCTTTCGATCGTTTTAAGTTTGTCGATATAAGTTCGACGTTTAAACAAAATGGCCGGAATAACATGGTTCAATGGCTGGTTATGTAATTATAGTCAATAGGTGGCTGTATTTCTTTTTTACGAATTTATTTAAATGTTTCGTTCTGCCTCACGGTGCCATTTTGCCCCACCTTCCCCTACAATGAGGTTTATTCAAGTGCATTTATTTTACTATAATTATGCCTTTATTACTCACGGTACTATTCGACTGTGTCTCTGCATACTCAATCTTTTTTTGCATCCTCAAGTTTTAACATATTCTATATTTTCTGTATAATGTTGAAAGTTGATATTTGACATAGTTGATATAGTTGTACTCTAAGATTAAAATATGTTAAGTGTGATGGATATTTGATGAAAATAGCAATCTGAACTTCACAATATATGGTTGAATGTTTATCGGGTACAAAGACAAGCAATATCATTTGTTGATTTTTAATTGCAGTAAAATTTCAAAGTTCCCAAAGTTAATCAATTGACTTATGTTTTATATTTATTATGTTTCATCAAACAAGATTATTCTAAATAATATAATAAATGAAAATAGTCAAAATAAACCTGCAGTTTAGATGACTTAAATCACTGAAAATTACTTTGATATTACAGTAATTCAAAAAAATTGTGTAAGTGCTATAGAGTTATCTATTTCAAACTGGTCTTCAGTAAAGCCATGCCAGAAGCTTTTCTGTCACACTTTTCAATGGCAGTCGTGACAATGATAAAAGTAAAGAACCATTCGTATTCATAGGCAGAGTAAGCTTTGCACAATTACTTGCAAACCAACTTTGTGTTGTTTTTATTGTGTCATGTGAGCAATTGCAAAATACTGCATGCTGCGCAGCATGTGCAAGTCTGCAATCTGCAATTATTTAAGTAGTTACAAAGAGAATAAGAATTTTTTTGCCGGCGCAGAGAAAGCTGCCTGATCTTTATATATGTTGACTCCAAAACTTGCAGTTTAAACTGTGAACGTGCAATTGTTAGAATTCAGAACTAGGTGTCCTCAATGTTTTTTGCGTATTCTTTTTTTTCAGCAGAGAGAACTTTAGTCGGTAGCGTAGTCGAGTGTTAAAGCGCCGTGCTTATGATCAACACCCACTCGCGCCATTCTGTTGTGTCCTGGGGAAAGACACATTACGGCACTTTCCTCTGCTTGGTGGTTTTGGTAAGAACTTCTAAATTATAGTCATATCTCTATTAATTTACAAGCGAACGGCATTATCTTGGCATCTCCGGACGCAGGCCGGGGTAATTACTTACCCTTACCGAAACATGTATTAGCGCCTCCGTCGCTTTCCTGCCAATGAGGAGGATAAATACGGAGATAAAATTAAAATAAAAATATAAGGACACGCTAAGAAGTGAGAGAAAATGCATTTATAAAAACCTTTTTGGTTGAAAGTTTGGAGTATCTTGACATGTAACACTATTATTTTAAACCTTTAAAAAATTGTAAATTTTTTGAATAATATCTTGGCGAAACAAAGCGCGTGGACTGTTGATTAGCACAATATTTGATTTTATATTAAAAAATGTTGGAAATCACATTTAGCAAATTCTCGTGTCGGTCTTTTTTTCAAGCATTTAATTGATCCAAGGAAGATTTTTTTTAGTTTTGCATTAAAACAAAAGCCAAAAATCGGCTGGAGATATTACTTTGATTTATTTTTTTATTAAAAATAAACTGTAATGCGTTTTAATATGGTGTAGTTCTTTTACCATTTCATATGAATAAAAATTATAAAAGCGCCAAAGTCTTTTTTTTACTGATGCAACAGGAAAACATGAATTTTTTTCAGTTTTATTAAAAAGAACCAAGAAATGGTTGATGATTTTACAAGGATGCAACAACAAAAGATGTTAAAATGCTCAAAGCTGTTACTAGTAACTTTGTTACTTTGTTATAAAGGTACAGCGATGATGAATAATTGACCTTGTGCCTGTAATAATGTATATCAGGGTGGTCCAACCTACCCACACGGGTCTGCAACAACCCCGGCGGAAGAATTATAATTGTTACACACATAGTCGAACTTGCAAAAGGCAAAGAGGCGATTTTTCCGCCAAATCTCAAAAATGTGGGCAAAATCCGATTTTTTCGGGAAGCGACAAGGAAAAATTTGTGCAAACCAATTCTTTCTTGACTTGAAAAATCAAAGGTTCTCCATGAAACGGACTCGTTACTCAAACCAGTGGAGCTTTTTAAATGATTGCCACGTGCCAGTCTTAATATAGTTGTTTAAATGACAATTCAATTTAAAGAACGCCGTTTACTTATCAATCAGTAAGAAAACTAATTAATATAAAATTCATCAGTTCTTTTGGTACATCTCCGGAAGAACTGATAAAGTTTAAATTAAGTACTATTCCTAGTAATAATGTTTATAGTAGTTATAAGGGAAACTAATTCAAAAAGAAAAAAAGATAAACCTCATTTTTGTATATCATCTAAAAGTAAACTGCTACATCTAGTATTCTTATTTCTTTTATTTACGGTGATAAAGACAATGCAAAGCAACACGTCCTTCTTGTGCTCATACAACAACAAAAAAAAGGTATTGTAAATCAAATCGTTCAGCTGCCCTTGATGGTGCAGCGGGTCTTACCAGATGGCGCCTTGGTATTTGTATTTATGCTTTTATCAAAAATAGGAAAATTTCCTATCTTCGTGAACAGGTTTTGAGAGCACTGATTTACGGTGTAGTGAAATCAAAAAGTTGGTACAAACTCCACAACTATTGTACAGATAATTGTATTTAATTGGATAACTTTACTCCTCATAAAACTAAATGAAATCTTTAGCATCTTTTTTGAAAACGTGCACTTTTGTTTCAATGACTAACTGAAAATTTTCAAGCAAAGAAATTACTAATTATTTAGATGTTGCCAATATTTCCTTTATACTACATTATACTATACATTTATATTAAAAAATACTACATATTTACATATACCATGTTTAAATACAACAGAAAAAAAAGAGAAATGACAATAGAAACAACTCTACTTATAACTGTAGGTATAAACGACCAAATTAAAAAAATTTTTTACTAATGTGCTTTATTTTTGTTGGACGGGAATGTACAGGGTGGGGAAGCAAAATTTACAATATTTTGAGCCATAAATTAATTTTCTTGCAGCTTGCTAATCTTTTTTTTTAATAGCTTTTATAGCTTTAATAGCTTTTTTTTAATAGTGATCACTGACGAGCTCTAATAAGAGCGAAACTCGAGTCTGGTGCTTCTCATTTTTAAGCAGTTTGGTTTCAAGTATTATCCAAAATACCTCATGCTATTTATAAAATCATAAAATTCTTTCTTCGCTCGCCAAGCTCTAGGAGTGTAAGCGCGATGCTTAACGCTTGTCGGGTAAGTCCCGGTCATGAGGTGCGGCCTTGGTCTTACCACACAGTGGATTCTGTGTATTCCTTGCGCGGCAAAGCCGGGAATCATATCCAGCTGCTTGTGATCGAGTTGTTGTCGGGCTCGCGTGGTCTAGTGGTGTTGTCTCCTGCGTGGAGGACCACATGTAGCGAGTTCGATTCGCAGTGAGATATGCATCACTGACCAGCTCTAATAAGAGCGAAACTCGAGTCTGGTGCTTCTCATTTATAAGCAGTTTGGTTTCAAGTATTATCCAAAATATCTCATGCTATTTATGAAATCAGGAAATATATAACATTATGTCTTAATTTCATTAACTTTTTATGACTCTAATAAATATGAACATATCTTAGACATTTGCTCAAACATATCACTCATCTTATTAATAAAAGTGTAACATAATCTATTATTAATTAATTTAACATGATAGTGTAGATGTAATGAAAAACGGTTCATAACTGTTTTAATTTTATTATAATTGTAGATAAAATTAATTCATTAAAGAAAATTTATTTACATTTGCAACAATGATGAGCTTATTGCTCTTAGTTTTAATGATTTTTGTTAGTTGTTTTAAAGGTGAGACAATTTTTTCTTTATAATAGCGGTGTTTTACATTAATTACAATAATGCATAGGCGTACGCACGAGAAGGTCAACCTGCTCTTTGAAGAAAAATGACCAGAGATATACACTTATACGTAAATAGGATATTAGCACCAAGTAGACTAAAATAGTAGGGTCAGTGATGACCTTAGAAAAATGTGGCCTGCAGCAAGAAAAATAAGGGAGCGGACACGATCTAGTGTTTAAAGGCAAAGCAATCTCTACAAAAAGGTCATTGTTATAGGAGGAGCCACGTTTTAGTACATCAAAACAAAGTCATCTCTAAAAAAAAGTTTTTGTTCTGGGCGGGTCTACTTTCCAATGTCTCCAAACAAAGTTATCTCTAAAAAAGCCTTTATTTTAGACGTGTCACCAAAGTCCTGGTGCTACTATAAAAAAAAGAGCGATATCTTGTGTGGAGGGGACACTTTTGATGTATTTTAGGTGGGGCCCGGTGCGGCCGCTCCGTTTGCACCCTATCAACGCATCGCTGATTATGGTATAAGGCTTATCGTTTTTTCGCTTTGTTTTTTTTAAAATTTATTAATAATTTTATTAATGATTGTTTCTTCTATCACTCCCATTGCGTCAAAGTTAGCTGATCTGAGTAAAAAGTTTTAAAAACCAAAAATATTTTAACGTAAAATCTGGCTTTTTATGCTTCACTTTTGACATCTATTGTTTTATCGCAGTGTTTGCGCGTGTGATGTCAACTTATTATTCTACTCCGCTGTATGATACATTGCTATGAAAAGCAAAACAAGTGCCTAAGCATGTAGGGATGATATAATATTATATATGATCTCTAAAAAAAACTCCATTTCACTTAGGAAAACACAATAAAAAAATTAGAAATATAGGCAAATCTGACGAAAATGATTCTTCACTTTTAGAAAAATTATTTCAATATGCTGGTAGATCAGTCATTCTCAAAATTTAAGTTGTATTTTTCATCTTAAAGCCTTAGCTTCATCCGTGCCTCAAGAGCAGGGGTTCCCAAACTGGGGTACATTTAGGCTTCTCAAGGGGTACATTATTATGTGACAGAATGTCCTTATTTAAGTTAAATTCCGTGTCCGGAAGAAATGATAGACTCAAATGTCTAGAATTTTCGAATCCGGTCGATTGTAATTACGTCAAACAGAACAATTAAGAGGGAAGACTTTTTTTACAGATCACTGTGATTTTGGGTTTGAATGGGGAAATTTTCTGGCTGCTATAAAGTGAAGACTTTTCTTTTTTTTTAGAGATCACCTTAATTTTAGGCATAAATTGGGAAAATTTGTAATTAATTCCAATTGAAGACCTTTTTTTTTCAGAGATCACCTTGATTTTGGGCATGAATAGGGGAAAATTGGTGGCTGATTCTAACTGAAAGCCTTTTTTTAGAGAAACGTCACAAAATTTTGGGGGTACATGCAAACCTGCTACAGTGTCCAAAGGGTACCGATGAACTAAAAGTTTGGAAAACCCTGCTCAAGAGTATATCACAAAATTTTTGAGAAAAATTCTTGTTAGTTCTCAAGTAAAAAACCTTTTTTGGTTTTTGCTCTAAAGATGGGCCAAAACAGCTTCCCTTCTGGTCTACTTGACAGCTGAGTACTGCGCACCAGTCTGGTGCCGCCCAGTGGACAGATCATAGATGGAAAACGGAGTAGTGTGAGAATACATCCAGGCTTCGTGCTTTCATATCCCTGACCGATATTAAGCCTGTTGGAATGGGCTTGCCTCGAACAGCTTGGGATAAGATTAATTGCCTGCAGACGGGTTTTGGGCGATTCGACTGTCCATGAATAATGGAGTCTCGCTTTTTTACTGGATGGCAAGTTAGGCGACATTGAACAAACCGCATACTACATTTTAACATCGTGCACCACATCCTGCATTGAGCATGACATGGAGTACATCGTCTGATGGTTCTTGGTGATAATATCCAATTCTAGCTGAACACCATCGCTGCCAGCATCTGATCCAGGCAGTGCCGCAACATGGGATAGTAAAAGGATAAACCCTCGGCCTCAGTCCTGTTTTTGTTTAACCCAGAGTCGATGCCTTCCATACTATCCCAACAACAATTTTATTTTGGTCTTCACTTAAGTGAAACAATTTTTATGAACTACTATACTAACATGACATGACAACTATAAAGTGACTTGCCAGTTTATGCTATCAGTTAATAATTTAGAATCAACTTAAATTTTATTCAAATTCTTCCCTTAACAATTATTTCTTTCTACAGATTACGAATTCCTTCCTAGACAGTCAAGTGGCTCACTTCGAGAAACACAAAGCTAGATATACTGTAGTTGATATAGTTAATTTTAGTTGCTCGATAAGACAGTTAGAGCTAAATATTTTTAAACCGAACTATCATGCAATTAAAATATAATTTATCAAAAAAACGCAGTAGCCTGTTTTACCCAAGTGTGATCATCATTTTTTTTAAATATAAATCAATATGTAGCTAAACAAAGTGAATTATCTTCATACTTTTGTAGCAATGCTTTGTGATTGTAGCCATTATTAAAATTGAGTTCGATTTGAGTTGAACTAATTCAATTATATCAATGAGCTGAACTCGTGAAAAATTTTATTGATATTTAATAATTGCGTTTACGGTTAGGCAAAAAAACTCATGCAACTGCAAGACGCTCTAAAAAGCGTGATAGGCTAACTTTAATTTGGAATGCAAGTTTGAAAACATTTTCTGACCATGACCAGGACCGCTTTTAGTGATCGTGTTTTAGACTTCCAAACCCTTCTCCCCTAAGCAAATTTCTGCGTTCGCCACTGGTTGCATGAAAAACAAAATATTTTCTTGAAACTGGTTTTTGTGTTTATTTAATGCATATCATTTTAAAGAGTAATTTGCCGAAAAATTTTTAGGAGGTTTTGCAAATGCAGCATGCAGTTCATTAGGTTTGCTAAAAACTTTAGCAAATTACAAGTATTTGAGCTATACCTTTGATTTATATGATATTACTATAGAATAAGTTGAAGATGTTTTTTCTCAACCTTAATTTATTCCTGAGATGTTAAATTGGTTTCATACCTTTTAAATCTTTTTTACTACAGATATTGTTTTGAATATAATTTTACACTTTGGTATACAGAAGATATTTAAACACAATTTTAAATAATGAATTCACGTTTATGATTAATGTTTTTATTTAAGTGTTTACTGAGGGCAAGTTTTTGTTGCAATAAAATTGGAAAATTTTGCATTTATTTTTAACAAAAGTTGCCGTAAAAAGTTGTATTTCTGCACAAACATTTTAAAATGCAATGATTTTAAGCAATTTATTTATAACAATGCTAAATATTTATCCGAATAAAGTGGCAATCTTTTGCGAACAGTTGGTGTAGCATACTAAAACGTTGCTACACAGAACATAAAGTTACTTGAGAACTTAAAAATTTGGCATACAATTGTGGACTGATGTTTGGCGGGTCATTTTTACAATTCCTTTTGGGCCACTATTCAATTCAAATAAGCAATCCAAATTAAATTACAGTAACATAACCGATTTCCGTTTGTGCGTGCTTGGCCAAAAGTAAAGCCATACTTTTACGTAATTGAGTTCAGGCACTGTCGCACTTGGTTAAGGTGGTAGAACTTCTAGCTTGCGAGTTTGCCAACTGTTGCGTCATAGACAACATTGGGACGCAACCAATCGGTAACATTGCTTTATGTCAGGGGTGAGCAAACTATGGCCCGCGGGTTGGATGCAGCCCGGGAAGGCTTCAAACAAATAATTAAAAAAATATTAATTGTTTTTTGTCTTCAACCAAATTTTTGGTCATTGCTTTTAGTCATCACTAACTTTTAGGTGCGAAAATCAAGAAATCCGAGACGAATTCAAAGTGAAGACCTTTTTTTGTGATCACTTTATTTTGGCTTAAAAGTTAAAAAATCTGAGATCGATTCAAAGTGAAGCTTTAATTATTTTATTTTTTCAGAGATCACTATAGTGCGGCCCCCAAACAAATTCAATTTCAAATGCGGTCAAAGAGCTAAAAAATTTGCTCACCACTGCTTTATGTTATGCAAATAAAAGAGAATAGAACTGCACTGAAAAAAGTTTTCTAGTATGTTTTTTTGAATAACACTTTTACATATTGCGTTTCACTTGATAACAGTTGCAATAAAAAGTTGCAAATGAAAGCGAAAAAATTTGCAGAAGGGTACAATATAAAATTCCTGAGACAAAGCTTAAAACATTGTACTCTGCAATATAAATTTGTGTTTAGGAAACTGTAAAAAAGTTGCAAAAACTTACCCTACTGATTACATTTACAAGCTAATGTAAATGTTCGAACTTTACTTATTTTTTAGTTTTAATTAATTTTAAATTTCATAGTTTAATCCAGTGGTTCCCAACCTTTTTTCTGTCGCGGCGCATTTTAGAAAAAAACCAAAATTATTTGGCACACCTTGAATATTTTGAATACAAAATTTATTTAAATTGTCCGTTTTTTACATATCACAACAAAAAATTAAGGCAATAACCGTAATTTAGCCTGTTTTCAGGAAATTCACTGTACTTGCATCTTTATGACAGGATCGCAACAATTCTGTCAGTGAGAAACTTGTGCTTGATGTTTCTTAGCAACCATTTCAATGTCAGGACGTATTTCAGAAAGACAAACCCTCATTCCTTCTTCAATGCAACAAAGCCGCTCTCGTTTTTTGGACTTCATATTGTGGAAAGTTGAAAATCCGAGCTCACATAAATATGATGTCGAAAACTGCATCAGAATGGTCAAAGCCTTTTTAGCTAATGAAGGGTATTCTTCTTTGACAGCAATCCAAAATGTATCTATTGGTACCCCAGCATGTTTGATTTTAAGTCCACGATCACTGGAAACACATGCCAACTCCTCTTCTTCACATAATTAAAGACCAGTGCTAGATGAACTCTCTATAAAAGGATTTCGAACCCAGTCATAGTCATCGGTCTTCAGTGATGGGAAATAAAAGTTAATTTTTTCTTCGAGAGTTGTTAAGTGTTGAAATACAATAGGGCTCATCTTCCTTATGCAGTTTTGTCGTACTAAAGGAAACATCTCAAGGTTACCATCTTTAGCTCTGTTCTTCCAAATTGCAACTTTTTTTTTAAATGCGATCAACTTATCTGATGAAGTCAGAATGTTTTCTTCTCTGCCTTGCATGCTTGTGTTGAGGCCATTGAGATGTGCAAATATCTCTGCCAAATATTCTAGCCTTGAAAGCCAAAATTCACACTCAAGATATTCACAGAAGTGTTCATGTTCTTCTGTTTTGAAAAATGCATAAAGTTCTTTTTGCAGTTCATATACACGCCATAGCACCTTTCCTCTTGAAAGCCATCTCGCTTCAGTGTGCAGAATCAAACGTTTGTGCCGAGAATCCATATCAACACAAATTTTCTCAAAAAAACGAGACTTCTTCGGCCTCATTTTGATGAAATTCACCATTTCAACAACTTGTTTTAAAACTTGACTTAAGTCATCTGGTATTGTTTTTGAAACAAGTACTTCCCTATGGAGGAAGCAGTGGGTTTGTACAACATTAGGATTTTCTTTTTGTACGAGTGATACAAACCTTTAATACTGCCAACCATACATGGTGCCCCATCAGTACATATTCCAATGCACGAGTTCCAAGATAAATTCCATTTTTCAAAGTAAGCAGATAATATTTCAAAGACGTCTTGGCCTCTTGTAGTGAGTGACATTTCCTTGCAGCACAAAAATTGATTTATTATTTGACTTCCATCAACGAAACGAATAAACGCAAGTAACTGTGGTTTGCCGCTGATGTCGGTTGATTCGTCAACTTGTAAAGCGAATTCAACGGTGCTCTGAAGTTTAGTCTGTACACTTTCCTCGATATTAGCAGACAAATCCACAATACGTCTTTGGATTGTATTATTTGAGAGGGGAGTCTTGCATATTTCTTGTTCGGCTTTGTCACCCAGAATTCTTTTTACTATCTTTCTGCAAGCAGGCAAGATGATCGACTCAGCCAAAGTATGTGATCTTGTTTGCTGTGCGATCATTTCGGCGACATCATACGAAGCAGCTTGTGCCTTTTCAGAAACAGTCAGCCATTTTTTAAAAACGGTTTTTTCTTTGGATTGTTGCTCTAGTAGTCTTCGAAAAAAGTTCAGATTTTTATCTTGAAGCTGCGAATGTTTGGTTACAAAATGTCTACTTAACTTGCTGGGTACCATACCTTCGTTTGACATTTTTTCGCCACAAATGACACACAGTGGGAAAGGTTGATCCTCACTACCAGTCCAGTGAAATCCATATTTCAAATAATCATCGCAGTATTGACGTTTTGGTCGAGCTTTTGGTGCTTTATCACAGGGATTTGCTGCCCTGGAACGTTTAATTTCTGATTCATTATCATCAATACTATTTTTCCTCTTGATAAATTTATCCATTTTATTGGGTAACTTAAAGCGCGACAAGATAATATCTTGACCGAGTGCAAACAATTTAGTTTAATATCTTACGGTAGTATTTAGAGCACAGTCGAATGGCTTAGATGTGCGTCAGTGTTTGTATACGTCACAATCGCTATTTATTTCATGCTTTATTTTCCACAATGCACCCACACAATGAACCTTATTCAAGCGTAAATAAACTTGAATGATACATTCACCAACCAAAAACAACTCAATTACTATCAACAATATCGTTAGTGTGCCGTACTGACTAACGTTGGCGGCGTGGAATTTTTTAAAGCCTACTTGATTGAATTTAACTTCAATATTTTTTTGCGGCGCACCTGATGCCATCTTGCGGCGCACTGGTGTGCCGCGGCGCATAGGTTGGGAAACACTGGTTTAATCAATAAAAATTCTTGCACAAAGATTTTATTTCTTTTTTGATCAATGCTAAAAAGCATTTCAACATTAATGTTCAGAAAGTAAATTATTAATAAGAAACTATAAAGTACTCGTACAACATCGTAGTCCTAATTGGTAGGTGCATGAAATATGGTGGTATCGCGTTGTCTGCAGAACATTTTCAAACATTTTGTCAATTATCATTTACTTTGCTAAGTTCTGTTTTAATCATCAATGACTAATTAGCCCGATTTAGCCTACCTATTTGCACGTGATGGGTGATGAGTTTTTTCTGTTTTAAAAAGTGACCAACATGTGAAAACATTGGGCAACCTTGATATAAACAATAAGTTGAAAACTTAACTTTTACTCTTTCATATTATTCAGGTTCTAGAACATTCGAGCAAGAAATAGAATGCTACAACGTGCGAACATTGCAAAAACTCGAGAATGAAGACTCTAATGGAACAGAAAATAGTTTTTATGGTTGTCTTCAAAATAATTCTTGGCGACTTACATATAACAACTTAATCAAAAGATTGCCTTCAAGCTTTGAAGCAAAAAAAGAAAAAAATGTAGCAAATCTTCTTGATTATGTAAACTTGAATTTGTATGCTTTAACTTGTAATAATCAAAGTTGTAACGAAAATCAAACAAGTGTCTTTAAATGCTTAAGTTTGAGGTTTACATCAAGTAACAATTCAACCTGTTTATTGACGAATGATCCCTGCTCATTATTTTCTTTTATTTCGCAATGCCCAAACACCAGAAACCGAGAAAAAAATAAAAATAAAATTCGACCGTGGTTTCTGTTCTTGGTGTTGGGATTAATGTGTTTGTTTGGTAACAGTATTGTTATTTTTCGACAAATATTCAATTTACCAAGCCAACGAAACTACCACAAAGAAATTCGAGTATATAACTCTTTACTTATAAGTTTGTCTTTAGCGGATTTTCTAATGGGAATTTACCTCGTAGTTATTTCATTTGAAATCAAACGAAAAACTTATGATACAGACATTTATTATACGGAATATAGACTTTGCAATGCTCTTGGAGTCTTAAACTTTATATCAAGTCAAGTTTCGATGTCAACAATTCTTTTAATTAGCTGGTTTCGCTTATATAATGTTGTTTGTCCTTATAAAAAAGTAAAATTAAGAATTGCTTTTTATCTTATCGTATTAACATGGATATTATGGATATTAGTTGCTGTGTTACCAGTCATTGACATAGAACCATTTAAAACTTTTTTTAACATTGGAATTAGGTATAATCAACAAGTTTCAACAAAATCAAATTTATTTTTTGCTTATTACCAAATATTATTTGAAAGAATTAAACGTCAAATGAGAAGTGACAGCTGTTTAAAGTTTATTTTTGACGCAATTAACAATGATTCATCAAACACAGTTATAGAAAAAGCAATAAAAAGTTTTAATTTGATAAATTATCATAATAGAACTTGGAGTCCTTTGGGTTTTTACAACAAGCAATTTTATTGCTTGGCGAGTTTGATCGCAGGCAATAGTTATGCAAAATCAAAATATTTTACATTATTTTTTTGTTATTTAATTTAATTTCGTCTTTTGTGGTAATTGTCGTTTATATTGTAATTTATTTAAGTATTAATGATTGTCAATCTAAAATTCTTTATTTTCTATCAAAAAGAAAGAATCCTAACCAAGATTATGTTAACCGTTCTCAACAAAGAAAGGCGGAAAACCAAAAGGTTCTTTACACTATTACAATAATTGTACTTACTGATGCGCTGTTTTGGTTTGGAATATGCATAGCATTCTTGAGCAAGTGGTATATATATGATTTGACTAAAAAAAAATCTCGCGATTGGTATATAAATGACCAACGGATATTCCAATCAGTGATGTTTTATTTAATCCCTCTTAATAGCATAATTAATCCTTTCGTTTATTTCCATCGATTTTGGTATTCTGTAATTAAAAAATTGAAAACTTGACGTTGAGCAATTTCGCCACAAACCTTGATATCAAACTTTGCTTCTCTATTGATATATTTAGTAATAAAGTAATGAAACACATTCGGAAACAAATGAATTGAATTACTTATTTGATTTTCATTTTTTTAACGATTTTCTATTCTATTTGAATTTTTAAGAATTTGAGCTGTCAGTAAGCACATAAAAAGTTTTTTTGTATGACATAATAAAATTTAAAACTACATGTCTCAATTGATTTTCAATTCGCTAAGATTTTGTATTTAAATTATCTGCCTGATTTAAAAATAATTTAAAAATCAAATATTTTTACGAGTATTTACTGTTTTATAATATTTTTTCTTTTGAAATTATAGTTGTAACTGCAAAAAGTTATGAATCATAGTATAATAAATCTAACTCTTTACAATCTGAGGGATCTCTTTTATTAACTAATTTTTTTAAAAATGCTGTTTTTATACTCGTATATTCCAATATGAATTCGTCTATTGAAAATCAAGTCTATCGCATACAAAAATCATTCGAGACAAAGTATTAGTTTAAGATTTTCACAGATTTTCTACTGGCGGCGCAAGCTCATACTTAGCCATTAAGTTTGATTTATTGTAAAATCAAAGTTTTTCTTGACAGGAAAAATTAAGGAAACAACGTTTAAAATCCAAGACAAGAGTCATAATTAGGCCCATTTTTATTTTGACCTAAAAAAAAATATTTTTTACTTTATTATGACTTAAACCGTTTTTGCCTATTATTGATGTCTTGATGTGCAGATTCTGGTTGAAAATGTTTCATAATTTTCAATTTACATAAGTTTAAAGAAGGTAGCCTAGCTACTTTCCTTTTCGTCAACAGAATTTAGGTAGAAATCTTAATCAGTAGTTTTGTGGCTAATGTAACTAAGCGATGCATGACAAAAAACCTAGGAAACTAAGCCATTCTGTATACCGGTATCAATTAGTGCATAATATACAGTATAAATTGCTGTGTTACCGCAACTGTTTAGCCTGTCTATGATGTTTTTAACGAAAGTCACACATTACAATTACCAGAATTATTTATTGTAATACAGCATCATGTACTTTTTGACGTTTTTGACATCAAAATTTCTCTCTTTTCTCAGTAATATACTTAGCATGGAAAATGATCTCTCAACAGGAGCAGAGTTTGGCTGGGCGTTTTGCAATAGTGCGTAGCTTGTTGGAGCGATTGTCAAATTGGTATAGTTTATTATTGCTTCTAAATCAGAGTTTGTTACACTTTATTCCTAATAATTTTTATCATGGCGACATAGCTTATTTTTTGCCTTAAAATAATTCAAAGTTTTGCTATAACATAGAAATCGCTTGGGCAAGGTACAATCGCTTTTGTACTGTGTTATTTAATTATTATCTGCTTGCAATTGTTCGAATGCAACTTTCTTTTTTTCGCCAGACGGTGGTGACGTAATGCGCTTTGTCTGTATTGCATGACCGAGTTAAGTGCGATCTGGAATGTTCTCGCTTACCATAGAAAATGCGTTCAAATTTTAACGCGTGACCAAAGCGTTTTCCAGACGGATCCAGCCAATCTGTGTCATGTGACTTGTTATCCATATATATAAATGCGAGGCGAGACCGGGGAATGCGAAGCGAAGACGACGACGATAAAGAGACGAATACGAGAGAGACGCATAAAGGAAAAGTGTCGCTTTGAGAGAAAGTAGAATTTGGGGCGAGTGTTGAATTTATTTTGCGCCAGTGTTTTGGAGTTGTGTTCTACAGAGGTATAATCATTTGTGTTGATTGAATCAAGTTATAACGCTGATTTCGCTTTATAGTTTGGCAAAGCGTGGAAAAGAATTTTTCGTCGGTCGTGAATTTTATAATACATTTGTTCTTATTAGAGACAGTGGTATCTGTTTGTCTGTGAGAAAGACTCTTCAACGAACCAATCCGAGCTTTCGCTTAAACCAATTGTATAAAAGCTTCAGGCTCAGAGCAGACTACTTCTTGAGCCGGAATAAAATAAAATTAGACACAGCTTTGTTTCAGCGCAGGTATTCGGGTTACCTAGCTCAACTGGTCCTTTAGGATTCCCAAAAAATGTCTGTGACAGAGTTGGATAGTCATTTTTTTATGTAAGCTTTAATCGCACAGGGATGATCATCAAATTTCATATTTTTCAGTAATCCGTATGCTTTGGTCATTGTGCCTCACTTGCTTCAAAGAACTCTACGCTAGCTGCTAGAGTCCGGTATTGATTTATACTAACTAAGTCTGGCACCAAATCATTTGCATTGATAGCGTCTTTCGCTTTGCTGACTAAGAGGCCTTTACTTGTCCAATTGTTGACAATGGTACGAACAGCAGAAAGGTTTTCAAAGTAATATAAGGCACCTCTGAGCCAATTTACCCATTTTGTAATCACAGGGTCAGTAGGTGATGGCAGACCAGCTTCATGAAATTTTTTGATCTTTGTTTTTAA
Source organism: Diplosoma virens (assembly GCA_963680785.1). NCBI lineage: Eukaryota > Metazoa > Chordata > Ascidiacea > Aplousobranchia > Didemnidae > Diplosoma > Diplosoma virens. The sequence goes on from OY796893.1 coordinate 19,610,099, forward strand.
TTGTTGCTGCCTTGATCGCTGCTACTACTTCATCAATGTTTTTAAAATAAGCACGCACTCGCATAGCGCAGTTATGTAGTAAGCGTGCAACGCAGGTGACATGCATCATTAAATATTTTCAATACATGGGTATAATTCCTTTAATGTTTTGTTAGCCAAAGACATGTCCCGAGCAGCATCTATCAAGAGCAATGCAAAATTTTCGCGTTTTGTTTCAAGTTGTCGCAATATGTCATCCACAGTGTGCAGAATAATACTGCTATTAACATTGCTAGCGCTTTCAAGTGGAAGGTAATCAATGAAAAATTTGTCATTTGGTGTATCCAAGCTGCCCACCAGCACATTAATATACTATCGTTTAGCAACCTCTGCTTCATCCCCACAATCAAAAAAATTTGTTTGTCAAAAAGTAATTCTCAAATTTGCTCTTCTTTTTTATATGCTAATTTAGCAACACTTGCCTGGGATGCAGTCTCAGAAGGTAATGCTTTTCTCATTGTAGCAAACAGAGATTTTAAAGAAGGATGATTCAGTTTATGAAGTGGAATATCTGCTGCAAGAAATATCTGTTCCTTGAAGTTGTTGACAGCGTGTTCGAGTGGTTAAAGCACCGTGCTTATGATCAACATGGCCCCGGTTCGAAACCCATTCATGCCATTCTGTTGTGTCTTTGGGAAAGACACTTTACGGCACTTTCCCCTGCTTAGTAGTCTTGGCAAGCAGTTCTAAATTACAGTCATATCTCTATTAAATTACAAGCGGACAGCAATATCTTGGCATCTCCGGAAACAGGTCGGGGTAATTGCTTACCCTATGTAATAGCGCCTCCGTCGCTTTCCTGCGAGTCAGGAGGATAAATATAGAGATAAAATAATAAATAAAATAAGTTTATTTTATCGAGTCGTAAAAAGGTTTGCTTACCTTGGGATTTGTTGTTTGTCTCCAATTTACCTTGGTGCTGCTTACTTTTTCGGTGACTTTCCACGAAAATTTTTTGTCACATTTGACTAATAGGTCGCAAAGATTGTATCGTAAATCACCGACTGGAGTTGCCAAAAACTCATCCGGATATTCGCTGCAAATTTGCCTAACTTTCGCTGTTAAAGGTTTGGGTTGTTTAGCCATTTTAAATGCAACCAAATTTTGCAAGCTCCGGTTTAAAAAGACCACGTGTAAAGATTTATAGGAATAGGTTAATTGTGTAATAATTATGCATTTATGCTTTAACAATGAAGATAAATTGACACATATCCACGTCAATTAACGCACGCATTTGTATTGTGACGATAGTGTAACTATTGTATTTACAAAGTTTGAATTTCAAGACTTCATTCAAACATGTGTAAAACTGCGCATAAAATTTTAATAGCTGCTCAAAAATTCAGAAAAATAAATTTGTTCGTTTTTGAAAGGGAATTTTAATAAAAACAATTTTGACAAATTTATACTTTAATCAAAATTGTGACCTTATTTTGACTGATAAAATTTACCAAAACAGACTCCTGAGCACCCGAAGCCAATGTTAAGTATGCGTTTGATGATGTAACAAGGCCCTGAAAAATTTTGACTTTATTGACTTTAGCGGGCCCTAGTCATAATATACAAAATAATTTTTTTAATTGCTATTATTTTCGTGTTTTGGTTAACATAAATTAGACACAATTATTGACAGGGTACATTCAATCAGACAGCATGGTCATGTCATGTACTTTTTTTAACATTTCAATAAACATGACTTATGGTTATTGTTTTAGTTTAATTATCTCCTTGTCGCACTTCATTCTTAATTCTAATTTTAAATTTATAAACTTATGGTTAATTTTCAACCTTTTTAGTAATTTGTAAATTTTTAATTGTGACCTCATATTCTTCATTGTTACGTACGGATTTCGGTCTCGGTCCATTGCGTCTCAAATCCAGCTCGAGACATTGCAGTGATGTGAGCAAAGTTCACAGGTGTTGTAAATATGTCATGACTTTTGGCAAAAATAGGTTATTTGCACGTTTTTTCAGCCATTCGGACGCATGACCCTCTTTAAATTTGTTATTAGTCACAATAGAATTAAATCATGGCAATCAAAAAGCCTGAACACCGTCTAAGGTGCTAAAGAACTTATTGACCTGTTTTTATTAACATTTAAACGTCTCAAATTTTATATTTTTACGCGTAATAACAAAATTCGGCATCTCGAAAAGTGCTATATCACAACGTTTTTAATTACAGTCAATACTATTCTAAATAGATTGCATGTGTGATCATTAAGCAATTGACACGACTGCACTGTAGTTCAAAGCCTACTCGCTTGGTTCTGTTGTGTCCTTGTGGAAAGATAATTTACAGCACCGTTTTTTGCACAGTCTTATTACAAATTAAAAATTAAAAAATACTTATTGAGTTATAGGTATACTAAAGAGTACCATCTGTAGCATTGTGCATCAGACGTGCCGAACACGAGCTCATTGCCAGATTATGGTTTCAAGTTAAACTTTCATCAGGGACAGTCTGCTTACCCAGGTTTTATCGCAGAGCTGGTTATATATCTATATATGGAAAAATCTAAAACTTGTTTGGTTTTACCGGATGCATTATTGCACTGGTAGGAGCGGCATTGCGCATCACGCACGCCTGCCGAACCCGAGCTCACTGCCCGACCATGGTTTCAAGTTTTAAACTCTCATCAAAGATGGTCTGCATACCCAGGTTTTGCCATTTCTATCAGTGCAGCAATGCATCTGGTAGAATCCTGCAAATCCTAGACTTTACTCTATATATATATATATATATATATATATGTATCAGACCAGCTCTGGAACAAAATCTTGGTAAGCAGACTGTCCCTGATAAAAATTTAAAACTTGAAACCATGGTCTGAAAGCTTTATCGGTTTTGAAATCACGACTATAAAACGAACTTTTTTCAGATTTTGAAAAATTTGAATAGGCACAAGCAAAAAAGGAAGTCACGTAACTTGGAATTAAAAGAAACTCCCGCGTTGGCAATAGTGTAGTCTTCCGGACGTATTTATTGCAGATGAATAACACAAATATTAAAATTGCTTTTATATTAACTGTATAAACGATTAAACAACAGACACATACGGAATATATATTATATTAATATTTTAAATTAAAATGTCTTTTATTCAAATATAATTGTCTTTTATTGATTTAATCCGAAAAGAACCAACAATAATAATTTCAAAGGTTCTTTTTCTTTCTCTTTAATTTTATTCATTCATTCATTCATTCATTTTATTCTCAATCATTATTAAGGTAGAACGGTTAGGAATGAAGATAAGGGAGAGCAGGCTTAGGTGGTATGGAAATGTCATGAGGAGAGACCAAGAGTATGTAGGAAGTAAGATGATGGAAATAGAGTTACCGGGTAAGAGGAAAAAAAGGGAGACCAAAGAGAAGATTTTTAGACATTGTGAAAGAAGATATGGGGGAAGTTGGTGCAAAGGAGACGTACGTTAAAAATACGACGGCTTGGAGAAAGATGGTACGCTGTGGCTACCCCTGATTGAAGGGAAAGGCCGAAAGAAGAAGAAGAAGTATAATGTGTGGGCTGCCAAAAATGTAGGCTTAATTGTCGTACATCAGTAGAAGTAGCAAAAATCACTGTAGCATAAAATACAACTCAGTAAAAAAACACAAAACTATATTGAGGAAATTCATGAGACAGGGCTTTAAAAATTGACTTGTTTTCGGCGCAACTCAAACCCACTGTAATAATACGAGTATTTAATTGTATTCAAATAAATTAAAATTTTTATGACGATGTTGTTTAGAAATGCTGGAATTAACAATTTGTATAGATTTTTTTTAAATAGCTATTTGGTTTGTAGCATGCAGCAATACAATGTAGTAGATTATGTAACCTGTTAAAAATGTTTAGTTTTGTTGCAACTGCTAAAAATAAAAATTAAAAACTTTACATAAAACTTGTAGATTGAATTAGTAAAATCACTTTATTATAAATTTCAATAAATATGTCAAACTACTGATACGGCAAGTGAGGGCTGATGAAAATATTTAACGAATGGCTTTTTGTTTCTATAAGATTTGTTTTCCTACGAGCCTTGGCGATGTTATTCTTTGTTTGATTTTTTCCACTTAAGCGTTGAGAGAAGTTAAAATAACCAATAAATAAACAAAAAATAAACCCGACGACGCTTGTTATGGAAATATGCCTTAATAGTGTGCTGAGCCTTTAATTAATTGTTGCTGTTTGTACTGATGATTTTTCACTCCAATAGAATACAGTGTTTTCTCGATTATCGCGGTACATGCGTTTCGAGATTAGCCGCGATAAGTGAATTTTTGCAAAGTAGCGATACTGCGTTTATACTTCGGATTTTGACCGTGGTGGCGCAGTAGCAGGAGAAGCGGGTTGTTTTGTGCGAGGCGTAAATATCATCGCGATGGGACGTTGCTTTCGCTGCTTTTTCTTCCGATCAAAGCGTAACTTATAGAGACCCATTGCTTCGTCGATCAAGTTACAGAAGTGAACAGACTGAACCACATCGTTGCCCCATTCCTGCTCCTTCAGTAGTTTAGTTTGGTTAAAAACTATTTCCGAAACTATATTTTTTAAAATCAGATATTTTGCGAAAAATGATAAAAAACTAACATAGCTGGCGGGTGCCGAGATATAGTGAATCCACGATAGGTGAACTGCGAAGTAGCGAGGGAACACTTTTTTGTAGCCCCTAACTCGTAGTTCTAAAGTTGGATGTTTCTAATAAAACTCTTGCCTAAGTTCCATACTCTTGGCAACTAATTTGTGTTATTCTTACTCTTTACTCGCTTTTTGCTTTACACCAGTGGTCATCAAACTTCAAACTAAAAAGTTTATATTTTTAAAAAAGTTTATATTTACTAAAATAAAAATATCTTTTTATTTTAGTCCAGTTTCTGCAAATAAAATTATGCATCCAATAGATTGGAAAGACCAAGACATCAATATAAAACATTTTTCTAACATTTAATTTGCAAATTTTTAAAAATTTTTTACACAATTTAGGTTTTAAATTTTTTTTGATAGCATGACCGCTTTGCCTCGGCTCTTTGACCGTAGTGGCGCAGTAGCAGGAGGAGCGGGTTGTGGGCCAGGGCAAAGCGGTCATGCTATTAAAAAAATTACCAACTTGATTGGTTTGTAGTTCTTTTATATTTCCAAACCATTGCAATGTAATGTCAATTTTATCAGGCTTAAGCACACTTAAGATAGGTATATAATTACTATAGTTTTCTGCAAGTTAAAAAACAGTTAGCTGGTTAATTATTAACCAACTCAAAATCATCATTAACGAGTTAACCTCACTCTAAAGTTAATCATATCAACCTTTACCGAACTTTATTGCAGTATAATACAACCATAATAAGTCTACATACAACTTTACTACTAGTACTAGCTAGGATACTAGTATGATCGTTTTGCCCCAACAGCTAATGTCCGATTTACCCCATCACGGCATGTTTTAATTAAATGCTAATTAAAAAAAATACTAAGCCTCGACGAATAAAATGTAGTGCGATAGTAAACCACTATACCTAAATCTTAAAAGCAAAAAAAACTTTTTTTTATTTGTAATTTTATAATTTTATTTGCAAAAAATTTTATTTGCAAAACATAGCAAAGGCACTATTTACGTAGCAAGTTTATTTCATCACCAGTGCGAAAAAAAATATAAGCTTAAATTGCTTCAAATTAAAAAAAGCTGTGTTGCCAATTTTTTGCCAAACAGTTTTGTACTTAATTCTAGCTGTTCAGCAAAAAAATTTTTTTGCCAGTTTTTATTTTACGAGAACGGAACAGAACAAAACAGACAAATTTATTTCATACGATCAAGTATTAATAAACAATGCACAGAAAACAATAATAGTAAAAATAATTATAAAGAAGAAAATGAGTGCATTTGACTGACGTAATTTGTTACACGTAAAAAAAGAGATAATAATAATAATAATAATAATACCGAACGAATACGGAGACTGCGAAGTGACCAAAAATAATGAATTGGTCTTCAAGTCGAGCAGCCACCGATTAATTAAAATTATAAAAATAAACGTATGCTATAGCAAAAGGTAAAAAATGGACCACTGCAGATATAAGTTTAATTTAAAATATCAATTTGATTTAAGAACAAAGCTATTATAGCTTTGTTTTTATTTCCGTGATTTTGCTATTGTTAATTTTAATTCAAGCTCTAACTTTGTTATCGAGCACTTTAGAAGAACTGATTTTCATACAGTGTTACAGCCAAAATTACAAATTTGGCGTAGCAATTTTTTTAAAAATTACATGGAACATCATTCCAACCTTCAACTCCTCTTTATTTAAGAGATCTTTGCAAACGATTGGATCGGTATCTTGGTAAGTATTAATACAACATATTATTGTCTGATGAACGGGTTACACGGAAATGAATTTGAGATACCTTTTTGAAATATTTGGTAAAAGAATTCGGTAATTTACATCTGTCTAAATTAAACATTAATTTTGAAGTTTCAAGCTTGATTAAGTCTTCTAATTTTAAAGTTTTATTTTTTTAAACAAAGGATCAGAATTTGATGACCATTGCATATTATTGATGACTCGCATAGCTTTATTTTGCAATTTTCTTAAAGGTTCGAGGTAAGTTTTATATGTAGCACTCCATATTATAAGACAGTAAAATAAGTGTGAATGAAAGAAGGCAAAGTAAAGTTTTTTAAGATACAAGAAGGAAATAAATTTTTTAGTTTGCATAAAATACCAACTGCACGAGAAAGTTTGTTTTGAACTTTAAGAATATGATCACGAAACAATAATTTGGAATCAATTAGGATACCTAAATAATTAATACTGTCTGAAATCGCAATTATACTAAAATTAAGTTTAATATTAATATTACTCAGCGAAACTAGTTGTGATAGCAAAGGCGGTTTATTATAGCTTGCGACTTGGAGGGATTAATAGTAAGACAATTTTTACTCACTCATTGGGAAACTCTAGACAGTTCTTTGTTTATTTTGATTTCGAGTTCACTTATACTGGAAGCATTAATTAACAAGGCAGTGTCATCAGCAAAGAGTCTAGGAATACTTTTCAAACAATTTTGTAGGTCATTGATATAAATTAGAAATAGGAGCGGGCCTAAAATAGATCCTTGAGAAATACCCATTAAAACACTTCTTCGATTGGACTCAATATTATTTTATGTACACTTATTGCATTCTATTATTTAAATAAGATTGCATCGGTTTAAAGGCTGTTCCTCTTATTCCATAATGGTTAAGTTTTATCAAGAGTCTTTTGTGGCATACAGTATCAAAAGCTTTAATAATATCAAGTGTAAACATTCCTGTATATTGATTATTATCAGTATTATCATAAGTTGAAGTTACTACATCTAGAATTGCGTGAGACGTAGAACAACCTGCTTGAAAGCCATATTTATTTGAAACCAGAACAGAATGTTTAAAAAAATTTAAGAGACGATTAAAAATGACTTTTTCAAAAATTTTTGTGAAACATGTTAATATAGATATAGGGCAATAGTTGTTTACATCAAGTTTATCACCTTTTTTAAATAAAGAAATTACCTTGGATAGTTTTAATTTTTCAGAAAAAATACCTACAGTCATAGCCAAATTCACCAATGTTGAAAGTACAGGGGTAAGCATGGAGGAGAAAAGTTTAATAAAATAACAAGAAATATCATCATAACCTGCAGCTTTTTTAATATTTAATTTATTAATAATATTAAGGATTTTATTGACGGAACCTGCCTCTAGAAATATAGTAGATGTGACTCTATTAATCAAAAAATCTTTTACACAGGTTGCAGAGCAATTTGGCAAATTACTTACAACACTACGTCCTACTTCATTAAAATAGTCATTAAAACAATTTGATACGTCAGTAGAGTCAATTATGATATAATTGTTAATGTTAAGTTTATATGGAGTAGACTGAGTATCATTTTTGTATGAAGAACTGAATTAATTGTAGACCAGGTTTTACGAGGATTTTTACAGTTATTTTTAAATAAATTATAGTAAAAAGTTTTTTGGCTTTGGTTTTAATTTTATTTAATTTATTTAAATATTGCTTATAATCTGTCTTTTTGTCTACATCATTTAACAAAAAGTGGAAACGGTAAAGTTTTTGCTTATACTTTATGGAAACAAGAAGACCTTTTGCTAACCAAGGTTTAGCTCGAAGACGCTTTTGTCTACGAGAGATTTGACGTAAGGGAGCGTAAAAGTCGATTATTGATCTTACCCTTTTAATAAAATCTCCAAAATGGAATTAAAATTATCGGCATTTATACGCTCAAGACAATTTTTTGAATCGTTTCATATTTTTATCAAGGTCTAGTAAATAAGATAGTGTCCGCTTTACCCTGCTTTCCATTCCATTGTCCGCTTTTTATGGAACATGAAGCTGTCCTCTTACCCCGCTTTCCCCTAATAAAAATAACTATAAATAATGAACTAAGAGTTGTCGATTTCTAATAGGGTATTGCAACAATATTTTTGCACGAAAGAAATTGCAACCATGCATCGAGAAGTAATGAACTCCGTGTTGCCATCTGCGATAGATAAACTAAAGTTATAGCATTAGGTTATTTATTTTCAATTTCACTAGTAAATACCTATGGCAAACAATTAAACACAAAATCACTTTGCAAATGCTACATCACCAGCACAATACTATGTAGTCACTCCTTCTGACCATAAATTCAATGGAAACCAAACAAAACTAAGTGCAGTACTATATGCTCAACCACTCAACAATCAGGCTGGCAATCAGCCACTTGCGTTTGAAACTCGTTTGTTACCAGCATCAAACAGAACCTGAAGGTGTTAGCAGCTGCCGCAACTCGAATGCGTTAGCAACCTATGCAACCTAACTTCGATCAAACAAATTTTATATTTTATGACATTTATTTTCTTTGCATTAATTAATAATGTTGCTTGTAGAAATAATTGTACACTATATTAGAGCTATTAATAAAAATCACATAAAACGGATTTTCTTATCTGTTTAAAATATTTTCTTGTCTGTACTTTAATAATGTACTTGAAACATCTCGCGACCCCTTTGAGCCCTTTCGCGACCCACCGAGGGATTGGGACCCCCAGTTTGAAGAGCCCTGCTTTGAACGTTTTGCTTTGTGTTATTTAAGACCTATTTAATATTTAAAACAACAATACCTCTTCTTTTGAATTGTTAAAAATCTTGGAGTACCGGTATTTTCTTTCACCAAAAAGCTTTAAACTTTCCCAGCAATTTACTCCCTTATTCGCTGCAGATAAATTTAACAATTTTGACGTTACAATTGATTTATCTTTTAGTGACATTTCTGATATTCATTGAGAAACTAATTTGTGTACCGCAACAAAATAATTTTTCAAAAGTATTTTTTTGTTTTCTTTTTTTATGAAAAATAGTTTGTTAAAGTCTTATTGCATGTCATTTAATTTCAATTTTTAGATCGTAATTTAATCTTTACGACATTATCATACTTGGTTTATAAAAATGCTTTTTTTTATTGGAAAATAATTAAAATTTTGCTTTGATGAGCAGCTGATAACTTTTGCCGTATAGGCTTTATGAAATCTTTACAAAATCTTTTTTTTTCTTCACTTAATTTTTTTTCAATGCTTTCTTTTGATGACTATTTAATTATGTAAAAAGTATATATTTGCTATTTTCATCTATTTTCTTTTTTCAATCATGTTAGCGGAAAATTGGTACTCGGCATACGATATATAAATGATTTTAACCTAATTTACTCGCAAAGTGTTTAACTAAAATGCTAGACAATGTGGTGGACATGCAAAACTCAACCGTATGAAAATAAAACTTTCCAGACTAAATTAATGGCGATAAAAAAAATTCAACATCTACATAGAAGGCAGACAGATCGAAAAGATCCCTAACTTTATTTATCTAAGAAGCTTCATTGATATAATGATCAAACACTTCCAAACGATAAAAAAACTAGGATGGGGGCAGCAAGCAAGCTGTGGCAAGCAAGCAGTATAGGAGAAGGAAATCTCTTCTATAAACCCCTTTACAATAGTGTTACACTGCAAATTCATGAAATGTTATCTAAAACGTTTTTCCACGCTGCTCAGCGTCGCGCAGATTAAAAAGATTTGCGTTTAGGTATTTGGCAGAGGTATTTGTTTAAAGAGTTCTTTCCTAAATGTGTTAGTCTTGTCGAATTTAAGACACAGGTAGTTAATTTTCAACCATTACAAATTGCTCATTTCTTCTTCCTATATAATCTCTATTGAATGAAGCCCTTTTTTATCCGGTGAAAACAGACTCATCTCTGACTTCTCGAGAAAGTCAATTTTTGCTTCTCGGAAAAGTCAATGCAACATCACCAAAGAACTTTTTCAAATTTCTGCAATTCAATGCAAATGGCATCCGCAACAAAACAGATGAAATACAACTACTCATTAAAAATACACAAGCAGAGACAAAACTTAATCAATCCCATAAAATACCAAACATTTCTCACTTCACACCTATCAAAACAACTCGCACCCACAAACAAGAAGGAGGTTTCCTAACTTACAACAAAAAACAACATCAGTTTTTTACAATTTAATTCATCAAACACTTTTTCCATTAAACTACAAATCATCAAAAAATTCACCTTTTTAATCACAATAATTACATATCGCAAACATGTCCATTCCAACAAAATATTTCACCCAGCTATAAAAAACAGACGACTCGATTATATTCAGCACATTTACAGCCATAACTAATCTTTTAGACACAGTCATGACAGCAGATGTCAGTACTCAGCAACCGACAGGTATAGAGGAGAAATAATCGAAGACATCCTGTTTAACTCCAATCACATCACACTAAATACAAACAATCCAACAGTTTTAGCACCCATTCAAACACAACAACCTACTTTACCAGACGTCACCACTACTTTAGTAGACTTTCATAACTGCATACCTGGAAAACCATCCACTCCTTTACATCTAATTACTTACCTTTACTCACAACTCTCAGTATACTTCACAACTCCAAAATAACTCGCTCTCATTTCACTAAAGCAATAACAAGCTACCAAAAAACAGATCGGACATTATTTAAACAACATGTTGAGAATCTCATCTCCTACATACCCTAAAGCACAAATGTTCATGAGGCAATTAACAAATACCTAATTAAGGCAATTTTGGATGCCAACAGACTCTTTATCCCTAAAGGAAATCACAACAGCACAAATCACACTCACTTACCCATGCATACCGCAAGCTTATTCATCACCGTAACAATTTACGCAAACAAAACAGATCAGATCCACCAATCATACACTCTTAACAATCATATAAACAAACAAATAAATGAACACAAAGAAAAATACCTGGAAAGTGGAAACAGTATCTTGACAAAATTAATCACAAACACAATCTACACACCTTGTAGAACACCATAGCAAAACTACCCAACAAAAAATTGCCTACGCAACAGAACAGAAGCATTTGCAGTGGAACTGAAACAGCCCTCACTGACATAGACAAAGAAAAAGATTATAATAAACACTTTACGAAGATCACTTAATATAGCATAAACAAAATCAACAGACACATAGACTATACAATCAAGAAGCTTCTCAAGAGGAAATACGACTAATCAATACACAAATGCAATTAGCCATCTCAAACAGCACAAAAAACAATTCCACTGGACCTGATGACAGAAACAACGGACACCTCAAATACCTAGGGCCTCTTGCCATCAGATACCTTACAAACATGTACAACATTGTCCTCAACAGTAACGAAATTCCCAAGTTTTGGAAATTTGCCACAATCATCCCCATTTTAGAACTAAATAAACACGACAATATTGGCACAAACTACCGATCCATATCATTTCTGTCACCCATTGCCAAAACACTAGACCATACATAGCAAAAAACATTCCAATCATTTTTGATCCACATGGATTTAAACATAACCACTCAACACACTCTGCATTGCACAGCATCTGCCACCAAATCCCAAAAGGCTTTAACAATCCAAGGCTTGCACAACTCACTGTAGCTGTAGCTTTAGACATGAACAAGGTATTTGCTGCAGTGAACATACACAAACTTTTACATAAACTCACACTAATAAACATTCTTAACATCATCATCAAGTTTATAACAAACCACATAAAAGGACAGCGAGCATGCACGCAATACAATCGCACACTCTCAAAACTCAAACGAATCAACACCGGAGAACACAAGATGGAGTTCTATTTCCAACATTATTCAACATATACACCTCTGACATTTCACTCCCCTTAAAAGACGTACAAATCACAACATATTCTGATGACATAACAATCACTGCATCTCACAATAGACACCGTAAAGCCCGACAACTTATTCAATCATATCTTTATAAAAAACAGGCTATGATTGGGTCAACACTAAAAATCTTTATATAAACACAGACAAAACTACCTCCACATTTTTTAAACCAGACCCAGCTGAATATCGTACAACTCTTTCACTTAAAAAGTGATGGTCTTACAAAAAGGGAGGCCCGGTGCGAGAAAAGTAAGGGGAAGTAGTATATAATAGAATTTTTGCTTGGTGTTTTGCGCCTTTGCGCTGAACCTATGACGTCAGATCTCGCGAATCCTAGGTTTTGAACCCTAAGACAAATAAACATTGCTTAGAAGACGTCAGATCTCACAAACCCTAGGTTTCGAACCCCAAGACAGCGAAGCTATCTCCATGCCTTGGTTTCGAACCCTAAAACAAATTAACATTGCTAAAGATCTCGCGAAAACCTAAGCTTCGGACCCTAAGACGACGAAGCTGTCTCCTTGTCTAGGTGTCAAACCCTAAGACAAACTAACATTACTAAAAGTCTCGTGTCTCTTTGCCTAGGTTGATAGCAAAGCTGTCTTTGATTATTATTTAAAATATAAAATAAAGAAAATATTAAAAAATTTTTTAAATATTAAATAAAAATATTAAATTAAGATACAGGGTGGCCATAAAGTCGTTCTCCAAGAATAATTTTAGAATAATTCTTTAACAATACGTGGGTTATTTCTTACAACCCACCAACCAATAAGTTATCTATCTTTGTCTTTTCTTGTGTCGTTTTTAATAAATCAACTTGTTAAATTAGTATACGTATGATTTTTGAAAAAAATAATGGATTGCGAGTTTTAACCTGGTGCGCGACTTTATGGTCACCCTGTACTATTAAAATCATTAAATAAAAATATTAAAAAATTTAAAATGTAAAGTAAAGATTTTTTATTAAAAACACTTAATAAAAAAGATCTTAAAAGTTTTAAATATTAAATAAAGAAAACCATTGAATGCCCAGCGAAGCTGTGGTATCAGAATCCTAAAGCCTTGCTTTGAAACCTAGGCAAGGTTTGTGAGATCTGACGGCTTCTAAGCAATGTTCATTTGTTTTAGGGTTCGAAACCTAAGCAAGGAGATAGCTTTGCTGTCTTAGGGTTCGAAACCTAGGGTTCGCGAGATTTGACGTCATAGGTTGTTGCGCGCCTGATTGAGGTATAGTCCAAGTCCTATTATATACTACTGGGGACCACTATTTAGTGTACTAAAAAAGGTAGCCGCAGCCATTTTTAATGAATGAAAACAAAGTCATCTCCAAAAAAAAGTCTTAGATTTAGGGAGGGCTACTACTGAGTGATTTAAAGCATGGAGAGCCACATTTATTTTGTCTAAACAAAGTGATCTCTTAAAAAAGTGTTTAGTTTGAGGAGCATTATTGACAAACTAACGAGCAGAAGCCGAGCATGCTGATACCACTCATTCAACATTTTTTTATTTTCTTTTTGACATGCCATTGATGTCCTAGTGCTACTATTAAAAAAAAGAGCAATATCTTGTATAAGGGGCCACTTTTGGATGCAATTTAGGGGATCAGTGCGTCAGCACCGTTTGCACCCTATTAAAGCCATCACCACACTTAAATTAAACAATTAAATACTAACAACAGCAAAACACCCAAAAATTTTTGAAACCACTTTTGATATTGACATTTTCACCGCATATAAATAGTCTCGTTACTTAAACGGATATTGGACCCAAAGAAGACAAGATAAAGAAAGGGACGACGCATTGTGCATTGTAAAGAGTTTTGTTTGGGGTCTGAGCGCGGTGACGTAATTGGGCTCTTTGTCGACGCGAAAATCAATGCCATCGGAAAAAAATTCGCTGGCGAAAAGGTTTAAAAACAGCCATAAACGACGCAATGTAAAACACTGACATTATTTCGGTTTTATCGATTTCATAAGCGGCATAACTAAGGCTGTAGCGAGAAAGTGAAAGCAATGTCGGTGCTTGCTGATTTACACTTACCTGCACATCATTTGGTGACACGTGTGACGAGCTTTTCGTATTGCGCTTGGCAAAATTCTCGTTGGACCACGTCAGCGCTTGATGACGTTTGCCCTTTGTCAGTTTAAACTTTTGGACGTTTTTTGTTTGGGCAAGGTTAACAATGTGGGTCAAAGGGGGTTCAAAGGGGGTTTAATAACAATGGTGGTCCCATAGTCTCTACCAGAAACGGGAAGAGTAAGGTCTGGTCCCTTTACTGCATTTACCGTATTGTCAATTTGTACTTAAACCTAAACAGAAAATTAAGATATAGCCTTCAAGTCAAAATTATATTTATTTTTTTGTTTTACTTGGCCAAAGAATAAAATATCTCAGTCATTTAGGAGAGAGAAATTACAGTGGCGTTTTTGTGCATCGTTTGTCAAATTCTTTTCCAACCCGACGTATGACGTATGTTTTACTATCTGAATTTAGCAAATTGAACTTGGTTTCGTCAGAAAACAAGTAATTTTCTCAATCATGAACATTTAAATTTGAATGTTTATATGCAAAGTTGAGTCTCTTGATACTATTCGGATTAAAGAAAAGTGGAGTGGCTCTAGACACCCTCCCATAAAGTTGGTTTTTAACTAATCGTCTTCGGACAGTGTGCACTGATAATGGAGTATCAATCAAGCTATTGACACATGACAAACATCAACTGCTGTTTTCCTTCTATCTGCTTCGGAACTTCTCCTTATCAGTCTATCAATCTGTTTACTGGTCTTTCGTTGTTTTCCAGGTTTGGGCAAAACAATAATAGAACCAATGGTTTCCAATGATCGATGACACGTTTGGTAGCACTTTTAGAACATTTAACTTTTTAGAAATATCGCCATAAAACTTTTCTTGCTCTCGCATTTCAATAATTCGAGCCCGTCTTGTAGAACTGATATCTTTTTTTTACTCATTATTTTAGGTTATAATTCAACATATACAGGTACGTCAGACTTCGGGTTGGAGAAAAATTTGACAAACGATGCACAAAAATGACATTGAAACATGGTGGGGGTTCTCTTATACTTGAAGAACATTTATTGCCATATATTGCCAAAAATAACCTCACCAATTTCAAATTTATGCAAGACAATGCGCCCTGTCACTCTGCCAAATCCGTTGAAACATGGTTACAATCACAAAATTTATCAGTAATTGGTTGGCCCCGCAGTCTCCAGATTTGAATTGCATCGAGAATCTGTCGAGTATCATCAAAAACAAGTAGAAGAAAAAAAATCCTCAAAATTTGCATCAATTGAATGAAGTGATAAAATTGGCCTGGTTCAACATTGATACTGAAACTTGCATGAAAATGATACATTCAATGCCTAAGTGTTCAATTGCTGTAATTAAAAACAAACAATTTTCTACCAAATATTAATGATTTCTTGTAAAATTTCTGTTTTTAATAAATCGTTCTTAATTCAATGCTCGCAAAAAAACTAGCCAAAAGTAATAAAGTAATCATTAAATTCTCAATAATTAATTTATGTTGATGACTTAATGATTATTATACGAGGGTAGTTATATTTTGGCTGTTTCGAATGGGGAAAACGATATTTCGTTATAACTAAAAATTAGGTCGTTCTTAATTCCATGCTCGCCACTGTATTGATGAGTGGCCAAACCAAACTACTTGTTGATTGAAACCAAGGTAAAAGAATGTTGATACCTGAGGTGACGCAAAGTTAAAAATCGAACGCTTGGTACAAACTTTATCGCGTTCTTAAACGTTGCAGTCACGAAAGTTTGACAGCTCCTTCGAGCGGAATCGTCCTTTTGCTCGGCTTGATAGGGAAATTTGCTATCTTGTGTAAACATAATTACTAATTTACGGTGCAATGAAATCAAAAAGTTGGTACAAATTAGACAACAATTGTAGATAATTGTACTTGATTGGATGACTTTACTCGGTCGTGAAACTAAATGAAATGTTTAGCATCTTCTTTGAAAAAGAAAAACGTGCATTCTTGTCTTAATGACAAACTGAAATTTTTAAGCAAAGAAATTAATACACAGTTACAGGAGTGATGGCTGTTGCCAAAGTTCCCACTTTAAAAATGTAACGGTAAACGGCGCTGAAATTGCCGATTGCCGCAAAGTGAATAGTCGATTAACGCGCTTCCGGCTTCGATGAAATGAAAGGTCAATAATAACCAAGGAAATTATTTTAATGAAGATTAATAAACTGAAACGTTAAGAAGCGTTGAAAAGCGGTAATCTGTAAATAAATAAAACGAACTAAAAATTAAACACAAAGAAAACACTTAGTTGTCTTACCGAACAGTTCACGTCGGTGCTGACTCAAGGGGAATAACAGGAAATACACAACGGGGATTGCCAAAAACTGCACTAAATCTACTCAGACGTCAACCAGCCGCCACCAATTGCTGCTGGTCGCCTTACAGATTAAGAAATGTGTAAAAGAACGCAACAAAGTCAGCTCTAAATGAACGCCCTGCAGACACGAACTATACTCCGAGATGAGATTAACTAAATTAAAGCGTAAAACAAAAAAGGGCGCTGGCAGCGAGTGCACGCGCAAATCATGATCAGAAACGCAAAGGAAATAAAGCAAGCACGTGCGTTGGTAATTTTCTACAAAAAATATATGATAAATACCACAGAAATGAAAAAATGTGAAATGACAATAGAAATAATACTACTTATTATAATTGTACATATAAACAGCAAAAATTTAAAATTTTTTTACTAATGGGCTTTATTTTTACAAGACGGAAATTTACAGGGTTGGGGAAGCAAAATTTATTACATTTTAAGCCGTGTATCAATTTTCTTACACCTTGCAAATTTTTTTTTCTTGATGGCTGCTGTTAACAAATGTCTGATGTCCTTGTGTAAAATTCTAACTTCAAATCATAATTTACTGCATTTTGATGGTCTTGTTGACAACCTTTAGTTCAACTGTCATTTTTTTAAAAATTAAGATCTGAGATCTTTAATAATTCCATTGGTACGTTTTTTATTGTTCTCTCCACTTCCTGACTTTCTTTTAATTGCTTTGTGCATGGTCATTCAACTTCTTTACATTGTACACAATCTTCAGGGACACTCCAACTATTCTTGAAACCATCTTTAGAATGACGAATGCGTTCAGAAAATCTCTTTCAATCAAACGGGAAAAAGTTTTTGAAAAAAATTGATTATGATGTTAAGTACAATTATGAAATTCATTTATGTTCGTTGTAAAAAAATAGAGTCCTACTCGCTAAAAAACACGGCTAAACTTTCTTGGTAAATTTTGCTTTCCCCCCCGGTAATTTTTGCGTAAAATCATCAGTTCTAAAAAAATAAACCGGTTGCATAAAATTATATGTTTTCAATTCCTTTAAATACATTCCTATTTCAATAATAAAAGTAAAAAAAATTTTTCAGAATATTGTTTGTGTAAACATACGCGTGACTGTTAACTCGGGTAACCGCAAGAACAGAAAGATTACATTTTCTGTGAGATCATAATGAGAAACAAAAAATTCTTTAAATAGATAATTGTCTTTTCAAACATTGCCAAAGCACGAAGTTACTCGTCACGAACGTATGTGTAAATTCTGTGTGCAGTTTGATTCATGCTTTTACAAAAAAGACCAACATCAAAGTTAGTTTCATTTATTTATTTTTTTAATTTTGAAGAACCAAGATATTTTTGATAAATTGAAATTGCAGAGGTAAACATATGCAATTATTTATTGTGTTCATATGGCTAAGTGAGCTCAAGAAACAGATTATTCAAGAAACTGTACAGGCTCTTTTGTGTCATTACAATAGCAAATCTTTTATATTAAATAAAAAAAATAGTTTAGCCTTGAAGGCTTAAAGCACCCTGCTGTTAAAATCAAAATCTAAATTTTTAAAAAGTAATAAATCACGGTGGGAGAACCACAAAAAATTAAGCAACAACTGAATGTTTCAATATGAAAAAGCAAAAGGAATGATTAGCGTTTTTGTAAAGTTTATGAAAAAACCATAAATCTGATTTTTGGTTTAGCCTTTGAACATCGTCGGTAAAGTTATATTAGTAATTTTCAGTACTATAAAATCTTTAAAATTTAGGTTTTTTTGATAGTGATGTACATCAAATAAAAACGCATCCTAATTTGCAAAACTTTTATAATATGTTATTTTGATTTTCTAATAACTTGCCGAAACACGTTTTGATCGATTGACACTTTTTATATAAATTTTTAAAAAAGTACTAAATTTGAAAAGAAATCTATGACATTGTGTCTTAATTTTCTTAGTTTCTTATAACTTTTATAGGTATAAAATTATAAACATATCTTAGACATTTGATCAAACATATCACTCAACCTATTAACACATTGACCGCCATGGCTGAAATATATGGAAGCCAGTAACGTTTCGTGGGAAGCCATGGCTGAGATACGTATGTGGAAACCACCTGTACATTTACTTCAAGCCATGGCTACTAATCATAAAAGCAATTACGACTATTTTAAGAAGCGCATTGAAAACGTGGCTTCCTAATGAGCAGCTTGTTTTGGGAAAATAGTAAGAAATGACAATTTTATTGAAATGTAAAAATATACTTTTTTGCAAAAGGAAAAGTAACAAAATTGCAATTTTTTTTTCTAAACGTAAAGTTTGTTACAATTTTTTTTCTGATGAGCATTAAAGCAGTCTATAGACGCCTACGGTTAAGAGAAACATTTGTTGCAATGGATTGGGACATTTTTGGATTTTTTTCCGACTTGTTACCGGCCACATTCTTGGCTAAATTTGCTGCCCCAGGAAAGGCAGGCCCTTCGAATTGTTTAGCCATTGTCATTTACTCTTTTTAACGGAAGATGCACGCTGTTTGATAATTTGCAAGGTTACAACGGCCCCTGGAGCTCATCGAAGCTTGAAAGCCTGAAACTAAGTTTTATGTGGAAATTTTTTAAGCATTATATGTTTTTGCATAACCCAGGCGTTTACAATAGACGTGCCTAACAGAAGCTTGTTGAGGAAGTTTTTTTTATAATATTCAACTCTTTTTTTTATCGTTATGAGTGTGACACAAGAAAGCGTTTGATCAGATAATTCAATACCAGTTTTTGCTTTATTGTAGGTCAAAATAGGCAATGGTTTGTAGTAGCTTTTTGTGATCTTTACCTTCCTGTTCAGGGCACATTTTGGTTTAAGATAAAGCTACTGATTGATACTGTTTGGTGTTGTACATTGGTTACTGTTGGTGGAAGGTTAGACCCAGTTGGCTTCCTGCAATTGCTCCTGTGACTTACTTATACTTATTATTGCTAAAGCATGTTTCAAAGTCAGCCATCTCACATTACCTTTATCTTTCTATTTTAAGACAACCACACCATTTTTATCCTTACGTATTATTAGCTCTCCTCTTTTTGTCTTGCTTCAAATATATTACTTTTTTTTATTTTTTTTATTTGATTGTGTATGAGGAAAGCGCAAGTTTACCGCTGATGTAAAAATTGCCAGCAGAAAGTTTCTGCCTTCTCTGGGGAGCTCGTGTCTAATTCCAACCAAACATTTTTTGCTACAAAGTTAGTTCTACTTCACATTTCCAGACGATCACTTGACTGGTTTTCCTCATTGATCTTAAAATGAAGTACACTAATAAATGTTAAAACCTATTTCCGGACGTTAAGCAATAATTCAAAAAACTTAAGTTTATAAATATGATTGGATGCTTAATAAATTTTAAGATTTTCACTCATTACTAATTTGTCCTAAATGCCAACATTTTTAATTTGCCAGCGTCCGTTTCACTCCATTTTTTAAAATGCTGCATATTTTGAGTGTCCACTGGAGTTAAATGGTTTGATTGTCATATCTACTAACTTTATTTGAAATTATGGTTTACTATGTCATCATTTACAAAAAGAAACAAAACAAATCTAGCGGTGTACACTCAGTTTTTCTTGCATAAAAAGTTTTTTGGCCACAAAAAAATTGTTTTATAGCTGCTCGTATATTGTTCAGCAATCACAAACCTCACTACTAGTATCTAGTAAAACGTCTTCTGCTTCTTATTTCTCTTCTATTATAATAACTTTAAATGTTATATATCTTTTTCGTTTATACTGAATGTATTTGAATGTTGTCACTACTATGCTTTGAAATTCTTTGCCTTTCAAAAAATATTAAAAATTGCTGACAGCCTTGTTGGCTATTCAAACTATGGACATTTTTTTACAATAAGGTGATTGTTTGCTACAAGTTATATGACCAAAAAGCAAATCTTTTTTAGTAACTACAAGATACTTTAAAACCATTCCTAAAAGTTTGAAGAAAAAAGGAAAGTACTTTATTGAAAAAAGAAAGGCAGCTAAAAGATTTATGACGTAAAAAGATGGTAAAATTTACCTTACAGGTCATGGCCTCCAAATATCGAAGCAGCTGAATTTTCCTAAAAAATGCTGTGGCACACAGGAATATTTTTATAAAATTGGTTTGGCCGTCAATGTGTTAATAAAAATTTAACATAATTTATTATTAATTAATTTAACATGATAGTTTAAAAGTAATAAAAATCGGATAATAACTGTTTTGATTTTATTATGATTGCAGATAAAATTTTTTCCTTAAACAGTATTTATTTAATTGCGACCATGTTAAAGTTATTGCTCTTACTTTTAATAATTTTTGTTAGTTGTTTCAAAGGTGCGACAATATTTTTTTCTTTATAAAATTGATGTTTTACTATAATTAGTTGCATGCATAGGCGTACACACGGAGTGGGGGGTCGGGGGTCAACTTTTACTTGAAGAATGGTGATCAGAGATATGCTCTTATACGTTAATCACATATTATTAATAAATAGACTACAATTGTATGGTATAAGCTTTATTTTTCTACTTTGCAAGATATCATTTTTGTACTTTGGTATCTTTAAACTTTATTAGTAATTTTATTAAAGATCGTTTTTTCTCTCGCCCCAGTTGCGTCAAAGTTAGATAATCTTCAAAACCGAAAAGTATTTTAACATAACGTTAGGTTTTGGACGAAACAATGATTGAATACGGAGTATTGTGAGAATACATCCAGGCTTCATGCTTTCATATCCCTGACCAATATTAAGTCTGTTGGAATGGGCTTGTCCCAAAGAGCTTGGGATAAGATCAATCGCCTGCAGACAGGTTTTGGTTGATTCCACTGTCCATGAACAATGGAGTCTCGCTTCTTTACCGGATTGCAAGTTAGGCGCCATTGAACAAACCGCAGACTACATTTTAACATCGTGCACCACATCCTGCATTGAGCATGACATGGAGTACATGATCTGATGGTTCTTGGTGATAATATCCAATTCTAGCTCAACACCATCGCTGCCAGCATTTTAACCAGGCAGTGCCGCAACATGGGATAGTAAAAGGATTAACTCTCGGCCTTAGTCCTATTTTTATTTAACCCAGAGTTGATGGTTTTTATATTGCGACAACAACCATCGTTTTTTGGTTTTTACTTAAGTAAATCAAGTTTTATGCAATGTCAATGTGCAATTATAAAGGACATGCCAGCTTATGTTATTAGTTAATAATTTAGAATCAACTTACATTTTATTCAAATTCTTCCCTTAACAATTATTTCTTTCCACAGATTACGCATTTCTTCCTAGGCAGTCAAGTGTCTCACTCTGAGAAACATTGTGCTAGATATAATTGATTTTAGTTGAAATACAGACTGCTAGATAAGGCAGTTCGAGCTAAGTACTTCTGTACCAAACTATCATGCAATTAAAATATAATTTATTTAAAAAAACCGATAGTCTGTTTTACCCAAGTGCGATCATCATCTTATTTATATAGAATTCATATGCATCTA
Organism: Diplosoma virens; assembly: GCA_963680785.1. Lineage (NCBI taxonomy): Eukaryota > Metazoa > Chordata > Ascidiacea > Aplousobranchia > Didemnidae > Diplosoma > Diplosoma virens. Next base: position 19,632,310 of record OY796893.1, read on the forward strand.
CACAAACGTAAGTTATCCTCATACTTTTATAGCTATGCTTTGTGATGGTAGCCGTTAGACTTATAGGCTTATTGTTTTAGAATTGCAAATCACCCTCTCGACGAATTTCTGCGTAGGCCACTGCTTGCATGAAAAAAAATCTTCATGAAATTGCTTACTATTTTTATTAAATACATATCATTTTAAAGTATAGTTTACCCAACAATTTTAGTAATTATTGGAAATGCAACATACAGTACGTTAGGTTTGCAAGAAACATTAGCAAATTACAAGTATTAGAGTTATAAAAATGATTTATATGGTATTACTATAGACTAAGTTGAAGATATCTTTTTTCAATCGTAATTAATTCCTTAAACATTCTAATTCGGTTTCAGAGTTTCCAACTCTTTTTCACTACAGAAATTATTTTGAATATAATCTTACACTTTAGCAAACCGAAAACATTTAAATGCATTTTTTGTAATGATTTGACGTTTATGATTAATATTTTTGTTTAACGTGTTTATTGAGGGCAAGTTTTTGCTGTAATAAAATCGGAGAAATTTGCATTTAATTTTAGCAAAAGTTGCCGTAAAAAGTTGCATTTCTGCACAAGCATTTTAAACCACAGTGATTTGTTTAACCAATTTGCTTGCAAACAATGCTAAATATTTATCTGGGTAAAATGGCAATCTTTTGCCAACAGTTTGCTTGCCATGCTAAAATGTTGCTCCACAAAACATGAAGTTGCTTGGCAATTAAACAATTTGGCATACAGTTGTAGACTGATGTTTGGCCGGGTCATTTTTACAATTCTTTTTAGGTTACTATTCAGTTCGAATCAGTGATCCCAATACTGATTATCGTTTGTGCGTGCTTGGCCTAAAGTCACGTCATACTCCACGTAATTGAGTTTGGGCACTGTCGCGCTTGGTTAAGGTTGGAAAACTTTTAGGTTGCGAATTTGCCAACTGTTGTGCCATAGACAATATTTGGACGCAAGTAGTCGGTCACTTGCTCTATGTCAAGGGTGAGCAAACTGTGATCCAGGGTCGGATGCTGCCCGCAAAGACTTCAAACAAATAATTAAAAAAATTATTTATTGTTTTTTGTCTTCAACCAAATACTTGGTCTAAAAAAATTTTATAAAATGTTTTTTTAAATCGGACTTTTATCTTTTGTGCCGTACTTCGTAACAGTTGCAATAAAAAGTAAAAGCGAAAAAAATTGCAAAAAAGGCGCAAAATAAAATTCCTGAAAACAACTTAACACTTTCGCTGCGAAGTGACGGAGATCTCCGTCAGCTGATACAATGCGTCGAGTGCGAAGCGACGGAGATATCCGTCAAAATGAAACATTTCATTGGTTGGGTGCGGGAATGTATTACAAGAATCAGAAAAGGACGGATTTCACCGTCAGCATGTTTTACGCGTGATCAAGGCATAATACTTCAAAATTTTAGATTTATTGGTATATTTTGCACGTGATCTGCTCGTGGTAGTAAGCATAATATTAGGTAAAGTTTTTCTCTCAGTTGTTTGTTTTAGCAGCTTCGTCTTCACGTGCACGTGGTTGAAAGCGGCAAATTTAACAGGTTAGTAAAGCAAGATTTGTAATAAAGGAAGCTAGGATGTTCTATTGCAAGAACTTTTTACAATATAATTAGTCAGCAGTCTGTGCCAAATATCTGTTCAAAGCGATGAACGTGCAGACTCTTTTGAGGATGCTCCTTCAGAAAAAGACGCCAAGGTACGATCCCGAAACCGACTATATGGCGGATTTAAAGCTCATCATATGAGCTTTAAATCCTGTTAGAGTAAAACAAAAACATCCCCAGAGAAGGTGCAGGGTTTGCATGAAAAAGAAAGTTTGAAAAGAAACCAGAGTGTATTGCAAAGAATGCAACACACCACTATGCAAAACCCCTTGTTTCAGTGACTACCACACCAAAAAACGCTTATTACAAGACTGAAAATGGCGAAGTAAAACAAACTTCAATCGTTTCTGATGATTTTTTTTATTTGTATCTGATTTAAACAATCAGTTTTCACATTGTTACTATTTGCTTCTAAATTTTCGTTTGTTTCGAGTTGCAGACAGCCTAAACACAGGCCTTACTGTGAAACAATGCAGAAATAGCGATTTTCTAATTACAGTGTGTATGTATAATGAACGGATCAGATCAGTCTTAATGTTGAATCAACGTCATTTTATAGTAAACTAATAAAACCCCCGCATAGTTTTCACGATGAGAAACGTTTTAGATGTATAAGGTAAAATTAGACGAATAAAACGAGGTAGTTCTGACAAACCAACAAACCGTCGGGAAAGCCCCGCCACGCAACAGCGCGTGCGAGCAAACCAAGCCGCAGCCAAAGTGTTAAAACATCATACTCTACTATATAGACTAATTTTGTGTTTAGAAAGCTGTAAAAGAAAGTTATAAAAGCTTTCCAGTGATGATGAGATTTAAAAGTCAATGTAAATCTTTGAACTTTAGTAATTTTTAATTTCATTAAATTGAAAATTAAATAGTTATAATCCATTAAAATTGTTTCGCAAAGGTTTAATTTCTTTTTTAGTCAATGCTAAAAAACTATTTCAATGTTAACGCTAGGAAAATAAATTATTGCCAAGAAACTAAGAAGTACACCACCGCAATCCTAACGGTTGGCTGCATAAAAGATGGTGGTTTTATGTTGCCTGTAGAATGTTTTCAATATTTTATCTATTATCATTTACTTCACTAAGTTATGTTTTAATCATCAATGACTAATTAGCTATCTATTCGCACGTGATTGGTGATGAGTTCTTTCTTTTCTAAAAAATGTCCAACAAGGCGAAGCTTGAAAGCCTGGAACAACCTTGACATAAACAATTAAGTTGAAAACTTAACTTTTACTCTTTCATATTATTCAGGTTCTAGAACATTCGAGCAAGAAATAGAATGCTACAACGTGCGAACATTGCAAAAACTCGACAATAAAGATTCTAATGGCAAAGAAAATAATTTTTATGTTTGTCTTCAAAATAATTCTTGGCCACTTACATATAACAACCTAACCAGAAGATTGCTTTCAAGTTTTGAAGCAAATAAAGAAAAAGATGTAACATATCTTCTTAATTTTGTAAACTTGAATCTGTATGCTTTAACTTGTAATAATCAAAGTTGTAACGAAAATCAAACAAGTGTCTTTAAATGCTTGAAATCGAGACTTCATTCAAATAATAATTCAACCTGGTTTTTAACGAATGATCCCAACTCATTACCTTCTCTTAATTTGCAAAGCGGAAAACCGGGAAAGTGGAATAAACTAAATCCTAAAATTCGACCGTGGTTTCTGGTGTTGGTGTTGGGATTAATGTGTTTGTTTGGTAACAGTATTGTTATTTTTCGACAAATATTCAATTTACCAAACCAACGAAACTACCACAAAGAAATTCGAATTTATAACTTTTTACTTTTAAGTTTGTGTTTAGCGGATTTTCTAATGGGAATTTACCTCGTAGTTATTTCATTCGAAATCAAACGAAAAGATTTTGGGGGAGACATTTATTATACGGAATATAGACTTTGCAATGCTCTTGGAGTTTTAAACTTTTTATCAAGTCAAGTTTCGATGTCAACAATTCTTTTAATTAGCTGCTTTCGCTTGTATAGTGTTGTTTGTCCTTTTAAAAGAGTAAAATTAAAAATTGCTTTTTCTCTTATTGTATTAACTTGGATATTATGGACATTAGTTGCTGTGTTACCAGTCATTGACATAGAACCATTTAAGACGTTTTTTAATATTGGAATTAGGTATAATCAAATGCTTCCACAAAATCATTTATTTTTTGCTTCTTACCGAAATCTATTTGAAACAATTAAAAATCAAATGAGAAAAGACAGCTTTTTAAAGTTTATTTTTGACGCAATTAGCAATGATTCATCGAACACAATTATAGAAAAAGCAATTAAAAGTTTTAATTTGATAAATTATCAGAACACAACTTTGAGTCCTTTGGGTTTTTACAACAAGCAATTTTATTGCACAGCGAGTATGATCGTAGATAATATTTATGTAAAATCAAAATATTTTACATTATTTTTTTTGTTGATTAATTTAATTTCGTCATGTGCTGTAATTATCGTTTACATTGCAATTTATTTAAGCATTAGTGATTGTCAATCTAAAATTCTTTATTTTCTGTCGAAAAGAAATGATCCTGACCAAAATTCTGTTAATCGTTCTCAACAAAAACAGACGGAAAACCAAAAGGTTTTTTACACTATTACAATAATAGTAATTACTGATGCGCTGTTTTGGTTTGTAATATGCATAGCATCCTTGAGTAAATGGAATATGTATGATTTGACAAAAGAAGAATCTTTCGGTTGGTACGTAAGAGACCAATCAGCATTTCAATCATTGATGTTTTATTTAATCCCTCTTAATAGTTTAATTAATCCTTTCGTTTATTTTCATCGTTTTTGGTATTCTGTAATTGAAAAATTGAGAACTTGACGTTGAACAATTTCGCCAAAAACCTTTAATTTAATTTTTCTGTTTTGTCGATATATTTAGTAATAAAGTGATGAAACACATTCAAAAACAAATAAATCGAGTTACTTGTTTATGGCGTGAAGTAAAAGATTTTTCTTCCCAAAGCTTTTCATCTGACACTCTTCAGTAGAAATCGTCAGAATAAAGTAGAAATGAAACCGAACTGGATTATAAAGAGGAAAGTAGAGTTATTATTGGCTGCAAGAAGATAGCCAATGAAAAAAAAGATTAAGAAATTTTCAAAGAGTAGACGAATTCTTTTTGTTTACATAGAAGGGGATTAAGAGATTTAATTAAAGTCGCTTTAAGAGCAGAAAGGTGAAAAGAAGAGCAACATCGAGCAAGAATAAAAAATTTTTTGTTGTTGTAGTGAAGAGCGCATTGGGCGTTGTAAAGAAGATGTTGACCAATTGCGGATTCGTAAAATTGTTATGGGTTTATGTTGGCCTTGCAAGAGCGGGAAAGACTTTGGCGGTTGTGCGAGGCAGGAGGATTTGCGATGGATCTAGGAACGTGTTGTTTAATTCGCTCTTCTAGGCGTTGAGACGTGCGATCGACGTACGGACTATCGCAGTGGCACACAAACTGGTTTCTGGCACACAAACAAGTTACTTGTTTGATTTTCACTTACTGACTGTTTTTTAATTCTTTTTTAAATTTTAAGAATTTTACTAGACAGTAAACACATAAAAAGTTTTTTCATATATCATAATAAATTTCAAAGTACGTGTCTCAATTGCTTTTTGATTTGCTAAAAATTCGTATTTCAATTATCTGCCTGATTCATAATCATAATCATAATCATCATCATCATCATCATCATCATCATCATCATCATCATCATCATCATCATCACATCATTTTCAGGAAAAACATTGAATTAGTTTAGTGTATTTCTTTTTGCCCGTTTGTCCTTTTTGGGGTTGCGGGGGCACCAGGTCGAGTTGGGATCTCCAAGCATTCCGATCTTCTGCAACTAGCGGCAATTTTTCTGGTGGAATTCCAAGATGTGACCTTGCCAAGTCTTCAATATAATTTCGCTAGCGAGTTATGGGTCGGCCTCTAGGCTTTTTGCCACTCGGAAGAGCATCTATTAGTTGCTTTGCTGTGCGCTCGTGGGACATTCGTGTCTCGTGGCCATACCAGCGCAGCTGCAATTGTTTTATGCAAAGTAGTAGCGATTCGGTGTTGAGAGATTGACGAATGTTAGTGCTTTTAACCTTGTCAAGTAAGGATGAACCTCTGACTTTTCGCAAGAAACCTATGTTGGCCGCCTATACTCGGGATCTCACTCTCTCAGTCATTACCCAAAACTCATAACCATAGGTGATGATAGGAACAAAAACTAATCGAAAAATAGAAAGCTTTGCTTTTGTATACAGCTCTCGTTTCAGTACAGCTGATCGGTAAAGCTGGCTCATTACTGTACTTGCTTTTCCAATACGAGTGTTTAGCTCGTGGTCCTGTCTGCCATCACTCGAGAATGTGACTCCAAGATATTTAACTTCTCCGTCTGCTTAAGAGTTACTTTATTTGTTTGGAAAGAACACTGGACAAGGTGCCTTGACAAACACATAATCTCAGTTTATTCCAGTATATTTTACTAATTTTCATATTAGCATCCAAGCATGCATCAGAAAACCAATCAAGTGCATATTGGAGATTACTTTTGTTCGAGCTTAACAATGTAAAGTGATCTGCAAACAGCAGTCGCCAAACATTACATTTCCCAGATGTGACGCCACTACTGGAGGAACTGTCTTTGTCTATCTTTTCCATGTTTATAATAAACAGAAGAGGAGAAAAAACACAGCCCTTTCACAGTCCAACACTGACGTTAGAAGTTTCGTTTTCATGCCATGCACACGAACACAGACTTCTGAGTGTTTGTAAAACGATTTGATAGCAGCTAATAGCTGATTTCTTACGTCATACTCCAGCAGTACTGCTCACAGCTTGTCTCTTGGGACACGGTTATACGCTTTTTCAAGATCTACAAAGCACACACCTCTTTGGCATATTTCCACGATTTCTCAAAAACTTGCTAAAGAGCAAAGATCTGGTCCATGATGGATCTGCCAGGACCAAATCCACATTGTGCATCCTGAAAATGAGGTTGTACTATTTCACGGCATCTCTTTTTGAGGCACTTTGCATAGACCTTTCTAGGAAGACTTAATAAAGAAATGCTCCCGTAGTTAATGCATTCGAAAATACTTTAAAAATCAAATATATTTATTTATGTTTTATGCTACTTTTTTCTTTGAAATAACAGTTAAAAACTGCAAAAAGTTATGGATCATAAAAAATAAAACAATGAATTTAACTCTTTATACTCTGACAGATCTTTTTTGTTAACTGAGTTTTTTAAAAATGCTGTTTTATATGCGTATATTGCCAAAATAGAAACGAATTCGTCTATCGAATGCAAATATCATTCGAGACAAAGTATTAATTTAAGATTCTCACAGATTTTTCCACCTGCAGCACAAGCTCATACTTAGCCATTAAGTTTTTTTCATTGTAAAACCGAAAAAAAAATTTAGATAGTTCGGTTTAATTTAAAATTCCAAAAATTAAAAATCACAATTTAAAAATACTTATTCATGACTTTAATGTCAAAGTGGAAGAAAAGCAACTTGCCAGGAAGAATATGTCCGATCGTGGGAACGAATTTCACGTTTGTATTCTCTTCAAAGTGGAACCATAAAAGGTCCGCAGCGGAATGATTGCTGAGTGAAAAATTCCGACTGACTGGCATCCCAACCTCGCAATCTCGAAACGAAAGAGTCTCAGTGATATTTCCTGATGTCCCTTGAGAGGGGTCGGAGGTGAAATGTCGATTGATGACGTTGGTGTCAAGAACACTGTCGTCGCCCGCGAAATGCACCATGTATCCGTCCGCGTAAACATTATCCTACAAAAGAAAAGCACCATCACTTGACTGTTTCTAGCACGTCACATGATTGCGAGGATTGCGTTAATTAATTAGAAACAAGATTGCAACGAACTTGAAAATCCTCGCCGTACAGCTGAATTTTGTGCTCTTCAAGCTGATTGTCGACAACAAAAATTTGGACCCTGCCCCGATAAACATGTGATTTGGAGGGCGTTCCCTAAAAAGGTGACTAAAGCAGAAGATGGTTGTCGGGATGTTCCTTAAAAAAAAAAGAGGTCTTCGACTGGGATGAGTCTCCGATTTTTCTTTTTGCATCCCAAAATCATAGTGTTCTCTAAAACAAAAGGTCTTTGCTTGGGATCAGTCTCCAATTTCTCTTCTTACGTCCCAAAACTGTGGTGTTTTTTTATAAAGTAAAAAAATTGGTCATCGCGCAAAAGCTCGTTGGTCATGCAAACATGATTTGCATCCCCTGACCGCATACCACTGATATACATATATATATATTACTGCAGACAGTACTGTTTCGATCTTTCAGTGCAGTGTAATGTACTGGCGTAGATCAAATATCAGCTGTGTGGTCGAGAGATTGCCGGGATTGTAATCGACATGGTCTCAGTTCAAAACCTACTCGCGCCATTCTGTTATGTTTTTGGGAAAGACACTTTACGGCACTTATCTGCTTGGTGGTCTTGGCAAGCAGTTCTTAATTAAAGTTATATCTGTATTAGATATCAAGTGGACAGCGATATCGTAAATAATAAATGATGGAAAAACTGTGATTCCTGTAAAAAAATTCAAAATTTCCAGTGGTATTCGATACACTGCTTGTCCGTTCAATAACTTCCTGTTAATACAGAAAACAATCAGAACTGTGAGATTGAAAAATGGTGTTGTGACAGCTAAGACAACAGATATTACGAAGAAAATGATGTAATTTGTCCGGCATCAGCAAAAACAATGTTTGGTGATAACTGTTTATAATTTCTTTAAATAAAAAATTTAGTTGGATAAGATTTTTTACATTCTATTAATTTTAAAGCAATAAAAGCAAATAGAATGAATAGATAAAGGTTTTCACACCAAAATTTTTAAGTACATTCTGATTCACTGATAACTCATTTCAATGTAAAATACAAATCATATTAATATGCTTGTAATTGCATCATGTCAATGTTTCGGCACTATTAAGAGAAATAATCAATTTTTTGTATTATGTAATTAAAGTATATTTATCAAAGTACTCTTTTTACAATAAAAAGATTTATTTGATACACATTCTTCTATTTTTGTTATTTAACAATTGTTAAAAAACAAAAACGTCGTAGTATCCATGCTTATAACCAAATTCAAATTAATTGCAAAAAATAATGTTAAATCCTAATTAAAAAAAAGGTTTTAAGTAAAAATATCCTTGAAGACAATTGGATTTCTGTTAGAAAATTTTGCTGTTAGATCCCAGACCATAATACACGTGACAAAGCATTCAGATCTACGTTTAAACGATTGTACAAGAAAATGTATTTTTTCAAGTAGATTTAGTTTACTAAACATGTATGAAAACGTTTCGTTTAAAAGCTTGGAATATGTTAACATGTAGTACTATTATTTTAAATCTTTAAAAGATCGTAAATTTTTTGATATAATATCTTGGCAAAACAAAGCAGGTGGACTGTTGATTAGTACAATATTTGACTTTATATTAAAAATTGTTGGAAGCCACAGTTAGCAAATTCTCGTGTCGGTCTCTTTTACAAAAATTTATTTGATTGAAGGAAGATTTTCTTTCAGTTTTGCATTAAAACAAAAGCCAGAAATCGGCTGGAGATATTACTTTGATTTAATTTTTGATAAAAGTAACTAAAATGCATTTTAATATTGTGTAATTTTTTGCTCTTTTTGTATGAATAAAAGTTATAAAAACGCCAAGTTTTTTTTACTTATGCAACAGTAAAACATGAGTTTTTTTCAGTTTCATTTAAAAAGAGTTCAAAAAGTGGTTGATGATTTTACAAGAATGCAACAACGAAAGAGGTTAGAATTACTATTCTTATAAACTTTAAAAAGTTCCTGGACCATATATTTGGAACATAATTTTTTTCAATTTAATTTGTCATGAATTATTATTCCTAAATATTAAAAAAAATTTTTTTTACATGTCATTTAATAATCCTATTGTTTTCCAAACTGAACTGTGAGTTTTATTTCATTGTTTGATAAAAAGAAAAGCAAAAATAATTAATAAAAATCTTTAAAATATTAGCAGTACACGATTGTTAAGTCGACACGCCGCGCTAAACTACTTTTGATGATGTCATCAGTAAATAGCAATTTGCCTGAATGATTTTCTCTGCGTCTTGGTTCGCTTTGCTTGATGTCAGATATTAGTCTAATATTTTTTATTGATTAATTATTAATTTGCAATTAAGTTAATACGTTTGCGAATTGACATACATCGAGTGATTGCAAATAAGGACGGAGCGGTTAAATGATATACAGTACATTATCACCAGAGGTGGGCATTTTTTCTTAAACTAGCAAAGCGCAAGAACTTTTTCAAATTAGTAAAGTGCAGCGCAACTAGCGCAATGTCTTTTTTTAAATTCCGCAATTAAACTTCCGCAACTGCGTTGCAGAAATACTTATAATAAATAGAACTTCTTATAAAATAAGACTACTTATAACTGTACACATAAAAGACAAAATTTTAAAATTTTTTACTAATGTGCTCTATTTTTGTTAGACGGAAATGTGCAGCGTAGAGAAGCAAAGTTTACAACATTTTGATCGATGTATTAATTTTTTTATTGCTTGCTAATCTTTTTTCCATAATGGCTGTTGTTAACATATGTCTTGATGTCCTTGTGTAAAATTCTAACTTCAAATCATATTTTACTGCAATCTGATGGTCTTGTTGACAATCTTTAATTCAACTGCCATTTTTCTCATGAATTTGGTTGAATCTTTTGAAACTTAAGATCTGAGAGCTTTAATAAACCCATGGGTACGATTTTTATTGCTTCTTCCACTTGCAGACTCTCTACTTCCAGATTTTCTTTTAATTGCTTTATGCATGGTTATTTCTTTTTTTTTACATTATTCTCAGTCTTTAGGGACGTTACAACTATTCTTGAAATTATCTTTGGTGTGACGAGTGCATTCAGCAAATTTCTTTCACGTTTACTTTTCTGCTCAAGCATACCAGTATGGACAAAATTTTCTGTATAGAAATTGAATATGTTGTTAAATACGATTATGACATTCTTCTACTGTATGTTAGTTGTAAAAACATAGAGTCCTACTTGTTAAAAAATAACCGATGAACTTTCTTTGTAAACTTTGCTTCTCGACCATGTAATTTTGGCGTGAAATCATCAGTTCTAAAAAAGTAAACAAATTGCATAAAATCATATTTTTTCTATTCCTTTGAATACATTCCTATTTCAATTATAAAACAAAAAAGATTTTTTTAAAAATATTATTTGTATAAAGATTCACGTAACTTTTAACTCGTTATTGCACAAACAAAAGGTTACATTTCCTTTAAGGCCATGAATGAGAAAGAGCGTTTAACGAGAAAACATAGAAAAATTCTTTAAATAGGTAACTGTCTGTCCAAACAGTGCAAAGTATCAAGTTACTCATCGCAAACTTATGTGTAAATTTTGGGTGCAATTTTGATTTTTGCTTTTACGAAAAAACCAAAATCGAGGTTTGTTTTTTTATTTTTTTTAATTTTGAAAAAACAAAATGTTTCTTATAAATTGAAATTGCAGGCGTAAACATGTGCAATGGTTTATAATGTCGATATGGCTAAGTGAGCTCAAGAAACAGATTATTCAAGAAACTGCACAGGCACTTTTGTGTCATTACAGCAGCAGATCTTTTACATTATAAAAAACCTGCCTTGAACGCTTAAAGCAACCTGCTGTTAAATATCAAAAATCTAAATTTTTAAAATGTAATAAATCACGATGGGAGAGCCACAAAAATTTAAGCAACAACTGAATATTTCAATACGAAAAAGCAGAAAGAAAGATTAGCGTTTTTGTAAAGTTTATGATAAAACCATAAATCTGTTTTCAGGTTTAGTTCTTTGAACATCTTGGGTTAAGTTATATCAGTAATTTTTAATAATATAAGATCTTTAAAATAATTCTATTTTTTTAATAGCGATGTACATCAAATAAAAACGCATCTTAATTTGTAAAACTTTTATAATTTGTTATTTTGTTTTGCCAAAGCACATTTTGATCAATTGATTTTTTGTATAAAACTATATAAAAAAGCACTAAATTTGAAAGGAAAGTGATTCGAAAGTAACTCCTTATTTTAAAATACTTGCAGTTTATTCAAATTCAGTTATATGTTTCTCAATTTTTGTGTGTTTGTTACTTAATGTTTGGCAATTAAATTTATGCTCTTTTTTTTTTCAGATCTGTTATGTAAAATCGTTTTTTAATTTTGTTAATTTGTTTGAAGTTTCAAATCCTTACAAAAATGGCAGGACGTCTTACTGTACAGGAACGTGCCCAGATAGCAGCACGTTACGAAGTTTGGAGATCCATTGTTAAAGTGCAAAGATGGTGGAGAACCATTAAGGGAAGACATGCTCAAATTGATCCAAAGACGATTAAGAATTGTCATGCAAAACTCATGACTACAGGATCTGTGGGTGATATTCAAAGAAGCGGTCGCCCTTCCAAATTCAGAGATCCAGAGGTAGTGCAAGTTGTTCAAGAAATGTTTAGTCATAGCCCGCAAAAGTCAATTCGACAAGCAGCAAGAGAAAGTGGACTTTCCTTTAGCTGTGTACGTAATGTGCTCAAAAATGAGCTTAAATGGCGTGCTTGGAAGAAATTTGGAAGAACTTGAAGGGAGAATACGTGAAGTTATGAGTTCCATCCCGAAAGAGTTTCTTGTGAAATTAGTTGATGCGGTTCATGGTCGACTTGAAAAGCAGGTGGCGAATGATGGTGCCCATATTGAATTTTAAATAAAAGTCCATGCAATATATTTTCCTCTCATATTCATTAATTAAAAAAATTACGCTTCAAAAATAAATTATTGTTATTTTAGAATAGGGAGTTACTTTCGAATCACCCTGTATAACATTTTATTAATTTTTTATGACTTTGATAAATATAAAAATATAAATATATCTTAGACATTTGCTCAAACATATCATTCAACTTATTAATAAAAGTGTAGCATAATCTATTATTAATTAATTTAACATGATAGTGTAAAAGTAATCAAAATACGGCTAATAACTGTTTTAATTTTATTATAATTGCGGATAAAATTTGTTTATTAAACAAAATTTATTTACAGTTGGACAATGATGAAGTTAGTGCTCTTAATTTTAATCATTTTTGTTAGTTGTTTTAAAGGTGCACAATATTTTTTTATAAAATTTGTGTTTTACATTAATTAGTGCATGCATAGCCGTACGCCCGGGGGGGGAGGGGTTAACCTCCTCTTTGAAGAAAAATGGTCTGAGATATGCCAAGTAGATTAAAATAGTATGGTATAAGGTTTATCGTTTTTGCGCTATGTTCTTTTTAAACTTTATTAGTAATTTTATTAAAGATCGTTTTTTCTATCACTCCCATTGCGTCAAAGTTAGCTAATCTGAGTAAAAGTTTTAAAACCAAAAAATATTTTAACATAAAGTAAGGTTTTCTATGCTGCACTTTTGATGTCTATTTTTTTATCGCAATGTTTGCGCCTGCGATGCAAGCTTATGCTACTCCATTGTATGATAAATTGCTATGAAAAGAGAAACAAGTGCTAAACATGTAGGGAGGATCTCTAAAAGAACTCGATTATTCTTTGGAAAACACAAAAAAATTAGAAATACACTCAAATTTAATAAAAATGATTCTTGCTTTTCAGAAAAATTATTTCAGCATGCTGGTAAAACAGTCGTTCTGAAAATTCAAGTTGTATTCTTCCTTTTAAAGACTTAGCTGCAGCCATTCCCCAAGAGTATCTGACAAATTTTTTTGAAAAAAACTCCTTTTTATTTTAAAGTGAAGCACCGTGGTCTTACCTGCAAACAGCTGAAAGTTCTGTTGGATAAGCACATAATTAGAATAATCATGGAGTTTGTCGGGAAGAAAAGTTTTACTTTTACTACTTGACAGCAGGCGAAGCAAACTCCGCGGCTAGAAAATGGCGTTCCTCGGAGATCCATTTATCCGTGTATTTCCAGACTTAGAAGTTAAAATTCAGTCTTTCAAAGACTGTGGGAACAGCCTTTCACTTAAATAATTGAGAGGCCAAACGTAAGCTAAAGGTTTGCAACAGCAATAAACTTTTACCATTCTGTCCGGTCCCGACTTATTTTGGGGTAAAACTAGACAGATCGCTCATATTCTGTTATTATTTTGTAGCATTGCGTAAAAAACTATCTTCCCACGTCACACTTTTGAGGCAACTTATGCAGATAGGAGTGCTGGGCCAAAACAGCTTCCCTTCAAGTTTACTTGAAAGCTGAGTACTGCGCATCAGTCTGGTGCCGCCCATTGGACGAATCAGAGATAGAACACGGAGTAGTGTGAGAATACATCCAAGCTTTGTGCTTTCATATCCCTGACCAATATTAAGCCTGTTGGAATGAGCTTATTTTGAACAGCGTAGGATAAGATCAATCGCTGCATTCCATTGTCCATGAACAATGGAGTCTCGCTTCTTTACCGGATGGCAAGTTAGGTGCCATTGAACAAACCGGAGACCATATCTTAACAGCGTACTCCATATCCTGCATTGAGCATGACATGGAGTACGTTATCTGATGGTTCTTGATGAAAAAATCCAATGCTGGCTCAAAACCATCGCTGCCAGTATCTGACCAGGCAGTGTAGCAACATGGGATAGTAAAAGAATAAAACCTCGGCCTCAGTCCTATTTTTGTTTAACCCAGAGTCGACGCCTTCCATACTATGACAACAACCAAATTTTTTCGGCTTTGACTTAAATAAAACAATTTTTTCGCATTGCCGCCAGGAGCAACAATAAAGTGACTTGCCAGTTTATGTTATCAATTAATAATTTAGAATCAACTTAAATTTTATTCAAGTTCTTCCCTCAACGATAATTTTTTTCCACAGATTACAAATTCTTTCCTAAACAGTCAGAATTCCTTCCTAAACAGTTAAGTGTCTCACTTTGAGAAACGCTGAGCTAGATATAGTTGATTTTATTTGCAATACCAACTGCTCAATACGGCAGCTAGAGCTAAATATTTTTGAACAAACTATCATGCAATTAAAATATAATTTATTAAAAAAACCAATAGTCTGTTTTACCCAAGTGTGATCATCATTTTATTCAAATAGAATTTAATATGTAGCTGAACAAAAAGTGAATTATCTTCATAGTTTTGTAGCAATTCTTTGTGATCGTACTCATTATTAAAATTGAGTTCAATTTGAGTTGAATAAATTCAATTATATCAATGAGCTAAACTCGTGAAAAATTTTATTGATATTTGATAATTGCGTTTACGGTTAGGCAAAAAAATACTCATGCAACTGCAAAGCTTTCTAAAACGCGTAATCGGCTTACTCTAATTTGGAATGCAAGTTTGAAAACATTTTCTGCCTATAACCAGGACCACTTTTAGTAATAGGGTTTATACTTTCAAACCCCTCCCCCCTAAACAAATTTCTGCGTACATCATTGGTTGGATGAAAAAAGAAATCTTCTTGACATTACTTTTTACTTTTATTTAATGCATATTATTTTAAACAGTAGTTTGCCTAACACTTTTTAGCAGTTATTGCAAATGCAGCATATACAGTATATTAGGTTTGATAGAAGCTTTAGCACATTACAAGTATATGAGTTATACAAATGATTGATTTGATATTACTACAGACTAAGTTAAAGATATCTTTTCTCAACCATAATTCATTCCTTTAAATGTTAATTTGGTTTCATAGCTTTTAACTCTTTTTCACTACAGAAAGTGTTTTGAATATATTCTTACACTTTAGCAAACGTATGACATTTAAATGCATTTTTTCATAATGAATATTCGTTTATGGTTAATATTCTTATTTAACGTGTTTACTGAGGGCAAGTTTTTGTTGCAATAAAATTGAAGAAATTTGCATTTATTTTTAACAAAAGTTGCCGTAAAAAGTTGCATTATAAAAAGCACTAAATTTCAAAACACAGTGATTTACTCAAGCAATTTATTTACAAACAAGTCTAACTATTTATCTGGGTAAAATGGCAATCTTTTGTCAATAGTTTGCGTGGAATACTAAAACGTCGCTCTACAAAACATAAAGTTGCTTGAGAACTTAACAATTTGCCATACAGTTGTAGATTGATGTTTGGCCGGCCATTTTTACAATTCCTTTTAGGTCACTATTCAGTTTAAATCCGCGATACAAGTACAATTAACATTACCGATTGCCGTTTGTGCATGCTTGGCCTAAAGTCAAGTCATACTTTTACGTAATTGAGTTTGGGCATTGTCGCACTTGGTTAAGGTTGCAAAACTTCTAGCTTGCGAGTTTGCCAACAGTTGCGTCATAGATAACATTGGGAAGATACTGATCAGTCACATTGCTTTATGTCAAGGGTGGGAAAACTATGGCCGTTTGTTTGAAGCCTTTGAAGGATGAGGCCTGCGAAGGCTTCAAACAAATATTAAAAAAATTATTAATTGTTTTATGTCTTCAACCAAATTCTAGGTCATTTCTTTTAGTCATCATTATTTTTAGGTACGAAAATCAAGAAATCTGGATCAGATTTCCAGTGAAAACCTTTTCAGAAGATCACTTTTTTTGGGCTTGAAAATTAAGAAATCTGAGACCGATTTAAAGTAAAGATTTAATTTTTTTTATTTTTTAGAGATCATTATAATGCGGCATCAAACAAATTTAACTTTCAAATGCGGCCCGCTAGATAAAAGTTTTTCCACCACTGCTCTATGTTATGAAATTTAAAAAAATCGAACTACACTGAAAAATTTTTATGTAGCATGTTTTTTCTCTTTATATAAAATCAGTTCTGCAACAATACCTGGGTTTTAGCTGGTAAACAACTTTTAGTTAGCAAAGTTTAGCTGGCTTGATGCCTGAAAAAATTAGTAAGTGGTCTGTTGAAGTGAGACGCGGGCATCCAAATGTTTGAGGGGTCATTCAAGACATTATTTATAAGGCGAGCATGTTGGCTGCAAAGTACTCAGCTGTCAAGTAGACCAAATATAAGACAACAGCGTGACGCGGGAAGGTATTTTTTTTGCAATGCCACAAGATTGTGACAAAACGTAAGCGGTTTTTTCAACTTCACCCCAAGGTATGTAGGGATTAAACAGAATGGTAAAAGTTCATTTTGTTTGTAAACTTTTAGCTCAGATTTGGTTTCTCGCTTATTACAGGATTTTTCGATCTATTACGTCTCTGTTGCGATCAATTAAGTCTCTGTTGCGATCAATTAAGTCTATGTCCGTTCAATAACGTCTCTGTTGCGATCAATTAAGTCACTGTTGCAATCAATTAAGTCTCTGTTTATTTGCAATCAAATTCGTTTTTTTTTGCAATCAATTTCGTTTTGCAAAAACTTTTATATATATACTCTATCTTTGTATAGGGTCATTCGATAGGGTCTATATACATATATCGTAGATAATATGGGGTCTCTGTATTAGGTCTCCATAATCTATAGTCTCCATAATTAGGTTTCTGTAATATAGTCTCCATAACGTAAATATAGATAGGTATATAGACCTATCGGAGATCCTATGTGGAGACTCAATATTATGGGGACTATATTATGGAGACCTAATATCTATTATTGAGAGTACATTATGGAAACCTAATATTATGGAGACCGTCACCGCCATTAAGTGACTGGGTTTCAGCCCTCAAATTTGGAGAAATGATGAAAGAGTGATTATGTCTTGATATAAAGTCCTTCCAGTTTTGAGAAAAGTGCAACAATACAAGATAATCCGCATAGGCGAGATTTTTAAAGATTGTGGAAGCCAAATAGTATTTACTGTACAAAGGTTAAAAGAGAAATGAGCCACGACAGATCTCTAAGGAACGCTTTTTCTCAAACATCTAAGCTTGCTTTGCTTGTAAACCGTAGCAAGGGTAAAATTTGGTTTTTTCCAAGTTTCATTTTCATGAGCTTTTTCAACATGTACTTATCAGGAAAAAATTTTGGCAGCTTACATGTAAGGCCACAATACCAGGTAGTCATAAGCATCTATCAGAGCGAGGATTACAAAACCGTACTTTTTCTTAGCTTCAAAAGGATCTTCGATATATCCTGTATTAAATAAAAGAACAAATTGATCTACTGTTGACTTCCCCCGTCAAAATTTAGCTTTCTCCCAAGAAAGCAACAGATGAATAATTGGCTATGCTTGACGCCGCCCCAGGTAGATCTCTCAAAGATCATTTACGGGAAACAGAGGAGAGATACCGGATAATGATAGCTCTTCGAGTTCTCTACAGGTTTTATCGGTTTTGAAATAACGACTACAA
Organism: Diplosoma virens; assembly: GCA_963680785.1. NCBI lineage: Eukaryota > Metazoa > Chordata > Ascidiacea > Aplousobranchia > Didemnidae > Diplosoma > Diplosoma virens. The sequence goes on from OY796893.1 coordinate 19,650,252, forward strand.
GCGCTCTTCTTCAGATTTTAGAAATTTTAATGGGCGTGAGCAAAAGAAAGAATTTACGTAACTACTGTAGAAGTTAAAAGTAACTCCTGCATTGGTAATAGCACATAAAATCAAGGCCTGGAGCTTTAGGTCTATTTGGTCTTGAGTATTGCAGGTCAGCAGGAAATTCTCTGTATAAAAAATCGATTCTTACAGATGGTTTTGGGGTTTATGTCTTCTAAAAGTTAGACACCTTTTGGGGAAGAAATCGAGTTGACTTGCAGTTAACAACCTCATATCTCCCATTTCTAAACGACGAGGGGAGTGTTGTGACTTACCAATCAGATTATTTTGACATACTCCATGCTTTTCCATGAGAGTGTAAAAGTGGATGCTCTGATTGAAACCATCCATCTTTCAAATTTCAGTAAAGCTGTAGCAGCCAAATTTGAGTCGTGTTTCATTTTGAGGAACTGCAGTAAGCTTATAGAGAGTTTCACATTCTGCGTACTACTACGGCATGCGATTGTTTTGGTGACCGCGTGGAGTAGTCTTTTTGGCTACTTACTGGCTGAAAAAGTGCTGGCAAGACGCTTCCAAATTAGGTAAATTCAGCAGCAAGAATATCTATTTGAATTCGTTTGTAAAGTAATGTCTCTCCACATGACACTGCGAAAATTCTATCGTTTAGCTGGCATGCTAGCACTTGCAAAGCAAAACTTGGTAAGTTGATGATGTAAACCTAATACGCGATTGTCAATGTTTTAACTTGGAAAAATTTTTTGTGATTTATGTTGAAGATTTTTTGATGTGGAAAGGAGTTTGTATAATTTTTGTACTTTTGGTTAAACCACGGTTGTGGAGTCGGAAAAAATATTTTTAAACTCTATCAATTTAAAGTTTTCCAATACGAACTCCACGAGATCTAATAATACGACTCGAACTTCAGCACATGTAAAAAAAGAGTCCAACTGCACTCTAAACTGTGCGGCTGCAGTAATTCCGACTCAACAATATAGTTATAAGTAGGGTTGTGCAGTCTGAATGCCGGAGTCGCACGTTTAAACCAGAGTCGGAGTACTTTCTTTAGATTTGATAAAGTTGTAGTCACGAGTAGGAGTCGGTTTTTTAAATTCGGTGAAGTTGGAAATCGGAGTCGTTATTGCTTCTGGAGACATTAATGTATACGCTAAATTGTTTTAAATGTTTTTTCTATATTTTTCCTCCTGACCCGCAGGAAAGAGACGGAGGCGCTATAGATAGGGTAAGCAATTACCCTGACCTGCTTCCGGTGATGACAAGATATTGCTGTCTGATAAAAAATTTTTATTTAGTTTTTTAGTTTTATAGAGATATGAGTGAAATTTACAACTGTTTGGCAAAGACCGCCAAGTGGGGGAAAGTACCACAAAACTGTTTTTTCCAGGACACAACCAAATACCGCGAGTAGATTTTAAACCGATCATGTCGATCACAATTGCGGTACTTTAACGCTCTTTAACCACTCGACAATTGGGTCTCCAAGGTTGTCCTCAAAGGCTTTAGTATCTGTAAAAAACTACTTCGACTCCACCCAAAAACATGCGGCTCCGACTCCTGACACGAACTCCACAACCCTGGCTTAAACTAAAGCATCTTATGTAAAGTCTCGTGTTTCGTCTCGTCTCAATTTCGTTACTCCTAATTCTCGTCTGGTCTCGGTGTCGAAGCACCGTGTTTCAAGTCTGGTCTCTTTTGGGTTTTATGTTGTACTAGAAACCAAACTGCTTATAAATGAGAAGCACCAGACTCGAGTTTCTCTCTTATTAGAGCTCGTCAGTGATGCATATCTCACTGCGAATCGAACTCGCTACATGTGGTCTTCCACGCAGGAGACAACACCACTAGACCACGTGAGCCCGACAACACCTCGATGACAAGCAGCTGGAAATTGCCGGCTTTGCCGCGCAAGGAATACACAGAATCCACTGTGTGGTAAGACCAAGGCCGCACCTCATGACCGGGACTTACCCGACAAGCGTTAAGCATCGCGCTTACACTCCTAGAGCTTGGCGAGCGAAGAAAGAATTTTATGATTTTATAAATAACATGAGGTATTTTGGATAATACTAGAAATCAAAATTTTATGTTGTCTGTAGAGCATTTTCAAACATTTTATTGATTATAATTTACTTTTAAGTTATGTTTTATTCATCAATGAGTAATTAGCCTGATTTAACTACCTGTTCGCACGTCACGAGTAATGAGCTCTTTCTTTTCTAAAAAATAGCCAACTAGTCAAACTCTGGAACAACCTTGATATAAACAATTAAGTTAAAAACTTAACTTATACTCTTTCATATTATTCAGGTTCTAGAACATTCGAGCAAGAAATAGAATGCTACAACGTGCGAACATTGCAAAAACTCGACAATGAATATTCTAACGGCAAAGAAAATAATTTTTACGTTTGTCTTCAAAATAATTCTTGGCCACTTACATATAACAACCTAACCAGAAGATTGCGTTCAAGCTTTGAAACAAATAAAGAAAAAGATGTAACATATCTTCTTGATTATGTAAACCTGAATTTATATGCTTTAACTTGTAAAAATTAAAGTTGTAACGAAAATCAAGCAATTGTCTTCAAATGCTTGAAATCGAGACTTAATTCAAGTAATAATTCAAACTGGTTTTTAACAATAGATCCCTGCTCATTACCTTCTCATATTTTGCAATGTGAAAAACCCAAAAGTGGAACAAATTAAGCCTGAAATTCCGCCGTGGATTCTGATGTTGGTGCTGGGATTAATGTGGTTGTTTAGTAAGAGTATTGGCCCAGATGGTAGGTGCTTTCACGCAGCCTGGGCCGTGAGTAAGTCTGTTCATTGATTTTAAAATGACAGACCGAAACCGAACCTACCAAAACGGAAGGGTATCCACCCATTCCGATGTTCAGTGTGGGTCTGCTAATCGGCAAACGTCCTTTTCAGGACGGGGCAATGTCAGGATAAAACTGCCCTTTTCAGGGCACATTGCCAACAAGTTCCGAAAACCCACTATTCTTCAGCTGAACATCGAAGGCCTCACTGCAAGCAAGATGAATGTTCTTCATCACCTCGCTATGCAGTCTGAGGCACTCGTCATCCTACTGCAGGAGACCCACTGCACTGATGCAGAGAAGTTGGTGCTACCACACTACCAACTAGCTGGGTCTTCTTTAAGCAGGAAGCATGGCCTTGCCACGTTTGTCCACGAGCGACTAAGATACACGCTTTTGGACCAATCTCCATCGACATCGGAGATCTAGTGGCTGTGTGTGGACGTTGATGGCTATAAAATAGTCAACGTCTACAAACCACCGTCAACGCGATTGCGAACCCTGGATCTCCCAGTGTTTCCTCATCCCTGTCTGTACGCTGGCGATTTTAACTGTCGTCATGCTGACTGGGGTTACGATGACAACAGTCCGGACGGTGAGTGCTTGGCTGGCTGGGCAAGTATTAATTGTCTTGCCCTGCTATATAATGCCAAGGACGCTGCCAGTTTTTATTCCGGCCGCTGGAACACTGGCACCAATCCAGACCTAGCTTTTGCTAGAGTAGATCCAAACAGTCGCTTACCGGATAGACGTGTCCTTGACAAGTTCCCCAGGTCACAACATCGACCCTCGCTTATTACACAACCAAGGTTTGCTATGGCAGTGCCAAGCATGCCTGTTAAGCGATGGAACTTCCGCAAGGCCAATTGGAGTCACTACATTGCTTTGACGAATAAATTCGCAAAGACTTTGTTGCCGCCTGATTCACTTGATGTGGATGCGGCTTACCAGGACTTCTGTAACACCATTAAGAAAGCAGCCAAAAAGACTATCCCACGCGGTTATCGAAATAACTATAATCCATGTTGGGATGCAGAGTGTGAATCCCTCTATAAAACCTTTCTGCAGTCTCCTCAGGGAGACGACTCAAGTTTGGCTGCTACAACTCTGCTTGCCAAGCTTGACAGAAAACGGAGGGATCGATGGTTCGAAGCAGTTTGGAGCATTGACTTCTCACACTCTAGTCGAAAAGCGTGGAGTATTTTGAACAACCTTACTGGTAGGTCACGACACTCTCCTCGTCACTGTCCCGTTTCAGCCGATGCTATTGCATCTCAGTTGATTAAAAATGAGAAATACGAGGCTGTTGATCGCAAGTCATCTCGACTTGTCTTTCAAGAAGTGTCTGACCTTTGGAGGGCCACAACACCAGACGCAGTAAATATCTCTGACAAATTTTCACAGAGAGAATTTGCTGCTGCCCTTCAGCACTTAAAACCAGGTAAAGCTCCGGGTCCTGATTCCATCTGCCCCGAGCTTATACTCCATGCTGGAGCTGCTTTGAAGTCCTGGTTACGTGACTTCCTTTCTTCCTGTTTACGCGGACTCAAAATTCCCAAGATCTGGAGAAGAGCGCTTGTGGTCGCGATCCTAAAACCAGCAAAGCCCGTGGGGGATCCAAAGAGTTATCGACCGATATCTCTGCTCTGTGTCCCCTACAAGATCCTCGAGAGGCTTATCTACGCCCGCGTTGAACCATTAATTGATCCACTGCTCCCTAAAGAGCAGGCTGGGTTCCGACGCGGGAAGTCAACCGTAGATCAAGTTGTTCTGCTAACCCAGAACATCGAGGATTCTTTCGAGGCTAAAAAGAAGGCCGGTGCCGTATTTATCGATCTGACAGCTGCTTATGACACTGTCTGGCACTGTGGCCTTACCTGCAAGCTGCTGAGACTACTTCCGGATAAGCACATGGTCAAAATGATCATGGAGCTTGTCCGAAATCGAAGTTTCACCCTTACCACAGGTGACAGCAAGCAAAGCAGGCTACGCCGTCTTAAAAACGGCGTTCCTCAGGGATCGGTCTTGGCTCCCCTCCTATTTAACATCTATACGTACGATCTTCCTTCCATGATTTCCAGAAAGTTTGCTTATGCTGATGATTTAGCATTGTTGCACTCTTCTGGAAACTGGAAGGACTTGGAGGGGACCTTAAGCCAAGACATGTCCACACTGTCAGCGTATTTCCAGACTTGGAGGTTGAAGCTCAGTCACACTAAGACGGTGACGACAGCCTTTCACTTAAATAACCGAGAGGCCAAACGTGAGCTAAAGGTCTACAACAATAGTAGACTTTTACCGTTCTGTCCAACCCCTACATACCTTGGGGTAAAACTGGACAGATCGTTCACGTTTCGTCACCATTTAGTGGCATTGCGCAAAAAACTATCATCGCGCGTCACACCGCTGAGGCGACTCGTGGGCTCGGGATGGGGTGCTGGTGCTAAAACACTACGCATAGCCACCTTGTCTCTAGTCTACTCAACAGCTGAGTACTGTGCGCCAGTCTGGCGTCGCAGTGCTCACACTCGCTTCATTGACAGTGTCTTGAATGACGCCTTGCGCATAGTTACTGGATGCCTGCGTCCCACTCCAATGGACCACCTACCTGTACTTTCAGGCATCCAGCCAGCTGAGCTTCGCCGACTGGGAGCGACACTCTCCTTGGCTTACCGTGGATCTCTGGACCCCGATCATATCTTGCAAACCAACGAAACAACCACAAAGAAATTCGCATTTGTAACTTTTTACTTTTAAGTCTGTCTTTAGCGGATTTTCTAATGGGAATTTATCTCGTAGTTATTTCATTCGAAATCAAACGAAAAGATTTTGGGGCAGACATTATTATACGGAATATAGACTTTGCAATGCTCTTGGAGTTTTAAACTTTTTATCAAGTCAAGTTTTGATGTCAACAATTCTTTTAATTAGCTGCTTTCGCTTATATAGTGTTGTTTGTCCTTATAAAAAGTAAGATTGAGAATTGTTTTTTTATCTTATCGTATTAACATGGATATTGTGGATATTAGTTGCTTACCAGTTATTGACATAGAACCATTTAAGACTTTTTTTAACATTGGAATTAGGTATAATCAAATGCTTCCACAAGAACATTTATATTTTGCTAATTACCAAAAGTTATTTGAAACAATTAAAGATCAAGTGAGAAGTGATTAGTTTAAAGTATATTTTTGACGCAATTAGCAATGATTCATCAAACACAGTTATAGAAAAAGCAATTAAAAGTTGTAATTTGATAAATTATCAGTCCTTTGAGTTTTTACAACAAGCTATTTTATAGCACAGCGATTATGATCGGGTAATATTTATGAAAAATCAAAATATTTTACATTATTTTTTTTGTTGATTAATTTAATTTCGTCTTTTGTTGTAATTGTCGTTTACATTGCAATTTATTTAAGTATTAGTGATTGTCAATCTAAAATCTTTTATTTTCTATAAAAAAAAAAAATTCTAACCAACATTCTGTTCACCATTCTCAACAAAATCAGGCGAAAAATCTAAAAGCTCTCTTCACTATTACTATAATAGTACTTACTGATGCGTTGTTTTGGTTTGGAATATGCATAGTATCTTTGAGCACATGGAATATGTATGATTTGACTACAGAAGAATCTTTCGATTGGTATATAAATGACCGACGGATATTTCAATCAGTGATGTTGTATTTAATCTCTCTTAATAGCGTAATTAATCCTTTCATTTATTTCAATCGATTTCGGTATTCTATGATTAAAAAATAGAAAATTTGTCGTTGAACAATTTCGCCACAAAACTTGAATTTAATGTTTTTTTGTTACTATATTTAGTAATAACGTGATAAAACACATTCAGAAACAAATCAATCGAGTTATTTGTTTGATTTTCATTTTTTGACATTTTTTTCTATGCTAGGAATTTTAGGAAATTGAATAGACAGTAAACACATAAAAAGTTTTTTTTGTATAACATAACAAAATTTAAAAGTACCTGTCTCAATTCATTTTTAATTCGCTAAGATTTCGTATTTAAAATTTATCTCTGATTCATAAATAAATAATTAAACAATCAAATATATAATCATTTAATATTTTATAATATTTTTTCCTCTGAAATAACAGATAAAAATTGCAAAAAGTTATGAATCATAAAAAATAAAACAATGAATTTAAATCTTTACACTCTGAGGGATCTTTTTTGTTAACTGAATTTTTTAAAAATGCTGTTTCTATACCCATATATTTCCAAAGTGGAAACGAATTCGTCTATCGAATGCAAAAATCATTCGAGGCAAAGTATTAATTTAAGATTCTCATAGATTTCCATCTGCGGCACAAGCTCATACTTAATCATTAAGTCTGCTTCATTGTAAAATTGAAGTTTTTCTTGACTGGAAAAATTAAGGAAACATCGTTTGAATTTAAGATAAGAGTCATAATATAGAAAAGAATTTTAATTGTCATTATTTTTGTGTTTTGGTTATCATGAATTAGGAACAACTTTTAACAGGATTTGTTCAATCAAACAACATGGCCATGTCATTTACTTATTTTTTACATTCCAATAGACATGACATATGCTTAATGTTTTAGTTCAATCTGGTTGTCACACTTCATTCTTAATTGTAATTTTAAATTTATAAACTTATAGTTAATTTTCAGCCTTTTGCAGTAATTTGTAAGCTTTTAGTTATGACGTCATATTCTCCATTGTTACGTAGTGATCGCGTAATTCAGAGGTGGATGTCTCGAGATGCGTTTTTTGAACTCTCGGTCCCGCCTACATCTCGGATCATTGCGCCTCGAATTCAGATTGAGACATTGCTGCGATGCGAGCAAAGTTCACAGGTGTTGTAAATATGTCATGACTTTTGGTAAAAATTGGTTATTTGTACGTTTTTTCAGTTATTCGGACGTCATGGCCTTTTTCAATTTGCCATTAATCACAGTAGAATTAAACCATGGCGATCTTTCTGCATGGCAATCAAGAAGCCTGGACACACGTATAAGATGTTTGAAAAATTATTGACCTGTTTCTATTAACATTAAAACGTCTTGAATTTCATACTTTTTATAACAAAATTTGGCATCTCAAAAGGCGGCTATATCACAATGCTTTTGATTGCAGTCAGTATTGTTCTATAACATTAAAATAGGCTGCATGTGTGAGCAATAAACAATTGACACGATTGCGGTTTAAAGCCTACTTGCTTGGTTCTGTTGTGTCCTTGGGAAAGATACTTTACGGCACCATTTTTGCACAGTCTTATTAAAAAAATAACTTAAAAAGATTACAACAAAATATGAATTAAAAAACATATATTGAGTATTAGGACAGAGGGCACTAAAGAGTACCATCTGTAGCATTGTGCATCAGACGTGCCAAACCCGAGCTATTTGCCGGGTTTTGGTTTCAATTTTTAAACTCTCATCAGGACACTCTGCTTACCCAGGTTTTGCCATTTCTAAATCTGGCTAAATCTGGGTAAGCAGACTGTCCCTGATAAAAGTTTAAAACTCAAAACCATTGTTTGGAGAGCCTTATCGGTTTTGAAATCACAACTACAAGCGCTCATTTTCAGATTTTGAAAACTTTAAATAGGTGCAAGCAAAAAACAAAGTCATGTAACTGGAAATTAGAAGTAACTCCCGCATTGGTAATAGTACATAGAATCAGGGCCTGGAGCTTAGGTCTAACTGATCTTAAGTATTGCAGGTCAGCAGGAAATTTTCTTTAGACAAAAATAATTCTTTGAGATGGTTACTGATTCTTGTGTCGATGTCTTCTAAAAGTTAGATACCTTTTGGGAAAGAAGTCAAATTGACTTGTAGTCAACAACCTCATATCTTTGATTTAAACAACAAATAATAAATCACTTTACATATGACCTGGACAATAATTACACCCACTTGATCATTAGCCAATAATTCTAAAGCAAAGGTCGGTTTAAATTTCATTTTTTTAAACTTTCACCTGATTTCTCTCCTCTTCTCGGAGTTTGTGATTAAATTCCGAAAACACAGAGCTTCCTTGATTTTCCTGCACTGTAAATTTGAAAACAACCCTAGGAGTGGAATTTGCTTACATTTGGGGTGGTCCATTCGAGGATGGGATTTTCCATGTTACGATGGAAATAGACAACCCTAGGGATGGAAATTTTTGAAGGTGGTTTTTTCCATCCCTAATGATTTTTACCTTTCCGTCCGATTGTACCATGGTACATACCATCTCTAAATTTAACAAACTTGAAATGGTCGAAAAGTTTATTTACATGGCAACAGGGCGATTAAACGAACATCAAACACCATTTAGAAAACACAACAAAAAACAAAATTTTAACGGCCCTTCTTATAGCAAAGCGTTAATCATTTTTTGAACACTCATGTTTGTGATTTTTTTAGAAATGTTTAAAAGATAACTCAAAAACTGAAGAGAACATGTAAGTGATTTTGGAAATTTGATATCAAAAATCCAGTATGAGGTTATTATTATTATCAGAGCATCTTTAAAAGTTGTACAATTGCACAACCAACACCTTTGAACAAAAATTAATATGGCATGGTCGGTAGCCACAACACATGGATACGGTGTTGTCACGGAGGTTTCGTTCTGCAAATTATTCGAGTAATTATTTATACGTAATATCAACGAAAGTTACGTTGATAAACATTAACATACCCGGTCAGAATAATGGATGAGCATGTCCAACTTGCTATTAAATAGAAGTGGTACAAGGCACAAAGCTGAAGCAATTTCTAAAACAAAATTTACATTCAACAATGTCAAAAGTCTTTTAACAGAAATGTATTACCCTTTTCAGCAAAGTCAAATTGATGATTTATTTAACTGGTCAAATTGCGATACATAAACTCATTAATAAAATCAGTTTAAGTTCAATGGGCCCAATATTTAATACGGAAATTAAAAACCAAAACTTAACTAATTCATAACGAAACATCAATTTCGACTTATAAAGATCATCATTAGTTCAAAAAAATGTAAATCAGAAAAGTTTTTTTAAGAATTAAAAAAAATTAAAAAAACTTTACTTATACTAATCGGGTCCTGACTCGAAGACACAAAGTGAAGCCGCAATAAAACTGCAAGCCAAGCGGGACAACAGCTGACGTCATAATTATCAGCGCGTAACGAAGATGAAAAAATGAACACTGTAAAAACTGTAGTGAAATCAAATACCGCAAACTCCCGCTAAGATCAAAAGGGTTAATGGAAAAGATCAACAAAGCCGCTCTAGTTCCTCTCAGTGTGTGCACTTTAAACGATAGTAAACAAATAAATGGGTTTAAGGCTCAATTACAATTATAAGACAGAAAAATTTTATTCATATTAATTTTAGCATTCAAATAATTAATCCATCTATTTTCACACCAATCCAATAAAGTATTATCCGTTTGTTCTATAAATATAACCAAAAAGCATTCTGTGATATCAGGTTTAGCATTAAGAACGTCGAAATGAAATTCATAAAATGTTCAAGGAGGGCAGCTCGGTCATGTTAAATTTTGTAAGTAATTAACTTTATACACTGTGAGGAAACTATAGCGGCTTTTTTTTTCTTGCAACCAACGCGTTCGATCTTAGCGGAGGTTTACGGTTTTTGATTTTACGACAAATTGTTAAACTGCCCATTTAACTTTGACTGAGTTTATTAATGAGTTGATGCTTTACATTCAACAATAAACACGTAAAGCGGAACATATTAAAAGCTTTCATATCTCATATACCTTCATCTTTTAGATGTTGCATTAAAGGTTCAGGTACCAATTTTAATTTTGAGGCCAATTGGTTTTTAATTTTAGAGAGTACATCGGGAGAAATATTCTTTAATTGATCTTCCAAATCTAATTTAAATATTCTTTTTGCTTCATCAAACATCTAAAAGCCAAAATCTTGACTAACCAAAACGAAATAAAAGTGAAAAACATACAATCAGCACGTTTAGTACTTACCACAACAGTGAATTGGAAAGCAGGATATTTAGCAATTATGGCATCTACTCCCAATCTGCCTTCTTGCGCTTCGTTTTGTCTGTACAAAAAAGTTCGTTCCATGTGATCTCGAATGATTTGCATGTTTTTTACATTTTTTTGCGACTCTTTCTGAATTTCTTTTATATAATTCATTAGGCTGTACTCATCTTCAACAATTTTCTGTACACAAACGATTCATTTCAGTAAAAGTAGCAAAAAATTCAGGTTTAAAAGCAACCACTAAAGAGGTTTCAAAAATTGATCTTTAAAAATTTATTTGGTCTAAAAGAATTATCATAAATCAGTGGTTAAATTTCATGAAAACAAAATTTCCTTCTTTTTCATGCAAGCACAAATTGCGCCCCCCTTCCTCATGCAAGCAGAATTTGCGGTCCCTTGAAAAAAACTCAAACAATTTCATTCTCCATTCTCCAGTTTGGGCCAAAAGTCAAGATGAAGAATAATAAAAAAAAAGGTTTCACCTTCCATCAGCGTCCAATCAGTCCTAACGTAATGGTGTAGACTGAAAAATTCGTCATTTGTTATGAAATGTATATTACTGAATAATTTGTCATTTGTTTGTTGTTACCACCCAGTTATTCGCACCCCCCGAAAAGCCCTTCACGCACCCGCCACTTTAAGAATCTAGGTCAGGGGTAAGCAAACTACGGCCCGTCGAATGTTATTTCAAAGCAGCTAAATGCAATGGTTTCTCGTAATACAGAAATAAATATCAAAAATTTAGTTATCACCCCAAAAGAAATTTACCCATGTTTTTTTATTTTCTGTTTTTGATTACGATTTTTCACAGTGCATTACGGAGAGATCAGGAAATGATTCTTCACAGTAAATTGCCGCTCGCTTGAAGCGATTTGTTCGATCGTTTAGTTGAGTCTAGGTGGTGTGCGCTTTTGATATGGTCACACTTTTGATGAAAGCGATGTCTCTATATTGTCTATGGCCTGTATATATTGTGCAATTGCACATAGACCATCTGCTGAGTTGTACAAAAATTGTCAATTGTGTATTTCATGGTGAAAAAACAAGAATTATTTGCACAATACTCATACCTCTGACGATACTGCCACAGGCGTTCTTTTTGCTGGTGTTAATTCGGTTTCTATTATAGGCGGTCTTGGATTTTTAGTTCCATACTTTTTTTTCATTTCCACAACTTCAGGCAAATGCACCATTGACCGCCTGGAATCCCTAAACTTTTGGCGAATGCCTTCCACCCACGTTCCCTGAAATAAGTGTATAACTAAGTTTATAATAAATTTAAAGATTCTTTTACGTTAAAGAAAGTTAGATCTTTTTTTCAATTTCACGAATTTTCACGGGAGAGAAAGAAAACCCTAACCTATACAATAAACAACTTAACCCTAACCCTAAATCTATACAATAACAACTTAATCATCGAAACAGTTGATGAATAGTAGAGCAATGTGGATGTAAAAAAGCGTGTAGCAAAATCAAAAGTAGTTGGGTGGGTTTAAGGCGCTTCTTGGCCCTTCATTGTTAATTATAAACATGCACCAAGACTTTTCTTTTAATGCTGAAAAATAAGCAAGACCCACCCCCAAGAAGACAAAAATTTTGACAAAGCTAATGCAGGCTTAACAGATTTCAAGAGCAATGTAATATAAAGCCATTCATTCCTATACTTACTAATTTGTTTTGCTCATTTTTGTCTGCTAAGAAAGGGTATTCCTTTAACAATGTCATTGCAACAGTTTGATATTCCAGTGATGATGGGTATCTAAAGATTTAAAAGTTATGATGTAATAGCTAATTTATTCAGATTGCAAAATGGATAGAGTATTTGCCTCTATAGTAGTAAACGCTACTAGGGTCAAAGAAAAAACTGAAAACTTGGTACTCGCGATAATTAAGATATTCCAAAGAGAACTGTAATATTGTTAGAATATTTTTTTTCTCGTTGTGTTGCAGCAAGCAAAAATAAAGTAGGCCTATATAGCCTAGATCAAGGATTCGCCAAACTTTTTTCATGAAGGGCTGTAAAGTGTGAAAAGTGTGAAGAATAACTGTGAAGAGTGACGATAGCAAGCTGGATACAAACGAAGTAGTGTATGAAATTTAAAATCAATACAAAAGATTAACGAACAAATAAAAATCAATACAAAAAATTAGCTAATTTTTCTGTAATGTTCTGCGAAAATCGTAGTCAAATTCTGAAGATATAAAATCATTGGTAAATTTCGTGTGGCCTGACAACTAACTTTTTGATATCTATTTTTGCATTACAGGCAGTCCTAGCTTAACAACGATCTCGTTTAGCAACGACTCGGAGTTACAACGGCCTATTAAAAAAAATGTTAAAAATGTTTAAAAATACTCTTTTACTGCATTCGAATCAGAGCGCCAACGAAGCAAGCGAGTTGTAAGTGTACTGCACCAACGACAAGCCACCTCAACGTGGTGGTGCAGTCCCCTTCCCTACACTGGGGAGGGTCGAAATGGCTTGTCAATTCCCCGAGGGTCTCATCCTCGGGCGATTCTCTTTTGGACAACTCTTCTCATTTTTTATCCCTGCTGTCCAATGCGCGGTCACATGTGGACAGCACTCTTAAACCAAATTGACCGCCCCCTACCCCCTCTATTTTCTTTCGGACATCTCTTCCTCGTCCCTTCTTCCACCCCAAACCTCTTCATTACTCATCCCACTCACCGCTGATTCTTATCTCTATGCTTCTCCTTATCAGCGGTGATATTCACCCAAACCCTGGCCCTATAGACCCCTGCTTTGTCTGCTCCCGTAGAGTCACCTGGGGAAACAGATCAATACAATGTACCGGCTGTTCTCTCTGGGTGCACCTCTCCTGCTCTGGTCTTTCTCCCGGTGACTTCCGCAAAATCTCCCCGGGACACTCTTGGACTTGCCCAATATGCCCATCCTCTTCTCAACTCCTCCCCTCCCTCCCTAACTCTAATCCCGTATTTTCATTCTTTTCTGTATCTCCATCCTCTCAAACTCCAAATCCCCCACCTCCACTCACAAACAACCACAAAACTATATCTTCAAAAACTAAACCCTCCTCCAAAACAACCTCGAATAAATCCACTTATATTCCTAATCACCCCCAACTAATTTATACTTACCCTCCCTCAGCATTGACTACTCCTTCTCCTCAAACCCAACACACCACCTCTCCTCTCACACAATCCTCTTTTCATCCTTTCTCTCCCTCTCGAAACAACCTCCGAATCCTACAGTGGAATGCTAATGGGATTCGCCCGCGTCGTACTGAACTCCTACACTTTCTCTCTCATAATCAATACGATCTCATCTTCATACAAGAGTCACACCTCTCCTCTGACTCCACCTTCCGTATACCCGGCTACAAAACCCTCTAAAAGAACCGTTTTATAACGAGGAGAGGAACCACCAACTCTACGGGAAACCTAGGAGGAGGTGTACTGATACTTGTCAAAAACGGTCTATCTTACACTTCACTCTCCACACAATCACTCTCCTCCCTCGACCCCAGCTCCGATTATTTAGCTATCGCAGTTAAAATAAAAGGAGCCGCTCCCATACATCTTTTCAACGTCTATGTCCCTCCTATCCGCTCCTCTTCCTCCGACTCTTGCCCAAAATCCTTCTCACCCTTTCTCCTACCATCATCTCCTACCACATACATCTTTGGCGATTTTAACAGCCATCATTCATCCTGGGACTCCCACTCACCAGAAGACCATTCAGGCAAAGATCTGTTTGATTGGCTCCTCTCTTCTGATCTTTTACCTCTTAATAACCCCGAAAACCACACCCTACTACACCGTGCCACTGGAAACCGCTCTTCCCCTGATCTTTCCCAAGTTCCTGCCCGAATAGCCTCTAAATGCACATGGCAGACCCTTCCGGACCTCGGCTCAGATCATCTTCCTATCTCCATCACTATTCCCACTTCCCCTATAATTAACTCTTTCCATCGCCCCCCCTCATTTAACTATAATAAAGCTCGCTGGGATGATTACCTTACTTATATTGATACCCACTGCCCTACTCCCTCTAACTTTACAACACTCTCTCTTTCTGAAGCCACCCACACCTTTACCAAACTCCTCAATGATGCTGCCACTTCTGCCATTCCTTTCGGCAGCATCAACCGCCCTGCTAAAGCCTGGTGGTCTCCTGAAGTCGCAGATGCCGTCGCAAAACGCCGAAAGGCATTTGCAAAGGCACACTGTTCTGAAGAAGACCGCCAGCACTATATCGCTACTTCCAGATATACCTCCACTGTGATTTCTAAGGCTAAAGCCAAGTCATGGCAGAACACTTGCTCTAGCCTTTCTCCTAAAACCCGTCCCAGCGAAATCTTTTCTCTACTTCGCTCCATCTCTGGCTCCCCCTCCCCAACTACTTCTGACCTTGCCAATTTCTCAAATTGCCATACCCCTGTAGATTGTGCCAACCATCTTTCCTCACATCTACAGTCTCATTTCTCTACCCAAACCCCAAAACCTTTTCGAAGCACCGAGAAAGCCCAAATGAAGCAAATCAGAACTGCACACTGCAACACCCTGCATTCCACTTTCTGTTCACCATTCTCCTCAATTGAACTCTCGACAGCTATCTCTCAACTCTCAACCTCAACCTCCTCAGGCCCTGATCAAATTACCTACCCTCTTCTATCCCATCTACCACAATCTGCGTTAAACTTTCTTCCATACATCTTCAACCTTTCTTGGTCAACACACACCTTCCCGTCTGCTTGGAAGCAATCAACAATCATCCCCATTCTCAAACCCGGAAAACCCTCTGACTCACCTTCTTCATATAGACCCATTTCTCTCACTTCATGTACCTCCAAACTCTTCGAAAGAATGGTTTTAGGACGACTAACCTATTTTCTCAAACAACAAGACATTTTCTCACCCGTGCAAGCTGGTTTTAGACCTGGTAGATCGACTGTAAACCAGGTTCTCCTTCTCTCACAGTCAATCGCAGATTCCTTCCACCAATCTAAGCCAGGCGCACGTACAGTCCTTGCCACTGTGGATTTTGCGAAAGCTTTTGACTCAGTTTGGCACTCTGCCCTTCTCTCTAAACTCCTCTCATTAGATCTTCCTCTTTGCTTTGTCGAATGGATACGATCCTACCTCTCAGATAGCCGTTCGAAAGTCCGTATCTGTAATTCATAAAGTCGTCCTTTCCGTCTCCGAAGAGGAGTTCCCCAAGGTTTGGTTCTAGGACCAGTTCTCTTCTCTTTATACATAAATGACCTTCCCACTTTCCTTCCTGCATCTGTTAAGACCTCTCTCTATGCAGATGACCAAGCCATCTGGGCCTCCTCCCCGAGTGTTGAGTGTGCAACCGCTGTAGTACAAGCTGCCCTCAACAGACTGGTGGAATGCTCCTCAAAATGGCGCCTTCCTCTCAACCCCCTCAAATGTGAAACATCCTTCTTCAGCTTAGACCCCTACCAATCACGTACACAACCATCTCTGCACATTCTTAACACCCCTCTCAAATTCAACCCTCGTCCAACCTTTCTCGGTGTAACCTTCGACCGCACTCTCTCTTTCAAATATCACGTCTTATCCTTACGGAAAAAGTTTCACAGCCAATTCCGTGCTTTCCGCTCCATTGCCTCTGCCTCCTGGGGTCCATCAAAAGAATCCTTGTGTACCCCAGGGTTGCGGAGTCGGAGTCGGTCGGAGTCGGAGGTTTTCGGAAGGAGTCGGAGTCGGAGTCGGACTGTCAAGTAGACTAGGAGTCGGAGTCGGAGTCGGAATATTTTATCCGACTCCAACTCCTCAGGTTCAATTTCTTTACGTATTAGTGATGTTAACCGCGCAACTTACGCGGCTTCGCGCGCCAGTGGAGTGCAGTACAGTAATCTTTTTAAGAGAACCTTGCCGCGTATCGCGCGACACAGCGTGCGACTCATAAAAAGTTTACATTTTAATTTGTAAGCAAATAATATTTTGCGTAATGCTATGCTCGGGCAGCCGATTTAGTTGCTTCCCATTCTTCAATCCAATGACAGGAAGCAAATGCCAGGAGCATAATCAATTTACTATCCTAAGCGGCCTCTTTCTATAATACGTGGTACCTTGACATACGAGTTTAGTCCATTCGTGACCGAGCTTGTACCTCAATTTACTCCTATGACAAAGATAATTTTTCCTTTGAAATTAATGTAAATGCCATTAATCCGTTTCAACCTCCAAAATGCCCCCCTTTTTTATTTTTGACATGTCTTTAAATAAGTACTTCCTCCAACAGAAGCGAGTGTTGAACGTCTGTTTTTATCACTAAGGCTCATCAGAATAGACCAAAGGGCTGCAATAAAGAAGAAAGTCACAGAAGCAATTTTGTTTTTACGAGCAAATTATTAAATTAAAATTTTTGAAAATTAAAACTTACTCTTCTTGCTGTATTCTTTCAAAAAAATATCAACCAAAAGTTTAGAACCAAGGTGAATTTTTTAACAATCTCCTAATATGAATGTCAATAAACGACAGGGAGCCTGCATGTTCAGTCTGGTACAAAATTATAATAATTGAAATATTCATGAGATAGAAACTGCAGACCCCTTTTATTTGGTTTACAAAATCCGACAAAATTCACATATATATTCTTACTATCAATATATAACCATGAATTACTGTGAAGAAGATGGACTTCATGCCATCAAACTAGTGGCTGAAGTTTATTTGAGAGATATAAGGATGAGCTTATTATTGGTATGGAAATGTCAACATTTTTCTCTGGAGTTTCTTTATATGCAGTTGGTGATTCAGAAAAATTCTAAAATTAGTCGCATTTTATTGTTTTTCTTGTAGTCTATAATTGTGGGTTTAAATTTTTAATTCTTTTACATATGGTTTTTTGCTTCTTTTGCTTTTATAAACTTTTGTTTTCAAATTTTCATTGTCAATAAATTCCATAGTAATTACTAACATTTGTAAAAATTTTTACAAGTATGAAATTTTCATATTTACGTTTTAATCTCATTACCTACTGATAAAAACAAAACTAAGCCACCTAAAACAAGAAGCAACAGACTCGAGTTTTGCTCTTCTTAAAGTTCGTCAGTGATGCATACCTCATTGAATTTCGAACCGACTACAGGTAGATGCAGTCCTACACGCTGGAGACAACACTCAGAGTCTAGTCCTACACCCAGGCCCTACACAAGTCATTAATTCAGGGGTGCAAAAACACGGTCGCGCACTCGCACCGCGCGACCAGAAGATTTGCCCGTGCGACGTAAATCAGGGGCGTCCAACCCATGGCCCGCGTAAAGGTTTTGAGTGGTTCACGCAGTATTTTTTGAAGCCCTCTGTCGCTTCAAGTTTGGCAGAAATGGAAAATAGATTTGTGTGAAAACCTTGTTATTTTTTAAAGTTCATTATAATTTTGGGACGAAAAAGTCGGAAATCTGAGACTAATTTAAGGCAAAGACCTTTTTTTTTTCTTAGAGATCACTATGATTTTTCGACAAAAAGTCGGAAATCTGAGACTAATTTTAGGCAAAGACCTTTTTTTTTTTTTAGAGATCACTATGATTTTTCGACAAAAAGTCGGAAATCTGAGACTAATTTTAGGCGAAGACCTTTTTTTTTAGAGATCAATGTGATTTTTTTTGGAGATCAAAGTCAAAACGGCCCTGGGCTCAAAAACGTTGGACACCCCTGATGTATGTGCTACTAAAGTTAACAAAAATTTTTGCACCCCTGCATTAATTGTATTAACATTAAGGTTTGTCGCGGGTTCGATTTACCATGGGAAAAATAATAACTGTAAAATAGACTAGAGACAACATCATGATTATCCATAAAATACTCTGATGTTCAGAAAATGTGATAAACATTAAGTATAGAATACATATTTAGTTTCGAGTTATGTATGCCATTTCGAGTTAGTTTTCCAAATGTGATTTGTATTAATGTTTCATTCAAACACAGTAAGAATTATAGTTAATGAGTTGTGTATATAATATAATTATATGTATATACGTATTTATCAAAACATAAATATAACAAAAAAAACATGTTGTATTAAAATAGTTCCAACAAATTCCTTCGCCTGTGAGGCTCAACAATTAAAAAAAGTAATATTATTTACGTTGAAAGAAAAAAAATAAGCAAAAATTAAAAGTTAAAATAAATTTTTAGGCTTCAGAAGAAAACTCGCATCTTAGAAAAATAACGCTACCAAAAGTTTGGGTTTTTACGATTATTTTACCCAAGTTAGTGATTGATCAGCAAATAATTACTTTTGTTACGAGATATCAAAAGAGAACATGCTGTAATGTTGCGCATACTTGTAGATGTATTAAACTTGGCCAAGTTGCCGAAAAAATTAAAGTGTAGAAAAGTTTATGGATCATTAGTTAAGAGCAAGTGCTATAAAAATTTTTTTTTATACTGTATAAAAAACATTAGTATGGATCATTCGTTAAGAGAGATTGTTATAAAATCATTTTTTTATAAAAAGATTCTTTTATAACACTTTCTTTTAACTAATGATCCATAAATTTTTTTACGCTTTACCGGTAATCTTTTCGGCAGCTTGGTCAAGTTTAAGAATACATCTATGTGCAACATTACAGCATGTTTTCTTTTAATATCTCGTAACGAAAGTACTTATTTGCTGATCAATCACTTACTTTAGTAAAATAATTGTTTAAACTCAAACTTTTGGTAGCGTTATTTTTCTAAGATGCGAGTTTTCATCTGAAGCGTAAAAATTTATTTTAACTGTGTCCCCTGATGAGCCTTACAGGTGAAACAGTCTGTTGGGACTATTTTAATACAATATTTTTTTAATATTTGTGTTTTGATAATCAGGAATAATCGTTCTGACTATTGAAGCCATTGAGCACTCTTCCGATTAGCACCAGTAATTTGCAGTTATATATGTATATACCAGGGGTGCAAAAATTTTTGTTAACTTTAGTAGCAGACAGAAATTTTTAGTAGCACATACATCAGGGTTGTCAAACTTTTTTGAGCCCAGGGCCATTTTGAATTTGATCTCTAAAAAAATCACATTGATCTCTAAAAAAAAAGGTCTTCGCCTAAAATTAGTCTCAGATTTCCGACTTTTTGTCGAAAAATCATAGTGATTTCTAAAAAAAAAAAAAAGGTCTTTGCCTTAAATTAGTCTCAGATTTCCGACTTTTTCGTCCCAAAATTATAATGAACTTTAAAAAATAACAAGGTTTTCACACAAATCTATTTTCCATTTCTGCCAAACTTGACGCGACAGAGGGCTTCAAAAAATACTGCGTGAACCACTCAAAACTTTTACGCAGGCCACGGGTTGGACGCCCCTGATTTACGTCGCACGGGCAAATCTTCTGGTCGCGCGGTGCGAGTGCGCGACCGTGTTTTTGCACCCCTGGTATATACATTCATATCCATAATTTTTTAAAGTAAATATCTTTTTATGTATTTAAAAAAAACCTGACTTATTTTGTGCAACTAACAACTTGAAAGGATGATTTTTGCTTAGTTAAATTTAATTTAAGAAAAACATTTTGCTCATAGTAGGGAGTCGGAGTCGGAGTCGGGAGTCGGAGTCGGAGTCGGAGTCAAAGTCAGAATCGGGAGTCGGAGTCGGAGTCGGAAATTTAGAAATTCTCGGAGTCGGAGTCGAGTCGGATCTTAATCTTCCGACTCCGCAACCCTGTACCTTATACAAAGCCTTTATTCGCCCCATCCTCACCTATGCTTCCCCAGGCTGGTTTCCCTTCTCATCTCCTACACACATCACCTCCGTGGAGAGGATGCATAGATCTTCCTGTAGAGTAATCACAGGTTGTCTATCGTCCGCTCCCATTCCTCTACTTCATATAGAAGCACTTCTACCTCCACTACGAGTCACCCTCACCCACCAATCCCTCTCCTTCTTTGAACGAGCCCTCCGTCTACCTCCCACCTTTCCCATAGCCTCTCTTGCGAACTCTAACCCCCGTACACGTCTCAAGAAGAGCTCATGGAGATCCTTCTCCAGATCACATAACCTTACCCCTAACCTACATCTTACCCGTGAACCACTAATCCTCTGCCCTCCTAAACCCCTCAGGTCTGCACATCTAATTACACAATCTCACTCCGCCTCTCATCCTCATGCTCTCGCAAAGACCCCCCCTCCCTTCGCAACACCGCAGGTACCTCCCATCTTTCCACTCTATCTCACAGCGATATCTCTGCCTGGACTGACGGTTCGGTACCTGGTGGGCTGGGACAGGGTGGTGCAGGGATACACATCAAATGTACAAAGTGTGTCACTGCTACCTCGCTCTCCTTCTCGACTGGTCTCTGGGCTACCAGTTATAGTGCTGAAACCTTCGCTCTCCTATATGCTCTTGAGTGGTGTATCTCTCACTCCAAGACATGTAATTTCGAATCTATCTCCTTCTTTTCCGACTCTTTATCTGTCGTATCAACTCTCTCTACCCCCCTATCATATTTAACCCCCAAATCCTTATCCAATACTCAATCTCTTCTTAACTCTCTATCTCAATCCAAGGTTGTCCACCTACAATGGATACCTGGTCACTCTTCCCTCCCAGGTAACGACTTAGCTGACTCTCTAGCTAAAGCCGGTGCCTCTCTCGATCCCTCCAGTACATCAGTGTCCCTCGCACCCCTTATCTCCTCCCAACGATTATCCCTCTACACCAGTTGGAGACGCAGTGTCCAATCTGGTTTCTTTCAACATCAAATCCCCTCAGTATCTCCCGAGGAGCTTACTCTCCCTCGCTCCGCTTGCTGTGCTCTCTCCCGTTTACGCTGCAACGGGCACAGCACTCTCCTCAACTCTTATCTCCACAGGGTTGGTCGAGCCGAGACTCCTTCATGCAGCAACTGTGGTTCTGAACCACAGGATCTCTCACATCTTGTGCTCGACTGTCCTGTACTAGACCCCCTGCGTCAGGCCATTTTCGGCCACACCCCTTCTCTTCTGGACCTCTGGTCCCGTCCGTGGGGAGTCGCCCGACTATTGGGATTCCGCGGAATTGATCGGCGCCCCCATCCCTAGGAATGGGTCGGGTAAAACCACCACCACCACCAGTTGTAAGTGTATGCATATGTCCACGACTACACAATGCGCATTGTTTTTATAACTAATTTTATTTATGTAAATGTACAATGTACATAAGTAAAATTGTATATGCTCATACATGTACGTCTCTTAATGGGTCCTCGTTTAATGGCAAAATCGCTTAACGACAAGGTTTTCGGAACGATACTCCGTCATTACGCGAGGACTTGCTGTACTATAAACCATTGCATTTAGCTGCTTTGAAGCAACAAGCGGCGGGCTGGAAAAAATAATGCAGCGGGCCGTATTTTGGTGACTTCTGGCCTAGATCGATTGAATGCAAGCCTCTTTTAGTGGAAAATTACCAGGGTTTGGTGCGATTCCGGCAGTACATAAAATCTTATTTTTTGGAAACACACCACGTAAAATTTGGCGATGATTTTTTACTAATTTCCAACTAAATTACTTTTGTACCTTTTTCAACCACTTACAGTGTATGCATGCTGATATCGTTAAATAGCAACTGAATTATTCCTCTTCTGGTTGAACGTCTAATAATAATTAAATTTTCTTTGCAATCCTCCAAGTCAAATTTAATTTGAAATGGAAATTTTGGTAATTTGTAGTTCAAAATCCAATTTGTATTGCTTTTAATTCGACTTGATACAGCAGAATATGGTTCAGCTGAAAATAAAATTTAACATTAATAGTATGTTTTCGGATTCAATAAAACTTCGTAAAAGTACTAACATCTTACAAGGGTAGAAGGTGTTGCATTCCAACTACTTTTTGAACTAGGGGACGAAATGTCTGAAATAAAATGTAAATGCAAATATAACGGACAAGTATTTCTAGGCAGCGGGAATAAACTGATTTCTACGCACAGAAACCTTTGACGGCATTTATCCTTTTTTTAATCAAATTGTCACTAATAAACAATCATTTACATCTTATTCAAATCGAATTGAAAAAACAACAAAAAAATAATTATTAATAAAGAATTGAAAAAATAAAGTTTGATAAAAAATAATTACATCTTAAGAGAATTTTAGCTGTTCGATACCATACTGACTAATTGCTGCATTTACTTTTCGTTAAAAGAGAAATTCTTAAAAAGCTTCTTGCGATTTAAATTGAAACCTTTGAATGATTGAAAGTTTTTACGACTTTTCTGATAACAAGCGAAATTTTTTAGCCATAATGAGCAAGTGGGAGAGCGGGGATGAAAAGCAAATGAGAAATATTATAGAAATCTTTTTTATCACGTGATCGCAAAACTCGAAATCCAAACTAAAATGTTCGAAGTCGCTTAATAACACAAATTGAACACTCAGCAAAAAACAAAAAAAACCCAATATATAATAACAAGACAAGACGATGCGGTGAAAAATGAAGTGAAATTAAGCAGGGAGCATTTGCCTCCCTTGTCCTTTAGACCCCTTCAAATTGCCCCCGGCCTTTTCAAAAAAGGTGGATACAGGTTAGGCAGTTACAGAAACATAGGGAAACTCGACCAAAATATCTGATAGATTGAAAGTAAAGGTTTTTATTTTTGTTTTTGTCTGCACCTTAAATTTAGGACATAAGTAGGGATCAATGACTTGATAGACAGTGATGACCTTTTTTTTAGTCTGCACCTACAATTTAGGATAAAAATGGAAATTTTGGATATTAATCGGAAGTGATAAACTTTGTTTTAGTCATCATTAAAATTTAGCGCCTAAACGGTTGCAATATGAAATGGCAATGCGACCGTTTTCAGCGCGAACTTTAATGATGACTTAAAAAAAGTGGCTTTTTCTTTAAAGTTTTGCTTCCCCTTGACAAAATGACTTTCCGGCGCCCCTGAAATGAAGTTAAGTGAAATGAAATAAGGTAAAGTAAGGTGAGAAAGTTAAATAGCGAATTTACAACTACAGCGCGGGGTTAGTTCCGGTTTGTCTCGCGGCGCTCGCGACACTTTTTGGCTCTGAAACAAGAACTGTTCTATAAATACAATTGGACTTTTTGCAAAAGCTTTACCATCAGAAGGCTTGTAACATACTTAGGGAGATGAAAAAAATACCTTCCATAAATGTTCATCAGAAACAGGTATTGTTGATAATTCACTCCTGATTGATTCATCTGTAAACATTTATATTGTTAACGTATTGCTGACAGTATTGACAAAAATGCTTTTCAAAAAAACGTACATTGCTTAATTTTAAATTAAAATAAAAATGTTTATTACACTCGCATCGTTACACCAAAGCGTGTAGCAAATACACGGTATCCGACTCGCAATATTCTGCGTAGGTTCTACAGGCATTACGTAGTAGCTTAGCACGTAGTATCTTTGATATGTGAAGGTCGGCGTGGTCGATTTTTATTATGGTTGAGACAAAACTATGTTTTTTTTTTATCTTACTTTCAATTTGTGACGTTCGACCACTAGTGCTTGACTGAGGTGATATTGTATGATTTGAGTGAGATGCATCTGAAGACAAGATAATAGCACCTTTATTCGAAGCATGAGACGATAAATTTATGTTTTGTTTTTCTTACTTTCAATCTGTGACATTTGACCACTAGTGCTTGACAGAGGTGATATTGTAGGACTTGAATGAGATGCACATGCATCTAAACACAAGATAATAGCAGCCTTTATTAGAAGCAAGAGACGATACATTTATTTATTTTTTTATCTTACTTTCAATCTGTGGCGTTTTACCACTAGTTCTTGACTGAAGTGATATTGTAGGACTTGAGTGAGATGCATCTAAATTCAAAAATAATAACAGCCTTCTTGAAAAACCAGATTCAAGGGGAGGTAGCATGGAAAAGAATGCTAAATGTTAAAACAACGTTTTCTGGATGACCCAACTGCAAGAGGGTTTTCATTTTGAATATTCTCTTTTCCTTGTCTGCTTGCCCGCCACAGCAAATAAGCTGAGTGTGCCCAGGGTTAAAGATTTTTACCTTGTGAACCACATTTAGTCTAGTTCTAGCCGCAGATGCCTCTAATATTTGTGCCTTAAGAGGAGAAAAAATCTTTAGGCAATAGAGCTTTTTGGGTAATTGTGACACACAAGTTTTTCCGCTACGGTAAGCTGGTAAAACAGCGGAGATTATTCAAAAGTGATATTCTAAATAGGCTGCTTTTGAGAGTTGGCTTTTCTACAATTAGCCTTGGAGGAGTAAATACACTAAAAACAAAAAAACAGTATTGCTAATCAATTACCTTTAAGCTTGACGAATAATTTTGTTTTATCTGGAAGATCTTTTGGATCATCCACATCAATCCACTCCTCAAATTTACTATTCCACTGATACAGTAAAAATTCTTTTTTTATATTGAATAAATTTTTAATTTTGTTATAAAGTTCACACTTTTTACAGTGTAAAACTTTTTTTGAGTTGTTAAATGTTACAAGATAAATGCAACTCATTTTGTACTAATAAAAACTGATTTAAAATAATGAATAGGCAAAAAGAAACCTAAACACAAATTTTGTATTGAAGTCTAATCATATTCATGCCACAGCAATTGTACATGTCATGGGGATGATGACATTTTTCAGATCCAGGCTTAAAAAACAAAAGCACATCAGTATTATCTATAACATAGCTATGAAAATGTAAATTAAAATATACCGGTCTTAACAAGTTACCACAAATAACAGTGTTTGAGTCACACACAACAATATACATTACCTGAATAAACATTGGTTTGTCATTCTCACAATCTAGAACATATATACTATTGACAGCATATGTAACACCATTTTTAACAAGTTTAATGACATTGATAAGGTTTGCATGACTGAACTACCCATGTTGCTCTGCAGATACTCGGCAAATTCAACAGGCAACTCGTCCATTGTTATTGGACTGCCTTTCAAGCGGCACAAATCATCAGTTAAACAAGTTATGTTACACTGTTCATAACACTTTAACGACTGAATTCGTTTTGCAACAGTTAGACAAATATTCTTAAAATTCTGACAATTATGAGCTATTATTTTTATTTTTCTATGAAAAGATTCAAAACGCATACACCACAAGTTGCGTAATGGCCCATATATTTCTATGAGACGAGGGTAATGCAAGAGGAAATGTAGTTTTGGTTTTACTAAGTCTGAAGAAAACTTAATAAAATGAGAATAAAAATTTTCAATTAATGCCCGTAATTTAACTACATCATTAGCACAAAGTGATTGAGCCAAAGATCCTTGACCAATGGAGCAACTATTTTACTTACACAATGCTTCTTCAAAGTATCTGTCTTTACCAAAACTAAAAATATGTTTCTTAAACTTGAATAATAATTTGGTCCGATGTTTCCTACAAAAAAATAAAAGCATGCAAGCTTATTTTTAAACTTAGAAGATCCCAATGGATTACATACTTCTAACTCGTCAAAGTAAAAGTGAAGTCTAATTAAAGACCTATTTCCTTGAAAATAAGGGTGTTCATTAAAATATTTACCACAAGTGAAGTCTGAAATTCTTGATCTGTTTATGGCATTATTTTCTGCAATGGCCCCCAATACATCACGGTGGGAAAAATACTACTTTAAGGTAGCAAGTATGGGAACATATTGAAATGAAAGTCATCCAAGCGAACTGTTTCTGGCTGCACTATTCCAAACTCAATACAATGTTTATTAAATATTTCTTTCGATTTTAAATCACTCCAAATCTTTACCAGGCTATCTTTCTCTAATGCAGGTATGTCATCAATATTTATATGTTCTTTTATATTTCGGCTTTGTAGTGCAAACAAAATATCTTTTTGGATCGACGTAAGTAATGCTATTGTATTATCCATTATGCTTAAATATGTTGCATGTGGTGGAACATATTTCTCCTTCAATTTTAGACAATGCTTGAATAATATGAGCTGGAAATTCGGCTCTGAAAAATTGTTTTCAATTTCTGGCAAATTATCCAAAAATATATATACCGGTACTCCTGTTTCTCTATCTCTATCAACATCTTTCTCATTATGATGGCCATACCATGATAACACATCAGAATGGTCCCTTTGCAAATGTTTTTCATAACTTCGAATGCTTGAATATGTTAAGTAACAAGAATTCAATTGGCAAGTGTATGCCAAAGATGTCATATGGTCATGTCTTAAGTGATGCAATAGAAGTCTTTTTTTGCGATATAAGAGCAGTCTGGTAAAGGGCAAGGAATATCCATAATTAATTTTCAAATTACAAAAAATCAAGATCATGCAATGGCAACTAAAAAGCAAATATAGTTCTATTTCAATCACCAAATAATTTTTAATTATTCACTATACTAAACTTAATTTAGCCAAAAAAAGGCCAAGTTAAACTGTGCCTCAACAATACGATCATTTTTAACCCCTCAAAAATACACGTAACTTTCTTCTTATTTTTTTAGTATGTAGTAATTCTTGAAATAGTTTTTTTAAAAAGTTACAAGTTTTTTGCAAAGCGTTTTTAATTTTGTGTCGCGATATTCCTATATAGAGCAGTGCTCCGCAACCAGTATGCGACGGCACAGGGGTGTGTGGCAAGACGATGCTTTGTGTGCCGCACGATAATGATAATATATATGATGAAAATATTTTTTGAAAATGGAAAAATTTAATTTCTAGAAATACTGGACAACTTGCTGACTTAAACTCCAGGGAGACTCTCTAGCTTATTAAAATAAATCATGAAAAATTTTGTTTAAAATAATAACGTTTTTTACATTTTATCCACGTGTTCCACAAAATTTTGGAAGTTTGTAAAGGCCCGTTTCCACTACGAGCGTGGAAAAAAGCATTTTTTGTTTGTTTTATTGATTCTTTTTTGCGCTCGCTTCAATTTTAACCGCTCGCTTCAATTGAAGATCAATAAAAGAGAGAAAGAATGCTCTTTTCCACGCTCGTAGTGGAAACGGGCCTTAAGAGTGTCATGAGAGAAAAAAAATCCGGAGCACTGCTTCAGACTTTTAAATTTAGTATTTTTAAGCAAACCAAACTCTTTTCAATAGGAAAAAATTTTTTTCTGTTAACTTAGGGCAGTGCCCCACAATCTTTTTTCGCTTACGACATATTTAAAAAATCTCTAAATTTTGCGGCACACCTTTAAAAAAATTAAAAAAATCTAATCGACTTCACCAAATAGACTTCAATGATTTTTAAATTAATTAGAGAGCCTTGCACAAGCTAAAGTCAGCAAATTATCTTGTAGTTGTAAAGCTGAAATTATTCAAAAATAAAGACTCGTTTTGGGTCTCGTTCACCCTTTGCGTTACTAACCTCGTAGGCTTAAGCGATTCACCAAAATTTAAAAGTTTATAAAGCAAGCATGGCGAATAAAAAACGAAACCCAAAACAAATCTTTTAAAAACGTATGATTAGATTATTGTTAACCCGTGGTACATTTAGCATCGTCTTGCGGCACATCAGTTGCGGAGCATTGACTTAAAGCTATAAAACAAAGTTAGAGCGATTAGAAAATGCTTGTACGTACGTCACAGAACTAAGTTTTTGTCTAAAAAAATTAGATCGATGCAAAACAACTGAAAGGATTTTTGAGACTCCGAACAAAAGTTTCTTTGCTGGAACAAAGGTCTAAAATGAGTCGATTACTTAAATACTTTTTAACTTTATTCTGCTAATTTGCTAAAGTTTTTATGAACGAATTTCAGTCTAAACATTACAAAAATTGCACTTAAATTAGATAAAAACCAGTCATAAATAAAATTGCTTATTGGCAATTCAATAAAAAACTCCTTCATTTCCTTAGAAATTGATGATTTACGATTACGAACCCTATAAAAATGGCACATCTGCATGGCAATTAATGAATGCGTAGACTATAAAACTTCAAAGATGCATGCACAAAACTACATTCTAGCATCTTAGTATCTTATTATTTGCATCCTCGCACTTCAACTGCTTGGTCTGACTGATTATTACATTCACGCCGGGGCTTATTCATTTCGTCATTTTTTTTGAAAAGATCTATTAAAATGCCCAACGAAATGTGATTTGGTACAAATTAACGAGTTCTAAAATTCATTAGCTTTGGTTCGTTTATTTCGTTCTACGTAGCATTTAACTCCTTTTCGATACATAAACTCATTAATAAAATTGGTCAAAGTTCAGTGGGCCCAATATTTAATACGGAAATTAAAAACCAAAACTTAACTAATTCATAACGAAACATCAATTTCGACTTATAAAGATCATCATTAGTTCAAAAAATGTAAAAAATCAGAAAAGTTTTTTAAGAATTAAAAAAAAATTAAAAAACTTTACTTATACTAATCGGGTCCTGACTCGAAGACACAAAGTGAAGCCGCAATAAAACTGCAAGCCAAGCGGGACAACAGCTGACGTCATAATTATCAACGCGTAACGAAGATGAAAAAATGAACACTGTAAAAACTGTAGTGAAATCAAATACCGCAAACTCCCGCTATGATCAAAAGGGTTAATGGAAAAGATCAACAAAGCCGCTCTAGTTCCTCTCAGTGTGTGCACTTTAAACGATAGTAAACAAATAAATGGGTTTAAGGCTCAATTACAATTATAAGACAGAAAAATTTTATTCATATTTATTTTAGCATTCTGCACTGTAGACTAACCACGAAATCCCAAGGCCCTGTCTCCAATAACTCTTTAAAAAATTTACTAAACTCTCTAAGTAAAAACTAACTAAATTCTCCAAACACTGACTTTTATAATATTAACAAAATTTATAAATTAAAAAAAAAATTAATAAATGTTTTACCGGTATACTTTTCTCTAACAGCTTCCTAAAAGAGTTTATTAATGAACTTAAGCGAAGAAGTCGCCACGTAACATTATCACTTTTACTAGTGATTTAGTGAAAATGACTGAAGTGAAATCTTTGGAAGTTAACTTTTTAAATATTTTTTTCTATTGTTCACTATTGTAGAAGCAGATTTTGAGAGACCGTTGCACAATTTTGAGAGACCGTTTCGGTTCCTCAAAACGCCTTAAAAAAACACTGTTCTGTGATATCAAGTAGCATTAAGAACGTCGAAAAGAAATTTATAAAAATAATCAAGGAGGGCAGCTTGGCTATTGTCATTCTTAACATTCTAAATTTGTTGCAGAATGAGCGGTGGTTATTTCATCGGGTAGAAATTTATTTTTTGTTTGTCCTCCGTATTGCATTTTGCAAAATTTACACTTTGCCACGTAAATATCATAATTTTTGCAAGTAAAATGTGGTTTTAAATTAATTTAAAATTACTTGCAAAAATTTTAATTTAATTTAAAACAACATCTTTAAATTTAATTTTGAATTTAAAACGTATAAAGAAAAGTCGTTGGCAATAAAATGCTAATTGGTTGAATCTGCCTACGATAAAAAGTCTAGAAATAGACAAATGAACTTTGAAAAAAAAATAAACATGTTAATTTCCACCCTTAAGGGTGTTTGCTTGTTCGATGCCAACGCGAATGATAGAAACAACCATCTTAAGTATATAATCACATCCTCGCTGCATAGAAATTACCATCTTTTTCTAAAAAATAACAGGCAGAAGGTGGTAAAAACCATGCTTTTCAAAATTTCCATCCATAAGGTTGTTAATTTCCACCCTTAAAAATACCCAAAATTTACAGTGTGGTTTGGTGACGCTTCCAATAAGGGAGGTTGTGGACTCGCTGGAACACTTTCTCTTTCTTCATCATTAGCTTCCTCTCAAACATCCGTTTTCAGGGCATTCGGTTCCTCTGACTTTGGCGGGGCGAAGACTTCGGGATTGGAAGGAAGAATACTATTAGGTCCCACTTCGTCCTATGACTCTGGTTTCAATTCTTCTCCAATATATATACGTCATAAAAGATATATAAAAGTTGTATTTTCTTTAATTTCGCGTTTGTTTATTACGTTTTTGTCTATAAAAAATAAAACCAAGTCAGAGTATTAAAGCATTAGTTTGCAAGTATTTGAAGGAGAAAAAGAAACTGACCATTCGCAGTAACGCCTTTAAAAACAAATTTAACACAAGTAGTCTTTCGGTTCAAAAGCACCGTGAATGTGCAAAAAACTAGAACTCTGCAAAATTGTAATTAAGTTCACAATATGCGAGAGCAAACTCAGGAAGGCAATCCAGGTCCATACTTAATGTTCTGCTTGTGATTAAAAACAACCAGCGAAATACGACCGGAAGTGGACTAGTGTTGGTGATGTTAATAAAGCGGGCAACTTCCGTATCGTTGGGAATACAACCGAGTTCAATCTCTTGCTTATAGAATTTCATGTTTGAAAAATTGACCTAAATAAAAACGACACTGACCGTCTGCTGGAGAGTCTAAATCCCACTTCTAATTTAAAAACCCAATTTTGAGGAGTAATATTTACTTCGCCCCGTAATTTAACAGAATCGGTGTGGGGATGTTCTTGGTACGTTCTGCTCAGTTCCCCCTCGACTACTCTTAATGTAAGATCGTCTTTGAAAACTGGGTCAAATGTTATGGTGATTTTCAATTCTTAACTTAGTGCCAAGTTTACTTTCAGAATTGACTGTGGACTTCCGTAGAAACCTAGCAGCTGAGTAAAAAATATGAAATTTAAACAAATAAAAAAATTTGTGGGGAATCGAATCCGGTTTAAACGTTAGTATCTACAAGTTACGCACATTTTTGGTTTGATATTTTACTGTTTTTAATGCAAAGTCTTCGTGCAATAATTTTTGGCTTTTGCGGTTTAAGTTGCGTAAAATAAAATTTTTACTTAAAGCAGTTAAAATGCAACACATAAATTATAAGAACCATAACTTGAGTGAAGACGTTTTTTACTTCGGTACTGGAGAAAACAGGTAACTTAATCTTTTATAGTAAATAACACAATCTCCAAACTTGTTTCTTAAGTCCATCAGGAAGATAGCTTAGGTTGCTAACCCTGAGAAATGTAGGAGTAGAAGGACGCAAGTTCGATGCTTAGTCTATTCGAGCGATTTTTGTTGTGCCACGGGAATGGCACTTTATGACAAATTTCTATTTGCGGTCACGTTGATTTCCAACAGCATAACTTCGCCTAAAAGGGAACCGGCAGCGTCATTGAGTAGTTAAGAGCGCCGTGATTAATGCGAACGTGTTTGACACCATCGCTGTTCAAAACCTGCTCTCGTCATTCTCTTGTGTCCTTGGAAATAAACTTTTCCCTGCTTGGCCATCTTAGCAAGCAGTCCTAAATTTCGATCACACCTCAATATAAACTAAAAAACAAAATAAAAAATTTCAACCGGACAGCAATATCTTGGCTTTTTCTGAAGCAGGTGAATGTAATAACTTGACAGTTGGTCTATGTATAGCGGCTTTGACAATTTCCTATGAGTCAGGGAGTCAGGGGTATAAAACTAGAGATAAAATAATAATATTTAAAATAAATAAATAATATTTTTTTTTTTTTTAAAATGAAAACTTAAAAATGGCTCTTTTCTTGTTGCACAAGGCGACCCTTTTGTAAAAGACATCACGGACTTTAGTAATTGTATTTTTAACTGTCAACCTCCCCCTTCCTCCCACAACAAGCTTCAGCATAAGCCACTGTATAAAATTAATTGTTTAAAACAATATACAAAATTGCTTTAAAGTTTAACTGAAAAAGTGTTAATATGAGGGATTAGAAAAAAGCAACGTTCTTAAAACTACTCCGAATTACCTAACCAAAAGATACAGAGAAAATAAACAGGAAGAATACCGAAGGAAAAACTAGCAAGTTTTTACTTTGCATAATTATTCATTATTTTAAATCTTTTGCAATGATTAATCAGACAAATTTTTTTCTAGGTAAGCCCAAAATAGCCAACAAATTTAACAACTGCAACATGCCAACTCAGATGGCTGAGTTAATTAAATATTTTAATGAAGTTTTAACCATTATCGTGCTGACCGTACCTTCAGCATTTTTCAGTTTTTAAAAAAAATTTGTAAAGCATATCCTGCTTTTTTCAGCATTGTTAACCAGCATACCTTGCGTGTTTCGGGTTTCTTCTGCTCTAGTTGAGATTTTTTTAAAGCAATTTGTATAATGATATAAGCAGACAGAGCAAAGCGCTTTTCAACATGTTAGAAATGCTTGTTTAATGTTTATATGAAATGTAATCTTTGATTAATAAAAAAAGGTTAATGTTTTTGAGATAATTAAAAATAAATTACATTTTTGTAACATTTTGGACTCGGTCTTGGTCTCTATTGTTTTTGGTCTCCGTATCGAACCTTAAGTCTCGAAATTTGCTGGTCGCGATCATGGTCTTAGTGTCGGAAAAATTATCAGGTCTTGGTCTCGACGATTGTGATCTCGATTATACTACTGGTTGAAACCAAGTTGAAAGATATTGATACTAGAAGGTGATGACGCAAAATTAAAAATCGAACGCTCGGTACAAACTTTATCGCGTCGTTAAACGTTGCAGTCACGACGATTTAGACGACTCCTTCGGGTGGAATCGTTCCTTTGCTCGGCTCCAAACTCCAAACCGAATCCGGTCTTATCTGACAAGAAAGTCACGGCTTTTGAAGCAAAAAAGAAAAAATGCAATGATGAAGTCATGTGATTACCATTTGAGCTGTAAAATCAGCAGGAACAAGAGATTCGTTCGATAGAGACACCACTTTCGAATTGGGGGTCAATACTTCAATTTGACCCAGTTTACATAGTTGGGTTGCACATGGAGGACCGAGTCCTCACCAATGCATTGAATTTGAAACGGCTAATAAATATATACAGTAGTTGTTACTTCGTCGATTGCTTAGCAAAAGCTGGTTTTCATTGCCAAATATCGCGATATACGCAGTGACCTCTATCTCATCCAGTTCGGTAACCTGGATAATAATCGGGACTTTAACGAAGCTTCGAAGCTTAATCGATCCCTTGGGCATTGGGCTTCCGTAAACAATCATCAACAATTCTTTGTTTTACCTAAAAAAGCAAAGGTTCTCAATGAAACGGACTCGCTACTCAGACCAGTCGAGCTTTTAACTCATTGCCAGGTGCCGCCAGTTTTAGCACTGCCGTTTGGATGACAATTCAGTTTAAAGATAGTCGTTTACTTGTCGATTGGCAAGAAAACTAATTGAAAACAGAAACAAAAAAAAGCAGATTAAACTCATTATTATACGGTATCTACAAGTAAACTGTTACAACTGGTATTCTTATTTCTTTTATTTACGATGGTATAAGACACTGCAATTTTAATGTTTTTTGTACTCCACACCTTGAGTTTTCGGGCATACAAAAAATGTTTCCTGTGCTCATACAAAAAAAAAAAAAAGATTTAATAAATCAAATCATTCAGCTGTCCTGGAAGGTGCAGTGGATCTCTCCAAATGGTGTCTTGGTATTTGCACTTCACTTTTATCAAAAATAGGGAAATTTGCTATCTTATAAGAACACGGTTTTGAGAGCACTGATTTATGGTGTAATGAAATCAAAAAGTTGGTACAAATTCCATAAGTAATGTAAATAAAATTGTACTCATTTGGATAGCTTTACTCCGTCATGAAGCTGAATGAAATTTTTAGCATCTCCTTTGAAAACGTGCATTTGCATTCTTATCTTAATGATAAAAAACTAAAAATTTTCAAGCAAATAAATCAATAAATAAATTGCTAGATGTTGCCAATGTTCCTATTTTAAAAACATAAGTTAAATACTAAAGAAAAGAAAAAAGGATAAATGGCAATAGAAACAATTCTACTTATAACTGTATATATAAATGACAAAATTAAAAAAGTTTTTTACTAATGTGCTTTGTTTTTTGGTGGATGGAAATGTACAGGGTGGGGAAGCAAAAATTACAATATTTTGATCTATGCGATAATTTCTTTTACCCTTGCTAATTTTATTTCTTTATGACTGTTGTAAATAATGTCTTGGTGTCTTTGCGTAAGATTCAAATTATATGTTACTGCATTTCTGATGGTTTTGTTCTCAACCTCCAATTCAACTACCATTTTTCTCATGGATTTGTTTGGATGTTTTAGATTTTAGATCTGAGAGCTTTGATAAATTTGTGAGTACGTTTTTTGTTGCTTCCTCCACTTCTAGATTTTTTTAATTGCTTCTTTTCTCAAGATTATACATAATTTTAAAGACACTCCAACTATTCTTGAAACCACCTTTTAAAATGACAAGTGCATTCATAAATCTCTTTCACGCTTACTTTTCTAGTCAATCATACAAGCAAAATTTTCTGAAAAGAAAATTATTATAAAGTTAAGTACCATTACGACATTTATTTGTGTTAATTGTAAAAAATAGAGTCCTACTTGCTGCGAAATAACAGGCAAATTTTCCTGGTAACTTTTGCTTTCTCATACCGTAGTTTTTGCGTAAAATCATCAGTTTTAAAAAAGTGAACAAATAGCATAACATTATATGTTTTCAATTCCTTTGAATACATTTCTCTTTTCAAGAATAAAACTAAAATAAAAACTTTTCAGAATATTGTTTGTGTAAAAATACGCGTGACTATTAATTCGGGTTACCGCAAGAACAGAAAGGTTACATTTCTTATTAGATCATGATGAAAAATTGCGTTTAACGAGAAAATATAAAAAAATTCTTTAAATAGGTAACTGACATTCCAAACATTGCAAAAGCACGAAGTTACTTTTCACGAACGTACCTTGTTTCTCCGAAAATAAGACCTATCCTAAAAAGAAGGCCTAGCTTAGGTTGGCAACTAATTTCTTGCCGTTTTTTTAATCTACATTTTTAAAAGAAAAAAAGAACTAACAACTATTTAACCAATGATATATTCTCCATTCGTGTCTACAACTTTTTTCCAACGTTTAACAAGATTCTCAATACCTTTTTGGTAGAAATCATTTGATTTTGACTTGAAAAATTCATCCAACCAAGCTCTCAATTCTGCATCACTGTTAAAAAAAACCCCACGCATAGCATTTGAAAGTGATCGAAAAATGTAAAAATCTGTTGCTGCTAAATCGGGCAAGTATGGCAGATGTGGCAGCACCTCCCAGCCGTGTGTTTGAATAGCTTCTTTGGTCATGTTTGCGACAGGAGGGCGAGCATTGTCATGCATTAAAAGAATATTGTGCTGTCGATTAGATCTCTTTTCCTGAATAACCATTTTGAGTCTTTCCATCTGTTGAACATAGAGTTCCGCATTGACTGTTTGATTTCTTTCCAGCACTTCGTAATGAATAATCCCTACCCAGTTGCATCATATAAATTTTCAAAACCAAAATAAATAAATATAACAAATAAATTTTTAAAACCAAACCAAAAATAAATAAAATATAACAAATAAATGTTCAAAACACAGTATATTTAAAAAACGGCAAGAACTTAGTTGCCAACCCAATAATATAAGACCTACCCTTAAATAAGCCTTAGTAAATAGTCCGAAATTGTGACGTCATAAAAGTTAGGGTGAGTTTTAAGTAGCATGTTGTAGCAACAAGACACGTGAACTTAGTAGCAACAAATCTGCACCTAGTAACTTTATTTGTTGATAGGTGAAATAAAAGACATCCCCAAAAATAAGCCCTGTGTCGTATTTTAGAGTGAGAATTAATATAAGCCCTGTCTTATTTTCGGAGAAACACGGTATGTGTAAATTTGATGTGCAGTTCCCGTTTTTGTTTTTACAAAAAGACCAATAACGAAATTAGTGTTTTTTTCTTAAATTTTAAAAAACCAAGTTGCTTTTGATAAATTGAAATTGCAGGAGTAAATATATGTAACGATTTAATGTGTTGATATGGCTGAGATCAAGAAACAGATTATTGAAGAAACTTTACAGGCTCTTTTGTGTTATTGCAATAGAATATCTTTTATATTAAATAAAAAACCTGCTTAGCCTTGAAACGCTTAAAACACCATGCTGTTAATTATCAACAATCTAGGTTTTTAAAATGTAACCAATCTCGGTGAAAGAGCCACAAAAAATTAAATAACAACTGAATGTTTCAATATGAAAGAGCTGCAAGATGATAATCGTCAACTCTTAGCGTATTTCTAAAGTTTGTAATAAAACCAAAGATCTGTTTTTAGGTTTAGTTCTTTGAAAATCTTCGGTAAAGTTATTTCCGTAATTTTAAAAACCATAAAATCCTGAAACTTAATTTTCTGTTTTTTTATATAACGATGTACATCAAATAGAAATGCCTTTTTATTTTATAATCTGTTATTTTGTTTTATAATAAGTTGCCAAAACACATTTTGATTGATTGACTTTTTTCCATGAAATTATAAAACAGCAAAAAGAAATGTATAACATTAGGTCTTAATTTTATTAATTTTATATAACTTTCATAGATATGTAAATCTAGATATACCTTAGCATTTACCCAAATGTATCACTTAACCTATCAATAAAAGTGTAGCATACTGCATTTCAAACTAAAAGCAATTTTTATTTTAATTAGTTGCATGAAAAATAATATATCTTCTTAAAATTGCTTTTAAATTTTTAATTAATGCATATCGTTTCAAAGTATTTTTTACCAAACAGTTTTAAGCAGTTATTGCAGATGTACAATACAGTGCATTAGATTTGCTAGAAACTTTAGCAAATGACGACAATCTGAGCTATACCGTACGATTGATTTGTATCCATTACTACGGACTACGTTGAAGATGTTTTTCTCAATCATAATTTATTCCTTAAAAGTTAATACGGTTTTTATAGCCAACTCTTTTCCGTGACAGAAATTGTTTTGGATTTAATCTTACACTTTAGTAAACAGATGACATTTAAATGTAATTTTTAATAATGAATTCACGTTTATAATTAATATTTTTATTTTACGTGTTTACTAACTTTACTAGGGCAAGTTTTTGTTGCAATAAAATCGTGAAAAAGTTGCATTTATTTTCAACAAAAGTTGCCGTAAAAAATTGCATATATGTACAAGCATTTTAAGCCACAGTGATTTACTCAAGCAATATATTTAGAAATAATGCTAAAACTTTATCTGGGAGAAGTGGCAATATTTTGCCAACAGTTTGCGTGGCATGCTAAACTTCGCTTCAAAAAACATGAAGTTGTTTGGAATTCAACAATTTGGCATACAGTTCTAGACTGATGTTTGGCCGGAAAATTTCTGTAATTGCTTTTAGGCAATTCTTCTCAAACTTTTTGACCTACGGCACACTAACAATCTATAATTTTTTTACGGCACACTTGGTAGCCTAAAACCGTAAAGTTGTTCAAATGAATTATTTTTAAGATTCTATTGTTAATTTGTTATGGATGTGGTTGTATTTGAGACAAATGCGATTAAAACAAGATCCTAGCATTGCGAGGCAAACCCATATTACGTCATCCATCCTTAAACGTTTTTGCTTTTAATTTCTGTCTCAGCTAAGAATATATATTTGTAATTCCATAAAGATTCGATTGGAAAGATTGTTTAGATAGCTTATTTGCTGATCATTGTATTCAGACCAGACAGCAATCCAAAATTTATTCAAGTTTTTTTGAGAACATTTCGATGAAAGAAAAAAGATCATTTTGCAAATCAATAAGCTGCTTTTCATTTTGACAGATTGATTGCTTTCTTCATTAACTCCGTAAAGATTAATAACCAACTTACGATGGTTACAGTTGATTACAGTCAATTCTAGAATAGGCCTGTCAATGTGTTCAAAATTTCTGATTTTTTTTAGTAAAGAAATTAATTAAAAACAAAAAACCAATTAAAATTTTTTTGAAATTTGTTACTTTAATTTTGTTGTTGCCGCAGTGATTGTATTTGCTGATGGTCTATGAAGAGTGGTCACCATTTAGCTTATCAAACAAAGAAGTAAAAAACAAGATTTTTAGCCACGTAAGTTTATCTAGAAAACTAATTTCTATACACAAAAAAAAATCCAGCTTTCAACTAAATCAAGCGTTGTGACGTCTTTTCTATCGAAAGCCCGAAAGCTTAAAAAGTTT
This sequence comes from Diplosoma virens, assembly GCA_963680785.1. NCBI lineage: Eukaryota > Metazoa > Chordata > Ascidiacea > Aplousobranchia > Didemnidae > Diplosoma > Diplosoma virens. Next base: position 19,689,009 of record OY796893.1, read on the forward strand.
GATCCCAACGGCACAATTTAATATAGCTACAATCTTTAATTTTTTAAATTTTTTCCAGGAAAAAAAATATTACGATTATCTACGTCTATATGATATAAACCAGGTGCTAGTTAGTCTTGTAAGGTGTCTTCATATTTACTGTAAATACTTAAAATTTTATTTAACTAGAAACAAAATCAATAAAAAATGGGCGCAAAACGCTATTATCAATACAGACTTTAAGAAAGCAAAAGTCAAAAATTTCAATCTACTCTTCATTGAAAAGTTTCGCGTCACACTGGGAAATCTTTCGCAGCACATAGTTTGAGAATCACTCCTTTTAGGTCACTACTCAGTTCGAATCAGCAATCCAAATACAATTAGCATAATCGATTTCCGTTTGTGCGTGCTTGGCTAAAAGTCAAGCCATACTTTTACGTAATTGAGTTCAGGCACTGTCGCACTTGGTTAAAGTTGTAGAACTTCTAGCTTGCAAGGTTGCCAACTGCTGCGTCATAGTTAACATTGGGAAGCAACTAATCGGTCACATTGGCTCTATCTAATGCAAATTAAAGAGAATAGAACTGCAATGAAAAAAGTTTTATAAATATTTTTTTAAAATCGCTCTGTTAAATTTTGAGCAGTACTTGGTAAAAGTTGCAGAAAAAAATGCAAAAAAAGTTGCAAAAAGGAGCAATGAAAAATTCCTGAAAACAGCTTAAATCTTTAAAACATCGCACTATACAGGATGCGCCATACGTTTTGGAACATTTTTGATATAAGTTAATATAAACTTGTTAGTTTGATAAAGGTTAAAAAATTCATTATTAAATAGCGTTTATATTACAAAAAAAATTGCAATTGATTTATTCAATGTGCCAGCCATTATTTTCAATAACATCTCTCAACCGTCTTGGAGCGTCATCATAAATTACACGCAACAATCTTGCGGCATATTTTCCCATGGTCTTTCCAGTTTTTTTGTCCTTTTTGAAAGACTCGATTCCGGTATGTTTCTTTGAGCATACTGTCTTTTCCATGTAAGCCCACACGGAAAAGTTTGTAGGATTAAGATCCGGTGAGCAAGACAGCCACATCTCTTTCGCCCAAAATTTCTTAATCTTTTCTCTCAAAAAAATTTCTCTCAATTTTCACGAATGCGGGCGATTTGCGTGCATCTATAATTTTTTCTCTGTAGAGAAATTATAATTTTTTTGACATCATTTGAGACCATTTAAAAATTAGTTGATTAATATGAAAATTTAAGATATTTTAAGTATATTCTTAAAATAAATATTTAAAATCATTTGTTAGAACAGATGATATATGTGTTTAAAAATGCTCTAAAACTTACGGCGCACCCTGTATAATTTCGTGTTCAGAAAAGTGTAAAAAAATTGCAAAAACTTGCCCTACTGATCACATTTAAAAGTCAATGCAAATGTTTGGACTTTAGATATTTTATTATTGAATTTAATAGTTTTATCAATAACAAATCTTACGCAAAGATTTTATTTCTTTTTTGATGCTAAAAAACTATTTTAGCGTTAATGCCAAGAAAATAAGTTATTGTTAAGAAACTAAGAAATACACGACCGTAATCCTAATTGTTAGCTGCATGAAAGATGGTGGTTTTATGTTGCCTGTAGAACATTTTCAAATATTTTTTATCTTGTTTATATTTTATCAATTATCGTTTACTTTGCTAAGTTATGTTTTATTTATCAATGACTAATTAGCCCGATTTACCCTACCTATTCGCACGTGATGGTGATGAGTTCTTTCTTTTCTAAAAAATGACCAAAAAGTTAAAACACTGGAACAATCTTCATATAAAACATTAAGTTAAAAACTTAACTTTTACACTTTCACATTATTCAGCTTCCAGAACATTCGAGCAAGAAATAGAATGCTACAACGTGCGAACATTGCAAAAACTCGACAATGAATATTCTAATGGCAAAGTGAATAATTTTACGTTTGTCTTCAAAATAATTCTTGGCCACATACAAATAACAATTTAACCAGAAGATTGCTTTCAAGCTTTGAAACAAAAAAAGAAATAGATGTAACAAATCTTCTTGATTATGTAAACCTGAATTTGTATGCTTTAACTTGTAATAATCAAAGTTGTAACGAAAATCAAACAAATGTCTTTAAATGCTTGAAATTGAGTAATATTCAAGTAATAATTCAATCTGTTTATTAACGAATGATTCCAACTCATTACCTTCTCGTATTTTGCAAAGCGGTAAGCCTATAAACTGGGACAAACTAAAACCTATAATTCAACTGTGGTTTTTGATCTTCGTGCTTGGATTAATGTGTTTGTTTGGTAACAGTATTGTAATTTTTTGACAAATATTCAATTTACCAAACCAACGAAACTACCATAATAAAAGTCGAGTTTATAACTCTTTACTTTTAAGTTTATCTTTAGCGGATTTTCTAATGGGAATTTATCTCGTAGTTATTTCATTTGAAATCAAACGAAAAAGTTTTGTGGCTGACATTTATTTTACGGAATATAGACTTTGCAATGCTCTTGGAGTTTTAAACTTTATATCAAGTCAAGTTTCAATCTGAACAGTTCTTTTAATTAGCTGCTATCGCTTGTATAGCGTTGTTTGTCCTTATAAAAAAGTAAAATTGAGAATTGTTTTTTTATCTTATCTTATTAACATGAATATTATAGATATTAGTTGCTGTGTTACCAATCATTGACATAGAACCATTTAAAACTTTTTTTAACATTAGAATTAGGTATAATCAACTGTTTTCACAAAAACATTTATTTTTTGCTAATTACCGAAATCTATTTGAAACAATTAAAGATCAAGTGAGAAGTGACAGCTTTTTAAAGTTTATTTTTGACGCAATTAGCAATGATTCATCAAACACAGTTATAGAAAAAGCAATTAAAAGTTTTAATTTGATAAATTATCAGAACACAACTTTGAGTCCTTTGGGTTTTTTCAACAAGCAATTTTATTGCATTGCGAGCATGATGGTAGATAATATTTATGTAAAATCAAAATATTTTACATTACTTTTTTTTTTGTTTAATTTAATTTCGTCATTTATTGTAATTGTCGCTTACATTGTAATTTATTTAAGTATTAATGATTGTCAATCTAAAATTTTTTATTTTTTATCAAAAAGAAATGACCTTAACCAACATTCTGTTAACCGTTTTCAACAAAAAAAGGCGGTAAATTAAAAGGTTCTTTACACAATTACAATAATAGTAATTACTGATGCGCTGTTTTGGTTTAGAATATGCATAACATCCTTGAGTAAATGGGATATGTATGATTTGACTAAAGAAAAATCTTTCGGTTGGTATATGAATGACCAACATGCATTTCAATCATTGATGTTTTATTTAATCTCTCTTAATAGCATAATTAATCCATTCATTTATTTCAATTGTTTTTGGTATTCTGTGATTAAAAAATTGAAAACTTGACGTTGAACAATTTTGCCCTAAACCTTGATTTTAAATTTTGCTTTTTTCGGGGATATATTTACTAATAAAGTGATGAAACACATTTCGAAACAAATAAATCAAATTACTTATTTGATTTTTATTTTTTGACGTTTTTCTATTCTATTTTAAATTTTAGTAGTTTGAGTTAACAGTAAACAAATACAAAGTTTTTTTTATAACATACTAAGTTCTAAAGTATATGTCTCAATTGATTTTCAATTTCCTCAGAATTCGTATCTAAAATTTCTGCCTGATTCATAAATACATGTAAATAAATAAATAATCAAATATAATCATTTAATGTTACATAATGTTTTTCCGCTGAAGGAACAGTTAAAAACTGCAAAAAAATTATGAATCAATAAAAAGTAAAACAATGAATCGAACTCTTTACACTATGAGGGATTTTCTTCTTTTTCGTTAACTGAATTTCTTGAAAATGCTGTTTTTATACCTGTATATTCCCTAAATGGAAACAAATTTGTCTATCGAATGCAAAAATCATTCGAGACTAAACATTAGTTAAAGACTTTCACAGATTTTTCATTTGCTGCACAAGCTCATATTTAGCCATTAACTCTGCTTCATTATAAAATTGCACTTTTCCTCGACTGGAAAAATTAAGAAAATATCGTTTTAATCCAAAATAATGCAAGAAATCCAAGATAGGAGTCATATTTAAAAAAAATTTTTAATTGTGATTATTTTCGTGTTTTGATTATCTTGATTTAAAACAACTATTGACAGGTGTTATGAGTTTTGAACTCGGCAATGGTTCAGATCAATTCAATCTATTCTTCGTTTAAGGGCGCTTTTCAATTCACATTAATTCTTGTAATGATTGTTATTCGATGGGTTTTCAGAAAGACGTTTTCAGTTCTTACAAAGATGTGGTATTATTTTGTGTGCTGTAATGTTTTATATTTATAAGATGTTATATTTAAATATGAATAAAATAGGCTTTTAAAGCGTTAATGAAGGTTAAATGCTAGATGAATTGAATTAATATATTGCAACAAGCTCTGTTCAATCAGACAACATGGTCATGTCATGTACTTTTTTTAACATTTTAATAAATATAACACAAGCTTAATGTTTCAGTTTAATCTGTTTGTCACATTTCATTCTTAATTGAAACTTTAAATTTATAAACGTATAGTTAATTTTGAGCCTTTTGCAGTAATTTGTAAGGTTTTGGTTACATCTATAACGCCATATTCTTTATTGTTACGTAGTGATCGCGTAATTCAGAGATGGATGTCTCGAGACACGTTTTTAAAGTTTCGGTCCCGCCTACGTCTCAGATCATTGCGTCTCAAATTCAGGTCAAGATATTGCAGCGATGGGAGCAAAGTTCAAAGGTGTTATAAATATGTCATAACTTTTGGTGAAAATTGGTTATTTGTACGTTTTTTCAGCCAATAGGGCGTCATGACTTTTGTTAAAGTTGCTATTGGTCACAGTAAAATTGAATCATGGCAATCAAGAAGCCTGGACACCGTATAAAATGCTCGAGAACTTATAAATTTGTTTTTAATAACATTTGAACGTCTTGCATTTGATATTCTAAAAAACAAAATTTGACATTTCAAAATGTGGCTATATCACAATATTTTTTATTGCAGTCAATACTGTTCTATAACATTATAATAGGTTACATGTGCAAGCATGAAATAGCTGTCACGATTGCGGTTCAAAGTCTCCTCGCTTGATTCTATTGTGTCCTTTTTTCATGTGGAAAAATACTTTACGGCACCGTTTTTGCACATTTTTATTACAAAATATAAATTAAAAAATTTATATAGAGTTATAGGACAGATGGCACCAAAAAGTACAATCTGTGGCTGTGTGCGTCACTTGTCACCTGAACTCACTTCCAGACCACAGTTTCAAGTTTAAACTCTTATCAAGAACAATCTGCTTACCCAGGTTTTCTTGCAGAGCTGGTCGTATATATTTAGAGAGAATTCGAAGACTTGTGGGGTTCCACCAGATGCATTACTGCATTGATAGGAGCGGCATTGTGCATCACGTACGCCGAACCAGAGCTCACTGTCAGACCATGGTTTTGAGTTTTAAATTCTCATCGGGGGCAGTCAGCTTACCCAGGTTTTGCAATTTCTATCAGTGCAGCAATGCATCTGGTGGAATCCCACAAAACTTAGATTTTTCTCTCTATATATATGACCAGCTCTTCGACAAAATCTGGGTAAGCAAACTGTCCTCGATGAAAGTTTAAAACTCGAAACCATGGTCTGGCGAGTTTTATCGGTTTTGAAATCACGACTACAAGCGCTCTTTTTCAGATTTTTAAAAAATTTGAATAGGCACAAGTTGAAAAACAAGTCACGTAAATAGGAATTAAGAGTAACTCCGCATTGGGAATAGCACATAGAATCAGGGCCCGGAGCTTTAGGTCTATCTGGTCTTAAGTATTGCAGGTCATCAGGAAAGTCTCTGTATAAAAAAAATAATTCTTAAGAGATGATTACTAATTCTGGTGTTGCAGGCTTCTAAAAGTCAGACACCTTTTGGGAAAGAAGTCAAATTGACTTGCAGTCAACAACCTCATACCTCCCGTTCCGACCAGGGGAGTGTTGTAACCTACCAATAAGATTATTTAACATATTCCATGCTATTCGACGAGTCTTTTCGAATTTGCAAAGCCTTTTTGAATTTGATAGTTAAAGCAATGTAAACACTCCACTTTACACTGCAAACATTCCATCGTTTAACTGGCATGCCTACCACTGGCAAAGCAAAACTTTGTAATATAAGCCTAATAGGTAAGGGTCAATGTTTTAACTGAAAATTTTTTGGTGATTTATGTTAAAGATTTTGAATGTGGAAAGTAGTTTATATTTTTTTGTACCTATAATAGTTAAACCACGTTTGTGGAGTCGGAGAAATTATTTTTAAATTACACCAATTCAAAGTTTTCTGATTCCGATTCCCAGAGATCAATATACAACTCCAGCTTCAGCACATGTAAAAAAGGAGTCCTAAATATGCGGCTGTGGCAACTCCGTTATAAAAGCAATACAGTTATAAGCAGGGTTGTGGAGTCGGAGTTGCCATAATCGGATGTTTTAGAGCGGATTCAGAATACTTTTTTGATTTAATAAAATCGGAATTGCAAGTGGAAGTCGAATTTTTAGATTAGGTAGAGTTAAGAATCGAAGTCCTAATTGCTTTTGGAGACTTTGATTTTTGCAAAGTTAATTAATTTATTTTATCGCTATGTTTATCCTCCTGACTTGCAGGAAAGCGACGGAGGCCCTAATACATAGGTTTAGTAATTGTTCCCCCCAGCCAACAATGCTATGCAGGGCCTTTACAAGCCCAGCAAGGGTGGCCCGTACGGGACCTGTGTCAATTTGGCTGCGAGCGCTGTAGTGGCCCCACATGGGCTTACAGCATGAGTTTCATATTTTTGAAGCTATTTCTGCCCATTGCTTCTTTTTTGAAACAATTAAAAAGGTAAACTTATTAGCATCTTTCTTTTTCTGATTACAGCTAAAAACTGAAAGCCACATTAAACCCGTGCGGTAAACCCATGCGGGGTCACTATATCGCCCGCCGCCAAATCGATACGGTCCCTGTACAGGCTGCTTCCACAGAGTTCATACAGGTCCTGCATGGCATTGTTTTCTTGGGATTTGCCTCCGGAGATGCAAAGATGTTGCTGTTTACTTGAAATTTAATAGAGATATGACTTAAACTTGGAACTGTTTGCCAAGAGCACAAAGCAGGGAAATGTGCCGTAAAGTGTCTTTCCCAAGGACACAACAGAATGACTGAAGTAGGTTTTGAATCGAGGCCATGTTGATTGTCGATCACATCCCCGCGTTCTAACCAATCAACCACGCTGCCGACAAATTATTTTTCATTTTTATTTTTTATCTTTGTATCCATCCTCCTGACTTGCAGGAAAGCGACGGTGGCGCTATACGTAGGGCAAGCAGTTGCCCCGACCTGCTTGAGGAGATGCCAAGATATTGCTGTCTGATAGAAATTTTTTATTTTTTGTTTTTTAGTTTTATAGAGATATGACTAAAATTTTGAACTGCTTGCCAAGATTGCCAAGCAGGAAAAAATCATCAAAAATGTCTTTCCCAAGAACACAACAAAATGCGCGAGTAGGTTTTGAATTGAGACCATGTCGATTACAATCAAGGCGCTTTAATGCACTTCAACCATTCGACGTTTAGGCCTCCAAGATTGTATCAGTATCAGTATGTTTTATTTCAGCTCCGCCATAAAAAACATAGTGAAGTAGAAAATTTTAAGTAGTAGAAAGCAGAACAGAAAAGGAAGAGGCAACAAAACGATAAACGTTATGGCATGCAATCAAGATAAGAAGAGATTTTTAAGAACAAGTGTGCGTGGTTGCAGCACCTTTGTGAAATCAGAATCGCTAAATTTGCACGTTTTAGGATGAAGTCTGAGTCGTTTTTTTTCAAATCTTCTATTATTGAAGTTTGAATTGTAAAATTTTAAAAAGCTGGAGTCGGAGTCGGAAAAAATTCTCCGACTCTGCAACCCTGGTTAGAAATTATACATAGTAACCAAGGAGGAACCAGCAGATAGCGAACGATACTCCTTAACAATTTTCAAAAATGCAACATTAAAAATAGCTTTTAGAAATCGTAATTACTATTGCAGACTTAGCATTTCATAATGTTTCTTTCCTCGTCTGCAATAAAGAGTAGATTAAAATTCAAAAATTTTTATTCTTACTCTGGTATCAATCAACCGCTGACCAAATCACTTTTTTCCTGTTAAGTTGATGCATATTATAATTATTGGAAATGATAAAAGATTATTACAAGCGATAGCTTTAAACAAGCGCCCGCAATTGTTAATCCCGACATTTTAGGAAGGTCTCAATTCGAATGAAGACTTTCTGTTTGTTTGTCACTTGACTTTCAAAAGCGATAAGCAATTAAGCACATTTCGACGCATTTTTTCTAAAAATTTTTTTTTAACTTTTAGTTAAATTTTAAAAACAGCTCGCAAACCGAAACTTGAGTTTAATTTTGCAAATAAAAAGCAAAATTTGGCCGACAAAAAAAGCCCAAATTGTTTTTAGTTCGCACTTCAAATTAAAGTCCAAAAATATAATCTTTCCAAACATTCACCGCATTTTTAGCTGATAAATACAGTGTGACTGTAGCTTCCAGTAATTAACCGAAAATTTGAGTCGGATTGCCAAAGAAAAATACGAACCAATAGCAACTAAAAAGCGACTTCGACTTCAGCATATTTAAAAAAACTACTTTAGTTCCGACTTCAACAAAAACATGCAACTCCGACTTCCGACTCTGACTCCACAACCATGGTTTAAACCAGTGTTTCCCAACGGGAGCGATAACGCCCCCTGGGGGCATTTCGAGTATTTTAGGGAGCGATAAAATTTCATCGATTGACAAGGGGGTGTTAAACATTTTTAACTCGACATAGGGACGTTGATTCATTGTAATCTCATGTTTAGAACAGGCCTACCAGTGCGCTGCTGTTTTTATTGTATTACAGGGTTTTTCAAAAATAAAGAACGAGTTTTCCGAAATAAAGAGCAATTTGTTTTTGTTGTATATAGCCGCTTTACTTGATCAAATACTCGTATTTCGAGATTCACACTAACTCTTTTCTTTCTTTGTTGTACTTCACTCCTTATTTTAATTATTTGAAGCAATATAAGTTACAAGCAAAACTCAGTTCTTTATTTCGAAAAACTCGCTCTTTATTTAGGAAAACTTGCTCTTTGTTTTTGAAAAACCCTGTAGTATTATCGGTAATTAGTGAATACTGGGAAGTCGTGTATTAGTAAGTTTTAAGACTTATACTATTGCTAATCTACCTAAAAGTTTTGATTAGTCAAGACAAAGATTGTAAAACTGGTTTACTCTGTTAAGGTATTTCCTTAAATATATTCATTAAGTACAGTATTTTTCTTTTATGCCCCGAAGGAAATCGAAAATGAACAGCAAAAGAAAGTGTGGTCAATATTCTGAAGAATATTTGCAATTTGGTTTTATCCTTCTCTGTCAAATGTTCAGTTACCAATGTGCCTACTTTGTGAGAAGTCATTTTCCAATGAAGCGATGAAACCTTCGCAACTTTCAAATCATTTACAAAAGAAACATGATGATAAAAAAGATAAGCCAGGGCATTTTTTCAAGATTCGAAAGACAAGTTTAGAAAGAGAAATACAATAACAAGTATGATGACAAATTGTTCGGAACAAGTTGGTCGAGGTCTTTTGGCTTCCTACAAGGTTTCCTATTTGATTGCCAAATGTGGAAAACCCCATACCGTTGAAGAAAATCTTATCATTCCTGCTGTTAAAGAAATAATGAGTATTATGTTTTTTAATGTGGTTGGCATAATTTCCAATATTCCTTTGAGCAACAATTCAGTGTCCAGAAGAATTGACAAAATGGCAGATAAAATTACAGGTACTCTAGTTGCTGAATTAAAATCGACTAAATTCGCTTTACAGGTAGACAAATCCATGCTTCGAGGTAATGGGGCACTACTTCTTGGATATGTCCGTTATATAACAAAAAACGATGAAATACAAGAAGAGTTATTGTTCAGCGAGTCCTTGACTGCCGACACAAAAGGTTCCACCATTTTCAAAACCCTTGAAAAATTTTTTAAGGACAAACAAATTCCGCAGACAAATGTGATTGCTTGTGCAACTGATGTTGCACCAGCAATGATTGGTCGCCATCGCGAATTTATACAACATATGAAATCCGCAACACCTGGAATAATAGCAATTCATTGCATAATTCATCGCAAGCATTTGGTAGCAAAACACCTTAGTGCTGAGTTACACGAGTCCTTACAGGTGTTCGTAAAAGTTGTGAACAAAATTAAAACTTCCACTTTAAACGATCGTTTGTTCCGTAAACTGTGCCAAGACAAAGACGAACAATTTCAGCGTCTACTTATGCATACCGAAATTACAGTAGATGGCTGTCTGAAAGAAATTGCTTAAGGCAATTGTATGATTTGTATGACACTGTTGAATTTTTAAAGGGATGGTGATAATCTAAAAATAGAATTTAGTGACAGGCACATCGATTTGGCGTATTTGGTGTGCCTGAAGTTGCAGGGAAAAGAATCGAACCTTATCAAAGCGAATAATGGGCTTCATTGACAAGTTGACTCTTTTTAAACAACACATGGGCCGACGTGAGCTGCGCCACTTTCCTAAACTGCAGGAATTGTTTGAGAAGAATGAATTGAAGGATGAAAACGTAAGGATATATTGTTCGCACCTCGGGCAAATGAAAGAAGATAAGTCTACTCGCTATAAGGATTTCTCTAATTTCGTAATTCCGGATTGGGTTATAAATCCGTTTTTATCGGACTCGCAACAAGTTTTGCAAACAGACTTAATAGACTTTTAAAGCGACTGTGAAGCCGAAGTGTTGTTTAGAAAAAAAGACTATAAGTCATTTTGGATAGCACAGAGATCAACCTATCCTGGTCTTTAATTATTTCTCCGAGTATTTATTCTGGCTTTCCCTACAGCATATTTAGTAGAAAAGGGGTTTAGTGCAGTTGGCCTGGTAATTTTTTCGCTCCTATGTAACATTTCCGGCCGTATTCTGAAATAGGTCGTGGTTGCACATCACCCATAAAAAGTCTTTGCTGTTCATGGAACCCTATATTGTCCTTGCAGACCCCCTGTGGTCCGCGGACCACAGTTTGAAAACCCCTGACATGGAAAATTATTTTTGTTTTGTTAAATACAATTTTTAAATGTCAAATAAAATCCAATTTATGACAGGAGTTTTATTCATTATTATTAAATTGGATTATTCAAAAGTACCGAGTACTGAGCACCGGTACCGCGGTAATTTTAAGAAGTACTGTGCCCACCACTGCTAACACTACCCGAAAAAATGTTTTGATTTGCTTTGGGGCAAGTTATTTCTGCAATGTCTTTAGATGACATCAAATTAAAATTGCATTTGCTCTGTTAATTTTATTCAGCTTTTTATTTGTACATATCTCCTGTGGAGATAGTAAGCTACAAATTATTGAATTGTAACTTACTATCTTTATCGCTGTTGTAAGCATTTAGTTCTCGTTTGAGGTAAAGATTTGAAGTACCTGTCACAAACATGTTGTTGTACAAAAACTGAACAATAATCTACTTCACTTTAAAAACTTAAGTAGATATTATGAATTTTAGAAAAAGTCAACAAGTTTTATAAATTTGTCGTCAATAGTTGCTTTTATCTAAATTAAAATTTTTCTTGTGTTGATTTACACTGCCCTCACTTAAAATAGATTAAAGACATTCCCGCAAAACAGGTACGTAGATGGATTGAGTTGAAAAGCAAAAACAACAAAATTTCGAAACTAACTTGATATGACGCAAGGCATGAGAGTTTAAAATAGAAAACTTTCTCCAGCTGATGTAAAACAACGTGAGAATATCATGTTTTGAGATTTATTTTCAGCCGACTAACTTTTTTCTAGTTTCCCCAAACTAATGTTGATTAAGCATTTTTTTTAGATTTAAGTTTGTCTTATTGAGCAGTTATAATTATTTTAACATCTCAAGTAACTTGAGACGCACGAGGAATTTTATCGAATTATAGTAAAGCGCTTTAAAATCAAAAACAATCTGAAATTTTAATTTTTCATTGATGAATGATTATTACTCTTATTCAAGATATGTATTTAATTTCTTGTGTTTAAATTGTGTTGCCCTATTAGGAAAAGCATTAATGGCAATATTCAAAGCTTGAAAGTTTTTTTAAGCATTTTAGTAGATAAATTAATCTTCAAGTATATTGGGTTGCTAAAAGATGCTTTATATGCAACAAAAAATTTCGATATGTAGAATTCGCAAACATTTTAATAAGTGTTTTTCTTCTATTTCCTAATGGCGGAGTTGTTTCATATACAAAGAATACGGTTCTCATAATCGACTCACGAAATGTGTACATTAACCAATGCTTAAAGTACTTTGATGCGTTCTGAGAGTTCGGGTCAATGTCAAGTCTCGCTTGCTTCAGCCATTCGTTCAGAATTGTAGTCATTTTGGAAAAATTAAGTTGATTTAATCGAAGTAACAAACACACAACTTTGTTGCTTTCACATTAACTTAAATTTAAGTTTGAATCAACTTAATAACTCGACATATCTAAAAAAGAAAACAGACACGCAAGTTAGCTAGCGATCCAGTCAATGTACTGCATAATAAGAACTAAACAAGATTTTGGGAAAATAATAGCAGAATTAAGTTGTGCAGTGAAGTGGAGCGAGTTACGTGATCGGCAAGATAATCAACGCAAATTACATCAGTGACAAGGAAAAATTTGCGCAAAACAATTTTTCTTTGACCTGAAAAAGCAAAGGTTCTTTATGAAACGGACTCGTCTCTCAATCAGTCAAGCTTTTTAACTCATTGCCACGGCCAGTCTTAATATACTGTAGTCGTTTGAATGAAAATTCAATTTAAGGAACACCGTTTACTTATCAATCATCAAGGAAACTAATTGAAAATAAAAAAAAAGATTAAACTAATTTTTATATACTCGTATCATCTAAAAGTAAACTGCTTCATCAAGTATTCTTATTTCTTTTGTTTATGGTGGTATAAACACTGCAAAGCAACAAATCTTTCTTGTGCTCATACAACAACAACAACAAAGATTTCGTAAATCAAATTGTTTCGCTGCCTTTAAAGGCTCAGCGAATCTTCCCCGACGACGCCTTAGTATTTGTACTTCTATTTCTACATAGAGAGATTTGCTATCGTATGTAAACAGATTTTGAAAGCACTCATTTACGGTGTAATAAAATCAAAAAGTCAGCACAAACTCCACAATATTTGTCGATAATTGTACTTAATAGATAACTTTATTCCGTCATGAAATGAAATAAAATCTTTAACATCTTCTTTGAAAACGTAGCTACAATTTTGCTTCACTGACAAACTGAAACTTTTCAAGCTAAGAAATCACTAATTAGTTAGATGTTGCCAATGCTCCCATTTTAAAAATGTAAAATAAGTACAACAGGAAAGAAAAAATGAGAAATGACAATAGAAACAACACTACATATAACTGTACACATAAAAGACAAAATTTTTAAATTTTTTTACTAATGTGCTCAATTTTTGTTAGACGGAAATGTACAGGGTGGAGAAGCAAAAATTGCAATATTTTGAGCAATGTACAAATTTTCTTGCAGCTTGCTAATTTTTTTTCCATAATAGCTGTTGTCAGCACATGTCTTGGTGTCCTTGTGTAAAATTCTAACTTCAAATTATATTTTACTGCATTCTGACGGTCTTGTTGACCACCTCCAATTCAACTGTCATTTTTCTCATGGATTTGGTTGAATCTTTTGAAATTTAAGATTTGAGAGCTTAAATAAATCCATGGGTACAATTTTTGTTGCTTCTTCCACTTGCAGACTCTCTACTTCCAGATTTTCTTTTAGTTGCTTTATGCATGGTCATCTTCTTCTTTACATTATACTCAGTCTTTCGGGACACTCCAGTTATTCTTGAAACCACTTTTAAAGTGACGAGTGCATTCAGCAAATTTTTTCATATTTACTTTTCTGGTCAATCATATGGGCAAAATTTTCTGAAAAAAAATTGAGTATGCTGTTAAGTACGCTTATGATATTCATTTATGTTAGTTGTAAAAAAATGGAGTCCTACTTGCTGAAAAATAACAGATCAACTTTCTTTGTAAACTTTGCTTTTCCTCCATGTAATTTAGGCGTGAAATCATCAGTATTAAAAAAAGTAAACAAATTACATAAAATCATATTTTATAACATTCTATTTCAATTATATAACAAAAACAATTTTTGTTTTTAAATATTATTTGTGTAAAGGTTCACGTGATTTTTAACTCGTTATCGCACGAATAGAAAATTTACATTTCCTGTGAGATCATAATGAGCAATACCGTTTAACGAGAACTTAGAAAAATTCTTTAAATAGGTAACTGGCTTTTCAAACACTGTAAAAGCACCAATTACTTATCGGAAACGTATGTGTAAATTTTGGGTGTAGTTTTGGTTTTTACTTTTATAAAAAAACCAACATCGAAGTTTGTTTATTTTTTTATTTTTTTTTATATTTTGAAAAAACAAAATGTTTTTGATAAATTGAAATTGCAGGAATAAACATATGCAACGGTTTATGGTGTTGATATGGTTAAGTAAGCTCAAGAAACAGATTATTCAAGAAACTGTACAGGCTCTTTTGTGTCATTACAGTAGCAGATCTTTTACTAAAAAAATAAAACCTGATTAGCCTTTAACGCTTAAAACACCATGCTGTTAAATATCGAAAATCTAGATTTTTAAAATGTAATAAATCACGATGGGAGAGCCACAAAAAATTAAGCAACAACGGAATTTTTCAATATGAAAAAGCAGAAAGAAAGATTAGCGTTTTTGTAAAGTTTATGATAAAACCATAAATCTGCTTTCAGGTTTAGTACTTGGAATATCTTCGGTAAAGTTATATCAGCGATTTTTAATACGCACCATAAAATCCTTAAAATTATTATTATTATTTTTTTTTATAGCAATGCACATCAAATAAAAACTCATCTTAATTTGCACAACTTTTATAATTTGTTATTTTGATTTTCTAATAACCTGCCAAAGCACATTTTGATCGGTTGATTTTTTGTATAAAATTTTAAAAAAGCATTAAATTTGAAAGAAAATATATAAAATTATGTCTTAATTTTATTAACTTTTATGACTTTTATCAATATAAAAATATAAACATATCTTAGACATTTGATCAAACGTATCATTCAACCTATTAATAAAAGTTTAACATATTTTACCGGTATTATTAATTAATTTAACATGATAATGTAAAAGTCA
Organism: Diplosoma virens; assembly: GCA_963680785.1. Taxonomy (NCBI): domain Eukaryota; kingdom Metazoa; phylum Chordata; class Ascidiacea; order Aplousobranchia; family Didemnidae; genus Diplosoma; species Diplosoma virens. Next base: position 19,704,370 of record OY796893.1, read on the forward strand.
TGAAAAACGGCTAATAATTGTTTTGATTTTATTATAATTGCAGATAAAGTTTGTTCATTAAACAAAATTTATTTACAGTTGGACAATGATGAACTTATTGATTTTAGGTTTAATGATTTTTGTTAGTTGTTTTAAAGGTATGATAATTTTTTTTTTTATAAAATTGGTGTTTTACATTAATTAGTTGCATGCATAGGTGTACACACGGTGGGGGTCGGGGGTTAACCCCTTGAAAAAAAATGATTAGAGATATGCACTTATACGTAAATAGCATATTAGCAACAAGTAGATTAAAATAGTATGGTATAAGGTTTATCGTTTTTGCGCTATGTTGTTTTTAAACTTTATTAGTAATTTTATTAAAGATCGTTTTTTCTATCACTGCCAATGCATCAAAGTTAGCTAATCTGAGTAAAAGTTTTAAAACCAAAAAATATTTCAACATAAAGTAAAGTTTTCTATGCTGCACTTTTGATGTCTATTGTTTTATCGCAATGTTTGCACCTGTGATGCAAGCCTATTCTACTCCACTGTATGATACATTGCTATGAAAAGCGAAACAAGTGCTAAGCATCTAGGAAGGATCTCTAAAGAAAACTCGATTATATTTTGAAAAACACAATAAAAAAATTAGAAATATACGCAAGTTAAATAAAAATAATTCTTCTCTTTCAGAAAAATTATCTCAGCATGCTGGTAGAACAGTCGCTCTCAAAATTTAAGTCGTATTCTTCCTTTTAAAGACTTAGCTGCAGCCATTCCCAAGATTATCTGACAAATTTTATTGAGAAAAACTCCTTTTTGTTATAAAGTGAAGCACCGTGGTATTACTTGCAAGCAGCTGAAACTTCTGTTGGATAAGCACATAATTAGAATGATCATGGAGTTTGTCGGGAAGAAAAGTTTTACTTCTACTACTTGACAGCAAGCGAAGCAAACTCCGCCAAAAATGGCGTTCTTCGGAGATCGGTATCGGCTCCTTTCCTTTTTAGTATGTATACGGAAATAGCCCAACTCGATGCTTCCAACTCGATGCCGCCGACTCGATGCCAGGCTTATTTTTATATAAAACTATTGCAATAAACTATATATTTTGGCATCGAGTTGGCTTGGCATCGAGTTGCGCTGGCATCGAGTCGGCGGCATCGAAGCGTACCCGACCCATGTATACGTGTGATCTACCTTCCAAAATTTTCAGAAACTTTGGATTTGCAGCCGACCAATAAATATAATAGACCTAACAGACTGAAAAGACTTGAAAGTCAAGAAATAACTACAGTTTCTGTGTATTTCCATGTATCTGTGTATCCTGTATCTGTGTATCCTGTATCTGTGTATCCTGTATCTGTGTATCCTGTATCTGTGTATCCTGCATCTGTGTATCCTGTATCTGTGTATCCTGTATCTGTGTATCCTGTATCTGTGTATCCTGTATCTGTGTATCCTGTATCTGTGTATCCTGTATCTGTGTATCCTGTATCTGTGTATCCTGTATCTGTGTATCCTGTATCTGTGTATCCTGTATCTGTGTATCCTGTATCTGTGTATCCTGTATCTGTGTATCCTGTATCTGTGTATCCTGTATCTGTGTATCCTGTATCTGTGTATCCTGTATCTGTGTAATTATGTGTATTCTGTATTCACACTTTTGAGGCAACTTATGAAGATAAGGGTGCTGGGCCAAAACAGCTTCCCTTCTGGCCTACTCGACAGCTGAGTTCTGTGCATCAATCTGGTGCCGCCCATCGGACGAATCGTAGATGGAACACGGAGTAGTGCGAGAATATATACAAGCTTTGTGCTTTTATATCCCTGACCAATATTAAGCCTGTTGGAATGGGTTTGTTTCAAACAGCTTGGGATAAGATCAATCGCCTGCAGAGAGGTTTTGGGCGATTTCATTTGTCCATGCACAATAGAGTCTCGTTTCTTTACCGGATGTCAAGTTAGACGCCATTGAACAAACCGCAGATCACATCTTAATAACGTGTCCCACATCTTGCATTGAGCATGACATGGAGAACGTGATCTGATGGTTCTTGATGACAATATCCAATGCTGGCTTAAAACCATCGCTGCCAGCATCTGATCCAGGCAGTGCAGTAACCTGGGGTAGTAAAAGAATTAAACCTCGGCCCCAGCCCAAGTTTTGTTTAACCGAGAGTCGATGCCTTTCGTATTACGACAACAACCATCTTTTTTCGGTCTTCACTTAAGTAAAACAATTTTTATGCACTGCCACCAGGAGCAACTATAAAGTGACTTGCCAGTTTTTTTATCAGTTAATAATTTTAAATCAACTTACATTTTATTCAAATTGTTCCCTCAACGATAATTTCTTTCTACAGATTACGAATTCCTTCCTAAACAGTCAAGTGGCTCACTTTGAGAAACATTAAGCTAGATATAGTTAATTTTATCTTCAGAAAATCTTCAGAAACTTTGCTTTTGCAGCCGACCAATAGATCTAATAGACCTAATAGACTGAAAGGTCTTGGAAGTCAAGAAATGGCTACAGTTTCTGTGTATAATATAGAATACATAGAATTACACAGATACACTGTGTATGTATTCTATGTATTCTATGTAATCTGTATTCACACTTTTGATTCAAATTATGAAGATAGGGGTGCTGGGCAAAAACAGCTTCCCTTTTGGTCTACTCGACAGCTGAGTACTGCGCATCAGTCTGGTGCCGCCCATTGGACGAATCGTAGATGGAACACGGAGTAGTGTGAGAATATATACAAGCTTTGTGCTTTCATATCCCTGACCAATATTAAGCCTGTTGAAATGGGTTTGTTCCAAACAGCTTGGGATTAGATCAATCGTCTGCAGACAGGTTTTGGGCGATTGCATTTGTCCATGCACAATAGAGTCTCGCTTCTTTACCGGATGGCAAGTTAGGTGGTTAGTTAAGTTGGTGAACAAACTGCAGACCAAATCTTAATAGCGCATCCCACATCTTGCATTGAGCATGATATGGAGTACGTTGTCTAATGGTTCTTGATAACAAAACCCAATACTAGCTTAACACCATCGCTGCCAGCATCTGATCCAGGCAGTGTAGCAACATGGAATAGTAAAAGGATTAACTCTCGGCCTCAGTACTATTTTTGTTTAAACCAGAGTCGATGCCTTTCATACTATGACAACAACAATCTTTTTTCGGCCTTCACTTAAGTAAAACAATTTTTATGCACTGCCACCAGGAGCAACTATAAAGTGACTTGCCAGTTTTTGTTATCAGTTAATAATTTTGAATCAACATAAATTTTATTTAAATTCTTCCCTTAACAATTATTTTTTTCCACAGATTACGAATTTCTTCCTAGACAGTCAAGTAACTCACTTTGAGAAATACTGAGCTAGATATAGTTAATTTTAGTTGCAATACAGACTGCTCGATAAGACAGTTAGAGCTAAATATTTTTGAACAAACTATCACGCAATTAAAATATAATTTATTAAAAAAAATCGATAGTTTGTTTCACCCGAGTGTCATCATCATCTTATTCAAATAGAATTTTTCTTTAATCCAAATCATTTTGAAGGGCAGTTTACCGAACAATTTTTAGCAGTTATTGCAAATGCAGCATGCGCTACAATAGTTTTGCTAGAAGCTTTAGCAAATTACAAGTATTTGAGTTATACAAATGATTTATACGACATTACTATCGACTAAGTTGAAAATGTTTTTTCTTAACCATAATTTATCCCTTAAAATTAATTTGGTTTCATAGCTTTTAACTCTTTTTCACTACAGAAATTGTTTTGAATATAGTCTTGTACTTTAGCAAACATATTATTAGTAGTAGTAGTTTTTTTTTTTTTTAAATGCATTTTTTCACAATGAATACACATTTATGATTAATATTTTTATTTAACGTGTTTATTGAGGGCAAGTTTTTGTTGCAATAAACTTGTTGTAAATTTATAGCTCAGGTTTGGTTTCTTGCTTATTAAAATGAAAAGCTGCCGTCACCGCCTTTAAGTGACTGAGTTTCATTCTTTAAGTTTGGAGAAATGGTGAAAGAGTGATTATGTCTTGATTAAAAGTCCTTCCAGTTTCGAGAAAAGTGCAACAATACAAGATAATTCGCACAGGCAAGCTTTTTGAAGATTGTGGAAGCCAAGTAGTATCTACAAAGGTTAAAAGAGAAATGAGCCAAGACTGATCTCTAAGAAACGCTTTTTGTCAGACATCTAAGCTTGCTTTGCTTGTTACCAGTAGCAAGGGTAAAATTTCGTTTTAGGCAAGTTTCATGAGCATTTTAAACATGTACTTGTCAGGAGGAAATCTTGGCAGCTTACAGGTAAGGCCTTCTTACCATGAAGTCATAAGCATCTGTCATAGCGAGAATTACAACACCGTTTTTCTTCTTAGCTTCAAAAGGATGGATCCTCGATGTCTCCTGTATTAAATAAGAGAACAAATTGATCTACTGTTGACTTTCCGCGTCGAAATTCAGCTTGCCCCAAGAGCGCAACAAATGAATAATTGGCTTTGCTTGACGCCGCCCCAGCTAGATCTCTCAAAAATCATTTAGGGGTAAGAGAGGAGAGATATCGGGTGATGATAACTTTTGGAGTTCTCAACAGGTTTCATCGGTTTTGAAATCACGACTACAAGCGCTCTTCTTCAGATTTTAGAAATTTTAATGGTCGTGAGCAAAAAGAAGAAGTCACGTAACTAGGAATTAAAAGCATTGTTAATAGCACATAGAATCAGGGCCCGGAGTTTTAGGTCTATCTGGTCTTAAGTATTGCAGGTCAGCAGGAAATTCTCTGTATAAAAAATGGATTTTTACAGATGGTTCTAGTGTTGATGTCTTCTAAAAGTTAGACACCTTTGGAGAAGAAGTCGAGTTGACTTACAGTCAACAACCTCATATCACCCATTTCTGCACGACAAGGAGAGTGTTGTGACCAATCAATAAGGTTATTTTGACATACTTCAAACTTTTTTTTTTCTATGCTCTTCTGGAAAACAGACTTAACTTAAAATCTTCAGTTTATTAAACTAAAAACTCTAAAAACAGTCAACGTTTCTAGCGTTATTGTAGACGCTCCTCGTCAGGACTAGCTTAAAATAATATTGATAAAAGCGATGAACGAAAATACATACAACTGTTTTAAATTTGAAAATGGAAAAAGAAAAAGGCAAGTTATGTGATACAAGGCAGTTAAGGATATAAACAAAAGCGAACGATCAATCAAAAAAGCAACGGGTTTATTTTAACTCATTGTAAATTTCATTGTAAAAGCAATTTTCTTTGTCATTTACCGTTGTGATTTTGTTGTTGATGAAAAAAGATTCTAAAAAACGACGTTTAAAAAAATCCGATTCAAAAGCAAGAATAGAAGAGTTCTCAAAATCAATGTTATGCTGAAAATTTACCACATGTTTTACAAGAGCAGTTTTTTTGTTAATATTATTGTCATCAATTTTTGCCAAGTTTCTCGGGTTCAAATCTCGCTTATGTTCAGAACATCTGGTTTTAAAACTGCGGCTAGTTTCTCCAATGTATATACCAGAACAATTTTTGCAAGGAATTTATAGTTATAAATAGGGTTGTGCAGTCGGAGCGCCGGAGTCGCATGTTTTAGAGCGGAGTCGGAATACTTTCTTTAGATTTGATAAAGTTGGAGTCACGAGTAGGAGTCGGTTTTTAAAATTCGGTGGAGATGGGAATTGAGTCCTTATTGCTTCTGGAGACATTAATATATAGCCTACGTTAAATTATTTTACATCTTATTTCTATATTTATCCTCCTGACTTGCAGGAAAGCGGTGGAGGCGCTATAGATAGGGCAAGCAATTACCCTGACCTGCTTCCGGAGATGACAAGATATTGTTCTCTAATAAAAAATTTTTATTTAGTTTTTTAGTTTTACAAAGATATGAGTGAAATTTACAACTGCTTGCCTAGACCACCAAGCGGGGAAAAGTGCCACAAAACTGTTTTTCCCAAGGACGCAACCGAATACCGCGATTTTGAACCGACCATGTCAATCACAATCATGACGTTTTAACGCGCTTTAACCACTCGACAATTGGGTCTCCGAGGTTGTCCTCAAAGGCTTCAGTATATTTAAAAAACCATTTCGACTCCACCCAAAAATATGCGGCTCCGACTTTCGACACGAACTCCACAACCCTGGCTTAAACTAAAGTATTTTATGTAAAGTCTTGTGTTTCGTCTCGTCTCAATTTCGTTACTCCAAAGTCGCGTCTCGTCTCGGTGTCGACGCACCGTGTCTCAACTCCACTTTTGGGTTTTATGTTGCCTGTAAAACATTTTGAAACATTTTATCGATTATCATTTACTTTGCTAAATTATGTTTTATTCATCAATGACTAATTAGCTATCTATTCGCACGTGATGGGTGATGAATTTTTTCTTTTCTAAAAAATGACCAACAAGGGAAAACACTGGAACAACCTTGATATAAACAATTAAGTTGAAAACTTAACTTTTACACTTTCATATTATTCAGGTTCTAGAATATTCGAGCAAGAAGTAGAATGCTACAACGTGCGAACATTGCAAAAACTCGACAATAAAGATTCTAATGGCAAAGAAAATAATTTTTATGTTTGTCTTCAAAATAATTCTTGGCCACTTACAGATAACAACCTAACCAGAAGATTTCGTTCAAGGTTTGAAACAAAAAAAGAAAAAGATGTAACATATCTTCTTGATTTTATAAACTTGAATTTGTATGCTTTAACTTGTAAAAATCAAAATTGTAACGAAAATCAAACAAGTGTCTTTAAATGCTTGAAATCGAGACTTAATTCAAGTAATAATTCAACCTGTTTCTTAACAAATGATCCCTGCTCATTACCTTCTCGTATTTCGCAATGCGGAAAGCCGGAAAACTGGGACAAACTAAATCCTGAAATTCCACCGTGGATTCTGGTCTTGGTGTTGGGATTAACGTGTTTGTTTGGTAACAGTGTTGTTATTTTTCGACAAATATTCAATTTGCCAAGCCAACGAAACTACCACAAAGAAAGTCGAATTTATAACTTTTTACTTTTAAGTTTATCTTTAGCGGATTTTCTAATGGGAATTTATCTCGTAGTTATTTCATTTGAAATTAAACAAAAAAGTTATGATACAGACATTTATTATACGGAATATAGACTTTGCAATGCTCTTGGAGTTTTAAACTTTATATCAAGTCAAGTTTCGATATCAACAATTCTTTTAATTAGCTGCTTTCGCTTGTATAGTGTTGTTTGTCCTTATAAAAAAGTAAAATTGAGAATTGTTTTTTATCTAATTGCATTAACATGGATATTGTGGATATTAGTTGCTGTGTTACCGATTATTGACATAGAACCATTTAAGACATTTTTTAACTTTGCCGTTAGGTTTAATCAACTTCTTTCACAAAAAGATTTATATTTTGCTAATTACCAAAAGCTATTTGAAACAATTAAAGATCAAGTGAGAAATGACAGCTCTTTAAAGTATATTTTTGACGCAATTAGCAATGATTCATCAAACACAGTTATAGAAAAAGCAATTAAAAGTTTTAATTTGATAAATTATCAGAACACAACTTTGAGTCCGTTGGGTTTTTATAACAAGCACTTTTATTGCACGGCGAGTATGATCGTAGGCAATATTTATGTAAAATCAAAATATTTTACATTATTTTTTTTGTTGTTTAATTTAATTTCGTCATTTGTTGTAATTGTCGCTTACATTGCAATTTATTTAAGTATTAGTAATTGTCAATCTAAAATTCTTTATTTTCTATCAAAAAGAAATGATCCTAACCAAGATTCTGTTCACCGTTCTCAACAAAAACAGGCGGAAAACCTAAAGGTTCTTTACACTATTACAATAATAGTAATTACTGATGCGTTGTTTTGGTTTGTAACATGCATAACATCCTTGAGTAAATGGAATATGTATGATTTGACTACAAAAGAATCAACCGATTGGTATATAAATGACCAATCAGCATTTCAATCATTGATATTTTATTTAATCCCTCTTAATAGCATAATTAATCCATTCATTTATTTCAATCAGTTTTGGTATACTGTGATTAAAAAATTGAAAATTTTTGTTGAAGAATTTTACCACAAGCTTTAAATTTATTTTTATTTATTTATTTTTTTTGATATATTTACTAATAAAATGATGAAACACATTCGGAAACAAATAAATCGAAATACTTGTTTAATTTTCATTATTTGACGTTTTCTGTACTAGAAATTTTAGGAATTTGTGTAGACAATAGTGGAGACTGGGTTTGGTTGTCCACTGTACTGGTTGTCACACTCAATTTTTTGAGTATTTCGCAATCTTGTGCAATTATCACTTTAATGTTAAATCACGTGTCTTTACTTCTTTGTTTGTCAGATGTAGTTTGACTTTGATTGAGTAAGCACAGTTTAAATAAAGTTTAAAATATTAATTTTTGCTAAAAATTCAAAACTTTTTTGTTTTTGTTCAAAAAAGGATAGAAGCAACTAGGATAGACTTATGATCAACATCGATATGTCGTTGAAGCCGTAAAAGCATTGGCACTTTTGTAAAAGAAGTTTTTATTTAGCTGTTAATACAGTTTTTCAAGTAGGTTTAGTTGAATTCAAGATGGCAGGTCCGAACAGGTTGTCACAAAAAAATTAATGAAGGTTGTCACACTGTGACAATACTGTAAATTTGAAAACAACCTTGGGTGTTGAATTTGCTTACATTTGGGGTGGTCCATCGAAAGATGGGATTTTCCATTTTACGATGAAAATAGACAACCCTAGCGATGGAAATTTTAAAGGTGGATTTTTCCATCCCTAATGATTTTTACCTTTCCATCCTATTGTACCATGGTATATACCACCTCTAAATTTAAAAACTTGAAATGGTCGAAATGTTAATTTACCTCGCAACTGGGCGATTAACCAAACATCAAATACCATTTAAAAAACACAACAAAAAACAAAATTTTAACGGCCATTTTTAAAGCAAAGAGTTAATCATTTTTTGAACACTCAGATTTGTTATTTTTTTACAAATATTTGAAAGATAACTCAAAAATTGAAACGAACTTGTAAGTACTTCCGAAAATTTGATATCAAAAATCCAGTATGAGGTTATTATTATTATTAAAGCATCTTCAAAGGTTGTGCAATTGCACAACCAACACCTTTGTACATAAATTGATATAGCATGGTCTGTAGCCACAACACAAGGATACGGTGTTGCCACAGAGATTTCATTCTGCAAATTATTCGAGTAATTATTTATACGTAATATCAACGAAAGTTACGTTGATAAACATTAACATACCCGGTCAGAATATTGGATAAACATGTCCAACTTGCTATTAAATAGAAGTGGTACAATGCACAAAGCTGAAGCAATTTCTTAAACAGAATTTACATTCAACAATGTATAAAGTCTTTTGACAGAAATCTGTTACCCTTTTAAGCAAAGTCAAATAGATGATTAACTGTTCAAATTGCGATACATAAACTCATTAATAAAATCAGTTCAAGTTCAATGGGCAGAATATTTAATACGGAAATTAGGAACTAAAACTTAACTAATTCCTAACTAAAAATTGATTTCGACCTATAAAGATCATCATCAGTTTATGTAAAAAATCCAAAAAAATTAAAAAACTCTACTTAAAATATTAATCGGATCCGGACTCAAAGACACAAAGTGAAGCCGCAATAAAACTGCAAGGCAAGCGACACAACAGATACGTCATGATTATTAATCACATAACAAAGATGAAAAAACGAACACTGTAAAAACTATAGTGAAATCAAATACCACAAACTCCCGCTTAGATCCAAAGCGTTGATTGAAAAGATCAACAAAGCCGCTGTGGTTTTCTCTCAGTGTGTGCATTTTAAACGATAGTAAAAAAATAAATGAGTTTAAGGCTCAACCACAATTATAAGACAGAAAAATTCTATCAATATTAATTTTAGCATTCAAATCATTAATCCATCTATTTTCACACCAATCCGATAAAGTATTATTTAGTTGTTCTACAAATATAACCACAAAGCATTCTGTGATATCAGGTTTAGCCATAGCCGTACCAGCCCAAAAAATTTGGGGGGACAATGAAGTTTTGCCCAAATCTTGTGACGTTTGCCCAAATCATAATTTTATAGTCTCAGACGAAAAACCAATTTTGTCCTAAAATCATGGTGATCTCTAAAAAAAAAGGTCTTCACTTGAATTTAGTCTCCTAATTTTGCAAATTTCGTCCCAAAATCAAGGTGTTCTCGAAAAAAAAAAGGCATTCGCCTAAATTTGGTCATTATCTTTTGCAGTTGATCATCGTCACCTCCCTAAATTTCCTGACTTTGCCCAAATTTTTCGTATCGCTGCCCGAAAAATTATGGTTTTGCCCAAATATTTTCTTCTCACTGCCCGAAAAATTTTAATTGTGCCAAATCTTAGAAACTTGGGGGGGCAATTTCCCCCCTGCCCCCCGGCAGGTACGGCTATGGGTTTAGCATTAAGAACGTTGAAATGAAATTTATAAAAATATTCAAGGAGGACAGCTCGGCATTATCATCCTTGACATTAAATTTTTTGCAGAATGAGCGGTTGTTATTTCATCGGGTAGAAAATTTATTTTTTGTTTGTTCTCCGTATTGCATTTACATTCTGCCAAGTAAATACCACAATTTTTCCAAGTAAAATGTTGTTATAAATTGAATTTAAATTTTGCAAGTAAATAATTTTATACACTGTGAGGAAACTATAGCGGCTTTTTTGTTATCCTTTCAACCAACGCGTTGGATCTTAGCGGGGGTTTGCGGTTCTTGATTTTACGACAGATTGTTAAAGTGCTTTTTCATCTTTACCTGATTGATAATCATGACGTCAGCTGTTGTGTCGTTTGCCTTGTAGCTTTCACTGAAGCTTCACTTTGTGTCTTTACAGTCAGAACCCGAATAGAATGAGTAGTGTTTTTAAAAATTTTCTTTTTCAATTTTTTAATATTTGATTTTTTACAGAAACTGATGATGACCTTTCTAGGTCGAAATCTATTTTGCGTTATGAAGTATTTAAGTATTACTTTTTATTATCTGTATTAAATTATTGGCCCATTTAACTTTGACTGATTGAATTAATGAGTTGATGTATTACATTAAACAAAAAACACTTACAGTGGGACATGTTAAAAGCTGTTATATCCCATATACTTTCATCTTTTAGATGTTGGTTCAGGTACCAATTTTAATTTTGAGGCCAATTGCTTTTTAATTTTAAAGAGTACATAGGAAGAAATATTCTTTAATTGATCTTGCAAATCCAATTTAAATATTCTTTTTGTTTCATCAAGCATTTGAAAACCAAAACCTTGACTAAACAAAACGAAATAAAAGTGAAAAACATACAATCAGCACGTTTAGTATTTACCACAACAGTTAATTGGAAAGCAAGATATTTAGCAATTATGGCATCTACTTCCAATCTGCCTTCTTGCGCTTCGTTTTGTCTGTACAAAAAAGTTTGCTCCATGCAATCTCGAATGATTTGCATATTTTTCACATTTTTTTGCAACTCTTTCTGGATTTCTTGTATATAAGTATTCAGGCTATACTCATCTTCAACAATTTTCTGTACACAAACGATTCATTTTAGTAAAAGTAACAAAAAATTCAGGTTTGAAAGCAACCACTAAAGAGGTTCCAAAAATTGATCTTAAAAATTTATTCGGTCTTACTAAAAGAATTGTCATAAATTAGTAGCTGAACCTCATAAAAACAAAATTCCCCTCTTTTTCATGCAAGCAAAAGTTTCGCCCCCATTTCCTCATGCAAGCAGAATTTGCACGCCCTTGAAAAAAGCTCAAGCAATTTCATTAAATTCTTCAATTTTGGCCAAAAGTCAAGATGAAGAATAAAAGAAACTATCAGCGTCCAATCAGTCCTAAGGTAATGCTGTAGACTGAAAAATTTGTCATTTGTTTGTCATTACCACCCAATTATTCGCGCCCTCCTGAAAAGCCCTTCACGTGCCCGCCACTTTAAGAATCTCGGTCAGGGGTCACCAAACTACGGCCGCTGCATTATTTCTTACGGCCTGTCGCATGTTATCTCAAAGCAGCTAAATGCAATGGTTTTACTTTATAGTAATACAGAAATATGTATCAAAAATTTAGTTGTCAGGCCACAAGAAATATACCAATGGTTTTTTATTTTCTGTTTCTCACTACGATTTTTCACAGTGCATACAGATAGATCAGCTAATAATTCTTCACAGTAGATTGGCGCTCGTTTGAAGCGATTTGTTAGACCAGTGGTTCTCAACCGCTGGTCCGCGGACCGGTGGCGGTCCGCATTAGCCTTTCTGCCGGTCCGCATCAATTCATTCCAATTTTATACTTTAAAGCAGGGGTGTCCAACCCGCGGCCCGCGAAGGAATTTTTAATCAGACACTCCATCAACTTGAATTATTGCAGTGCATTTAAAACATCATAACTTGCGTTGCGCGAGAGATGACAAAGTGTGCCGCAATAGCTTTCGGAAAGCACTAATTCAGGGACAAAATAAAGTCTACAATCGGAGCAAAAACCTTTTTTTTAGAGAACACTTAGTTTTGGGGACGAAAATTGTACAAAATTCCTCAATTCAAAGTGAAGATCTTTTTTTTTAGAGAACACTTTTTTTGGAGACGGAAATTTTCATACGAACTCACATGACAACATCATTTTGATTGTTTCAGCGATTGCAACCCGTGATAAACTTAGAGACAAAAATTTGGCCCGCGACAAGCAAAAGGTTGGACACCCCTGCTTTAAAGAGGCGTTACCAGTTCAGAATTAAAACAGTGTCAAAAAAATATTAGCAATAATTATTGATTTCGCTCAATAACTAAATGCAAGATCAAGGTTTAAAGTAGAATAGCGAAAATGTGTTGTGGTCTGTACTGACGGGACTGCCAGCATGGTTGGTTGTCAATCGGGTGTAAGCGCAAAAATAAGACAAATTACAAACAAAAATCTGCTGTCCAACACATTGCATAATTCATCTTGAAAATTCAGCTTCCCAAAAAATGTAACCTGAATTGAATGATGTTATGATTTGAGCAGTTAAGATTATCAAATATGTTCATAACCGTGTATTGCATTTAAGGGTTTTTGAGGCACTGTGTGAGCGCATGGGTTTACAACATCACCATCTCATCTTTTACGCAGAAGTGATACGATTTTCGAGAGGACGCGTTCTTGCACTTCTTTTTGATTTAAGAGAAACAAATAAATTTTTACGTGAATGAAACTTCCCCCTATAAAAGAACTTCGATCCGAAAAGATGTGGATAGGCCAATTGCACACTTAGCAGATATATTTAGCCGCTTGAATGATCGTGGCAGTTCTCTTTAAGGTTATTGCATCAACTGTGTAACAAAACTTTTAAAAAAAAAGTTTTTTTTTTCTAACAGATGTAAGCAAAAAAGCGAAATTGATATGTTTCCAAGTTTGCAAGATTTTGCGGCAAGCACCTCTGTTGACACTAAAATGTTATTTGTTATTGTGAGTCAACACTTAAAAGGGTAAGCCATTAATTTTTGCCTATATTTTTCAGAAAATAAGATCCTCAAAAGAAAAAGTTTTGGATCGTTAATCCCTTTACAGAAGATATAAATCGTGCAATCTCAACGCTGCTAAAAAATAATCGCTGATTGAACTCGTTTGCGATACCAAGTTAAAGATTGCATTCAAAAACTTACCACTTTCACAATTTTAGGCTTTACTTAAAAACAAATATATACAACTTAATAACAAAGCAATTAAACTGCTGCTATTATCTAAGTATGTAAGAAAAGCTTTTCGGCTTTATTTCTTATCGAAACCAAGGAGAAAAATTGCGTGGATATTCAAGCTGTACTTCGCCCGGAGGCGCCGGAAAAATTTTTGGCGGAGAAGGTTAAGATTTAAAACAAAAGCACCTTTTTTTGGTTGAATAAAAAAAATTGTAGTTAATGCTTCAAAACTAAATAGAATCGTCCGAAATTAAAAGTTGCGTGATCGAAATATAGTTGCTGAAGATTAAAAAAAAGTCATGACTCTGATTTGCACTCTCATTCTTTCGCTATAACTGCAATGATCACGCGATGATTAGCAAAGATTCAAAGTTAAGAAAAAAAGGCACTCCTTTGGTTGATAAAATGTTAACAATAAATATAAAATATAAACACCTTTTTGTATGTATACTAGAAAACTGAAAGTTCATTAGGTGAACGAACTTCCGTAAATAGGAGATAGCTTTTCTTTTTTAGTCTTCAACTAAATTTCCAGATTATCCATCTGCGTACCTGTTCAAAATACAGTTGAAGACAAAAAAATGTTGCCACTCTGATTTTACCACCTATTTTTTTTTGTTTTTAAATATATTTCGAACAGGTACGCAAATGCATGACTTGGAGAGTTAGTTGAAGACTAAAAAAAAAAATTTCATCTCCTGTTTACGGCAGCTAGTTCACCTAATGAACTTTCGGTTTTCTTGTATACATTCAGAAAATTTACTCTGATTTTACCACTTATTCCTTTATTTTGTTATTTTCAAATATATTTCGAACAGGTACGCAAACGCATGACCTGGAGAGTTAGTTGAAGACTAAAAAAGAAATTTTTTCTCCTGTTTGCGGCAGTTTGTTCACCCAATGAACTTTTTGTTTTCTTGTATATATTTAAAAAATTCACTATGATTTTACCACCTACCTATTCTTTTTTTGTTACTTTCAAATATCTTTTGTACAGTTGCACAAGTGCATGACCTGGAAAGTTAGTTAAAGACTAAAAAAGAAATTTCACCTCCTGTTTGGTAATTCGTTCACCTAATGAACTTTCGGTTTTCTTGTATATATTCAAAAAGATTTTTATAGTTTACTTTTATCGTGAGTACCTTATCACTCAAAAAAATGCCTCTTTTCTTCGATTTTGCGCCCTTGCTAACTTATTGTTTTTTTGCTGTTGTCAAATGATTGTTTTAAAAACTTTGTTACATTTAATTCCGGTCGAATTCATATAAGTGTAGAGACAAATCAAACCCAATGCTTTTGTACTGCAAATTTAAAGGACACTATTTGCCCCCTTGTGCGCCCCCGGTTGTGGTGCCCCTGACTTTGCCTTTTAAAAAATTCAATAGAGCCACTTTTACTACGTAATATATCAAGAAGGCAGCAGCAAAGTTCATTATTAAATGGAGTTCTTCTGATGCTAAATGCTCACTTTTGTTTTATTAAAATTTTTTTATCAATTTATCGCGTTTATTACAATTTTGTCATTAGAAAAGATTACTGGGCCGCAAGATGTTGTTGAAATATTACCGGTCCGCAAGTTTAAAAGGTTGAGAAACACTGTGTTAGAGCGTTTAGTTGAAGTCTAGGTGGTTTGCGCTTTTGTAACTACTTCTCTTCACTTAATCACCGCATTGACAGATTAAACAGCCTAGCAACTAGCTTTGACGATTAGATATACTGTTTGATAGTAATTTTTAATATTAGGGTTTCGTTGCAATTACACCTTTTTAAAATTGCTTTAAATGTTTGTGAGCAAACGTTTTCAAAAATGAAATACGTGAAGTCAGAGCATCGAACAAGATTGACTTATGAACATTTGAAGGCGATTCTCTTGGTTGAATGCATCAATACCTAACCAAATCTTGATGACATATTAAGAGATAAACGATAGTTTTATAAATTTCACTAAAATTAAATTGTTGTGTTGATTTTGTTTGCTACGCTTATCATTATTTGATTTATAAAATTTCATACAGTATTTCGTTTGTATCCGGCTTGCTATTGTCAGTCCTCACGGTTATGTGGCTCTTTACGAAAAAAAATTGGTAACTCCTAACCTAGATTATTGGTAAATATTAAAATATAGATAAAATGTTCAAAACTGATAGCATTCAACATTAGGCTGTAGGCCTATATACATTGTGCAATTGCACATAGACCATCTGCTGAGTTATTCAAAAATTGTCAACTGTGTATTTCATCGCGGGAAAACAAGAAGTATTTGCACAATACACATACCTCTGACGCTCCTGCCACAGGCTTTCTTTTTGCTGGTGTTAATTTGGTTTCTATTATAAGCGGTTGTAGCGACCTCATCACCGCAAACCGCCTTTATTCGTGCTTTTATTTGTCATTGCATAGTTTGCCGCAGTTTCTCACGTTGTGTTTCGCTCGCTGCAGCCTCGGCTCGCAGCGGCCTCCCGTTCGCTGCATAACGTTCGTCTACTGCCATGACAACCGTCATGTGATAACTTCATATTTCTTTATATTTTGCTTGTACTGCCTTTTTGTCGTTTCCCTCCCAGCTAATCGTTGGCTGATCGCGCCATCAAGGCCAGTCGCGTAATCTTTCCTAATGCACAGCTCTCAGAACGTAGCTCGATCACGTGGCTTTACTGATAAATCAGGTAGACGTCACAATAATACTCATAAAATCTTTTACGAGTACATATACGGCGAGACCGTTTCGTCGCGACAGAACAGAACTTATTAGATTGGAGACTCATATACTGTAGCTGCTGTGTAAATTAAGATTGATTATTGTAACGTCATCAAGCAAGGATTCTGTTTATTGTTTCATTCTATTTGAATAAGTGTATTTTGTCTGTTCATCTCGAATTGTGCCCCTTTTAATAAAAGGAGTTTAAAGATCAACTGTGTGCCAACCACCACTCACGCCACATTGGTGCCCCGAGTGTATACAGGAAGATTGGCACCCGGACTTGGTCAACGCTTAAAGTCTTCAAGAAATCAAGAAGTTACCCGGAGTATTGCCGAAATCGTCGATTTTATCATCCGCAAGCATCTCCTACAAGCAGCACCTCAACTTCGATCTTCAACTGCTTTTTCGGGATTATTCTGCCAGCAAGCATCTTCAACTTCTTCTCTTGCATCTCTACGACGCTCCAGACCGCCTGCTCTTCTCAATTTCAGGACCTTCCTCTCCCAATCAACTCGCAGGTTTGATCATTTTCCTTGTTTGTTTTATTAGTGTGTGGCGCGAATTTTTCACCACGCCATAGCAAAAGTAACAAAAAAAAAAAAAAAAAAAAAAAAACGAACTTGCTGTTTAATTTTAAAGAGTGATAATTTGCTTTCGACAAAGATTTTGAACGAATTGATGTGCTGATAATTTCTTAATTAGTACTATTTACTTAAACTTTAACTTTTGACGCGCTCACGTTCTCCTCGCATTTTGCCAATAATTGTAAACAGCTTCAATCTTGACTACTACCTTTTATAATACTTTTGTGTATAAATTTTGTTAACTAACTTTCACTATGGATCGTGTTAGTTCAGTCCATCAATTCAGTCCTTGATAACCGATTCCAATTCTTTGGAGTTATCGTATCAACCGCTTCCTGGGTCCGACCTCGAACTCTTGGGCGATATTTCATGGGGCCAATTTCGTCCTATTATTCCCGCTTCTTTTCGTAAAGATATTTTTGATCATTTCCACTCCCTAGCCCACCCCGGTCAAAAAGCCTCATTTCGCCTAATATCCAGTCGTTTCTTTTGGCCCGGCATGCAGAAAGACATTCACAACTTCTGCAAAACCTGTCTTTCCTGTCAACAATCTAAAATTCAGCGCCACACCATTTCACCCTACGGCAATTTTTCTACACCAACCGCAAAATTTCAACACGTGCACGTTGATATTGTCGGCCCCTTGCCTGTTAGCTCCCAGCATTCTTATATTTTAACCATAGTAGACCGCTATTCGCGCTGGTTTGACGCTATTCCGTTAACACGAATCACTTCCCGTGCCTGCGCCGACGCTTTTATTTTACATTTCGTATCTAGATACGGCTCCCCTCAAACAATCACCACCGACAGAGGCCGACAATTCACCTCTCATCTATGGCAATCTCTGGCCATATTTTTGGGATCTCAGTTAATTTACACCACCTCCCACAACCCTAAAGCCAACGGTCTCGTCGAACGATTTCATCGCGTCTTAAAAGCAGCTCTTAAAGCACAACGGAACCCAGGAGACTGGTACTCCAACCTCGGCTGGATCCTCCTCAGCCTACATGTGACTTTCGTTGAACACTCCTCCCACTGCCCTGCAGAAATTTTATACGGCTGTCCGCTCCGCCTCCCAGGTGAATTTTTTGAGCACCATAAGCAGTCTTTTTCCGAAGACGCATATGTTCAAAATTTACGAACGCTGATGAATCAACTAACTGCAACCCCCATACGACCGCGAAGCGCACAAAAGACTTATATAAATAACGCCCTTTTCTCTGCTTCCCACGTTTTTATCCGAGAAGATGGACACTGCTCGCCCCTTCAACGCCCTTACAGAGGTCCTTTTCAGGTACAAGATCGTGCAGAGAAGTATTTTGTAATCGACATCAATGGCAAACTCGACTCCGTGTCTATCGACAGATTGAAACCAGCCAACGTATTGCCCACTCCGCTCAATTCCTTGCACGATCCCGACAATTCGCCCAGTTGAGCCAATTTGTAGCCGACACTAGCTTTCCCGTATTTCTTTTTGCTAGTTTTTTTTAGCCATTCTGATTACCTGGTAACATGTCTTTTTTTATTTGACTCTTTGCTCCCTCAAACAAGCTGAGAGAGAAACATCGTCCGATTCTTGATGAGCACATTTTCCTTCTCATCGTTGAGCATTTTTTATTTTTCACGCTATTCTCGCTCGTACCTCCCAATCACAGGTAACTGGAACTTCGCTTCTTACATCCCTTTAGTTTTCTTACGACTAGTTTGAACCATAGTACACCCACAATTTCGCGCTCCTTGTTCGCCACTGCAGACCCCTTGCAGATAGCTTTCCAACTGAGGCCTTTGCCGCCAATGCCCCTAATTGTTTCCATTTTATTGTTGTAATTACTTTTTATCTTGTTCATATTTTTACGTGCAACCATAAGTCAGACTGAGGGCAACAATGCAGCAACCACCCCTTTTACCCCCCCCCTTTTTTTCTCTCATTTTTCTGTGGCGTTGGGCTGCGATGTTTCCGCCCCGCCGTTACCTCCCAGAGCACTTTACGCGCTTTCAAGTGATCTAACGACCACAACTATGCCATCGCCTTTTACTTCCACGACGTGGTTTCGTGATGGGAACTGTGCTCCTTGGGCCCGGGAGACTTTTTCTCGGCACGCACCACCTTCGTTTATCCTTTTTCTCTAACCTCAATTTTTCCTCGGCCTATAATAAATCGCATGATGTCACTACCACTCCCGCCGGCAGCTTTTGCTGCACGCAATCGTTCACCCTACTTATAACCAGACAACACATAAGGATACACTTACTTTTACGACGCTGCAATTGCCCCCCTTTAACTACGCCCAGAAGACCCTTATTTTCAAACTTCTCTACCACATTGACGACCCATTTTTTTAGGATTCCAAACTTCTTGCCTTAAGTCACTCAATCCTTGGACGCCTCTTTTCGCTTCTTCGCCCGATCACCTAACGCCTTTTCCCCTTCGACGTTATCTTTTGCTGTGAGTTATAACTAACCCTAATGTTTCCCTTAAAACACTGCTTATGCGTATGTATATTCTGGTGGTTTGGTTCCTCGCCATGCGCACCCGCCCTCCAACTGCAACTTTGTCATAGCCATTTTGTTAAAGAAGAATACTACATCGCCCCGCCTTCGGGCTGCAAAAGACATAATGGCACTTACATCAAAACATGTACCGCCGAAGTCTTCCTCCCAACTAATGATTTTCTACACCTATCCATAACCACTTGCAAAGTGTTTAAGACCGTTTCATCAACGACCTTTTATTTCTTTGGAGCCAAAACCCACTCCGATCGCACGATCGCAGGTCCGCCTCCCTCCATCCAAGCCTGCTCCGAGTGGCAGCGTACCCGCGAAACTAAATGCTGCGGCCGTCTATCTCAACAAAACAGCGCCACATGGGCCAGTGATAATTCACCGACCCTCAAATACGTCTGGCCCACTTCTCACAAAGAGACGGCTAACAACGCCGTTGTTACACGAACAACCGCCATATATAATCATCTACGTAAACAGCTTATAAGCCCTGTCTACTCCCTTACAAAATGCGAGATCCAAAAAGGTTTTTGCCGCACTGGGACAAAAATCCATTTCTGGGCCGTGCCCCGAGCACTTAACTGTCCGCGTGTTAAGAAGTTAAAAACGGTACAGAACGTTTCCTTACACTTTACATCCTCTCATTCCTTGTACCGCGCCGAAGTTAAAGAATTGGGAATTACCCTTCATTCGCAGATACAATGTCCCACCTCTATCTTCACGTGTTTTCCCAAGCAATCAATTTGTGATCCCACGGGGATCATTCTTCTGCCTCACAAGTGCAAATGGCTAAAAGGTCTTCATTTTAGGCGCCTTGTTCAACGTGTTCAAACCTTAGACACGACTCTGCGTCCGCAATTTGCCCGCTTTTTATCTGAGAATGCCGATTTGCTTCAGGAAAGCTTTCGTCACCTCGACTTAAGTGTTGATTTTCTTGATTGCCAAATCCAGAACCTTTTCGCAACTGTTTACTCCATCCTAAGCAGACAATTTCCAGGCCAAGTTCTCTCTTCGTTACTTCGCAGGCCTGTCGCTGCAATAACTATAGGTGATGTTTTACGCGAAATCGTCTGTCGCCCAATTAATGCCACTTTATTACATTCCTTACAATTCGGGCAACATTTTTCTTCACGTCCGCTCGTCCACTATATCAATAGCCAGGGCAACCTTACCCTCGGTCAAATTTACCCGGACGGCAACGCTTATCCAGGAGTCCGGTTTATAGAAACGTACATACCTGGCCGCGTTTTTACTTTCAATATAGCGAACCATTTTTACACTTTTCAAAACTATTGTCTTACGCACTCCCGTTCGAAGGTATATCGCCTTTCTCCCACCTTGGCGCCCGTTGACGTTCATTTTGATCCACCCAATTATGAAGAAATTAGTAGCCTTTTTCCTACTTCTGATTTTGGCTTTGAAGACATCACTTCGATTTTACGCACGATCAATGATGCTAATCTTATTCACGAGCGCCTTACTTCGTTTTTACTAGATCGGCCTACTGCTGAAACTTCAGCAAACCCCAATTACCTTCTTGATACAGCTTCATCCGCTTTGAAAAGCATCTTTATGCAACTTATCTCGTCCATCACAAATCCCATTCTTAACGGTATTGTCAGTTTTCTTTTCTTGCTCTCCTTATTTTGGGCAGCTGTACTTTCAGTTATTGCCCTGCGATCATTTATACCCGGCGCTCTGCTAGCTACCCGCAACCGTCTGGCAAAAACACCTAACTCTGAAGCCACCACCCCAGTGTAGTTATACGTATTGTGCCATTTTGTGTGTAAATCATAATGTGTCGCTTTCGAAGATTTTTGCTGCCGTCTGTTTGCTTTTCAGTTTCGCCGCTACTTCGTAAAATTCTTTTTGTCGATTTCCGATGGACCGATCAGCCTTCGTCTGCTCCGTCACCGAAAATCTGGGGGGAAGATATGTAGCGACCTCATCACCGCAAACCGCCTTTATTCGTGCTTTTATTTGTCATTGCATAGTTTGCCGCAGTTTCTCACGTTGTGTTTCGCTCGCTGCAGCCTCGGCTCGCAGCGGCCTCCCGTTCGCTGCATAACGTTCGTCTACTGCCATGACAACCGTCATGTGATAACTTCATATTTCTTTATATTTTGCTTGTACTGCCTTTTTGTCGTTTCCCTCCCAGCTAATCGTTGGCTGATCGCGTCATCAAGGCCAGTCGCGTAATCTTTCCTAATGCACAGCTCTCAGAACGTAGCTCGATCACGTGGCTTTACTGATAAATCAGGTAGACGTCACAATAATACTCATAAAATCTTTTACGAGTACATATACGGCGAGACCGTTTCGTCGCGACAGAACAGAACTTATTAGATTGGAGACTCATATACTGTAGCTGCTGTGTAAATTAAGATTGATTATTGTAACGTCATCAAGCAAGGATTCTGTTTATTGTTTCATTCTATTTGAATAAGTGTATTTTGTCTGTTCATCTCGAATTGTGCCCCTTTTAATAAAAGGAGTTTAAAGATCAACTGTGTGCCAACCACCACTCACACCACACGGTCTTGGATTTTTAGTTCCATTCTTTTTTTTCATTTCCATAACTTTAGGCAAATGAACCATTGACCGCCTGGAATCCTTAAACTTTTGGCGAATCCTTTCCACCCACGTTCCCTGAAATAAATGTATAAATAAGTTTATAATAAATTTTAGGATTCTTTTATGTTAAAAAAAAGTGAGATCTTTTTTTTCAATTTTACGAATTTTCACGAGAGAGAGAATAACCCTAACCCTAACCCTAACCCTATACAATAACAACTTTTTCATTGAAACAGCTGATGAGTAGTGCAACAATGTGAATGTAAAAAAAGTATGTGACACTAGTTGGGTGGGTTTAAGGCGCTTCTTAGCCCTTCATTGTTGATTATAAACATGTACCAAGACTTTGCTTTTAATGCTGAAAAATAAGCAAGACTCACCCCCAAGAAGATAAAAAGTTTGACAAAGCTAATGCAGGCTTAACAGATTTCAAGAGCAATGTAATATAAAACCATTCATTTCTATACTTACTAATTTGTTTTGCTCATTTTTTTCTGCCAAGAAAGGGTATTTCTTTAACGATGTCATTGTGACAGTTTGATATTCCAGTAATGATGAGTATCTAAAGATTTAAAAATTATGATTATTCAGGTTGCCAAATGGATAGAGTATTTGCCTCTATAGTAGTAAACGCTACTGGGTCAAACAAGAAACTAAAAACTTGGTACTTGCGATAACTAAGATATTCCAAAGAGAATCTATAATATTGTTAGAATATTTTTTTGCTTGTTGTGTCGCCAAACTTTTTTTGTAAAGGCCCAGATAACTGTGAGGAGTGACGATAGCAAGCCGGATACAAACGAAGTAATGTACGTATAAAAATTAAAATTAATACAAAAAATTGAATAACTAAAAATCAATACAAAAAATTAGCTTATTTATCTGTAATGTATTGTGAAAAATCGTAGTCAAAACCTGAAGATATAAAATCATTGGTACATTTCGTGTGGCCTGACAACTAAATTTTTCATATTTATTTATGTATTACAGGCAGTCCTCGCTTAACAACGATTTCGTTTAGGGACGACTCGGAGTTACGATGGCCTTTTAAAAAGAAATGTTAAAAATGTTTAAAAATACTCTTTTACTGCATTCAAATCAGAGGGCCAACGAAGAAAACGAGTTGTGAGTGTGTGCGTATGTTCCCGCCTAAACAATGCGGATTGTTTTTAGAACTAATTTTATTTATGTAAATGTACAATATACATAAATAAAATTATATATGCTCATACATGAACGTCTCTCAAGGGTTCCTCGTTTAACAGCAAAATGGCTTAACGACGGGGTCTTCGGAACGATATTCCGTCGTTAAGCGCAGGGTTGTCAGATCCCAGTGATAAAATAAAGCCAAAAAAAGCCAAATAATTTCACCAGCTGGAAAATCATGGTGTTCTCTAAAAAAAAAAAAGGTCTTCACTTCCAATTGATGTCGGATGGTGTTCTCTAAAAAAAAAAAGATCTTCACTTCTAATCGATGTAGGATTTCCCTATTTTCGTCCCAAAAACATGGTGTTCTCTAAGAGAAAAAAAGGTCTGCACTTCCAATCGATGTCGGACTTCCCTATTTTCGTCCCAAAGTCATGGTGATCTCTAAAAAAAAAGGTCTTCTCTTAAAATCTGTTTATAATCTCTCCATTTTTCTCCCAAACCCATCTACCCAGAAGCCATAAAGATTAAAGCCAAAAAGCCAAACAAAAATTTTTGATGCCAACCATACTGAAAAAAAGTCAGATTGCACAAATTTGGCAAAAAAAGCCAAAACTCAAACTGAAATTCTGACGCCAAACTTATTTAAAAAAGGCCAGATTCTCTAATTTGGCCTCAAAAAAGCCAATCTGGCAACCCTGGTTAAGCAAGGACTGGCTGTACTATAAAGTTTAGCTTTTAGCTGCTTTGACACAACATTCGGCCGGAAAAAATAATGCAGCGGGCCGTATTTTGGTGACCCCTGGCCTAGATTGATTGAATGCAAGCCTCAATTGTAGTGAAAAATTACCAAGTTTTGTGCGACTATAGCAGTACATAAAATTTTATTTTTTGGAAGCACACCACGTAAGATTTGGCGATGACCTTTTACTAATTTCCAACTAAACTACTTTTGTACCTTTTTCAACCACTTACAGTGTATACATGCAGATATCGTTAAATAGCAATTGAATTATTCCTCTGCTGGTTGAACGTCTAATTTCTTTGCTATAGTTTTTTGAAATCCTCTGAGTCAATTAAATAGAAATTTTGGTAATTTGCAGTTCGAAATCCAATTTATATTGCAGTTCTTCCCGCTCTTGCAAGGCCAACAGACGCCCACAACAATTTTATGAATCCTCCATTGGTCAACATCTTCTTGACAACGCCCAATGCGCTCTTCACTACAGCAACGAAAAATTTTTTATTATCGCTCGAGGTCGCTCTTCTTTTCACCTTTCTGCTCTTGAAGCGACTTTCATTAAATCTCTCAATCCCCTTCTGTGTAAGCAAAAAAAATTCGTCTATTCTTTAAAAATTTCTTAATCTTTTCTCTCATTGGCTAACTTCTTTCAGCCAATGAGAACTCTGCTTTCCCCTTTATAACTCAGTTCGGTTTCAATTCTGCTTCATTCTGACAATTTCCCCTGAAGAGTGTCAGATGAAAAGCTTTGGGAAGAAAAATCTTTTACTTCACGTAAACGGGTTTAAGGCTCAACCACAATTATAAGACAGAAAAATTCTATTAATATTAATTTTAGCATTCAAATCATTAATCCATCTATTTTCACACCAATCCAATAAAGTATTATCCAGTTGTTCTACAAATATAACCACAAAACATTCTGTGATATCAGGTTTAGCATTAAGAATCTCAAAATGTTGGCAGCGTGGTTGAGTGGTTAAGGCGCCGTGCTTATGATCAACATGGACTCGGTTCAAAACCCGCTCGTTCATTCTGTTGTGTCCTTGGGAAGGACACTTTACCGCATATTCCCCTGCTTGGTGGTCTTGGCAAGCAGTTCTAAATTGAAGTCATATCTCTATTAATTTACAAGCGGAAAGCAATATCTTGGCATCTCCGAAAGCAGTTCGGGCTACTTGCTTACCCTATGTATTAGCGCCTCCGTCGCTTTCCTGCGAGTCAGGAGGAAATATACAGATAAAAAAAAAAAAAATTTAATTTATAAAAATGTTCAAAGAGGACAGCCTGGTCATTGTCATTCTTGACGTTAAATTTGTTGCAGAATAAGCGGTTGTTATTTCATCGGGTAGTAAATTTATTTTTTGTTTGTCCTCCGTATTGCATTTTACAAAGTTTACACTCTGCCACGTAAATACCATAATTTTTGCAAGTAAGATGTTGTTTTTAATTATATCAAAATTACTTGCAAAAACTTTAATTCAATTTAAATTAACATCTTCAAATTTTAATTTAAATTTAAAACGTATACCGAAACGGCGCCTGCAATAAAATGCTTATTGGTTGAATCTGCCTACGATAACAAATATAGAAATAAACAAGTGAACTTTGATTTCCTCCCTCAAGGATGTTTTTTGTTTGTGCCAACACGAAAGATGGAAACAACCATCTATGGCAGGGTTTCTCAAACTTTTTTGTTCGGCGACCCAGTTTTGAAAGATAAAATTTTGTGCTACCCCAATTAGTGGTGGATACTTAAAATTAGGCGCACTTTGCAGTTTTTCTCCAAAAATCATAATGATCTCTAAAAAAAGGTCTTCACTTTGAATCGATCTCCTTTTTCCATATTTCCCTCCAAAAACCATGGTGATCTCTAAAAAAAAAAAAAAGAAAAAAAAAGGTCTTCACTTCGGATCGATCTCCTTTTTCCATATTTTCCTCCAAAAACCATGGTAATCTCTAAAAAAGAAAAAAAAAAAGTCTTCACTTCGGATCGATCTCCTTTTTCCGTATTTTTCTCCCAAAATCATCGTGATCTCTAAAAAAAAGATCCGCATTCAGAATCAAGCTCCAACTTGTCAATTTTTGTCCCCAAATTTTCTGATTTGTCAATTACATGTGCAATAACCATAATTTTTTCCAAAAGTTCCGCGGCACTACTGGGGTTTTCAAAGTTTTGCCGCACAAAGCACAAAATGCCAAATTGTTTCGCGACCCCAAAATTATTTTAGGCGACCCCATTTGGGGTTTGAGAAACCCTGATCTATAGTATTTAATCGCATCCTTGCATGGAAATTACCATCTTTTTCTAAAAAGTAACGGGCAAAGAATGGTAAAAAGCAATTTTTGCTAAACCTGATGAAATGTTGAGAGCAGAAACTGCTGAGAGCACGTATATACAGGTTTATTAAACAACAATGATTAACATTTACAAAATTACTGTAATAGCAACACCTCCCCAAATAAACTATGACAAAAAAATATATAATATTTTTTGGGAAGGCTCTTTCCTCGAGGAATGACTCGTACGTTGACGCTTCATGTACCATAAACCTTCGTAACTATAGCAGGCACCCATCGTGGGTCACGATTTTGAAACCACTTCCGAGTCATCAGCATTTGATGCTTGGTGATAGTCCCGATGCAAAAGGAATCCTTCTCTATGCCTAATGCCTCGTTGTTTACACCAAGCTTGGAACTCTTTGAGACATGAATGTTTGTGGCATTATCGGTCACCAACGTGATGGATTAAAGGTTGAAGTGCACTTGCGACATAAATTCTCCATGTGCAAATCAATTTTTGGCCAATAGACAGTTGACCTGGCAAATTGTTTCATCCGTTGCATGCCGAAATGTGCAAGGTGTTAATTATGTAGACTGGAAGGAATTATTTCCCGTATGCCGTAAAAAAACGCAACCTTTCTCTGCTGACAACGAAAGCTCTTCCAAAAATGCATTCGGCCATCCTTCCTTCATAAATCGCATTACTTGGGTATCGACATCTTCTTCCATCTCCTCCCCATCAAAACTTGTGTCATTTGAAAATGGCAAGCGACTAAGAGCATCGGCATTACCATGGTCTTTGCTTATACGGTATTCCACCGTGTAGTCGTATTGATGGACAAGTAATGCCCATCGTGCAAGTCGATTCGCGGACATTGCAGGAGTAGCCTTACAAGAACAGTCTCTGTGCATAGTAATCGTTTAATCTTTTTGATAGATGTAGCTTCTTCTTCACCTCACTTCCACTGTTGTCCTTTGCGTGTAAGCTTGTACAACGGCTCGATCAAACTGCTCTGCCATAAATGTCTGAATATTATTCATCGTTAGCTCATGTATGCTTTTAACAGGTTGTTGCTGAGCCGCTAAGTTACTAAGCATTTTGTAAACGGAGTTAGATTGGTAAGAAAAATTTGTGCTTGCTTGTTGTCGGTAATAGAGTTAACAGTGACGAATGTTCGGAACCTTGCCAAATAATCAGTCCATAGCTCAGATGTGGAATCGAATGGTTGAAAACTTGCCATCGGTGTTGGAACATTTTCTCGCGGGTTGTTCAAGCTGTTTTGTAAAGCTTTCAGCTGCTCTTGAAGCATTGTCATTTGTTCTTTGTGCTGCTTGTTCTGCTCGCAATGTTTGTCGCGTAAAACTGCCATTTGCTCTTGGTATTGCTTGTTCTGCTCGCGATGCTCGTCGCGTAAAACTGCCATTTGCTCTTGGTGTTGCTTATTTAACAATAAAATTAGTTCAGAATTTCACTCATTTTGACAGTTCAAGCTGTTAATGCAAATTTAACAAATTTTCTTTTAATTCTTGACACAGATGAGTTACTTGAATCCTCGTCGCCACTTTTGCCTATTGTATCTTTGCACGTATACACAGGTTTATTAAACAACAATGATTAACATTTACAAAAATACTTAGCCAAAAATAACCGTATTAAAATAGAAGGCTATTTAGTTCGTTTACTGTAATAGCTTGATGACTTTGAATTGACTGATAAACCGAAATAGACGCGCAAATTTAACTTGTTACAATTATGCTTGGAGATACGCGTGTCCAATAATTGTTCGAGAAGAAGGCGCTGATTAAGATTAAGAAGCGTTTAGGAAAAGACTACGTCATCGATTGCACAATATCACAACAATTACAAAACACTTTCAAGCTATTCAGTATAAAAAAATTTTTTGACAAAGAAATTAAAGAAGAAGGTTCATTTCCAACAACAACTATAGCAACAACAACAACAACAACCAACAACACAAGAAACAGGCACGTGACAACAAATGCACAAAAAATAATGATTGTCGAGTATCTTTAAAAGCATTGGATATTTATTTTGGACTATCACCAATACAATAGAATGCCGAAATCTTGGTTACAGGTTTGCTAAAGCTAACCGTATAGAAATACCAAAAAGTTGGTTTGACTAACAACAAGCTGATCCTGATTGGCTTACATCTTTTTTAAAAAGATTCTGCCAATGGTACTTCGCACTTCCGAAAGTAGAAGTTTAGCTAGGACAAGTAGCTTTAACAAAAACAATGTTAATTCTTTTTTCCAAAATTTGAAATTAGTTTTAAATAGGCATAACTTTTAGCCTTTGAACGTTTGGAATATGAACAAAACAGGCGTAACTGCTGTACGTAAGACTGATAAAATTATTGGAAGACATGGAACGAAGCAAATAGGCGGTATAACATCGGCTGAGCGAGGCACACTTATTACTGTAGTAGGCACCATATCAGCAAGTGAAAATTCTATTCCTCATTACCTTATTTTTCCCCGAGTAAAATTTCAAAGGCATTTCCTTAATGGAGCGCCACCTGGAAGCAAAAGAGGTACGAATCCATCTGGATTGATGACAGAAGAGCACTTTTTGGACTTATTAAAGCACTTTGTTGAGCATGTTTGCTGCACCCACGAAAAACCTTGCCTTCTTTTACTAGATAATCACAAATTGTATATATGCATTGAAAGATTAGACTTCACTAAAGAAAATGGCATTTTAATGCTTTCATTTCCGCCGCACTGTACCCATCGTTTGCAACCGCTGGATCAATCTATGTACGGACCATTCAAAAAAATATTTCAATACAGCGGTTAATGAAGGGCATCGTAATAACCTCGGTAAGGGAATGACCATCTATGATTTGCCAGCTTTGGTTGCATTTGTATATAAAAATGTTGTAACGCCATCAAGTATTCAAGCAGGCTTTAATCGACCGTCAAATATTTTCTGACTCGGAATTTTTGCCAGGATATGTAACTGATCATGACCTTTTATTGCCAGCAGCTGGAGAAGCAGGAATAACTTTTAGCAAGATTCCTGAAAACTTATTAAAAGATTAGCTCTTTGGAAATGACGATAGTCAAGAAAATAACGAGATTGTAGTACTGCTGCTGATATGGAACAGCAACCTTCAAGATCATCAGATGCAGCTGTAAATCCTTACAAGCAAGGATTGGAAGCGCTGAGTAGTCCGTTGTTTAGTAGATCAGAAAGTATATCGTCAGTTCAAGTTTGTCCGTTTCCAAAAGCTCAACAGCGCAACAATAACAAAAAAAGGTCGCAAAAACGAAAGTCAGAAATCCTGACTGACACCCCAAATAAAACAGTAAGCGCACAAGCAAAGTCCAGCAAAAAGGTGCGATTACCTAAGAATATACAATACAGTTTGTTTTATAAAAATAGCCCACAAGACAAAAAGGGAAGAGAAAACCAAATGCCCTTGCTAAACAAGAATGGTATTACCTGGTATGTATGGACACCTATTCCAATACAAGTCAAAAGAGATTTGGGTGCAGTGTTTATCATGGAAAAATTGGGCACATGATAACTGCTTTTCTTTTTCTCGAAGTTATGTGTGTCATAACGATGAAGAACCAAAGAGAAATTAATACCTCAATGTAATTTGTTTAAGATGAGGGTAAAAACGTTTGATTTTTTCATTATAAAGAATAATCAAGTTGTTTCGTGTAACTAAATGTGCAGATTGCCTATTTTGGTTACTTAACCTTCCTTAAACACAGCTAGTGTAACTCTGATCTTATCTAATTGTATCCGACGCTCGACCGTGAAGCAAAAATAAAATATTTTTGTAAACAGCTAACTGGACGAAAAATACGGTGCTATTTTTACTTGACATGTATATAATATTTTTGTATTGTTGTTTTACCAATAAATTGTTTGTTTGATCTTGGCGTATAGCAAAATTTAGAAGCAACTGAGTGAGTGTCAACTTACAAATAGCTGTGACATTTTACCCCAATGCTTGTGACAACCAGAACAGATTTGTCCAGGTTGTCACATTTTTTTTGACTGTTTTAAAACTGTCCAAAAACATGTTTGTTGTTGCTGAAAAACCAAAAAAACACTCTAAAGTTATAGCTGAAGACTTTAACTAAAGAAAAAAACAAAAAAAATTTTTGAAACTCGACCAACTATTTCCTAGATTATAAAGTTTGAAATTTGTGATAACCAGACTCGGTCTCCCCAAACACATAAAAAGTTTTTTTTATAACATAATAAATTTTATAGTACATGTCTCAATTGATTTTCAATTCGCTAAGATTTCGTATTTAAAATTTCTGTCTGATTCATAAATAAATATTTAAATAATCAAATATAATCATTTAATGTTTTATAATATTTTTTCCTCGGAAATACAGTTAAAAATTGCAAAAAGTTATAAATCATAAAAAATAAAGCAATGAATTTAAATCTTTATACTCTGAGGGATCTTTTTTATTAACTGAATTTTTTTTAAATGCTGTTTTTATACCCGTATATTTCCAAAGTGGAAACAAATCGGTCTATCGAATGCAAAAATCATTCCAGACAAAGTATCAATTTAAGATTCTCACGGATTTCCACCTGCGGCACAAGCTCATGCTTAATCATTAAGTCTGCTTCATTGTAAAATTGAAGTTTTTCTTGACTGGAAAAATTAAGGAAACATCGTTTGAATCCAAGATAAGAGTCACAATATAGAAAAGAATTTTTAATTGTCATTATTTTTGTGTTTTGGTTATCATAAATTAGGAACAACTTTTAACAGGATCTGTTCAATCAGACAACATGGTCATGTCATGTACTTTTTTTAACATTTCAATAAACATGACATATGCTTAATGTTTTAGTTCAATCTGGTTGTCACCCTTCATTCTTAATTGTAATTTTAAATTTATAAACTTATAGTTAATTTTCATCTTTTTGCAGTAATTTGTAAGCTTTTAGTTATGACGTCATATTCTCCATTGTTACGTAGTGATCGCGTAATTCAGAGGTGGATGTCTCGAGACACGTTTTTTTGAACTCTCGGTCCCACCTACATCTTGGATCATTGTGTCTCGAATTCAGGTCAAGATATTGCTGCGATGCGAGCAAAGTTCACAGGTGTTGTAAATATGTCATGACTTTTGGTAAAAATTGGTTATTTGTACGTTTTTTCAGTTATTCGGACGTCATGGCCTTTTTCAATTTGCCATTAATCACAGTAGAATTAAACCATCGCGATCTTTCTGCATGGCAATCAAAAAGCCTGTTGGACACACGTATAATATGTTTGAAAAATTATTGACCTGTTTCTATTAACATTTAAACGTCTTGAATTTCATACTTTTTATAACAAAATTTGGCATCTCAAAAGGCGGCTGTATCACAATGCTTTTGATTGCAGTCAGTATTGTTCTATAACATTAAAATAGGCTGCATGTGTGAGCAATAAACAATTGACACGATTGCGGTTTAAAGCCTACTTGCTTGGTTCTGTTGTGTCCTTGGGAAAGATACTTTACGGCACCATTTTTGCACAGTCTTATTAAAAAAATAACTTAAAAATATTACAACAAAATATGAATTAAAAAACATATGTTGAGTTATAGGACAGAAGGCACTAAAGAGTACCATCTGTAGCATTGTGCATCAGAAGTGCCGAACCCGAGCTCACTGCCAGATTATTATTTCAAGTTTTAAACTATCATTAGGGACAGTCTACTTACCCAGGTTTTTTCATTTCTAAATCTGGCTAAATCTGGGTAAGCAGACTGTACCTGATAAATGTTTAAAACTCGAAACCATTGTCTGGCGAGCTTTATCGGTTTTGAAATCACAACTACAAGCGCTCATTTTCAGATTTTGAAAACTTTGAATAGGTGCAAGCAAAAAATGCAAAATCATGTAACTAGAAATTAAAAGTAACTCCCGCATTGGTAATGGCAAATAAAATTAGGGCCTGGAAATTAGATCTATCTGATCTTAAGTATTGCAGGTCAGCAGGAAATCTTTACAAAAAATAAATCTTTAAGATGGTTACTGATTCTGGTTTTGCAGGCTTCCAAAATTCGGACACCTTTTGGGGAAGAAGTCGAGTTGACTTGCAGTTAACAACCTCATATCTCTGATTTAAACAACTAATAATAAATCACTTTACATATGACCTCGACAATAATTACACCCACTTGATCACTAGCCAATAATTCTACAGCAAAGGTCGGTATGATTTTATTTTCTTAAACTTCCACCTGATTTCTCTCCTCTTCTCGGAGTTTGTGATTAATTTCTGGAAACTCAGAGCTTCCTTGATTTTCCTGGTTCTGTGACGCTTCCAATAAGGCAGGTTGTGGACTCGCTGGAACACTTTCTCTTTCTTAATCATTAGCTTCCCCTAAAAAATACGTTTTCAAGGCACTCCGTTCCTCTCACTTTGGCGGGGCGAGAACTTCGGGATTAAAAGAAGAATGCTATCAGGTCCCACTTCCTCCTATGACTCTGATTTCCATTCTTCTCTAATGTATATACGTCATGTATTTTCTTTAGTTTCGCGTTTGATTATTACGTTTCTGTGTATAAAAATATAGCCATAGTATTAAAGCATTAGTTTGCAAGTATTTGAAGGAGAAAAAGAAACTGACCATTCGCAGTAACGCCCTTAAAAACAGATTTAACACAAGTAGGCTTTTGGTTCACAAGCACCGTGAATATGCGAAAAACTAGAACTCTGAAAAAATTATAATTCACAATATGCTAGACCAAACTCAGGAAGGCAATCCAGGTCCACACTTAACGTTCTGCTCATCCTCCGTGACCAAAACCAACCAACGATGTACGACCTGAAGTGGACTGGTGTTGGTGATGTTGATAAAGCGGGCAACTTCCTTATCGTTGCGAATACAACCGAATTCAATCTCTTGCTTATCGCATTCCATGTTTGGAAAATTGACCTAAATAAAAACAATACTGACCGTCTGCTGGAGAGTCTAAATCCCACTTCTAATTTAAAACCCAATTTTGGTGAGTAATATTTATTTCGCCCCGTAATTTAACAGAATCGGTGTGAGGACCCAGTCGTAGAATCTCTAGGATAATCAAAGATACAGTATATCATTGAGATTTATCTTTGTTTTAACTTTGTTTGATAGTTGAAAGACAGAGATATATCCTTGAAATATACACCGAAAGTGAACACTTTTAAGCTTGATTTAACATGATTGTCATCATTGTTTTAAACATGATTATTGAAGTAGATCTTTGATTTCAAAGCTATTTCAAAGAAAAATCATGAATGTTTCTTACCAAAAATTACGAGTTTAAATACTTGATTTAAACATGATTGTCATCATTGACTTAAACATGATTATATCAAAGGTAAATCTTTGATTTCAAAGCTATTTCAAAGAAAAATCATGTATGTTTCTTACCAGAAATAAAACAAATTAAGGTTTCGTTTAAATATGATAGTCTATTTTTGTTTATGTATGGTTATTGCGAATTAATATCCATTTTAAAAGCGATTTCGTGAAAAAAAATTTTTTACTAGAATGTTACAGAAAAACCCAAAACTAATATCAATTTAGTATTTTAATTTAATTAAAATTGCAAAACAAAAACTCAATAATACTTTATATTTTAAAGTTTTACTATTGAATGTAGCTACTGTAGTGTTCCTAAGTGTGAAGCAAAAAGCCGGTTTTACAAATGGACTGGTAAGCACCTTTGATATCTGTCAGATTGGGCATTCTTCGTATGAAGTCCTCAGCCACAAAAATTTGTCGTAGGTACTGTTAAAAATGACCTAAACTTTTTCTTATTTAAATGTTGTTAAATAAATTTAATGAAATTTAATCTGTTATCAATTGAATTTTTTAAATTGGTTATAAAGTGCAAAATTTTATTTTTTTAAATTCTATTTTATGAATTGAATGTTATATGCTTTTAGAGTGCTATATATTTTTTGTTACAAACTATCAATCAATACATGTTTATTTTCGGAAATATAAACTAAACAAAAAAACAATTAATACATTGTAGAATAGACAATATCCAGTGCCGCAGTTCCTTTGATTTAAAACATAAAATCGAAGTAAAAGATAAAAGAATTAATAAAAACAAACAAAAAAAAACAGCAATACATAAAATGCACGCTTTCAACCATGGTTTTTAAAAGTTTGTTTCCCAGCCCAATAGCTTTTGGCAATTTTTGACATAAAAACTAGATTCAATGAAATATTCCATACGATTCAAAATGAGGTCACAATTCCAAGTTTTTGAAAGTCATTGGTCAAATTAACATGTTTCTTTTTGGTTTCTCATTTTCTTGCTTGGTTCAGCTTCTAAGTTTTCCGTCTGGAAAGCACAATTGCTGCACATTGCGCCAAATCCAGGGCTGGTGCACTTTGATTTTCTAACGTTCCAGGACTTCTAAACAAAAAAATAATGAGTTGGTTTTATAATATTATAATATAAATTCTAAAAATTAATTTAAAATTATTTCAAAAAACACAAAGATAAAAATTATTTTTTCTAATTATAGAATTACCATAATTACGTAGAAAGCATAAACAAGTTAATTTTTGTTTTAGAATTGTTTAAAAATAAAGTGCAATTAGATGGACGTTCTTAATTTCATAGCGAGCCATGAAAATTTTTTCATTCCTGAAAATAATAAACCAAGATTAAGCAGGTTTTTTTCGTTGATGTTAGTTAATTAAAAAAATTAAATTAGTTAAAAAAAGGTCTTTTTCTTTATACACTGGAAATAAAATTGTGTCTGGTTGAATAAAACATTCTTTTGTAGGCTTCAGTCAATGGTACAGCAATTGCTGAGCCCCAGTTAAAGCTAACATTAAAATTGAAAACAACTTCAAAACTCTCTTTTTTTTATACATTAATACAGATAGAGATATATTTAACAATAGTAAAAAATATTTAATGTTATATAACTTACTTGCTCTATCGCGCAATTAAATTTCTAGACGCAAGAGAGATGAGTGGCATTTTCAGCTAACTTCTGGATGTCGCTTCCAGACTGAGACCACATTGTTGATTGATCATCCGTCTTTTATGCACGGCAGCAGTTCAATTGTCAGTCTCACTTTTTTTACAAATTAAAGTTTTTGTGCTTTATAATTGCGAAATTTTTAATTTTAAAAATAATTCTAAAATAAGAAATTAAAAATTACTTTATTTTATCAATTTTTAAAAATAAAATCAAACATAATTAAAGGCGGTTCTCAGAAATAACTAATGGCATTTTCAACACTTTCGGAAATAGAGATGTATCAAAGTCAAAGCCTTGCCAAACTCAAAGCGTCAATCGAAGCCACACTGGAAGGTAAAACTTATTTATAAGCTTGATAAACACCATCATGTCACGAAATTTTGCGACCTTGAGATGTGAATAAGCGTAATTCTCCGTCTTGTGCTGCAATATTTGCCAATAAATCTAACTTGATGACTGCCTGTTAGATAAGCTTAACAACTATGTATTTTGACTTGACTAGTGTTTTTTGTTCTTTGAAAAGTGCGCATTGCAAATATTTGCATGTTGTTTAATGAACGACGATGCAGAAGATGATAAACAAAAAATCATTTATAATCGTCGCGTGGTTGGCAGCGTGGTTGAGTAGTTTCACCGCGAAGTTTGTGATCCACATGGTCTCGGTTCAAAACCTACTCCCGCCATTCCGTTATGTCCTTAGAAAAGATACTTTACGGCACTTTCTCTTGCTTGGTGATCTTGATAAGCAGTTTTAAATTTCAGTGATATCTCTATAAAACTAGAAAATTAAAATAAAAAATTTCAAACGGACAGCAATATCTTGACATTTCCGAAAGCAGGTCGGATTAATTGCATGCCCTACGTATTAGCGCCTCCATTGTTTTCCTGTGATTCAGGAAGATAAACATGGAGGTACAAAAAATAACTAAAAAATGAATAAAAAAAACTAAAAAAAATAAATATATTGATTTGACAAGCTCAAACCATCAGCGAAGCCTAAAATAAAATTATATTATAATCGTCATTCAAATTAGACATTTAACAAACTTTGACTTGTTTCAAATTAAAGGAAAGGCTTTATAAAAATTTTTTTATAATTTGGTATTTTTTGATTTGTAAATGCTTATCTCAATTATAAAACTTGGCATTAACTACTTTGGCAATAAAATTGTTAACAGAAACTGTTCAATCAGCATTGCTTTAAATGCTGATTTGGCAAACAGAATAAAAGTGAACGATACGAAAAAGAGAGTAAACTCCAGTATTAGTACAAGCATAAAATTCTGGCGTACCTTCAATCAATCAAGATTTAGGTCTAAAGCAGTGGTCTCTCAAACTTTTTGCGCCCGCGGCACACTTTGCTACCTTTCCAAATTTTGCGGCACACGTGGACCAGAGTGCAGATCTTTTTTGGTGTACACTGAGTTTCCACGTTTTCCTTTACCTGATGCATTATAGTGTATTACATAAAGGCCTCGAATTTTTATGTAACTTTCTATAAATAAAGTGAAAACTTTCTTTTATAATTCTTTACTAGATTTTGTACTGTTTGTTTTCACATAAAGCATTCAGGTTCCGCATATCGTGTACGACAGGCATGTCAAATTCGCGCGGCCATGTGGGCCACATCGGTAAAATTTTAGCCTGAAATTTTGCCGCTGGTCGCAATCTGGTTGCAAAAGAAATTGAAGGCCAATAAAAAAAAGGTTTCACTTGAATTGTTTGGCTGATCCAGGTTATTCTTTTAAATTTTACGTTGAAATCAAGGTGAGGACCAAAGAAGAGGTCTTCACTTAATATGTTGGTTAATTTCGGTTCGAAAATCAAATTCTTGCTTATAAAACTTGCCACTTTAATTATTTAAATTTAGTTCTGAATTTATCGTTAATTTGATTTCGTATTGAGCATCTGATCGAAAAATTCGTTAAAAGACTTTGCGGGGCGCGAGTTTGAAATGCCTGGTGTACCGAAACAAGCCTGAAAGACAACTGATCACCAAAACTTTAGGTAATGGGAATTACATTTAAAATTTTTAAGCTTTTTGGTCACAGCTCTTAAAAAACATACTTTTCCTTTGTTATAGAGTGTGTTACATTGCCGTTGCGGAGCATGGATTAATGTATTTAAAAAAGTTTCGCGGTACACTTAGAAATCTCTCACGGCACAGTAGTGTGCCGCGGCACACAGTTTGAGAAACATTGGTCTAAAGCAGGGTTTCTCAAACTATGGATCGCAACCCCAAATGGGGTCGCCTAAAATAATTTTGGGGTCGCGAAACAATTTGGCATTTTGTGCTTTGTGCGGCAAAACTTTGAAAACCCCAGTAGTGCCGCGGAACTTTTGGAAAAAATTATGGTTATTGCACATGTAATTGACAAATCAGAAAATTTGGGGACAAAAATTGACAAGTTGGAGCTTGATTCTTAATGCAGATCTTTTTTTTAGAGATCACGATGATTTTGGGAGAAAAATACGGAAAAAGGAGATCGATCCGAAGTGAAGACCTTTTTTTTTTTCTTTTTTTTTTTAGAGATTACCATGATTTTTGGAGGAAAATATGGAAAAAAGAGATCGATCCGAAGTGAAGACCTTTTCTTTTTTCTTTTTTTTTTAGAGATCACCATGGTTTTTGGAGGAAAATATAGAAAAAAGAGATCGATCCGAAGTGAAGACCTTTTTTTTTTCTTTTTTTTTTTAGAGATCACCATGGTTTTTGGAGGAAAATATGGAAAAAGGAGATCGATCCGAAGTGAAAACCTTTTTTTTAGAGATCACCATGGTTTTTTAAGAAAATATGGAAAAAGGAGATCGATTTGAAGTGAAGACCTATTTTTAGAGATTATTATGATTTTTGGAGAAAAACTGCAAAGTGCGCCTAATTTTAAGTATCCACCACTAATTAGGGTCGCACAAAATTTTATCTTTCAAACCGGGGTCGCACAAAATTTTATGTTTCAAAACTGGGTCGCCGAACAAAAAAGTTTGAGAAACCCTGGTCTAAAGCAATCCATGTGTGACTAATCTAAGGTAACATTCAAAAGAAAAGCAACTAACATTGTCTACTAAGCCAAATAATTTGAAATAATTAGCTAAATTTATTTTACTGTGATTACTAAAAGACATAAAAAATTTACCGTATAAAATTAAAGAATCACCGGAAATATTTTGAAGAAGGTAGGAACAAAAGAATATATAAACGACAAGAGTTTTAGTAAAACAAACTCATAGAAGAAGTAAACTTAATGCAATTAGCATATTGTTATTAAAAAATTTTTTTCTTGCTGTTTAAGATGACAAAATCCAACATACAACATAATTAAAACTGAATTCTGCTGCTTTTCAATATGCAAGTTCTATTACAGGTCTCATTTTTTTGTTAAATTCTGATGATATGTACTTCCGTGCATTATACATTCCAACAATCATAGCAACATTTGCTGCAAAGACGATCGTCCTTCATACTGTCTAATAAAAACAATAAAAATTTTCTTCACCTAATGTCAAAAAATTTTAACAGTAAAAGTTTTATTTTCAAAAATTTACCATATCTTAAATTTAAAAAATTTGAAGTTCGGTACAGGACTTCTAAACTACTGCCTATTTTTTAACTTAAATAAATAGTGTTTCTAAGATAAAATCTATCCATATTTTGAAAAAACATTTCTCATTACACCAGAACCAAGCCAAATTTATTACTACAACCTTGTTCATACTATATTTATTTATGTAGCCCAAACGTTTCTCTGGTTAATCAATATAAATGCTCTTTCGCTGATATCACTGTATAAAAGCTTGTCTTTACCACCTATAGATCGCAAAATGTTCAAAGTCGAAAACCACGTGAGTTAATATAGAGCACAGCAAGTAATTGTACAAATACAAATACAAAAAAGTTCTTCTGAAGAAATGCTTTTTATGAAAACTATTATTGAAGTAAACTAGGAGTATGCAACCTTTAGCGCTGCCATCCCAAATGCATACTATTGCTGCGAAAATCTCTTTCTTTGCTTCACCTTTAATTGGCCTTTTTTAATTAACTTTAATAAAATTTCCAAACACTCAGGTTATTGACGTTGACGATTTCATCTATTATATAAAATTTACGATCTCCTATTAAATTTATGGTATTTATTTTCAATTTCGCTAATCCTTTTGTGTTTTGTTTCTTCGTATTCGTTCTTCGTATTCGTTCTTTTCAGTCAAACTGGCACCCAATTGTGGCTTCAAAAAATTTCGTCTTTATTTTCTTCAAAACTCAAGCTACGTAATTTTAGTCTTGTAATTATTTTCACTTAACTACACCGAAGTAATGAATTTTTTCAGCTTAAAATAGTGGATACTGTTAAAAATTGATCAAAACGTACACGTACCGTAACGTACACATTTGTAAACCGGGAAGAAATAAAATCAATCTTATAAAGTGATTTATAGCCTTTCCGTCGGATGCAGTTTCGGTCATCGACTTTAAGTATCTCACTATTCAGGTGTGATAGGACGGTAGCGCTTCCACACGTTAATTATTCATTCCTTACTATAAAAGAGATTTAGTTTATGGCAAATCATGAAAAAAGTTTTTTTTTGCATTTGCTTCAATAAGAGTTTTGCAGTTGACCTTACTACCTATCCCTATATTTAGCTTCAAAATATAAATCTAAAAGGTAATAAAACTATTCAACACCATTCTAGTGGAGAGAGTCGTCACTTTGTATTTTCAAAATTAAAGCTTTTCGCCAATCACATGATTTTGCTTTACGGGCCGCGGATTGCGCATTCCTGTATTAAAAAAACAATTACCGTATTTATCCGATTGTGACCGCCCTTGAAAGTAAGCGCACATACAACTGTAAAACGTTCTTTAACGTATGACCGTCTGTGACGCAACCAGAATGAAAATAAGAATTAAGTCAAAGAAACCCGTAAACAAGTTTCGGTTATTATTCGTATATTATAAAATAATCTTTACAGTAACTTTCCACTTTCCTAACACCTTGTTCTTTTACTATCAAGCAGCTAGCACCGACTGCTTCCTCGTTTTCTTTCATCCACATTTTTGTCGGCGATAAACCGATTTGTGCTGCTGCTTCCAGTGCAGATACCGGTATTATTCTTTAGAAGTTTATGCTCAGACAATAAAAACTACTGGTGATTAACCGAGTTTTTCGATGATAGTTACGCTTCAATAGTTCTCAATTTGTAGCGGGTGTTTACTTCTGAGGTCGTTACACTTTGTGTGATTCCTATTTTCACTGAAATACTGCGATAAAAAAATTGTAAATCGCCCTTGAAAGTAAGCCGCACAAAATAAAAGCAGAAAACAATGTACCAAACTATTATAACTACACACAATGGCGGTAAATTAAATTACATGAAACCTAAATGAAAAACGAGAATATATGAATCATATTTTATGATGCGATTTTTGTTCGAAAGTTAAATTTGATTGAAACAAATTCTTGCGTGCTCAAATGTAAATCAAAATCTCACACTAAAATACCCGAAGCTTTATTAATTAGAAACAGTGGCGTACCGAGAATTTTTGAAACAAGGAGGGGCATACGACCACAATCAAATATGTTTAGTGGAAAAATTTATTTAAGTGCTAGCTAAAAAAAAGGGTCTTCACTTTGAATCAGTCCCGGATTTTATAATTTTTGTCTCTGTAGACTAATCATTTCTGAAAAAAACGAAACGAAAGGGGCCTGCATATGGAATCTGCCTTTGTTTTTTGGCGGAGTTTCTGCCCAAAAAGTATTGATGATCTCCAGGGAGGAGCCATGCACAGTGGCCCCCCTAAATACGCTAGTGATCAGAAAATTTAATCCTAATTTAAATTGTCGATTGTATGCTAGTGGCTTCAACTTTTTATTAAACATATTTAAAAACATTACGAAAAATCATTCATTATGAAACCTGATGAGGGCTTAAGTTAGCCATGAGCGCTTGTTTTCTTTTGTCTTTTTTTTCTCATCGTAATAATGCAGATGTATAGATAGCAATAATAAATAAATTAAGAAATGCTAAATTCAATAGGGCTGCTTTCCATAGCAATTTTATGGTATAAGAAAGTAACCTCTCTCCCAAAGTTTTATACGTAAACGGTAAACACAATTTTTCCACCCTATTTCAATAAACTTTGTATGTTTGTTAATCAAAGTAGATATTTCTATTTCGAACATTCGAATGATAGCATAGTATTTAAATATGGCATTTTTTTTAATCGAACATAGTAGAAATTCTACTTAAAACATTATTAGTTTTCAATTTAAATTCTTATTACTTTTCGGGAAAGTATTGTTAACGACCAAACTCTTCAGTTGCAGGGATTTTTTATTACTGCAACCCTACTGAGTTTTCGCCTATTTGACTTTTGACGTTTAAATAGGCCAAAAACAAATCTAAACTTAAACAGTTACTTTCTTTTGTTAACATTTCATTAATTTTCATTTCATTTTCATTTTGTTCTTGACCACCAAACATGATCAGTAAATTTTACACATTAAAAGGTAGTCGAGAGTCAAGAAAAGGTAGATGCAGGAAAACATCAGACGCTAAAACATGCAAGAAAAAGCCACGGAAAAAAGTAAAAGAAAAAGACTACAGAGCATGCCTACGTCACCAAAAGAACAAAAGAGAAAAGAAAGAAAAAATTCAAATTAAATTCTATACATGTGTAGACCGCCGAGCCATATGAAAAGAATGTTGTATAATTATGGGTGGAAAAAACAACAAACTATGTGACCAAAGGGGTCAAGACCCAAAAAGGAGGTCAGGCAGGCAAAGAAACCCTCCAAAAGAAATACTGCCGCGGGTCAAAAGGACCATTTCAAATGTATATGGCCGGCAAAAAAATAACTTGAAAGAAAAACAATTTTGAGCTACAAATTTAAATCGCTGTTAAAATTTGGCATTGGAGTGTCGTCTGTAATCATTGCTTGACCGATAGTTGACAACTGGTTGCTTGCTTTCATTTGGGCTACCTAACAAAAATAAAAGACAAAAACCAAAACCAAAATACTTTTTTATTAAAAATAATTAATTATTATCTAGCATTTAATTCTTAAAGTATTGTAGCAAACTTTATCGCTTAATATTTAAATTAGCTCTGACATTAATGGAGAAATAATCAATTACTCTGTGTATTTGCATGCATATTTGTGAAGGTTTTGCAAAAAGACCCCAAACTTTGTTTTTTTGTTTTTCAATGAGTTGGGAACTTTATTCCAAGACATAGGACCACGATAAGAAATAGACTGTTGACATAAAGAATTAAAATACAACTTAGGTATATATTTGGATTTATTTCAAGTATTATAATTAGACGTTGCTTTTGTAAATACATCCAGAAGTAAATAATAACATAAACAATCTGCTTCTGTAAATGAGATTGAAAACCTTTTATTACCTGGTAAACTTTGAGTAAACATAGTTAGTCAGCCATTCAATCAAATTAAAATAAATAAGCAGCTGTAACTTTGCTTTCTGTTGCTTTTTGCGTTTGCTGAAATAAGTAAAAAACTAATTGTTCTGATTTAAGTTTTGGTTTTTGCCTTCTTCAATTTTAATACAGTTCAAAATGTTCGGAAAAAAACATTTTCTAAATTTCTTTGTTTTTCTATGGCATATTGCACAACAACTTTAATAAATAATGCAAACAAAAATACAAAATCTTCAAAAAAATTCTTATCCATTGTCATTGATTGCCTACGTCCCATTCCAATAGACAAATTACCAATTCTTTCAGGCATCCAGTCAGCTGAGCTTTGCTCATGAGAAGTGACACTCTCTTTGCCTAACCATAACACTTTCGACCCTTTTCATATACTGCAAGGTTTTTTAAGTCGGTTTTCAGATGCATTTTCAAAAAGACATTGATCCAGATGCCCGTTTTTGGCAGCTTCTCGGAAACTACTGAAAAGCTTTGCCAAACTAGGCGTCCGCTCTGCCTAGTGAACGACTCATAGATGGAACACTGAGTACTGTGAGAGTGACACTTTAAACCCTTACTACATAAGCTATAGCACGGTATATTAGGCTGGTCTTTAAATACCTACCAATTAAAACAGACTGAAGTCTGTAGAATCTCGTTTGTCTTAGCTGTGCAAAAATTATTAAATGATTTTGCCAATCTAGCCTCTGCGCTATTCATAAAAAATTATATATAGTACACCAAAAAATTGTGAGAGTATATTTAAGCTTCTTGATTTCATTTCAAGAGCCAATACCTGACACATTGGTATAGGGGCGGACTGAGAGTGTTATAGGTCCTTGTGCAGAAAATACAATCGACTACCTTTCCTGCTCTGAACAGATATTAAAATGAGTTGACATACATTTTTTGAAATCAATTTTTACATTTTAACACACCCTAATATATAAATTATTATGCTTTACAATAATACCGAGCAAAAAGCTTCAAATATTATAGTTCAAAGATTGCAGTAACACTATTGTAATCATTTCAGCAGAGCATTCTGCAATTTTATCAATGATTTGGTTTTTGCTTGATTTGATTTTTATTGCAATATCTTTTTCAATAGCAATTAGCATGAGTAACTCCAATTTATTCTGGGTGAGTGAAAACTCCAGCCTTGCGTTTCAACAGTCTTGGTGTAGAAAAAGATCTTTCACTATGTGATGCTTAGTGTTTTATGAATTTATATGCTGCATATTAATTTTCATATGCAGTTACTCTTATAACAATGTGAAACCACATGAGAAACAATTCTTACATGTTGTCTTCTCAGATAATTCAGCAACTTCTGTACACTCCTTCTCTGACTCCAACCTGTCCGAATTATTTTCATTGCCATTCATATTCTCTAGCAGTCCCTTCTTCAGGTCTTTGTAGCCCAATGCAAATGAAACCAGTTCACCCTGTAGTACCACTCTGTCAATTTCTGGTACTGCATTAGCAATTAAACTTAGCTTGACGTTTTGTGAAGATGCCAAGATTTCAGAAAGCCAGTTTTGATTAAAGCAGGATATCTGCTTATAGAGTTTCTCATGAGACAAAAATCTAGCTCGCATGTTGGAGAGCACAGCATTAGTTACTGCATTAGTTACTACATTATGGTATGAAAACACAAAATTATTCTTCTGCTCTGTGATACCTTCTGGTGCTGAGCGACTAAATCTGATAATTGGGAAGCTCTTAAGAACAGAAATGTTCACCTCTTTTAATTTAAAATTTGCGTGAACAACAAAATTAGATGTTGTTTCAAAAAATTTCACTAAAATCTCTTGAGATTTTTTAACATTTTCAATGGTTTTGTTAATCATATGCTAAGCTTGCATGATATTCAGGCCTGATTTATGCAAATAATTTGACACTAGTATGGTAATATCAAAAATTCGGATGAATGTAAATACTATTAAGATACAGGGTCCTCCAGCGAAGTATAGACTGTTATATATTACATTAATTTAAAAACGAAAAGGGCAATGAAATTTTTTTTTGAAGAAAATTAAAGGTAAATATATAATCTTCAATATTGAATTCAATTTATTCAATATATCCGCCCTTTTCAATGATAACACGGCGGAGGCGAGAGATAACTTGGTCACACGTGCCACGAATAGTTTCGCTTTCTATTTTCGCACAAGATTCTTTTAATTTCTTCTTTAATTTTTCCGCATTTGAATGTGACACACAGCGCAGGCCTTTTTCTCCAATATTTCTCTCCAATCCTTCTCTCCAACCTTTTTCT
This sequence comes from Diplosoma virens, assembly GCA_963680785.1. Lineage (NCBI taxonomy): Eukaryota > Metazoa > Chordata > Ascidiacea > Aplousobranchia > Didemnidae > Diplosoma > Diplosoma virens. The sequence goes on from OY796893.1 coordinate 19,749,367, forward strand.
CCGATAAAGTTTTTCAATGGCGGTATTTATTGTTTTTAGATGCTAAAACTAAACAAAGTTTAAGAAATTTTTTGTATACATTAGTAAATAGATATGCAATACTACATATCTGCAAAAAAAAAACAGAGCATAAAGTAATTTATAAATACTTTAGAAATCTATCTAAAAATTAGTCTACGCTTGGGTGGAGGACTCTGTAGTTTCAAATTCAAAGTTAAGGTTCAGTGAGCATGCAGATAATAATGTCGTTTGTTATAACTGTACAATGTATTGTTTACATGTCCTATAACGTATAAGTTTTTTACTGCTTTCTTTTGTCAACTTTTAATGCTCTTTTTTGTTTGATTTGTGCTGTTTCGACTGAAAAATATAAAAACATAAATACATACGAATTTGCGCAAGTTTTCACTCAATTTCTGGCTTCATAGCAAACTGATCCTATGAAATCAGGTGTTTCACTTACTTGCTGAAGGATGATCAGAAGGACTGAATGAAATTCTGATGACTGATTTGTGTAGCTGCCAAACAAGTTTGAAAGTGCTCTACCTCTACTTGACCACCTAGTTTGACCAATGCGCTCTAGTCTTAGGAGTTTCTTCTTTCCTGGTTTTAGTCTGCATATGCCCTTTCCAGACCTTCATCCTTTTGTAGAAATCATTAAAAAATGTAGATAGCTCTGTAAGCAGACCAAAAAGACTAACTGCTGCAACACATACACTGCTTGCATCACTGATCACCAGATTCAGAACATGTGCATACAGTGATGGCTTTACAAGAAGGGTGACCCGGTGCGAGAAAAGTAGGGGGTCACTTCTTAGTGTTCCAAAGCAAAGCGGCAAAGCGATCTTTAAAAAAAGGTTACTATTTTAGGGCGGCCACTTTTCAGTGTATCAAATAAAGTGATTTCTAAAAAAAATTCTAAAAAATCTCTAAAAAAAATTATTTTAGACATGCAATCGCCGTCCTGGTCCTACTATGAAGAAATAGAGCAATATCTTGCGTAAAAGGGGTCAAGTTTTGATGTTTTTTAGTAACTCCTACTAAAGCTATTACTGTGTGTATAGCACCAAATATGGAGGTAATTTGGACAAGTTGCTTTCATAAGTGCTTAACCCATTAAGTGCGAAATTAAATTTTCGCTATCTGAGTTACAGTGCGTATTTAATTTCGCGTCTCGCTTTTTTTCTCGTCTCGGTCGATTATAATTGCTGCTTCGAGCTTCGCAGGAAAGTCCCAGACATCAAATCAACTTGCTGCGTTTTTTTTATTACAGCTCTTTGGAAAAAATTACTTTTACTGAAATATACGAATCGCAAAATAAAAATGCGACGAAGTGATTTTAATTTGAAGCAAAATACAAATCCAAACAAAATAGAAAAAAAAGCGCAAAAATAAACAAATTTAAACAATCAATATATCAAAACAGTGTGATAAATTTCTTCATCATTGTGTTAACCCTATTCTCCTCAACGGCCGGGATTTTAAAGCCCAGCCTTTGCAAAAACGTTTGTAATTCATTTTTTAGATAATATTCTGGAATTTCTTGACTTTTCCTAATATGAATTGCTGAATAAGACTATTTTTAGATAGGTCCGAGCAGGAATTAACGGCTGAAATAGACGTTTTTCAGCAAATGTTTATATTTTTCCTTCTTATCGCAGCAAAGCGTGAAATTTCAATTTCATGCTTTTATTAACGTCGACATGCCTGAGGCGATGAAGAACTTATTTTATGTAAAATAAAATTTTCTTTGGCGATTGCTTGGAAACAGCTTGCACATTTACTTTCTGTTAGACAAAACAATTGTTGTTTGACTACAACAAAGGTAGCTTGAATATCAAGCGAGCGGGCAAAATTCAATTCTTATAATAAGCATCTTTTATTGAACATTCTTGTAACTATTCACTTGTGTGGGAAATAATTAAACAAACTACTGCGCATGTTAGGCCTGATGTTTACGCCTTCAGACAATTAAACAGCACCTGACTTTTTATAATTGCTTTTTACTTTGCATTTAAAATAATAGACCGTTTTTATGTTGAAATTTTTCTCATTTCGAAAAATCCGGTGTATACATCGTTTGAAGAGATATCCACTCCAGGTCAGACACAAACAGGACTGGGGCCGAGGATTTATCCTTTTACTACCCCAGGATGCTGTACTGCCTGGATCAAATGCTGGCAGTGATGTTATTAAGCCAGCATCGGGTCTCGTCATCCAAAACAGTCGGACAAATCCGGTGTATTCTTTATATATAAGTTTACTTTTTTGAAAATATTGTGTTAAAAGTTTATAGTTTTCAAATGTGAGCTTTGCAAACAGAAGACATAGGATGGAAACAATATGTTCTATACGATTGAATTACAGTAAAGCAGGGGTTGCAACTTTTATAGATTTATGACGTACTAAAGCAGTATTTCTCAACCTGTGTGCCATAGAGATTTCCAAGTGTGCAACGAAAGTTTTTGAAAGACATTAGTCCATTGCTCTGCGACCTTTTTTTCGAGAGCAATACTTTGGAGGACGAAATACAAGAAATTCGAGACAGATTCAAAGTAAAGACTTTTTTTTAGAGTACACTAGTTTTAGGAACGAAATTCAAGAACTTTGGTCCAAGTGTGCCGAGAATTTAGAAAAAGTCCCAAAATGTGCCGCAGGTGGAAAAACGTTAAAAAGCACCCCACTAAAGTCTTATATTTAATCAAGTGATTTCTTTCCTCTGAAAAATTTTTTTTCTTATTGCGCACTGTTTAATAAATTTATTTCAAAAATCAAATGGAGACCAAAAAAAGGTCTACTCTTGAAGTTCGAAAAGAACTTTTTATTTCCTACCAACCAAACTAACAAAATGAGAATAACATTATTTTGTGTCATACAAAGATACCGGTAACTTTCCCAAATTTTAGTAATAACACGTTTTTTTGATTTTTAAAAATAACAATTATTTTTGCAACAACGAAATTCTGCATTCTCACGTAATTGGCAACAACGAAATCCAGAGTTCTATTTAATAACACGTTTTTTTGTTACTTTTAAATTGTTTTGGATTTTTTGTAGAAAGCCCCCGCCACTAATGCAAAAATGTGAGATTTGAGAAAAACAACCCCGCCACGCTGTTATTTTGAGCGGTGGCGGGGGTGTTTTTTTTGGCGGGGCTTTCTACAAAAGATCCATTGTTTTTACAGCATCAAAATTTTGAATGCTTACGTAAGGGTGAGTTTCCAGAGTTTAGTAATAACACGGTTTTTTTGATTTTTAAAAACAACAATTATTTTTGCAACAACGAAATTCCGCATTCTAACGTAATTGGCAACAGCAAAATTCAGAGTTGTATTTAATAACACGTTTTTTTGTTACTTTTAAATTATTGTTACAGCATCGAAATTCTGAATGCTTACGTAAGGGTGAGTTTCCAGAGGTTTGTAATAACACGGTTTTTTGATTTTTAAAAACAACAATTATTTTTGCAACAACGAAATTCCGCATTCTCACGTACTTAGCAACAGCAAAATCCAGAGTTTTATGCAATAAAATGGTTTTTTGTTACTTTTACAAGCAACAATTGTTTTTAGAGCATCAAAATTTTGTGTACTTATTCAAGGAAAATTTCCAAAGTATAAGTAATAAACCCGTTTTTTTAAATTACAAACGAAATTTATTTTAATTCCAACAAATAATTTTTAGTGCATCGAAATTTTGTATTTTGAACTAAAGTAACTTTTTGAAAAGATTTAACAGGATTTGTTAAACTTCATGATATTTTAATCTGATTGTTTTACATAAAAATAATAAATTCCACGCAAAACCCGATAAAACTCTGGATCCCTGATTCTATCTGCTCATAGCTTGTAATCCATGCAAAAGTTGCTTTGAAATCTTAATTACAATAACTTTCTTTCTTCCTGCTTGCGTCAACTACAAATTTCCAAATTCTACGGAAGATCGCTAGCGCTCGCGATCCAAGAGACGAAGAAACAGATATTGACAAATATATTTGCTGTGTGTTATTTACAAAAATTCGAGACACTTACTTATGTCTGCATCGAATTAATTAATCTATTGCTTTCTGGGGAACAGACTGGGTTTGATGCAGAAAAGTCAACTGTGAATTAAGTCGTTCTGTTAATACAAAACATCGAAGATTTTCTTGAAGCTAAGAAGAAGGCTGGTGCCATATTTGCCGCTGTGCTATTTCAAAATTGGCTTTAACTGCAAGCTGCTGAGGTTTTTGCAGGAAAGTACATGGTTCAAATGATTATGGAACTTGTTTGGAAATTGTACCCAAACAAAGACGTTTTACCCTTACTGACGGCGACAGCAAGCAAAACATTCTCGGGTATCAGATAAACAATGTTTCTCCGAAATCAATCAAGACTTATTCTTTCTTAACATCTATAGGTATAATCTACTGTACTTTCCATCATAACCAGATTATGAAAAAATGTGAGCTAAAAATTTACAACAACCAACTTTTACCATTCTGTCCAGTTCAGATTTATCCTGGGGTAAAACTAGACAGATCACTCACGTTCCATTATCACCGTTTTTCATTGCGCAAAAACTTTCTTCGCGTATCCCGCTGCTGAGGCGACTTGCGGACTCAGGGCGGGTGTGGTGCAAAAAACTACATACAGTTGTCTTATTTGTGGTCTATTCGATTCTTACTTGCTTTATAAATAGTGTTTTGAATGACTCTTCGCGCGTAGTCACTGGAAGCTTCCGTCCCTCTTCAACGGATCACTTATCAATTTTTTAAACATCCGGCCATCTGACATCCTTTTTAAACAACCAACCTTGCTAAAGTCCAATTTTACATACTTTTTCAGATAAAGTTTAAAAAAATTTTTAGCCCTAACAAAAATTAAATAAAAGATTTATTCTGTTTAAATTTCGAAACAACACCTTAAGTAATTTTCAAGTTATGAATCGTTAAACTTTGGTGGGATTCTGAAGCCCATGTTAAAGAGTCAATTGCTCGAAAAAGTTTGAGTAAAATAGGTTAAATAGCCTTCCTCGGCGCTTTTATTTTCCGAGCTTTCGAGTAAGGACGAATCATTATCGACATCAAGAATTAGAGCTCGTTTCCACTACGAGCGTTGGCTGGAGTATTTTCTGTTTTCTTAATTTTTTTACTTGGCTTAGAGCTTAAGCGCGGATAGAAATAAAAAAAGTCAATAAAATAAAAAATACTCCTGTCAACGCTCGTCATGGAAACGAACCCTAAGCGATAAAATTTGTCCTCTGAGACTTGAAAAAATTCGTTTGGTCGTTCCACTTATATGCAGGCTAAATAATTTTACAAATATATAAGGAAATCTGAAAGTAAATGCAGGATAAGTTTACTTTGGAATTATACAACCGACAAATAACTGAGTTTTATTTTAGAAATAGTCTAAATGCTTTTATTGTTGAGTATACGAAAAAACACATCTGACCTAAATGAAAGTATTACTGCAAACGCAAGAAAATATCAAAACCAATCTCTAAAATAAACGCCAAATTTAGTTATAATACTAAAATTTTGAGAGCGCTTTCCACAATCGAACATTTTTGCTGAAATTCTGTCAGATTGCACGCTCAAGCTAAGCTATAAGCACAACCACCAGACACAAAGTATTTAATTCAAACTTTAAAAATAAGCTTTTTTGATTTAGATAAAAACAAAAAATAAAACAACGACATTTGTGGCAGGAGCTCGGTTTTTGTTGCAAACAATGTTTTTCCGTTTTTCACCGAAACAATAGCAAATGCGAGAAGCGAAATAATCCGCGCTGTGAAAAGCTGCGACGATCAAGACGTATATATCCGTCATACGCACTAAGAAAGCGTCTGGCTGTTACGGATATATACGTCATGCGCACTTAACGAGTTAAAGACCAGAGTAAACACTATTCAAAATAGCTGCTCGATCAAATGAATCTGCAATACGCAGCATGTTCTAGTATCAGGCCTATCTCTGCAAGTGAATTTCGTAGCAGGGTATGCAAGCATTTTCCACTTGAATTATCCACATTTACCAGGCGAACTAGTCTTTCCTTGGCTCTGTCCCCAACAACATATCTAAGGACAATGGCACACTGATCATTGGAAGAAATATCTTGACTTCGATTGCACGGGAACATTTATTCATCGTTTGTCCACTCCAGGTCAGAAACAAACAGATCTGGGGCCGAGGGTTTATCCTTTTACTACCCCAGACTGCTGCACTGCCTGGATCAGATGCTGGCAGTGATGTTATTAAGCCAGCATTGAGTTTCGTCATCCAAAACCGTCAGATTTCCTGCTCCATGTGGTGCCCGATGTATAGGGCACACTGTTAGAACATGGTCTGCGGTTTGCTCAGAGCGCCACACTCGCAATTAGGTGAAGGAGCGAGACCCCATTTGTGCATGGACGAATGGAATCGCCAAACACCAGTCCACAGGCGGTTGAGCTTAACGCAAGCTGCTCGGGGTAAGCTCATCCCAACAGGCCTAACACTGGTCCGGAGCACAAAAGCACGGAGTCTGGAAGCACTTTCTCAGTACTCCTCGTTCCATTGGTGATTTGTCCATTCAAAAGCGCGGATGCCAAGTCTGGCAAGGTTGTCCAAAAAATTCCGCGCAGCTGGTGTCTGGATCTTAGTCTCGTTTGGCGAGTATTTGAGGACCCACTTAAAAGACCATACAAGATATGATCAGGGTCCGGAGATCCACGATGAGCCAAGGAAAGTGTCGTTCCCAGTCGGCGAAGCTCAGCTGGCTGGATGCCTGAGAGTATAGGTAGGTGTCCGTTGGAGTGGGACGCAGGCATCCAGTGACTATGCGCAAGGCGTCGTTGAAAACACTGTGGATGAGGCGAGTGTGAGCACTGCGACACCAGACTGGCGCGCAGTACTCAGCTGTTGAGTAGACTAGAGATAAAGTAGCTATGCGTAGTGTTTTAGCACCAGCACCCCGTCTCGAGCCCACGAGTCGCCTCAGCAATGTGACGTGCGAGGATAGTTTTTTGCGCAATGCCACTAGATGGTGACGAAACGTGAGCGATCTTTCCAGTTTTACCCCAAGATAAGTAGGGGTTGGACAGAACGGTAAAAGTCTATCGTTGTTGTAGACTTTTAGCTCACGTTTGGCTTCTTGGTTATTTAAATGAAAGGCTGCCGTCACCGTCTTAATGTGACTGAGCTTCAACCTCCAAGTCTGGAGATACATTGAAAGTGTAGACATGTCTTGGCTTAAAGCACGGAAACGATTGTTCGGAACATACATGCATAGAGCTAAGTAGAGTTAAATTTTCATTTGATATGGTCAAGAATCTAACCCTTTGTACTGAAAGCAAAAACGACGATTTCTAATCACTGTCTATCCCTGCACAAAAACAAGACAAGCTTGAAACTTAGAAATCTGTCGCTGCACAATGACTGCATTTAAAAAATTAAAATCGATTTCGATCACAAGATCATCATCAGTTAACAATTCTATCAATTTTTATTCAAATAGAATCAAATAGATTCTATAGATTCTATAGATAATAAAATAGATTCTATTTCAATAAGAATTGATAGAATTGTTAACTGATGATGATCTTGTGATCGAAATCGATTTTAACTTTTTAATACAGTCATCGTGCAGCGAAAGATTTCTAAGTTCCAAGCTTGTCTTGTTTTTGAGCTGAGTAGAAGGTTGAGTCTAGACAGAAAAACTAGTTGGTGCATGGAAAAATCAGTCGTTTGAAGGGTATCCACTCCAGGCCAGAAACAAACAGGACTGGGGCCGAGGGTTTATCCTTTTACTACCCCAGACTGCTGTACTGCCTGGATCAGATGCTGGCAGTGATGTCATTAAGCCAGCATCGAGTTTCGTCATCCAAAATCGTCAGACCTCCTGCTCCATGTGGTGCCCGATGTATAGGGCACGCTGTTAGTACATGGTCTGCGGTTTGCTCAGAGGCGCCACACTCGCAATTCGGTGAAGGAGCAAGACCCCATTTGTGCATGGACGAATGGAATCGCCCAACACGAAATGGAAAATTGGAAAAATCAGTGAAAGGTGGAATAAAACAAAACATGGGCATTTAACTAATGCCCCAGAGCATTTTTAAAAGCATTGCTGCTTATGAGCAATATGTTGTTTGCGCAGGAGTAAATAAAAAACAAGGCAGTGGTACACAATATTTGGTAACAACACCCAGTGCTTGCATTATTTTCTCTCAAAATTGTGACGAGCAATTTTTTTCCGCACAATATGGATGACACCGAAGAGAGTATCACTTATTTTAACCGCTTAGAAGATAAAAACTAGGAAGAATGGCTGCAGCTTGGTGTTGTTTGACGTTTCGGTTGTTAAGCTGAAAGAATGGTTTAACCGCTTTTGTGTGGCTAAGTTTCAACCAAGAAAACAAAAATTTTAAAGAAGCTTTAACTTTTAAGGTTGAATTCTTTAAAAAGTAAATTTAAAATTTTTTAGTTTATATTTTTGTATAAGAGTTGTCTAATTGTAATTTAAGCCCGCTTGAAAAAACCAACCTGCAAAAAAATTACTAGAACGTTTTTGCAGTTGGTAAAACTGCGTCAAAATGGAATTAAACCGAAATCATATCAATAATGCTTGCGATTGAAATAGCCTTTCCTAACTTTCCGTCACGCTGCGAACTGTTTTCAAACTTTCAGATAAGCAGAATCAAAAAATAGTAAAACTGAATATTTTGTATCACTTAGTGGTTGTCCTGGTTGTCTTTTATCTTTTCAATCTAATGGAAAATTCGAATTATGAATTAAATATTATCTATATTGAATAGAATTTTAATGTTGTTAGTTAAAATGGCCAAAAGATTACTGTTTAAATAATAAACTATTTCAATGATGTTGCATTTATTTTATTTATGATTCAATGACTTCTTTAAAAAGTTTTACGTTTTTTATCTTTTACAAAATATATAACTAATTCAATAAACAATAAAGCAACCTAAATTCCAAAAATTAAGTATTTGCCACGCCTGAATGCTCAAATATTGCATCAATGTGGACTACTACTGAGATGGGACGATTTGGCCCAGCCGTTTTGGCCCAGCCGTTTTGGCGCCGCCGTTTTGGCGCCAGCTATTGTGGCAGTGTGTCGTTTTCTTATTCGTAAAATCTTGAAAAGGGTTAGGGTTTAGGGTTTCGGAGTTAGGTTAGAGTTAGGGTGATCGATTATACTGTTTTATTCAAACCTTCCTGCTAGTTTCAAATAGACTGGCGCCAAAACAGCGGCGCCAAAACGGCTTCGCCAAATAGTTTCCTACCCGTCTACTACTGCTGACAAAGTAAGCAAAATTCATGATCTAAAATATTTCTGGAAGTTTTTAAAAAAATTATTATGATTGAAGCAATGAACCCGACCAATTTTTCAAATTGAAACAATTTTATATAATCGAGCAAGTATGAAGATAGTTTCTGAGATGTAAATAAAGAAATTTGATTCTCGCTAAAGATAATTTGTTGTTCTTTTGATTGAATAAAAAAATTTTTGAACTAATTGTTCAAAACCTTGAAAGAATCTTAAAAATTCTCGATAAGTTGCAAAGATAGAAACGTTGTAAAAACTGGTAAATCAGCATTTGGTAGATTTTGCTGAGATAAGCTTTTCTTTTCTGGAAAGTGTAAAAAGATCGCTTTGCGAGTTTCAATTGTCGAAAATCTTAACTTCGACTTTAAAATTACGTTCGAAAATTGACGAAGTCGTTTGTGTGTCGAAAAAACCTTCTAATCTCTGAGTGAAACTAAAGTCGGGTTGGCCGACATCCGCTCTGATTGGTATTGTAATAAACACAAGGAAATAAAGCAGCGGGAAACTGCTTTTCGCCACAAAGAGATCGACGAGCTTTTGTACGGCAACTAAAAAAATTGAACAGACTATTGGTGAATTAATGCATTACAATTTTGTAACAAAGCGTTAAACATATTCACTAGCAAGCAAGTATACTATCAAGTATAAATGATTAAATGTTGGCTATTGATTGCTATTAATTACAAGTAGATTTAAAAAATGACCTCTCTTCCTAAATTACGTTAATTTAAACGTTTATAAAATGACATTTTTCTTTTCTATATGTAATCAGATTGATTATTTTTCTATTAATAATCAAAATTGAAACTATAGAAACAGCTAATTAAGAATACAATTTTGGCAACGTGGACATAAAATATAAAATTTATTTAACACTCGATATATTCTCACTTGAACTTCTTTGTTTTTCAAGAGGCTATGAATTCGCATTAATCCGTTATTGTTCGAATAAAAAATTTTATTCTTAACGCTAAATTCAAACCAAAATGAGGCTCGGTTGATGCTTAAGAAGATTAAAGGTGGTTGTGAAAATGAAAATCGTTGTGAAAAATTAGTGAAGACTTTTTGTCGTCTGGACTTCATAAAAAGTCGGCAGCGTAATCGAGTGGTTAAAGCGCCGGACTCGTGACCAACACGGTTCGGTTTAAAACCCACTCGCGCCATTCTGTTGTGTCCTTGGGAAAGACACTTTACGGCACTTTCCCTTGCTTGGTGGTTCTGGCAAGCAGTTCTAAATTACAGCCATTTCTTTATTAAAAATTACAAGCGGACAGCAATATCTTGGTATCTCCGGAAGCAGGTCGGGGTAATTGCCTACCCTATGTATTAGCGCCTCCGTCGTTTTCCTGCGAGTCAGGAGGATAAATATAGAGATAAAATAAATAAATAAAAATAAAACACTACTTGACTGCAAAAGTTGTTTTGATTTCTTACCAGACGGCAATCATGAAAAGGTTAAAAACCCTGCAATAAACATGAAAATTAGACTTTTGATTTCTTTAAAACCTTCATGTTGAGTTTCATCAAGCGAACATTAACATCTTGTAACTCCGAAGGCAAATATTCGATTGCATTCGCTTTTAGTGAAACATTTTAATCGTTTTTCAACAAAGTAATATATAAATAATAGATGGCTTTATCACTGGAAAAGTATTCAGAATAATTAAGTAAAAACTTGAGCTGATTGAAAAAGTGTTGATTGCAAAATTATTAAAAGACTAATGTTACGGATTCCGATATGTGCTTGCCTTTCGGTGGTCAAATGACTCCGCGTTCGCGTTTGTCGGTCATATAAATTGCCTTTTTCTTGTTGTCGCTACGACGTTGTCCGTCCTTCGTTATTTTCTTCAATTTTTTTGTATCGTAGTTGTTATCGAAGGCGCAGATGTAAAAAGTTTAAAACTTTAATAGAAATTCTATTATTATATCTGACTACGTGTGAAGTAAGTAAGAACAGGCAGATAATTAGGAGACTCTATCTAGTTTAAAGCACTCGCCAAAACAACTACAACTAATATTAAATAAATGATTTGAAAATTTTCCAAAACAGAGAAAAAAATGTGACAATATTCATTAAGGTATATTATACTCTTTGTCGTCATTATCATCTCTATTATCAACTTATTCGAAACTGTAGGACATAAACAGATATACTTGTTGTATTCTTAAATTTAATCAAAAATTAGAAAACACATGGTATCAAGGCATTTAATGTGGTTATCATAGCAGAACAGAAAAAATTAGATTTTGTCTGCAACTGTTTGTACATCGACGGAGCAAACGTATAACAGTGTTGACAGAACTATTTAAATGCAACAATAAATCGCAAACATCAAGTTTAAAAATTTTTTAAAATTGACATTTTTGCTTGTCAATTAGATTAAAAAGTTAAGCTTTCAATTTTTTTCACAGAACAAAAAGTAAAACCTAACCATACACACCGAAAATATTAATAGTACTTTTTTAAATACGATTCAGAAATGGCTTCGATTTTTATTTTGAATATATTTAAACGTTCTTTTTTTGCCTTTTCAATTTTTTTCATTTTGACCGCTGTACATACGTAAAAAATATTTAAAAAAATCTATGTCACTAATTTCAACGAATACTTATTATGACAATAAACACATCTCTTAAAATAATTTTCAAGTTTCAACCAAACAATGGTTTTCTTTAGCGTTACCTAACGGAGAGAAATCATTAGGTTTTTTTTGGCTGAAAAAGCTTTTACAAAATTTACAGTTCAAAATTTTTTTTTAAATACACCAAAAAGGGCACCCTTTTTTTAGATCATACCAACCATACCGAATTATGCCAATTAGCTGCCGATTAATTATTATATCTTGTTTCTTAAAATTGTTTATCAATTACTACCAAAAATAGTAAAGCAATAATAGATAAACATAATCCAACTTGTAAAACAAATTGGTCCATACCCTAGATACAGATTGCTTATTACCAGTGATGGTTTTAGTACGGAGAAAACGCAGCCGACGCACCGTCCTCCCCCGAAAAAGCGTTAATACGTATCCTCTAAACAAAATAATGTTCTATTTCTTCATAATGGCACTATGAGGTTGACCCGACAAAGTGAGACTTTCTTTTATTGAAAATCAATTTATTTTGGAACACTATAAAGTGGCCTATTTAAAATGATGACCCTTTTTTGGGAGGGCCAAAAAAATTTGGAAAAAGAAAAAGTGGCCATCTGTTTTTCTTGCACTGGACTCCTCTTTTGTGAGGCCATCATTGCTTATTACATACGTAAATATATACTATATAAACTTTAAACATATATTGATAAATGAAAATGAAATATAATTCGTTTTTATGAAAACAAGATTGGCTTATCGAAGATAAAAAAATGCATAAGCATACGTGATATACGTATGTAAACATACATATGCAAAGCACTTACAAATTAAATATACATGTAATTCATTTTTTAAAAACAAGCTTGGCGAAATCAAAGATATAAAATATATATAGTATGTCTGTTTTATCTATGTACTGTAAACATACATGTGTAAAACAATTATAAATCAAGTATAAATCATACTAAAAAAAATAACTTTGGCCGAATCAAAGATATAAAATACATAAAATATGTATGATTTATCTATATAAACATACATGTTTAAAACAATTATAAATCAAGTATAAATCATACTAAAAAAAATAACTTTGGCCGAATCAAAGATATAAAATGCATAAAACATGTATGATTTATCTGCGTAAACATACATGAGTAAAACTATTGTAAATCAAATATAATTTATATTTAAAAAAAACAGCTTTGACTATCTCAAAGATAAACCATATATGTTTCTCAGATAAAAACTCGATTTATCTCTGTAAAAACAAGCTTGGCAAAATCAAAGATATTGCACATGATCAGAGATAAATCGAGTGAATTCTACAACTGGGGATGCTCCTGGCACGTTCTGCTCACTTTCTCCTCGGCTACTCTTGATGTAAGATCGTCTTTGAAAACTGGGTCAAATGTTATGGTGATTTCTAATTCTTAACTTAGTGCCAAGTTTACTTCCAGAGCTGACGTTGGACTTCCGTAGATACCTAGCAGCTGAGCAAAAAGTATGAAATTTAAAGGAATGAAAAAGTTTGTGAGAAATCGAATCGGGTTTAAACGTTACTATCTACAAGTTACACACATTTTTGGTTTAATCTTTTACTGTTTTTAATGCAAAGTCTTTGTGCAGTAATTTTTGACTTTTACGGTTTAAGTTGCGTAAAATAAAATTTTTACTTAAAACAGTTAAAATTTAAAACATAATTTATAAGAATATAATTTGTGTGGAGGCGTTTTTTACTACGTTACTGGAGAAAACAGGTAACTTAATCTTTTATAGCAAACAACACAATCTTCAAACTTGTTTCTTAAATCCATCAGGAAGTTAGCTTAGGTTGCTAAACCTCAGACATGTACTGTACGAGCAGAAGGACGCAAGTTCGATGCTTAGTCTATCAGATTGATTTCTGTTGTGCCATAGAAATGTCACTTTATGACAAATTTCTATTTGCGGTTACATTGATTTCCAACAGCGTAACTCTACCTAAAAAAAAAGAACCGGCAGATTGGTCGAGTGGTTTAGAGCGTCGTGATTGTGATCAACATGGTCTTGGTTCAAAACCTACTCTCCTTATTTTGTAGTGTCCTTGGGAAATGCACTTCACGGCACTTTTCCCGGCTTTGCGCCTTAGCAAGCAATTTAGATTTCGGGCATATTTCTATAAAACTAAAAAAAATAAAGTGTTAACCAGACAGCAATGTTTTGGCATCTTTGTAACCACTCTGCACCAAATTTGCTAAATTGGAAGTAAGAGATGTTTTTAGATAATTCCTGGGCGCTGATTCCAGAAATGCTATCAGTTTTTGTCTTTGATCTTGCGTTCAGCTACAATCAAACAATTTTTCACCAGCTAATTTTACACATTGCATAGCTGCAAATGGCCTGCCTTAGTTGTTGTATCAGCCTACAATTACATCGTACTTTGTAATGAAGGCCTTCTAATTCTTTGTAACCGATCAATATTTTGCCTTTTAACACAAGAAGGACCAAGCGCGTCAATTGACGCATCTAAATTTTTGCATGCCAATAAATCGCACTTTCTAAAGTATTTTGGCTTCGTACTTTTTGACTTTTATTTTTTTATTAGTAGACACTCTAAGACCCGATTTCGTGACTTGGGGACCAAAAACTAGCGAAAAAATTACAATACTATCGAGAAGGACCAAGGCGTCAATTCACACAAGACGCGGTAACACGTCGAAATACCCATACCAACCGGTTTACCAACAGTTTCTTGGTAGATATCATTGTATTGCTTTTTTCTGAAGCAGTTTTTCCATGGCATCAAAGAACGTAGGTAGCGTATCTTGCTTATGACGTAATAATTATGTTTTAATTTTTTTTATTCCCTATCAAGTTAGTCTTATCAATCGCTCGTTGTGCTGCTAGTGTCCTGGTCTATAATATGAAGAAGTATTTTCAATTCGTTGTTACTCTTTTTCTGGTGATTCTTGGGGTCACCGGCTAAGCTGATATGTGTTATGGGAAATTTACGGCGCATGGACAAAACGTAGTAATTTTCTCTTTTGCGTTAACTATAAGAAGATCTGATAAAGACTAGCTTAGTGTAGTGAATATTGTTGCGATAAAAGTTAGTATTGTGAGCAATAAGATGCAGAAGAGGATAAACTGTATTTGAGGGCCATCGTTATTACCTTTATTAGGCAATATATTAGTCAAGGAAGCTCTAGATAGATTGTTTTTAACAATAATATGTTCATTCTTGGCACCACAGGAGCAGCAAGTTTTAATTATTTTGTGCAACGAGCATTTTGCGATGGGTTGTGTTTTCACAGGTCAGAAGCCAAGTAAATTACTGATATAGTATTTTCTTTGCGTGTAAAATGTCTCAAAGGTTTGCTGCTGATCAAGGGTTGCAATTGTTGAAAAGTATTGGTTCAGAGTCTTCTGATGCTAAGTACTCAGATTCCGAAGCTGATGAAGTCAGCAATGTGATTGCGGATATTCAAAATGAGGAGGTTTCTTCTGATTTGGATGACAAATATATAAACCAGGAAGCACCAACCAACACAGATGATGGTGCGCGTGCTCGAAGAAGCAGTGATAATGATGAACAAACCCTTTTTGGCAAAGACGGATCCCACTGGCGGCGCTCAGTTTCTTCCCAAGTCACTGCAGGACGACTACAGCCGCACAATATTGTTAGAATCCGTGCAGGACCTACATTTTTTTCATTTTTTTTCATTTTTACTCACAATCAACTTGAAATTACTCATAGTGCTTGTAGAAATAAAGATTGTGAATAAGGAAGCAGCGACTAAACGAAATACGTTATCACATGCACAACGTGAATGAAAAATGACATTCCACATCCCGCATCATACGCGTTAGTCCTTTTTCTTCGTTCCGCATCCTTTTCAACGAGCTCATGCTGAGAAATATTCAGAAGTGCACTACTGCTGAGGCACACCGTGCCACTGGGAACAACAGCTGGACGATTGCGTTAGATGAACTGGACAAATTTGTGGGAATCATTGTGGCACGTGGCGTAATTGGTGAAAGGACCTTTGCCCATAAAAAGTATGTGCGAGAAATCTTGGGGATGTCCTTTGTTCAACGATTCTATGCCACGTTGCAGATTCTTGGAAATCATGAAGCACCTCAGGTTTGATTTGAAAACTGAAAGGAGGAGGAATTTGGAAGGGGAGAAGTTTAGCTTGGCAATAGAATCCGTTTATAGAGAATTGCCAGAAGGCCTACAATCCCAAAGTGAATATAACCATCGATAAGCAGCTGCTTCCTTGCAAAGCCAGGTGTAAGTTTATTCAGTATATGCCGAACAAGCCAGATAAGTTCGGCATAAAGTTTTGGATGACGGTCAATGTGGAGAGCAAGTATCTATACAACAAATTTCCTTATCTCGGGAAGGACTTGACGAGAAGTGGAGATGCCAGTATGCCAACGGATGTGGTCATGAAGCTAATGAGTCCTTTATTCAGGCAAGGTTTCAATATCACATGTGGCTATTACTTCACTTCCTAGGACCTTTTATTCCGATTTGCAAAACAGCAGGGTAGTTTGGTGATGACGATTCGAGCAAACCGAAGGGAAATTTTAGACTTGTTGAAGAAGTGTATGTTGTATGACACCATGCTTATACACTCCAAAGGATACACTACAGCAACTATCACTTCTTATCAGTGCAAATAGTCGAAATCTATAAACATTCTGAGCACCCTACATAAAGACGTTATTATTCCAGAGAACCATAATCCGAAGCGTAAGCCTGAAACTGTGCTCTTTTATAACCAGACAAAGGTTGGTGTGGATGTTTTGGATCAAAAGTCCAGGCTGTACTTAGTAGAAGCTGCTAGCAGAAGATGACCATAAAACATCTTTTACAATGTCATTGACATGGCTCTAGTAAACAGTTGGGTTATCTACAAAGCTGTGTGCAAGAGCAGCATCAGTCGTAGAATGTACATTCAAAAAGTATGTGAAGAGCTCACTGGTAGCCTCAATGGTGCTATGGAATCGATGAATTTTGAAAGGCTTACAATACAGTCTCTTCTGCTACATGAAAGCTGAAAAAAAGAGTGTGATAGCCTAGGACAGCCTACTCCAAAAGACCGTTGCTCGTGTTCTGGTAAATCGTGCTGAAACAAAATAACTGACGTCTGTATAATGTGTCAAAGCCCAATATGTGGAAAGTGTTGCAGCAAACTATGCTTGTCGTGTCTGTAATTTTAATCTGCAATTTTAGTCAGTAACAAAATAAGTAAGCTTTAAAAGCATACTTATTTTGTTGACCCAGATACTTTGCAATGTAGTAACTTTTCAAATGCGTTCGGTTTGCGTTTTAGAAGCCTTGCAATATAGAGAGAAACACATACAAATTTCAAAAAAAAAGCGCTTGCGTCAATTGACGCGTTTGGTCCTTCTAAGTATCGCACATTTTGATCTTTCTAGTGTTAATGTTTAACCTTTTGTTGTTCACTCGATAGAGCGCCAAGAGATCACCTTCTCACTTTGTAGCTTGACTGGTTAGATGAAGCTACAAAACCCTTGCTTTGAGTGATTAAAATCTTCTGCTGGTTGTTTTAGTTCAAAGTAGTACTGGTTAATATTATGTTTTTTAAAAGCTGGCAGCATGGCCTAATTATGTTAAACTACTTAACTACATATAGGCAAATCTGTTAAGCCTTTACATATTTTTAGACTTTTTTGTAAAGTATTCTGCAAATCTGCATTACTAATTTTTTTAGTTATTTAGATAACCTGTTGCGAATGGTTAGTATGTCTGCTGGACAAAGAAGGTGTAAGCTACACCCGGATGTTATGTGAAAAAAGTTATTTGGCATACTTCGCCTTCAAACTAAGTGATCAGGACAAATCCTGGGCACCTCACAAGGTGTGTAGCATGTGTTGAAAATCTAAGACAATGAACCAGAGTAAAGAGAAAGAGTTTGAACTTTGGCATTCCAATGATGTGGAGAGAGCCAGCAAACTACTTAGATGATTTCTGCATTGTACATGTAACTAGATTTAGCTCCAAAAATAAATTCAAAATCAACTATCCTACATTCCATCTGCCATGAGACCCGTAACTCATTCTGACAGCATCCCTGTACCTACCTTTAACTCTTTTGCTCAATCATTTAATGAGACAGAAGCCTGTACATCAGAAGACAGTTCCATTGAAAATAATGAGTATCACCCATCTTCAGATCAAGAGAAGCTGCCGGTACTAATCAAGCAGAGTTTTTTAAATGACTTAGTACGTGATTTAAATTTGCCAAAAGATATTGCAGAGCTTTTAGGATCCAGGCTACACAACAACAATCTACTAACCCCTGGAACAACATTTTCATTCTACAGACAAATAGAGGAAGGTTTGGTTCCGCATTTCAGCATGGACGATACATAGGTTTTGTTATAACATAGGTGGCCTTTTACATGCAATGGGTTGTGTCTATGATCCAAAGGAATGGTGGCTATTCATAGACAGTTTAAAAGTTATCTTAAAGTGTGTATTGTTGCACAATGGCAACAGATATGTCTCTGTACCAATTCGTCATTTTGTACATCTAAAGAAAACGTATGAAAATATGAAAGTCTTAATAACTAAAATCAAATATTTTGACCACAACTGGTTAATGTGTGGTGACTTAAAAGTTTGGTGCATGCTAGTTGGCCAACAAGGTGGCTACACTAAGTATCCCTGCTTTTTATGTCTGTGGAATAGTAGACATTGGGAACAGAAGCAATGGCCTGAGAGAAAAGAATTTACACCTGGAGAGAAAAACATTCTTAACCAAGCATTGGTAGATCCAAGTAAAGTGTTACTACCACCTCTACAAATTAAGCTGGGCCTAATGAAGCAATATGTGAAAAGTCTGTATAAACATGGGGCATGTTTTGGGTATATTTTCCAAAATTTTTCTGCCTTGAGCAATGAAAAGTTAAAAGCAGGAATATTTGATGGGCCAAAAATAAGACAGCTAATGAAAGACAAGAAATTTATCGAAACTATGAATCAAGATGAGAAAAAAGATTGGATGACTTTTAGACAGGTCGTGAGCAACTTTTTGAGTAAGGCCAAATTACCTAATTATAAAGAACTTGTTAAGAACTTGCCTTACGCATTTCAAAAATTTGGCTGTAACATGAGTGTGTAAGTACACTTTCTTCATAGTCATTTGGATTACTTCCCAGAAAATTTAGGAGCTATGAGTGAAGAGCAGGGTAAACATTTCCACCAAGATATCAAAACCATGGAAAAACGATGCCAAGGTCGGTGGAACGTTAATATGATGGCGGATTACTGTTGGTGTCTTATGAGAGATGAGAAAACGTATGAACATTCTCAAAAGTCAAAAAGGATATAGCTTCTTCCATAAAATGACACTGTTATAAATGTGCTTCTATTAACTTTCATTGCTTTTTTACACCTTGGCATATTTACATATGTCACAGACTTTGTTCGGGAATCCCAAAGGACCAGTTGAGCTAGGTAACCCAAATACCTGCGCTGAAACAAAGCTGTGTCTAAATTTTATTTTATTCCGGCTCAAGAAGTAGTCTTGCTATGAGCCTGAAGCTTTTATACAGTTGGTTTAACTAAAGGTTGGATTGGTTTTGTTGAAGACTATTCCTCACAACAAACAGAGACCACTGTCTCTAATAAGAACGAATGTATTACAAAAATCACGACCGATGAAACTCTATTCCACGCTTTGTTACACTGCAAAGCGAAAATCAACACTATAACTTGATTCAATCAACACAACTAATTCTACCTCTGTAGAACACATCTCCCAACCACTGGCGCAAAATAACTTCAACAATCGTCAACCGATACAAAATCTAACGGTCGACCTCCTGTGGCCAAACAAAATCACTTTCACTCGAGTCGTCCCTCGAGTCGCTTCAAATTACCTCACAATAATAATAATTCGCTAAGCATCGGCTTTATATAGAAAAAAAGATCACGTGACGCAAATTTGCTCGTATATTCGAGATTTAGCTGGAACTCCCTGGAGAGATTGCTATGCTCGAATGCGCCAGAACATTCTACAATAGGCGAGCTGTAGTAAAGCTTGAAAAACATATTACGTCATTCTGTCGGCGAAAAGAGAAAAAAGATAGATGTATCGAGTAATAGAGACTGAATCGGACGTATACAAAAGTAGCGCTCAAAGGGATGCGATTATCCTCTTATAATAACACTACAAATTACTTTTGATGGGAATAAATTATAGCGTTACGATTAAAATTATTAGTAATGAAGTGTGACAACATATTCTGAATAATGCTCTATGCTATACATATTTTCTCTGACCGTCAAAATTTTGAATTGCATTTTGTGAAAAAAGTTGACATGATAGAAAGAATCTGAGGTTACTTTTGGAATCAGCATCTTAAAATTATCCACACTAAGTTTTTTTTTTTAAATCAGAATAAAAATTTTTTTTACTTGCATACCAATATAATTGCTTGCCCTCTGTATAGCGCTTCCGACGCTTTTCTGCGCGAGGAGGATAAATGTAAAGATGAAATGAAAAGAAAATAGCAACCTATTGCAAACTTTAAAGTCAGGTTCAATCCTTCGACTTTTCGTTACCTGGAACGGATATTGAACCCGAAGAAGACAAGATATAGGAAGTGACGACACATTGTGCATTGTAAAGGTCTTTGTTTGAGGTATGAACGCAGTGACGTCTTGGGCTCTTTGTCGACGCGAAAATCAATGCGATCGGCAGAAAGTTCGAGAATCGGCAAAATAAAATCAGCCCTCACGGTGGCTTGATAATTTTCTTCTTTCCACGGTTTTTCCGATTAATGGCGTGACACATTAGATCTTCGCTTACCTGACGGGGTCGGCAAAAAAAGAGTCAATTAAGAAAAGCAGGAAATCAGCAGCGAGTCATGCACAACTGAGTAAAAAGGGACACAGTCTGTGTAAGCTAGCAAAAAATTTCACAAGTCGATAGAATAAATATTCTTATAGGAAACAAACAATAGTTTTGACACTTGTTTTTATACAACCATTCACTTAATTTTCATAGAATCAATGATGTTAAGCCAGTGTTTCTCAACTTGTGTGCCGCGAGAGATTTCCAAGTGTTCCCATAAATTTTAAAAAACATTAGTCTGTTGCTCCGCAACTTTTTTTAGTGTAACTACTTTTTAGGGACAAAAATCAAGATCTGCACTTTGATCCAAGTGTGCCGCGAATTTTAAAAAAGTTGAGAAGCACTATGTTAAACTTTGATTAAAAGCAAAAAATCATTATGACGATGGTTAGCAATAAAAATTTTTTTGGCCGAAATCCCGGCTATGAAAAGTAGTAACAGATCCAGATTGATCAAACTTGCCTTGATACCGACCTTTCGCTGTATCCTTCCAGCGACAAAATTGCGCTTTGTTTTGGTTCTAGAGTGATTCCAAAAAATTGTAATTGAAACACTGGCTCTGAAGGAGCAACCAATTTTGTTTTTGACTGCCGGAAAAAAGTCATGTTAGTAAATGTAACACTATGATTGGCAGTGACTTTGTTGGTAGCACGAATGCAAAAATACTTGGAAGCAGGGCCGGATTAATGGCTGGGACTGATGGGGCTGCAGCCCCAGGCCTACCGATAATAGCTTACTATGACCAACTGACCTGATCTCTGCAGGAAAAACTGTATTCGTTTTATTTCATTACTTCTTGAGACAATAGTGTAAACAGCTGTTACAATCAAAACAAAAGTATTCATTTTACCTACTAAGAACTCTTCTGGCTTGGATGAGTATAGTCGCTATACACATTGAACGGGTGCAATGGTAATAAAAAAAAACACTGCAGTTTCTAATAAGCTCCTCTATATAATAATTTCACATATTAAAATACTGTATTATTGGCAACATTGAAAAACTGAGATAATGTATTCGCTTGAAATTAAATATGTTTTTCTTATCTGCTTTATGGTTGAAGTTTGTTATTACACTAATAGAATTGTAAGTAACAATTATTGTGATTTAATAAAATAAGTTGATGAGAACAACCAAGGAAAATCTACAGGTGTTCAAAAGTTCATTCTTATTTTTCAATTAGCTACCGTAATACCGTAATTTAGCGCCACCCTGTCTCTTCAAGAAGTCGCCGTAAGCGATTTCTTTTTGCGGTGAAACTAACCCGAAATCCCTCTTTCAGCATCAGCATTAGCATGGAATAAAAAAACAAAAAAAACAAGAGAAAATGGATCTCTGAAGAAGCGATAGTAACCGCAGGGGAATCCGGGTTAGTTGCACAAACAAAAATCGCTTACGGTGCTTTTTGAAAAAACAGGGTGGCGCTCAATTAGAGGTTTTACCGTATGTAAAAAAATCCACTGATTTACGGTTTATTGTTCAGGCAGTAGCTTAAGTCAAATAAGTACCAGCAGCTGGGTAGGTACCAGGTTTTAGGCTAAATTAAATTAAAGTTTAAGAAATGAAAAAGTACAAAAGCAGATGGGAAAAGGATAAACTTCGAAAAGAAGCAGAAAAAAAACTTAAGAAAATCGTTGCAGATTCAAAAAAGGTGACTTACGTACTTCTTTCATGTAAGAAAACCCAAAATTGATAATTCAGAATCAAGGTTCAATGCAACTACATTGTGTTTGTCTACTTCCAGTGATTGTATTGCAGAACCACATTTAGAAATTGTTTCATTCAAACCAAATTTAAAAATTGACACATTTGATGTTGCTGAGAATTCAGCGCATAAACAAAAAGAAACTGTGCATTACAAAATTAATATTGCATGCTGGAGAGTAATTTCTGATCAGTTGAGAGACCACTGTTGCCTAGTGGGAAGTTTAGACTTTCAATATCTTGATGCAGATTTTTCTGCTTCGGAAACATGTATAGCTGGCGATAAATTCAAATGGCATTGTACTAAATCATTGCTTTTTCGAAGTCAACTAAATGGTGAAAAAGTGAAATGCGAGTGGTTGTGCTATTTACCTTCGTCAAAGAAACTTTACCGCTTTATGTGCAAACTTTTTGCATTTGATCTTGACGAAAACATGCTGGCATTAGTTGGTTACGGCGATTTGAAATATGCACCTCGCGACCTGGCCAGGCACTAATATTTTGAAAAACACTTACGTTGTCTATCAATATACACTTCTGTCTGCTCATTGATTTTAAACACTTACAAATGATCAATAAACACTTACGTTGTCTATCAATATACACTTAAGTCTGCTCATTGATTTTAAAAATGACAGACCGAAACCGAACCTACCAAAACGGAAGGGTATCCACCCATTCCGATGTTCAGTGTGGGTCTGTTAATCGGCAAACGTCCTTTTCAGGACGGGGCAATGTCAGGATAAAACTGCCCTTTTCAGGGCACATTGCCAACAAGTTCCGAAGACCCACTATTCTTCAGCTGAACATCGAAGGCCTCACTGCAAGCAAGATGAATGTTCTTCATCACCTCGCTATGCAGTCTGAGGCACTCGTCATCCTACTGCAGGAGACCCACTGCACTGATGCAGAGAAGTTGGTGCTACCACACTACCAACTAGCTGGGTCTTCTTTAAGCAGGAAGCATGGCCTTGCCACGTTTGTTCACGAGCGACTGAGATACACGTTTTTGGACCAATCTCCACCGACATCGGAGATCGAGTGGCTGTGTGTGGACGTTGGTGGCTATAAAATAGTCAACGTCTACAAACCACCGCCAACGCGATTGCGAACCCTGGATCTCCCAGTGTTTCCTCACCCCTGTCTTTACGCTGGCGATTTTAACTGTCGTCATGCTGACTGGGGTTATGATGACAACAGTCCGGATGGTGAGTGCTTGGCTGGATGGGCAAGTATTAATTGTCTTGCCCTCCTATATAATGCCAAGGACGCTGCCAGTTTTTATTCCGGCCGCTGGAACACTGGCACCAATCCAGACCTAGCTTTCGCTAGCGTAGGTCCAAACAGTCGCTTACCGGATAGACGTGTCCTTGAGAAGTTTCCCAGGTCACAACATCGACCCTCGCTTATTACACCACCAAGGTTTGCTATGGCAGTGCCAAGCATGCCTGTTAAGCGATGGAACTTCCGCAAGGCCAATTGGAGTCACTACATTGCTTTGACGAATAAATTCGCTAAGACTTTGTTGCCGCCTGATTCACTTGATGTGGATGCGGCTTACCAGGACTTCTGTAACATCATTAAGAAAGCAGCCAAGAAGACTATCCCACGCGGGTATCGAAATAACTATATTCCGTGTTGGGATGCAGAGTGTGAATCCCTGTATAAAACCTTTCTGCAGTCTCCTCAGGGAGACGACTCAAGTTTGGCTGCTACAACTCTGCTTGCCAAGCTTGACAGAAAACGGAGGGATCGATGGTCCGAAGCAGTTCGGAGCATTGACTTCTCACACTCTAGTCGAAAAGCGTGGAGTATCTTGAACAACCTTACTGGTAGGTCACGACACTCTCCTCGTCACTATCCCGTTTCAGCCGATGCTATTGCATCTCAGCTGGTTAGAAATGGGAAATACGAGGCTGTTGACCGCAAGTTATCTCGACTTGTCTGTAAAGAAGTGTCTGACCTTTGGAGGGCCACAACACCAGATGCAGTAAATATCTCTGACAATTTCTCACAGAGAGAATTTGCTGCTGCCCTTCAACATTTAAAACCAGGTAAAGCTCCGGGTCCTGATTCCATCTGCCCCGAGCTTATACTCCATGCTGGAGCTGCTTTGAAGTCCTGGTTACGTGACTTCCTTTCTTCCTGTTTGCACCGACTCAAAATTCCCAAGATCTGGAGAAGAGCGCTTGTGGTCGCGATCCCAAAACCAGCAAAGCCCGTGGGGGACCCAAAGAGTTATTGACCGATATCTCTGCTCTGTGTCCCCTACAAGATCCTCGAGAGGCTTATCTACGCCCGCGTTGAACCATTAATCGATCCACTGCTCCCTAAAGAGCAGGCTGGGTTCCGACGCGGGAAGTCAACCGTAGATCAAGTTGTTCTGCTAACCCAGAACATCGAGGATTCTTTCGAGGCTAAAAAGAAGGCCGGTGCCGTATTTATCGATCTGACAGCTGCTTATGACACTGTCTGGCACCGTGGCCTTACCTGCAAGCTGCTGAGACTACTTCCGGATAAGCACATGGTCAAAATGATCATGGAGCTTGTCCGAAATCGAAGTTTCACCCTTACCACCGGTGACAGCAAGCAAAGCAGGCTACGCCGTCTTAAAAACGGCGTTCCTCAGGGATCGGTCTTGGCTCCCCTCCTATTTAACATCTATACGTACGATCTTTCTTCCATGATTTCCAGAAAGTTTGCTTATGCTGATGATTTAGCATTGTTGCACTCTTCTGGAAACTGGAAGGACTTGGAGGAGACATTAAGCCAAGACATGTCCACACTGTCAGCGTATCTCCAGACTTGGAGGTTGAAGCTCAGTCACACTAAGACGGTGACGACAGCCTTTCACTTAAACAACCGAGAGGCCAAACGTGAGCTAAAGGTCTACAACAATAGTAGACTTTTACCGTTCTGTCCAACCCCTACATACCTTGGGGTAAAACTGGACAGATCGCTCACGTTTCGTCACCATTTAGTGGCATTGCGCAAAAAACTATCATCGCGCGTCACACTGTTGAGGCGACTCGTGGGCTCGGGATGGGGTGCTGGTGCTAAAACACTACGCATAGCCACCTTGTCTCTAGTCTACTCAACAGCTGAGTACTGTGCGCCAGTCTGGTGTCGCAGTGCTCACACTCGCCTCATTGACAGTGTCTTGAATGACGCCTTGCGCATAGTTACTGGATGCCTGCGTCCCACTCCAACGGACCACCTACCTGTACTTTCAGGCATCCAGCCAGCTGAGCTTCGCCGACTGGGAGCGACACTCTCCTTGGCTTACCGTGGATCTCTGGACCCCGATCATATTTTGCATGGTCTGTTAAGTGGGTCATCAGATACTGGCCAAGTGAGACTAAGATCCAGACGCCCGTTTGTGCCAGGTGCGCGGAATCTCTTGGACAATCTTGCCAGACTTGGCATCCGCGCCTCTGAATGGACAAATCATAAATGGAACGCGGAGTACTGTGAAAGTGCTTCCAGGCTCCGTGCTTTTGTGCCCGGGACCAATGTCAGGCCTGTTGGGATGGGCTTACCCCGAGCAGCTTGGGTTAAGCTCAACCGCCTGCGGACTGGTGTTGGGCGATTCCATTCGTCCATGCACAAATGGGGTCTCGCTCCTTCACCGAATTGCGAGTGTGGCGCCTCTGAGCAAACCGCAGACCATGTACTAACAATGTGCCCTATACATCGGGCACCACATGGAGCACGCGGTCTGACGGTTTTGGATGACGAAACTCGATGCTGGCTTAATGACATCACTGCCAGCATCTGATCCAGGCAGTGCAGCAGTCTGGGGTAGTAAAAGGATAAACCCTCGTCCCCAGTTCTGTTTGTGTCTGGCCTGGAGTGGATGCCCTTCAAACGATGACGACGAATATACACTTCTCGCAGAACAAAAAAGGCGAGCATTTGCAAAAGCTTTAAAAAACAAAAGGAATCTGACAAAAAATATTCAGTTCAGTTCAGTTAGTTCAGTTCAGTTTCTTTTATTTCTGCTCCGCCACATGAACAAAATAACAAAATGTATAAAAGTTTGTGAGTTGTTGAAAGACGGGGTTAGAAAAAGGAAGAAGCAACAAAACGAGTGTTTTAGCGAGTTGGTTTACTGATATTGATATTGGTGTAAAGTTTTAGCTCGAGTTCTAGCTCGAGTTTTAATTGTAATTAAATTCCTGTCATAAAGGGGTTGGCCTTCAGCGGAAGCAACGAGTTGGTTGGTTTCCCACAAAATGGTAACTTCCTAGGAATTTTGAAATTGTTGGCAGAATATAATACTTTCCTAGCTGAGCATATTCAAAAGCGAGTTAGCAAAGGCAAAGGCCACGTTTCGTATTTTTCATTGACTGTATGCAAGGAATTCCTTGACATACTCGAAACAAAAAGTGTTAAATATTATTATTTCCGAAATAAAACAAGCAAAGTACTATTCAATGTCGGTGGATTTAACACCTGACATTACAAATCTTGACCAGTTTACAATAGTTTTTCGGTATGTTTTACCGGATGGTCCCGTTGAACGATTTGACAAATTTATACTCGTCCGTGGGCACAATAGTAACCAATTGGCTGAAGTTCTTTTAAGATTTCTAGAAGACAAAGAAATCAGTTTGAAAGATCTCAGAGGGAAATCTTATGACAATGCTTTTAACATGAGTGGTAAATATAAAGGTATGCAAGCTATAATAAAAACACACAATCACCTAGCAGAATACATTCTTTGTGTAGCACATTCCTTGAATCTTGTGGGAAAATGTATTGCTAAGTGTTGCCAAACTGCGGTACGTTTTTTATGTTTGTTCGGGGTCTCTATGCGTTCTTTTCAGGTTCAACGCATAGGTAGAATCTCCTTACTGATGTACAGAAAGCATTTCACTTGCGAACAATCAAGGCATTGTCTGATACACGTTGGGAGGCGCGGTATGATGCCATACATGCGCTAAGAAAAGGTTACCAAGCAATTCTTGAAGTCTTGAAAGTGATGCCTGATGACAACGACAAACAATTGCTGACTAAGGAAACAGCCAAGTTTTTTATTTTTATCAATGGGGAAGCTTGAAACCGGTATTATACTCCTGTTATGGTCGTGCATAATGGAATGATCTCATAAAACCAGTCAGAGGCTACTGTACAGCAAAATGACTTTGAATAGAGCAACAAATTTGCTTCAGGGACTACAAGACTTTGTTCAAACTTTAAGATCCTAATTTCAAGAATTCGAAAAAAGAGGTAAAGTATTTAGTGGCTGTCATCATGACATTAAAGAAATTTCACTGGAGAAGAAAAGAAAAATACGATTGGATAGCGAAGGTGGATCTGAAGGCACATGGCTTGATCCATTGGGTAAATTTAAGATAAACTTATATTTGCCGATCATTGACCAAATCCTTTTGTCTATAAAAACCGGAATCACAGCTTACAATCGACTTCAACGCATTTTTCGTTTTTGCCGGAATTAAACACCACAACTAACTGTAAAATTAAAGAAAGTGCTAAAACATTGCTCCACTATTATTCAGATGATCTAGAAGAGTCACTGCCTGAGGAGATGATTCATTTTTCTGCACTGCTGAAACAGCACCATTTTAACAGCGAATGCAGCATGGAAATTCAAATGTTGAAATTCATAAAGGAAAATGGGTTAATATCTGCATTTCCTAATGTATTTGTGGTATTGTTGTGATATTGTGCAATCAATGACGTAGTCTTTTCCTAAACGCTTCTTAATCTTAATCAGCGCCTTCTTCTCGATCAATTATTGGACACGCGTATCTCTAAGCATAATTGCATCAAGTTAAATTTGCGCATCTATTTCCGTTCATCAGTCAGTTTAAAGTCATCAAGCTATTAGAGTAAACGAACTAAAGACCTTCTGTTTTAATACGGTTATTTTTGGCTAAGTATTTTTTGCGAATTTTAATTATTGCTATTTAATAAACCTGTGTATTCGTGCAAAGATACAACAGGTATTAAAGATATATCTTTGTCTGATGATTTCTAATTGTTGTAGCGAGTGCTCATTTTCAGTGCTCAAAAGAGTAAAGATTCAACTCCGTTCATCCCTGAGCCAGAAGAGGTTAAATTCCTTAGCTCTTCTCTGCATCAAAAACAAAATATTGAAAAAAAATAGACGCCGATGATGTTATTAACAAGTTTGCTTTGTCTAAATCCAGGAAATATGTCATTAAACGGGATTGCAATATAGGCCTCTGACTACCATGTAGCCCCAGGCCCATCAGACCCTTAATCCGGGTCTGCTTGGAAGACAAAATTGCAAACTACATTCACATACTAGACTAAAACAAAATTCAAGAATAGGAGGTAAATTAACGAGGAATGATGATTAGCTGTTTGAAATTTAATTCTACTCGTGTATTATAAATGTTTTTGACTTGAAGTAACAATTTTGCATGTTCGAGTGTAGTACTCTGAAAATACTGAGCTTGAAAACAGCCCTAAACGACACAATGCAAAATAATGACACCATTTCGATTCTATCGATTTTATATGCGGCATAATTAAGGCTGTAGCGAGAAAGTAAAGCAGTGTCGATGCTTGCTGATTTTACACTTACTTTCACATCTTTCGGTGTCACGTGTAACGAGCTTTTCGTATTGCGCTTGGCGAAACTCTCGTTGGACACGTTTGATAGTCTTCTGGTCAAAATTATATCCATTTTTTTGTTTTACTTATTACTTATGAATTAAACAATAAAATCTCTCCATCAATTAGGAAAGACAAATTATTGATAATTGGCCAAATTAAACTACAAAACTCAACAGTGCCAGTATTTGAAAACAACTTGTTAGAATGTTTGCATTCAAAACAAGTTTTTTTCGGAAAGTTAAAACCAACAATAAAAATTGAAATTTATTGACAAGTTGCTAGTTGAAACCAGTAATGAAGTTCTCGAGACTGATTTCTGGTGGTCTCGGTCTCGACCTATTACTGGTGGTCTCGGTTTCGTGTTTTTTTAAATTGGTCTGGAGCCCGAAGATTTTTTGATATTTTTTCCTTCATGTTTTTGTGATGAATTTTGCAATTTGGTTAAGAACGACACTCAATTGATGCTTTGTCGTAATTTGAAATGGAAAAAAGCTTAGATTCAAACTTCTTTAATTTATATTTTGCAACTTTCTTACTTTTATTCCAATGAAGATTATCATTGTGATCAGAGCCATCTGTTACAAAAGAATTCGATTATGAAAAGACTTTATTTAAATTTTTTTCGCAACAAACAAGTCTGGTAATGTTTTGAATGTTTGTACTTACACCCTATTACAGCAATCGGTTCAGAATTAGTGATAAAACTGTTTTGGTCTTAGTATGATTTTAATTACTATTTCGAATTATATTCGATGTGAACTTGGATTGAACTCTTCTTTCCAAGAAATTGATTACTTTAATTCTACGAATTTTTTTCCCTAAATAAATCGAAAAAATGTTTGTTGTACCAAAGTTATGTAAGCAGTAGTTATAAAACTCTAGAGTCGGTAGCCTTCTCACTTAAAACGTTTGCCCACATCTAAAGTTCTTCATTTATTTTTTTACTTTTATCTTTATATTCATCCATCTGCCTCGCAGAAAAGCGTCGGAGGCGCTATACTTAGGCAAGCAATTACCTTGACTTGCTAAAAGATGCTAAGATATTGCTGTCTGGTTAAAAATTTTTATTTATTTATTTTTTTAATTTTACAGAGATATGACTGAAATTAGAACTGATCACCAAGCAGGGAAAAATGCCATAAAGTGTCTTTTTCAAGGACACAAGAAAATGGGGCAAGTAGATTTTGAACTGAAGCCGTTTTGATTACAATCACGACGCTCTAAGCACTCGACCACGTTTTCGACAACCCTTTTAACCAACGGTTGAAAAATTGTGATCTATGAATCCATCAGTGTATGCGCGGAAATAAGAGGATTAAAGATTAAAATACTCCATGAAGATTGATGTTTAAGGTTTATAGTAGCACGATGACAGTTCAAAGATTGTTAAAATAAAGTGAAGATTTTTTCAATTAAAAAAAAATTAGGGCTTAAAAAAGTCAAGAACAAAAAGGTCCCTTTTATTTTACATTTGTCATGATTGATGCGAACGTGTTTGACACCGTTGCTGTTCAAAGTCTGCTCTCGTCATTCTCTTGTGTCCTGGGAAATAAACTTTTCCCTGCTTGGCCATCTTAGCAAGCAGTCCTAAATTTTGATCACACCTCAAGTATAAACTAAAAAAACAAAATAAAAAATTTCAACCGGACAGCAATATCTTGGCTTTTTCAGAAGCAGGTGAATGTAATAACTTGACAGTTGCTCTATGTTTGGCCGCTCAGACAATTTCCTGTGAGTCAGGGAGTCAGGGATATAAAACTAGAGGTAAAATAATAATAATTAGAATAAATAATTAATTTTTTTTCTTTTTTTTAAGTGAATTCTTAAAAATAGCACTTTTCTTGTTGCACGAGGCAACCCTTTTGTAAAAGACATAACGGACTTTAGTAATCGCATTTTTCGTACTACCCTTCCTCCCATAACAAACTTCTGCATACACCACTGTATGAAATTAATTGCTTAAAACAATATACAAAATTGCTTTAAAGTTTAATTGAAAAAGTGTTAATATGACGGGTTAGAAAAAGGCAACGTTCTTTAAACTACTCCGAATAACCTAACCAAAAGATATAGAGAAAATAAACAGGAAAATACCGAAAGAAAAACCAGCAAGTCATTAAACAGTTTTTACTTTGCATAATTATTCATTGTTTTAAATCTTTTGCGATGATTAATCAGATGAATTTTTTTCTAGGTAAGCCCAAAATAGCCGACAAATCCAACAACTGCAACATGCCAACTCAGATATTTGAGTTACAGTAATTAAATATTTGAACGAAGTTTTAGCCATTACCGTGATGACCGTGCCTCCAGCGTTTTTCAGTTTAGAAAAAAATTTATAATGCATATCCTGCTTTTTTCAACATTGTTAACCTTGCGTGTTTCGGCTTTCTTCTGCTCTAGTTGAAGGTTTTTTAAAGCAATTCATTTAATGAGACAAACACACAGAGCAAAGCGCTTTTCAACATGTTAGAGATGCTTGTTTAATGTTTATATGAAATGTAATTTTAGATTAATAAAAAAAGTTTTCGAAATAATTGAAAATAAATTATATTTTTGTAACATTTTTGGTCTCGGTCTTGATCTCTTTGTTTTTGGTCTCTGTCTCAAACCTTAGGTCTCGAAATTTGCTGATCGTGATCATGGTCTTGGTGTCAAAAAAATTATCGGGTCTCAGTCTCAACGTTTGTGGTCTCGATTATATCACTGGTTGAAACCAAGATGAAAGATGTCAATCCTAGAAGGTGGTGACGCAAAATTAAAAATCGAACGATCGGTACAAACTATATCGCGTCGTTAAACGTTGCAGTCACGATAATTTTGACGACTCCTTCGGGTGGAATCGTTCCTTTGCTCGACTCCAAACTCCAAACCGAATTCGGTCTCATCTGACAAAAAAATCACGGCTTTTGAAATTGAAGCAAAAAAGAAATAATGCAATAATGAAGTCACGTGGTTACCATTTGAGATGTAAAATCGGCAGGAATGAGAGATTTGTGCGACAAAGACACCACTTTCGAATTGGGGATCAATACTTCGATTTGACCCCAGTTTATATAGTTGGGTTGCACGTGGACGACCGGGCCCTCACCAATGCATTGAATTTGGAAAGGCTAAAAATATATACAGTATATATAAAACAAATTATTATTGTTTTGAGAGTTGATAATTTCGTCAATTTAGTTGCTTACCAAAGACTGATCTTCATTGCAAAATATCGCAATATACGCAGTGACCTCTTGTTCGTCCAGTTCGGTGACCTGCATAATAATGGAAACCTCGACCGAGCTTCGGAGCGTAATCAGTCCCTTGGGCATTGGGCTTCCGTAAACAATCATCAACAATTCTTCAAGCTGGTCGAGTTAAGCTTAACCGCCTGCGGACTGGTGTTGGGCGATTCCATTGGTCCATGCACAAATGGGGTCTCGCTCCTTCACCGAATTGCGAGTGTGGCGCCTCTGAGCAAGCTGCAGACCATGTACTAACAGCGCGCCCTATACATTGGGCACCACATGGAGCACCAGGTCTGACGGTTTTGGATGACGAAACTCGATGTATAATAAATTTGATAATCTGATTCAGGCAGTGCAGCAGTCTGGGGTAGTAAAAGGATAAACCCTCGGCCCCAGTCCTGTTTGTGTCTGACCTGGAGTGAATATTCATCAAACGACAACGACGACGACGACGACGAACAATTCTTCGTTTGACCTAAAAAAGCAAAGGTCCTCAATGAAACGGACTCATTACTCAGACCAGTCGAGCTTTTAACTCATTGCCCGGTGCCAGTTTTAGCATTGCTGTTTGAATAACAATTCAGTTTAAATATCGTCATTTACTTGTCGATTAGCAAGAAAACTAATTGAAAACAGAAACAAAAAAAAAGCAGATTAAACTCATTATTATACGGTATCTACAAGTAAACTGTTACAAGATTTTTTGTATGCCCGAAAACTTAAGGCATGAGATACAAAAAAAAACATTTTTGCAAAGGTTGGGCTTCAAAAACCCGGCCGTTGAGGAGAATAGGGTTAACACAATGATGAAGAAATTTATCACACTGTTTTGATATATTGATTGTTTAAATTTGTTTATTTTTGCGCTTTCTTTTTTTCTGTTTTGTTTGGATTTGTATTTCGCTTCAAATTAAAATCACTTCGTCCCATTTTTATTTTGCGATTCGTATATTTCAGTAAAAGTAATTTTTTCCAAAGCGCTGTATTAAAAAAAACGCAGCAAGTTGATTTGACGTCAGGGACTTCCCAAGAAGCTCGACGCAGCAATTATAATTGATCGAGACGAGAAAAAAAGCGAGACGCGAAATTAAATACGCTCTGTAACTCAGATAGCGAAAATTTAATTCCGCACTTAACGGGTTAAGTTTATTTCATTGTAAAATTGAAGTTTTTCTCGACTGGAAAAATTAAGGAAACATCGTTTGAATCCAAAATGATCCAAGAAATCCAAGATAGGAGTCATATCATAAAAAAAGTTTTTTAATTGTGATTATTTTTGTGTTTTGGTTATCATGAATTAGAAACAATTATTGACAGTGTTATGCGTTTTGAACTCGACAACGGTTCAGATCAATTCAATCTATTTATTCGTTTAAGCGCGCTTTTCAATTCACATTAATTGTTGTCGTGATTGTTATTCGAATGGGTTTTCAGAATGACGTTTTCAGTTCTTACAAAGATGTGGTGTTATTTTGTGCGTTGTAACGTTTTATATTTATAATTTGTTATATTTTAGATATGAATAAAACAGGCTTTTAAAGCCTTGATAAAGCTTAAATCCTATATGAATTAAATTGATATATGGCAATTTAAAAGCCTATTTTTGTTATTCTGCTTTTTTAAACAAAGGCTCAAGCAAATCTGAAATTTTTGCAACCAGAGAAATTAACTATTGACCCTAGCTTATCATCTGCTGAGAATGACTGGAAATACAGGTTTAAAACGTTTTCAAACTTTATCAATGCGTTGCCAGTAGGTGAGAATGCTTTTAAAAAATTAGTTATGCTGACCGCTCACTCAACAGCTCCTTTGTATAAACTTATACAAGAAGAAACTACTTATGAAAGAGCTTTTCATACGTTATAAAAAGTTTTTGTAAACCAAGAAATGAATCTATGCCAGGCATCTTCTAGCAACAGCACGATAAAACATTGGTGAATCTATTGATGAGTTCGTCTTATGCATTGACAAACTGAGTCAAAATTGTAGTTTCACTGCTGTAACTGCTTAGAATATAAAGATGCAATAAAAACAGACTTCTTTATCAGCGATATTTCGTCATATATAAGTAGGCCAAGATTACTGGAGAATCGAACGTTAACTTTTGACAAAGCTTACGAAAAAGCTCGAGCTCTTAAATTTGCTGAAGTTTCTTCAGAATTATATTCTTCAGATTAAGCCTCTTATTCTGGTCGGGTATGTACCGTAAATAATCCCAGTTCAATGAATTAATTTCTCGTCAGAGCGACACGAACAATCAAAATGTCAATGCTATACAAAATCGATCAAGTAAATAGTCTCGAAAATTTGTGTGTTATTTTTGCGTAGGTTTTACGTGGCATACGAGAAATTGATGTCCTGCGAAAAGTGAGATTTGCGATTGTTGTGGTAAACCTGGACACTATGCTAAATGTTGCTTAAAACGAAAATCATTAAGTTGCGTGTCAAAACTTTTTTTAGCTTCGATGACAAATTTGCAGTCAACTTTTTTGGAACATGTACTTAATAGCGATTCGTATTAACAACATACAGTAGATGCTCATACTTTGGTTGACACCGGCAGTACAAATTTTACAAAATATATATTTGTAAAAAATTTATTATATTCGTAAAAACATTTGTAAAAATTTTGCAAAAAAACATAATTTAAACTACGTATAAAAGTATAACATTTGCTGCAAATATGGCTAATTCGTTTCTTAAAACCGAAATCTGTGGCGTGTGTTATTTGAATTGCACTTTCGTTGGCAACTTCTACAAAAATTTCAAGTTTCATGTGATACCCAACTTAATTTGTGACGCATTAATTGAAGACCTTTTGCAACAACATAAAAATGTAACGTTTAAATTTTAAGGTAAACTACCACAACTTGTTTGAACTATTATGTCTGTTGCCAATGTACCTTACCCGCAATTGTTCGGCATAACCTGTCGGCGCGATGTAAACCTATAGCAATAAAAATCAGAAAAACTTGATGTGGCAATTATAAAAATCCGTGATGTGGCAATCATAAAAGCAAGAAACCGCGAGACTTCTGCAAGAAGACTGGACCGAGCTAAGTAACTGCCCTTGGAGGGCACAGCCCCTTGTGGCCGACAGTGGGAAGAAGAAACAAATGTCCATTGACTACTGTCAAAACATCAATTTGTTTACGCATTTAGATGCTCATCCTTTGCCTAGCATATCGTCAATTGTAAACCAAGTTGCCAAATGGAAATATATCAATACACTTGACTTAAAATCAGCGCATCATCAGATTCAAATTTGACCCAAAGATCGTCCATATACCGCTTTTCAATTAGGATCGGAACTGTATCAATGGAAAGTAATGCCGTTTGGTTTCATTAATGCCGTCCCAGCTTTCCAGCGAGTGGTGAACCAATTCATTAAACGTCATGATTTGAAGTACGTCAATGTATATTTAGACCAACATAACTGTCGGAAGAATGGACCAAATATCCCATGACGAAAATTTAAAAGCATTGAAGGAAGCGGCCAAAAAAGACAACTTTAAATTCAATGAAGAAAAATACCTTTATAATTGTACACAAATAAACTTTTGGGACATGTAGTTGAGAATGGCGTAATTAAACCCGATCCCGAGCCCGTTGCACCTTTAAATGATTTACAACAACCTACAACAAAGAAAGAACTGCAGCGCATCTTAAGTTTGTTTAGTTATTACTCGAAATGAGTTCCTAATTATTCTGCTCTTATACGACCGCTTGTTCAAACTGATTTGTTTCCATTATCAAAAGATGCATTAAATGCTTTCCACGTAATGAAAATAAATTTTCTCAAGCTACTTTACAACCTATTGACGAAGATTTACTATTTACAGTCGAAACCGATTGCTTCGGATTTGCTATACGAAAATGGAAGCATTTGCTTATTGGCAAGCATTTTAATCTGGTTACTGACCAACGCAGCGTTTCATTTATGTTTGACTTAAAGCATCCTTCAAAGATAAAACACGATAAAATTCAACGATAGCGCTCAGAACTTGCTCCTTATGACTTTACAACTATGTATCGACCAGGTAACCTTAATTGTGCGCCTGACACTTATTCTAAAGCCGCTGCAGCATCAAGATTGCTTGCTTCGCTAAAATTTTTGGACGAATTACTCAAAGCATTGTGCCACCCAGGCATAACCAAGATTGTTTCATTGTTTTAAAATAAAAAGTTTACTTTTTCTTTTGATGATGTAAAACATGTCTTGAAAGCATGCACCGACTGCAGTGAAGTTAAAGTTAAATTTTTGATACCAAAAGACAACTTTAATTTATTCAAAGCAACCAAGTTGTTTGAGAGAATTAATCTTGATTTTAAAGGGCTGCTCCCGACCACTTCAGGGAACAAATATAAACTTGTTACTATTGATGAATATTTGCGTTTTTCTTTTGTATATGCATGCAAAAACTTAAAAGCGTCAACCATTATTAAAAAACTTACAGATTTATTTTTTATGTTTGGTTTGCCAAGCTATGGACATGCTGAACAGTGGTCCAATTTTATGTTTTACGAATTTAAGTCGTGGTTGCACAGCATGGATGTTCCTACTAGCAGGACTACCAGATATAATCCTAGAGTAGGGTTTCCCAAACTTTTTGTTGATCGGTACTCTTTGGACACTTTATTGGTCTGCACGTGCCCCCAAAGTTTTGTCACATTTTTAGCGCTTAGCTTAAAACAGTGTTTCCCAAACTTTTTTGACCATGCCTCGCCGAATCACTTTTAAAATTATGATATTTACCATGGGTGATACAGAATCATACAGGTCAAAAACTTTTTGGAATGCAGTTTTGCTCAATTTTTATGACATTTTTCCGAATTATGATCTTGCAGCATTGCGTTGGATATGAAGACTAAAAAAAAGGTTTTTCAATTTCAATCAGTGACCAATTTCTCGATTTTCCTAATTTAGAGGATAGACTAACAAAAAAGGTCATCATTTTGAAACTATACCAAATCTATGAAAATCAAATTGTCCCCCTAAAAAATCAAATTGGCCCCAACGCGGCAATATTATTTAAGCGAGTATGGGGCAATTTAAGCGCATATGATGCTTCTCATTTACTGTAGAAGATACATAATGTTGGTTTATACCAGCCAAAACGATTTTGGGGAGATACAGTTTTGTTTGAATTTTGTGACATTTTCCTGAATATTGATTTTCTAGTACTTTTCGGACATAAGAAGAAATTTTGCCTAAAATTTACGGGCAATATCAAAAAGAAAAAAAGACTTAACTTTGAATTTGTTGTTGGTTTCTCGATTTTCGTCCAAAAAAATATAGTGATCTCTGAAACAGAAAAGTTCTTTACGTTAATGATTAAACTTTTTTCTGGATTAAGGGTTCATCGTGAGAAAAAAAATTTTTTGGCCCAAATAATATCTTGTTGCTGCCCTAAACTTGCTGATTCTGCGCAAATTTTTCTAACACTGCCTAAAAATTCTGCTTTTTTCCAAGAATTTTCTTGTCACTTTTCAAAAAATTGATTTTGCCCAAATTTTTTAGACTTTTGGGAAAAGTGCCCCTTTGCCCCTCGGAACTTAGGCTATTTGTTTTGTATTCAAAGCATTTCCTCCGGAGCATATAACGTTGTTGCAGACCCGCGCGTCTGGGTTTGGCAAGGGTTGTGCTATACTTGAGTGCAATATCATTCATTGGTTGTACCGTTGTTTTATCTTTTTAATCTAATGTCAAAATTCGTACTATAAATTGGATAATTCTTAACGAAAAAAATATCGGCGTCATAAGTCATGACCAAATCAATGACAAACCCAAAATTACTCAAGGTAGAAATTCATTTCGATGATAATAACTGGCTTCGAAAATGTCAGATTGTTTTATTCTCTTATGTAAGGCTGCTCAAACTTTTAACTATTATGTGCCAAAGTTTGTCGGAAAGTTTATTACGGGTCGAAATCGGTGCAAAAATTAAAGTATCTTCTTTTTTGTTTTCACTTTAACTTTAATAATTTTAATGTGTTATGTTTGAGTTAACCTCTTTAATAACCGGAATGCGGACCACAACTTCAGTTGAAGATAAACAAAAAAAAGGTCAACAGTTTTGTATACCTGCTTGTTTTATTCTTGTATAAAGCGAAAAACCGCTACCGAGACGAAAATTATTTCTTTCGAGTTTTCTGCGCGTCATTGGATAGGTTTAAAGCACTGCAATAATTTGATCGATTATCTAATTACAAATTCCTTGGCAGGCTTCAACAATAGTTGTCTCGGGTCAGGCAGCCTGCTCTGACAAAATGTAAATAATTCAATATACTGTAAAGTTAAAATAAAAAATATACGCCTGAGCATTAGCCAAATTCGACTATGAAATGTTTTACTATATAGGCTAGACTAACGTACTAAAAAAAGCTTGCAAAATCAAAAAATATTTAATTTTATCAAAGCAATCAACCCTAACTAATTTGTTTTAATCATAACATTTTAAAATAATCATAAAAAAGTACGACGTGGTACATAAAATTTCATTTTTTTCATGGAATGAATTGTATGCTTTTATTGTTATCTTTAATATAAAATTATTTAAAAAGTCGGGTGAATTTCGAAAAATATATCGTTGCTGCAAAGATCGATACGTTGTATTGAAATCGCAAAGATCGAAGCGTTTTGATAATGAAATAAGATTTTGCTGAAATAGAGTTTCTTTTTCTGTGAACTGCAGTAACCTCCCTAAGGGGATTCCAACTATGAAAGAATCTTATTTTTAAATTTACGATCAATCAAACCGCCAAAGTCGTCGTTAACTTTCTGAAATCGCTCTCTCATTTTAAGCCAATTTACGAAAGTTCACTACCCCTCAAAAATTCGCTTTTTTAAATCCAAAATAATATTTTATTTTAATATTTAAGTACATGTATATATATCGAAAGGCATGAAATTCTATTTTTATACAACCTTAAATGACATTTCTAGCGCTAGTAATTGTCGAGATATAGGCTAAGCAAGCAAAGAAAGCAAGCATTTTCTGACCTCTCCCCCAGTCGTACAAAGTTTCCAAAAACCCCAGTCTGAATAAGATTAACACTTACTGCGAGTGCATTTTATGACTAAAGCATTTTTATACGCTAACGCGTCTAAGTCATAAAATCGCGCATTCCGCATTTTTTCGGGCTACCTCGGACAACAGTTAAAAGCGTATTTTGTAATACTAATCAAACATCTATAATCTATAATGAAGTGCCTCTGTTGCAAGTTACAGTTAGTTAAAATTATAGATTTTGTTGGGATTTGCAATAGTTTACTAGCAAAAGCAGTATATTTTCTTTTGCATTGTGTTACTGAAATATGTAGCCTAAATCTATCACAATTAATTTCTTCCAATTTGGTTTTTCAACATATGTCTGCATATAGAACGCAGCAAAAACAGAAAAAAGTTTAATTATTCCTTTAACATGATCAAAAGAAAATAATCAATATGTTAAATCATTTGTGGCGCAATAAATAAAAATTGAAATGTTTACTTTAAAGGCCCGTTTCCACTACGAGCGTGGAAAAAAGCATTCTTTGTTTGTTTTATTGCTTTTTTTTGCGCTCGCTTCAATTTTAACCGCTCGCTTCAATCGAAGATCAATAAAAGAGAGAAAGAATGCTCTTTTCCACGCTCGTTGTGGAAAAGGGGTCTTAACACTCAACTGGCTGCTTTTAGTGTTTGAATCAACGTTAAGACCCGTTTCCACTACGAGCGTGGAAAAGAGCATTCTTTGTTTCTTTTATTGATCTTCGATTCAAGCAAGCGGTTAAAATTGAAGCGAGCGCAAAAAAAAATCAGTAAAACAAACAAAGAATGCTCTTTTCCACGCTCATAGTGGAAACGGGCCTTTATTTGTAAGTTAAAAGCTGGATAATGGCACAAAAACGCAAGTCCACTATCCAAAGCTTTTTTAATAAAAAAATAAATTGTTTTAAGAAAGTGAGGTGCTTTCCGGAAGATAAAAGTGTGCCTGAAAGTACATCAAATAAAGTTCAAGATAGTATTACTATTTTATTCTCTAATTCAGTGGGTCCTAACCTTTTCAACATACTATCTTACCTATTTAATCTGAAAGTGTTTTTTACCTCCCCTACATTTGCAATAATTGCAACAAAGCACCAGTAAAAATTTTTTGATAAATGTTGTTAATTGAATGATAATTATTTGATAATTTCTCTTGTTGTAAACAAAATAATAATGCCAAGACTAAATTAGACTTACATTTAGGAACACAAATAATAATAAAATCAAACTACGGTATTTATAACCGTCAATGTGAAACTTCAGAATAAAAAGTAAACCCAATATATTTTGAAACACCTTTTATTGAGGACTAGTAGCGTATTTTGATGGAGGTCACTAATACAAGAAATCAGAGACAGATTCAAAGTGAAGACTTTTTTTATATAAATCACTTGGATTTTGGAAAGAAAAATTGACAAAACCAAGATAGATTCAAAATGAAGACCTTTTTTACCACTTGAAAAATTTTTTCCACTAATAAGCATAAATGATTGTAGTTGTATTTCCCCCCTTTCAAAAATCCTTTGAACGCCATTGTTAAGGACGTTGCGGAATTGTGACTCATTCCATCATCATCTTTTACTGTTTTTTTTTTTTTGTAATAAATTATTACCAGTTGACTTGTTCAAGAGTAAGCGCGCACCTTGGAAAAAATACTCAACCTCTGCCACTACCCCAGGCCTAATAAGTTATGAACCTTTTGGCTTCGGCAATACAATTTTACCTGAAAATAGTTTAAAAAATAATCGACTAATCCTGACTTGCATCTTGATAACAACGTTATTTTTTATCTCTATCATAGCTAATCTGCCAAAACACTTATGATGCGACACACCGTTAGAGACATAGGGGATTATTTTCGTTTCGTTAAATAAAATCCAATTTATGACAGAGGAGTTTTATTCATTACTATTAAATTGGATTATTCAAAAGTACCGAGTACCGAATACCGGTACCGCGGTGCTTTGTAAAAGTGCCCACCACTGCTAACACCACGAGAAAAAATGTTTTGATTTGCTTTGGGGTAAGTTATATCTGCAATGTCTTTAGATTACATCAAATTAAAATCGCATTTGCTCTGTAAAATATATTCAGCTTTTTATTTGTAGATATCTCCTGTGGAGATAGTAAGGTACAACTCATTCAGTTGTAGCTTTTTCTTTGTAGTTCTATTTCTAGATAGGCAGATTTGCTGTAGTTGTAATTTATTAATACATTCAAACCCATGCAAATACAATACAAGAAATAAAGCTTAATACATAACACATCATTGTAAAACAACTGTTGCACAGTTGTTGCACAACAATCTTTTTCTTATCAAGGCCCTTTCATTTGGAATTCTCTCTCAGCCAATTTAAAAACTAGCAACCAGACCTTCAAATGTTTTAGAAACAATCTTAAAACATTCCTACTCAATGAATCAATATAAATAAGGATCAATAAAATATTTTATAAATTAAGTTATGAAACTCTGACCACGTCTTAATGGCGCTTTGTCTTTTCGGCGCCATGACTCGACAGTGCATGAAGGTATTGCCGGCTTTATGCAACGGTTGTTTTGGCGTGGGCTTACGGTAATGCATCGCTGTGGGGCAGCTTTTGGGCCTGTGAACAAATGACATAAGTGATTAGATGAAATATATAAACGGTTCGTCCGATAATCCATGAATTGCATTTGTTTTTATGTGTGGAGTGCCAGTGAACGCCGGTGAGACTTGATATTCTTAAACTGTATCATATTTATGGAAGTATTTCCTTTAGAGTGATTTGGCTGGTGTCAATGATATGGCTTCTAAAAATCCAAGACCGTTCTCAACATTTTTATACATCTGTAAACTAGAAGTAGTGTATAGTCAAATATTCAATAAGGTCTAAATTTAATGATTTCAGTGAGCTACTTACTGTGGGAAAGCATTTCTATTTCAGATAACATAAATTCAGGAAGTTCAAGTACATATCTTTTCTAAGGAGCAATCATCAACATTGGTTCTCTTATCAATTCTCAATCAGACCACAATCTTCAAAACAGTTTCAATCTTTATCAAGAAAGAGTGTATGCTACGCAAGAGAATTGGAATCAATTGATATAACAAATTCAAACCGTTGAATGGACAACCAACCTTATTTTTTAACTGATTATTCAAATTAATTTACACAGTTGGTATGTTCTATTCTTTTCTAAACTTTATACTTCTTATGCTAATTTATTCTCTCTTCTAAATGTATATATATATATAATTAGATAATTAACTTACA
Organism: Diplosoma virens; assembly: GCA_963680785.1. Classification (NCBI taxonomy): domain Eukaryota; kingdom Metazoa; phylum Chordata; class Ascidiacea; order Aplousobranchia; family Didemnidae; genus Diplosoma; species Diplosoma virens. The sequence goes on from OY796893.1 coordinate 19,791,968, forward strand.
GACCACAAAATTTTTTAATTTAACATTAATTTTATTTGCCCCAACAGACTGTTTCGCCTGCCTGGGCTCGTCAGGGGGCGGTTAAAAATCTGAAAAACAAAATAAATAAATAAATAAAAAAAATTAAAAAATACAGTTTAAACGAAGCGCTTGAATTCCGGCGAAAAAGCGTAAAACAACAACAAGAAAAAACAAGAGAAAAACTACGGTTGTAAGGTTAATCGATAAATGAATTTTATTGCCAAAGAAAAAGTGTTTTTTACGTAGCTTGCTCTATTGTTTGAAAATAATGGGTAAATATAAAAAGTTTGCATTAAAAATGCGTTAAAATTAAATTAAATAGTCTACACATTGGAAATACGATAAACAGATGCTAAAGAAATGCGTTTAAAATGACAATTATTAGGATATGAATTAAAAATTAAAACAGTAAATTTTTTTACAGGGTATAATTTAAGAATATTTTCAGTTCGATAAGTATGTAGTGTAGAGATGGATTGATTTATTTGTTGATCAAGTAAGTGGACAAAGGTGTGATGTAAAAATAAGGTAAACCGAGTTTGTAAATATATTTATTAACTGCCAGCGTAATTAAAACTTCGTAATTTAAATTTACTTCGATGTCGACATTTTGAGACCAACTCCGAGCGTTTATTTAGTAATTTATTTGGGTCAGCCTGGAATATTTGTAATTTTTCTGATAAGCACAAGTTGCATGTTTTTGAACCACATTGGTATGGAGTTGCGTGTTGTACAATTTTCCATCTTATTTCTGGCGATAGTCCTGATTGTTTTAATTTCCAAACGGCTTTAGATAGTTCGGTGGAGTTAATTTTTTTACTGTCTTTAAAAGATTGGTTATGGTTATTGTATCGGAGTTTAAATGATGTTTCGCAGCTGCCGTAATAAAACTTGTCAGTTTCATCAGTTTTCAGGGAGGCTTTATAAACTACTGAGTTTCTGCAACATTTTCCGTTAAGTGGGCAGTTTTTATTTGATCTGCAATTGCATTGTTTGGCGTCTACTTTGTTGTCCGAGTTGTTTAGGCGTGAAGTGTTTTGCTTATTTATCATAGATTTCATATTTGGCATGCAACTATAGCTCAGTTTTATGTTGTTTTTGTTAAAAATTTTGTGGTATTTATTGCTTCGTGGGAAGTGTTTATTGAGAAGGGTAAAAAATTCTTTGCCAATATTAGTGGTGACTTCATCATTGAAAGGAGGGTTGAACCAAATAATCTTTCTTGTTCTGTTTCTTGATCGGTTTTTTGAGGTTGAGTTGAATTGATCTGTTTGTTTTGGTTCTTCTTTTACATAAGTTAATTTTTCTCTGTATCCGCTTTTTTCAAGGGCTAGTTGATATTCTGGGATTGTTTTATCAAATTCTTGTAAGCTGTATGAATTTCTAGATAAGCGTGATGAGATCATTTTGGGTAATTGTTTTTTTATATTGGGGGGGTGATTCGATTTTGCATTTATATAAAGGGGTATGTCTCCGGGTTTGCGGTATGGCCAGTATTTACCTGTAATTAAATTTAGGGTGACATCTAAAAAATCAGTTTGTAAAAGATTGGATTCTGTTGTTATCTTGAGACCGTTGTTTTGAAAAATTGATGATATGATTTTCTTGATTCTTTCGATGACTGGTCCTGATTTACTGTTTATTACTGCCAGGCCATCGTCTCTGTATAGTCCCAGGTGTTTATTTTTTATGGTTTTATTAAGTTCGTGTAAAAGATACAGTCCAACTAATTCACATATTTCTGCCCCATCGTATGAGCCCATTGTTTGTATGGAGGTTTGCATTCATTTCATATTTGCATTTCTTATATTTTTTCTTCTATGACTTCACAGGAATTGTATTATTTGCTTAACTAATTTTACTACATATTATTTTTACTAAAATTAACTGCATTTTAATTTTCTAGTTTCCACCTGACGATTCTTAGGATGAAACAGGCTGTCGTGGATTTTATTGTTAATTTTTAATCTATTTTAGTGGTTTTATTAATATATATATACGTATATAAGTATATTTTGTTTTATTTTGATGTTTATGTATTTGCAGTGCATCCAGAAAAGGTTTTTGGACCTGGTGAGGTTTCTTTTCGGGAGATTTTCTTTACTCACCATGCTCAGTTGAGTAAATTCATAGTTAGCAATAAAGGGCGGTTGTGCCTCCCAATGATTTATATAACCATTCCTACACTGCACATTTTTTGTCTTTTTTGTCTTTTCAAATATTAATATTTAGTTTGAATTTAAGGTAAGTGGCCGTGCTTCCCATTTTTTTTCTTTCTCAACTCTCTCTATACTTTCTGCATGTTTAACGTTCGTCGTTGTGTCGCGTTTCCTTTTCATGCTTCATAGTACATTGCATATACTTAATAATGTTACTAAGCATGAATAAAATATCATCATCATCATCATCATCATCATCATCATTATCATCATCATCATCATGCTACGAGTATTATGTAATCAGATTTTGAGAGCACTGATTTGCGGTGTATAAAATCAAAAAGTCAATACAAACTCTACAACATTTGTCGATAATTGTGCTTAATTGTATAACTTTACTCCGTCATGAAACAAAATAAAATCTTTAACATCTTCTTTGAAAATGTACACTTTTATTTCAATGACAAACTGAAACGTTTCAAGAATTAGTTAGATGTTGCCAATGTTCCCATTTTAAAAATATAAGATATGTACAACAGAGAAAAAATAAGAAATGACAATAAAAATAACACTACATATAACTGTACATATGAACATAGCCGTACCTGCCGGGGGGGCAGGGGGGCAATTGCCCTCCAAGTTTTCAAAATTTGGGTTCGGGCAGTGATAGGAAAATATTTGGGCAAGAGCATAATTTTTCGGGCAGCGGTATGAAAAATTTGATCAAAGTGAAGGGTTTCAGGGCATTGACATTGATCAAGTGCAAAAATTAGTTACCAAATTTAGATGAAGATCTTTATTTGTTTTTTTTTAGAGAACACCTTGATTTTGGGAAGAAAATTGAAAAATTTGCGACTAAATCCAAGTGAAGACCTTTTTTCTTTTTTAGAGATCACCATGATTTTAGGACGAAATTTCTTCTCCGTCCGAGAATCTCAGACAGTTTTTTTGTCCTATCCATAAAGTATTAGAAAATCATGATTTGGGAAAACTTCACAAGATTTGGGCAAAACTTCATTGCCTCCCCAAAAAATTTTGGGCTGGTACGGCTATGCATACGAAAGACAAAATTTTTAAATTTTTTTACTAATGTGCTCTATTTTTTGTTTGACAGAAATGTACAGGTTGGAGAAGCAAAATTTACAATTTTTTGACCCATGAACAAATTTTCTTGCAGCTTGCTAATCTTTTTTCCATAATGGCTATTGTCAATATATGTCTTGGTGTCCTTGTGTAAAATTCTAACTTCAAATCATATTTTACTGCATTTTCAGTTCAGTTCAGTTTTCTTTTATTTCTGCTCCGCCACATGAACAAAATAACAAAATGTTGAGAAGTTTGTGTGTTGTTAAAGACGGGGTTAGAAAAAGGGAGAAGCAACAAAACGAGTTGACGTTGTGACATGCTAATTAGCGATGAAAGGTGTGACTTGTTGTATAATATAGAAGCAAGGTTGCTTCACCTCATTATAAAATTCTTTAAAAAAATAGAAAGAGAAAAAGAAAGAAAATAAAGTATAGGACCGAGGTTACTTGCTTAATTAAACACTGCCATGGGGACGGTGCAATGGTGGGACCATAGCAGAGTTCGGCTCGATGAATATGATCAGTTCTTAAAAATATGTAAAAGCATGAACATATTCTACCAGCCCAACAGGCAAACAAATCCACCGAAAGAAATCCTGTTGCGGATCAAAAGATCATTTCTTGAACAAAAACCTCAGTAAGAAAAATACAAAAAATAAAAGCATTACACCATTAGTAAAAAAACAAACAAAAAGAACACAAAAACAACATAAGAAAACATACTAAAAAAAATAAAAAAAAATCTACAAAAACCGATGCAAAGTAGTAACAATAAATAGTATAATAAAATTTATGCAATAGCTAAAAAAATTGTTCAGGTAGAAACAAGAGTGATCCTGAAGAACTTTCCTTGAGTCTTTTCTTGACCGTTGTCTAGTTGAAGATTTTCAAATTCTTCAGTTGTTTTCCTAAAACACAAGAAAAAGAAGACCAGCAAAAAATATTAAATGATGACCTACGTAACAGTTTATAAGTTTGATTGTTGTTCAAGGAAGAATGCTTTAGATTTTTTAACAAATGTACTTAAGGATTTACATAGTTTTATTTTTTCAGGTAATTCATTCCAAATTTTTGGGCCAATGTATCTTATAGATAGTTTTGTTACTGTGTTTTTGCATGATTTAGATATGATTTGAGAGTTACTTCTAGTAATTACAGTGGACGTTTTTCTTTGAAATATATTGTTAAATGCTGACGGTAATTGCTTGTGGAATGATTTGTACATGAAAATTGAAATATTAATTTATAGAGTTGTTGTATATTAAGATTATTATCTTTTATTATTTCTTTGTTGCGTTTTTTTGCGGGATTAGTGCAGATTATCATATTTATAAACGAATATAGACAAGTTTTTCAATTATTTAAAAAAAACAGGAAAGTAAGTTGATAGGCCTGTAATTAGAAATATCTTTGGGACAACCTTTTTTAAAGAGGGGAATTACTTTGGTGTGTTTAAAGCAAGAGATAAATTTTTCTTGTGATAAAGATTGATTAAAGATGTAGCTAAGAATGGATATTACATTTTTAGGAAGATGTTTAAGTATAAATGAAGGTATACCATCCCAACCTGAACTCAACTTTGGCTTTAAAGTAGATATAATTCTTTTGATTTCTTGTGGGCATGTTGGATAAAAAAACATGGAAGAGGGATTTGAAGAACCTAAGTAATCTTGATAGTTAGCAGCAGAAGTAGGGAGCTGAGATATCAGTTTACATGAGATAGTAGAAAAGTGTGTGTTAAATGTGTTTGCTATTTCTTTAGGTTCATATATCATTTTTCCAGCTTCTAAAATACAATTAGTTTTACTGATGTTTGCTTTAGTCCTTCCCAAAATTTCATTAATGGTTTGCCAAGTTTTTTTTATATCATGTTTATAATTTTTAAATTTGTTCTTAAAATATTCTCTTTTTTTTGCTTAATGAGATGAAAATATTGATTCCTAATTTTTAGATACTTTTCTTTTGCTAGTAAGTTATTTTTTTGTATATATTTTTTATTAAATCTGTCTTTTTTGTGAAGTAAGCTCCAAAGCTCTTTGTCAAACCATTGGCTATTCTGTTTTTGATTTTTTGATTGTTTAAAAAAATTTTTGTTAAATTTATTTAGAAAAATATTTTGAAGGTTTTGAAAAGCTAAATCTGGGTCAGAAAATGTAGCAACATTACTGTAGTCAATATTTTCAAGAGAAGCTTGAAAATTTATCAGATTAGAAGCAGAAAAGAATAAATTTTTGACTGGACAAGATTGCCTTAATTTACCAATTTGAGATATTTTAAAAATAGGAAAATGGTCAGCGACACTATGCACTAATATGCCACTTGTTATAATGACACAAGTTATATTTGTCCAAATATGATCAATGGTGGAAGCACAATTATTTGTTAGTCTTGTGGGGCGATTGATTAAAGGAAAAAAATTATTATTAAACATGGTGTCTGTTAAAATTTCAGTGCCAGGGTCTTTTTGGTTAATAAGATTAATGTTTGTATCACCCATTATATACACATTTTTGTTATGTTTTAATTTATTAAAGACAAAATTGAGGTATTCAAAAAAATTATTTAGAGATTTTGTATCTTTCTTAGGTGATCGATAGATTTAATGGTCTTGTTGACAACCTTTAATTCAATCGTCATTTTTCTTATGGATTCGGTTGAATCTTTTGAAATTTAAGATCTGAGAGCTTTAATAAATCCATGGGTACGATTTTTGTTGCTTCTTCCACTTGCAGACTCTCTACTTCCAGACTTTTTTTAATTGCTTTATGCATGATCATTCTCTTCTTTACATTATACGCAGTCTTTAGGGACACTCCAATTATTCTTAAAACCACCTTTAGAGTGACGAGTGCATTTAGCCAATCTCTTTCAGATTTACTTTTCTGGTCAAACAAATGGGCAAAATTTTCTGAAAAAAAATTGAATATGTTGTTAAGTACGATTACATTTATGTTAGTTGTAAAAAATGGAGTCCTACTTGCTGAAAAATAACAGATCAATTTTCTTTGTAAACTTTGCTTCTCCACCAGGTAAATTTGGCATGAAATCATCAGTTTTAAAAAAGTAAACAAATTGCATAAAATCGTATTTTTTCAATTCCTTTGAATACATTCTATTTCAATTATATAACAAAAACAATTTTTGTTTTTAAATATTATTTGTGTAAAGGTTAACGTGATTTTTAACTCGTTATCGCACGAACAGAAAATTTACATTTCCTGTGAGATCATAATGAGAAATACCGTTTAACGAGAAAACATAGAAAAATTCTTTAAATAGGTAACTGTCTTTCCAAACACTGTAAAAGCACCAATTACTCATCACAAACGTATGTGTAAATTTTGGTTGTAGTTTTGGTTTTTACTTTTATAAAAAGACCAACATCCAAGTTAGTTTTTCTTTTTTTTTTAAATTTTGAAGAAACAAAATGTTTTTGATAAATTGAAATTGCAGGAGTAACATATGCAACGGTTTATGGTGTTGATATGGTTAAGTAAGCTCAAGAAACAGATTATTCAAGAAACTGCACAGGCTCTTTTGTGTCATTACAGTAGCAGATCTTTCACATAAAAAAACCTGTTTAGACTTCAACGCTTAAAACACCATGCTGTTAAATATCAAAAATCTAGATTTTAAAAATGTAATATATCACGATGGGAGAGCACAATAAATTAAGCAATAACGGAATGTTTCAATATGAAAAAGCAGCGTAAAAGATTAGCGTTTTTGTAAAGTTTATGATAAAGCCATAAATCTGTTTTCAGGTTTAGTTCTTGGAACATTTTCGGTAAAGCTATATCAGCGATTTTTAATACGTACCATAAAATCTTTAAAATAATTTTTTTTTATAGCGATGTAAATCAAATAAAAACGCATCTTAATTTCCACAACTTTTATAATTTGTTATTTTGATTTTCTAATAACCTGTCAAAGCACATTTTGATCGGTTGATTTTTTGTATAAAATTATAAATAAGCACTAAATTCGAAAGGAAATGTATAACATTATGCCTTAATTTTATTAACTTTTTATGACTTTTATCAATATAAAAATATAAACATATTTTAGACATTTTCTCAAACATATTATTCAACCTATTAATAAAAGTTAAACATATTTTACCGGTATTATTAATTAATTTAACATGATAATGTAAAAGTAATGAAAAACGGCGAATAACTGTTTTGATTTTATTATAATTGCACATAAAATTTGTTCATTTAACCAAATTTATTTACAGTTGGACAATGAGGAAGTTATTGATCTTAGTTTTAATAATTTGTGTTAGTGATTTTAAAGGTGCGATAATTTTTGTTTATAAAATTGGTGTTTTACATTAATTAATGGCATGCACAGGAGTATGCACGGTAGGGATCGGGGGTTAACCCCCTTGAAAAAAATGATTAGAGATATGCACTTATACTTAAATAGCATATTAGCAACAAGTAGATTAAAATAGTATGGTATAAGGTTTATCGTTTTTGCCCTATGTTTTTTTTAAGTTTATTAGTAATTTTATTAAAGATAGTTTTTTCTATCACTCCCATTGCGACAAGGTTAGCTAATCTGAGTAAAAGTTTTAAAACCAAAAAATATTTTAACATAATTCAGGTTTTTTATGCTGCACTTTTGATGTCTATTTTTTTATCGCAATGTTTGCGTTTGTGATGCAAGCTTATTCTACTCCACTGTATGATACATTGCTATGAAAAGCGAAACAAGTGCTAAAAATGTAGGGAGGATCTCCAAAGAAAACTCGATTATACTTTGGAAAACACGAAAAAAAATTAGAAATATATGCAAATTTAATAAAAATAATTCTTCTTTTTCAGAAAAATTATTTTAACATGCAGGTAGAACAGTCGTTCTTAAAATTTAGTCGTATTCTTCCTTTTAAAGACTTAGCTGCAGCCATTCCCAAAAGTATCTGACAAAATTTATTGAGAGAAACCTCTTTTTTTTTATAAAGTGAAGCACCGTGGTATTACCTGCAAGCAGCTGAAAGTTCTGTTGGATAAGCACATAATTAGAATGATCAAAAAAATCGCGTTTCTTGGAGATCGGTATCGGCTCCTTTCTTTTTTAATATCTATACGTATGATTTGCCTTCCACAATCTTCAGAAACTTTGCTTTTGCAGCCGACCAATAGATCTAATAGACCTAATAGACTGAAAGGACTTGGAAGTTAAGAAATGCTACAGTTTCTGTGTATTCTGTATCTGTGTAATTCTATGTATTCTTTATTCACACTTTTGAGGCAACTTATGAAGATAGGGGGTGCTTGGCCAAAACAAATTCCCTTCTGGTCTACTCGACAGTAGGGTTACCAACTTTCTGTTTCACCATTCCGGGACACCTTAATACAGGGGCGTCGAACCTTTTTAAGCCGAGGGCGAGTTTGGCTCATCAAAAATATTGTTGGGTCCATAGCCGTACTAGCCCAAAAAAATTTGGGGGGCAATAGAGTTTGCCCAAATCATGATTTTATAGTACATTTCGGATATGACAAAAGAATTGTCTGAGATTCTCAGACGAAAAACCAATTTTGTCCTAAAATCATGTTGATCTCTAAAACAAAAAAAAAGGCCTTCACTTAAATTCAGTCTCCTAATTTTCAATTTTCGTCCCAAAATCATGGTGATCTCTAAAAAAAAAAAAAAAAAGGTCCTCACTTGAAATCAATCTCGGATTTTATTATTTTTCTCTGAAAACTAGCGATGTCGGAAAAAACAAGAAAAAAAGGAGTTTTCACATAAAATCTGTCTCCGATTTCCTGCGCAATTTTTGCCAAAATAGGTGGGACAGAGCCCCAAAAAGTTGCCCCAAAACAATCCAAAGAGCTGTTAGTAAATTCCGGGACAAAAGTGACCCAGCCCGGGACACGGGACGCCAGACGTTAATTCCGGGACTGTCCCGGCCATTTTGGGACGGTTGGTAGCCCTACTCGACAGCTAAGTACTGCGCATCAGTCTGGTGCCGCCCATTGGACGAATCGTAGATGGAACACGGAGTAGTGTGAGAATATATACAAGCTTTGTGCTTTCATATCCCTGACCAATATTAAGCCTGTTGAAATGGGTTTGTTCCAAACAGCTTGGGATTAGATCAATCGTCTGCAGACAGGTTTTGGGCGATTGCATTTGTCCATGCACAATAGAGTCTCGCTTCTTTACCGGATGGCAAGTTAGGTGGTTAGTTAAGTTGGTGAACAAACTGCAGACCACATCTTAATAGCGCATCCCACATCTTGCATTGAGCATGATATGGAGTACGTTGTCTAATGGTTCTTGATAACAAAACCCAATACTAGCTTAACACCATCGCTGCCAGCATCTGATCCAGGCAGTGTAGCAACATGGAATAGTAAAAGGATTAACTCTCGGCCTCAGTACTATTTTTGTTTAAACCAGAGTCGATGCCTTTCATACTATGACAACAACAATCTTTTTTCGGCCTTCACTTAAGTAAAACAATTTTTATGCACTGCCACCAGGAGCAACTATAAAGTGACTTGCCAGTTTTTGTTATCAGTTAATAATTTTGAATCAACATAAATTTTATTTAAATTCTTCCCTTAACAATTATTTTTTTCCACAGATTACGAATTTCTTCCTAGACAGTCAAGTAACTCACTTTGAGAAATACTGAGCTAGATATAGTTAATTTTAGTTGCAATACCGACTGCTCGATAAGGCAGCTAGAGCTAAATACGTGTTTTTAAACGAACTATCATGCAATTAAAATATAATTTATTAAAAAAACCCAATAGTCAATTTTACCCAAGTGCGATCATCATTTTATTCAAATAGAATTCAATATGTAGCTAAATAAAGGGAATTATCTTCATAGTTTCGTAGCAATGCTTTGTGATTGAAGCCATTATTAAAATTGAGTTGGATTTAGGTTGAATTAATTCAATTATATCAATGAGCTGAACTCGTGAAAAATTTTGTTGATATTTATTAATAATAATTGCGTTTATGTTTTGGCAAAAAAATTACTCATGCAACTGCAAGGTGCTTTAAAACACGTGATAGGCTTACTCTAATTTGGAATGTAAGTTTGAAAATTTTCTGACCATGAACAAAACCACTTTTAGTAATCATGTTTTAGACTTCCAAACCCCTCTTCCCTAAACAAATTTTTGCGTACGTCATTGCCTGCATGAACCATAAAATATTTTTTTAAATCTGCCTTTTTTTAAGGCATATTATTTTAAAGCAAGGGTTCCCAACCTGTGGTACGCAGACGACTGGTGGTACGCGGAAGCTTTTCAAGTGGTACGCGAAGTGTTTTCCAAAAATGCAAAATTTATTTGTTTTCACAGAATTCCCACACAAATTCTTTTGCTTTTCAACTATAATAAGTTACATATAAATATCTAAGCTACGTATGTGTGTAATGTAGCATACTGCTACCTGGGCTAGCTAGCTCGCTTGGGACCTTTTTTCTTTCTGTGGCTTATCTGCAGCAGCAAGCTGCAACACGATCAAATATTGTAGTTAGCGTAATTAAAATAGTGAGGTGAATATATGGATCAACTTAAGCGGTGAAAAAAAGTTGAGTGAGTTGACTGCATAGACTCAGGAACGCATACACGCACATTCTGTTGACTGAGTAGGTACAGTGCTGTGACTAATTAACATACTAAATTATTTTTAGCGATATTTAATATATTAAAAAGCAACATTTGGTTTTCTTTTATTTTGTATTTTATCTCTATATTTATCCTCTTGACTCGCAGGAAAGCGACGAAGGCGCTAATACATAGGGTAAGCAATTACCCCGATCTGCTTTCGGAGATGCCAAGATATTGCTGTCCGCTTGTAATTTAATAGAGAAGATATGACTGCAATAGAACTGCTTGCCAAGACCACCAAACAGGGGGATGTGCCGTAAAGTTCTTTTTCAAAGAAACAACAGAATGGTGCGAGTAGGTTTTGAACCGAGACCATGTTGTTCATAAGCTCGGCGCTTTAACCACTCGACTACGCTGCCAACAAATTATTAATTTATAGTGTTAAATCAAAATGCCCAAACGATAGTATAGGGATCAATATACTACTTTTGGTTTTATTGAATTGAAGAATAAGGGAGAATCTGTGCCACAGTGTAGTGTGTATGAAGACATTATCAAATGCATCAATGAAACCAAGTCCTCTACAACGCCATCTCTAAACTAATCATTCAAACAAGAAGGACCGCGATCCTAATTATTTTAAGCGACTTGGAGAAAATGCAAAAAAACGACTAGACAAGACGGGGAAGCAATATCATCAGTCTGTGGGGATTGTGACAACCTCCTATGAAATAGCACTTATTGTGGCGAAGAACAAAAAGCCTCACACAATAGCTGAAGAACTCATCATGCCTGCAGCGAAAGTGCTAGTGAAGTATGTCATCAGCGATGAAGCAGTGTCAAATTTGAACAGTGTTTCGTTGTCAAATAATACGATACAGCGGGGTATTACAGAAATGTCTACTGATATCAATGAACAAGTAATTACGGAAGTACAGGGCTCAAAATATGGATTTTCCATACAACTGGACGAAACAGCAGACGTGTCAAACTGCGCACAGCTTCTAGTATTTGTGCGTTATGCTACTAAAAATTCCATTTGAAGTGAACTGCTGTTGAGCATTAAAATGAGAACTACAACAAAAGGAGAAGACGTGTTCGAGCTTGTTGATAACTTTTTCAAAGAAAATAGTCTTCAACGGAGCAAGCTAGTAGGTTGTACAACTGACGGCGCTGCTGCTATGCTTGGCAGAAAATCTGGGTTCCAAGCTCGTGTAAAAGCAGTGTCTCCATCTGTCATTTCCGTTCATTACTTTACACCGATTCGCTCTCGCTGCTAAACTTTTACCTTTCAATCTGAAGACAAGCTTGAACCTGATTGTTGAGAATGAGATGATAAACTACATTAAGACATCTGGCTTAAATAGTCGTCTCTTCAAGGTCATCTGTGAGGATATCGGATCAGAATACACATCATTGCTGTTTCATACGGAAGTGAGGTGACTATCTCGAGGGAATACCGCTATGCGTCTTTTTGTGTTGAGAAAAGAGCTGCTTCAGTTCTTCCAAAGAAAAAGATAAGGAATTTCAGAAGATTCTTGAAGACGAAAACTTAATTTTTCACCTTGCCTACTGTCAAATATTTTTGGATTCGTGAATAACTTCAATTGTTATCTTTAGGGGCCTGAGAGCAACATTATTGCTTTCGCAATCAAATTAACTGTATTTATCCGAAAGCTCGATTTGTGGATAAAAAACATTGAGAACAGACAGTTTGGAATGTTTGAAAATGTGGCGTCACTTGGAGGGGAATCTAGTATTACATTTGTTCAAGAAGTCACCAAACACCTTCTTCTGTTAAAAGATGAAATCTAGCAGTATTCCTTCAATGATGGTGATGCAGATACACAAGCATGTACTTACATTGGGAATCCATTCACTGCTAAGCCTGATGATCTTCCAGTGGGAGCTGGTGAACAAGAAGAACTCATTAATTTGCAATGCGATGAAGGTCAACTTCTTTGGCTAACTTCTGGTTATTCATTGGCCATCTTCTGGTTAAATGTAAGTGCCTCCTATCTGGCACTAGCGAAAAATGCAATTCCTCAGCTTTTCATATTTCCAACGACATGGGAATGCGAGCAAGGATTTTCTACTTTTCTTACAATCAAGTCGAAAACAAGAAATCGTCTCGTAAACCCAGAACATGATTTCCGATGTTCTGTGAGCAAAATATCTCCACGGTTTGCAAAACTAGTGGAAGAAAAGCAAGCGCAGCCATCGTATTAACTTACAAGTATTTGGTGGTCGATAAGTTCTATATTTTGCTTGTTTATGTTTTTGTACATGTGCAAATAAGTTAAGTTTACTTTTGTATATTTTTTAATTACGAATTGGTTTACTTGTATTATATTTGTATGTTATTGAGTCTGTTAACCTTTTAGCATAGTTCTTTTATACTTTTATGGTCAAAAACTACTCATCAAAGGTAGGTGGTACGCAGCTACAGAATCAGTCCATAAGTGGTACACAGCAAGAAAAAGGTTGGGAACCCCTGTTTTAAAGAGTAGCTTGCCGAACAATTTTTCCAGTTATTGAAAGTGCAGCATATACAGTACATTACGTTTGGTAGAAGTTTTAGCAAATTACAAGTATTTGAATTATACAAATGATTTATATGATATTACTATAGAAAAAGTTGAAAAAATGAAACACAATTTATCCCTCAAATGTTAATTTGGTTTCATAGCTTTAAACTCTTTTTCACTACTGAAATTGTTTTGAATATAGTCTTATACTTTAGCAAACATATGACATTTAAACGCATTTTTTCATAATGAATACACGTTTATGATTAATATTTTTATTTGACGTGTTTACTGAGGGCAAGTTTTTGCAATAAAATTGAAGAAATTTGCATTTAATTTTAACAAAAATTGCTATAAGAAGTTGCATTTCTGCGCAAGCATGTCAAAACACAGTAATTTACTCAAGCAATTTATTTACAAACAAATCTAAATATCTATCTGGGTAAAATGAGAATCTTTTGCCAATAGTTTGCGTGGAATAGTAAAACGTTGCTCCACAAAACATAAAGTTGCTTGAGAACTTAACAATTTGCCATACATTTGTGGACTGATGTTTGCCCGGTCATTTTTACAATTCCTTTTAGATCACTATTCAGTTCAAATTCGCGATATAAGTACAATTAACATAACCGATTACCGTTTGGGCGTGCTTGGCCTAAAGTCAAGCGATACTTTTACGTAATCGAGTTTGGGTATTGTCGCACTTGGTTAAGGTTGCAAAACTTCAAGCTTGCGAGTTTGCCAACTGTTGCGTCATAGATAACATTGGGAAGCGACTAATCGGTCACATTGCTCTATGTCAGGAATGGGAAAAATATGACCCGCGGGCAGGATGAAGCCTGCGAAGGCTTCAAACGAATAATTAAAAAAACTATTGATAGTTTTTTGTCTTTAACCAAACTCTAGGTCATTTCTTTTAGTCATCACTACTTTTTAGGTGCGAAAATCAAAAAATTCGAAGCAGATTCCCAGTGAAAACCTTTTTTAGAAGATCATTTTCTTTGGGCTTGAAAATTAAGAAATCCGAGACCATTTAAAGTAAAGCTTTAATTTTTTTCTTTTTTTAGAGATCACTGTAGTGCGGCACCAAACAAATTCAACTTCCAATTGCGGCCCGCGAGATAAAAGTTTGTCCACAACTACTCTATGTTATGCAAATTAAAAAAAAATAAAACTACACTGAAACAATTTTATAGTATGGTTTTTCTCTTTATATAAGACCAGCTCTGCAACAATACCTGGGTTTTAGCTGTTAAACAACTTTTAGTTAGCAATGTTTAGCTGACTTGATGCCTGAAAAAATTGGTAAGTGGTCTGTTGGAGTAAGACGTGGGCATCCAAATGTTTGAGAGATCATTCAAGACATTATTTATAAGGCGAGCATGTTGGCTGCAAAGTACTCAGCTCTCAAGTAGACCAAATACAGGACAACAGCGTGACGCAGAAAGGTATTTTTCGCGCAATGCCACAAGGTTGTCACAAAACGTGAACGGTTTTCTCAGCTTTATTCCAAGATATGAGGGATTAAACAAAATGCCAAAAGTTCGTTTTGTTGTAAACTTTTATCTCAGGTTTGGCTTCTCGCTTATTAAAATAAAAAGCTGCCGTCACCGTCTTTAAGTGACTGAGTTTCATTCTTTAAGTTTGGAGAAATGGTGAAAGAGTAATTACATCGTAATTTAAAGTCCTTCCAGTTTAAAGAAAAGTGCAACAATACAAGATAATCCGCATAGGCGAGATTTTTGAAGATTGTGGAAGCCAAATAATATGTATAAAGGTTAAAGGAGATGAGCCAAGACCGATCTCTAAGGAAGGCTTTTTCTCGGACACCTAAGCTTGCCTTGCTTGTAAACAGTAGCAAGGGTAAAATTTGGTTTGGGCAAGTTTCACAAGCATTTTAAACATGTACTTATCTGAATTAAACTTCCGCAACTGCGTTGCAGAAATACTTATAATAAATAGAACTACTTATAAAATAAGACTACTTATAACTGTACACATAAAAGACAAAATTTTAAAATTTTTTACTAATGTGCTCTATTTTTGTTAGACGGAAATGTGCAGCGTAGAGAAGCAAAGTTTACAACATTTTGATCGATGTATTAATTTTTTTATTGCTTGCTAATCTTTTTTCCATAATGGCAGTTGTTAACATATGTCTTGATGTCCTTGTGTAAAATTCTAACTTCAAATCATATTTTACTGCAATCTGATGGTCTTGTTGACAATCTTTAATTCAACTGCCATTTTTTCATGAATTTGGTTGAATCTTTTGAAACTTAAGATCTGAGAGCTTTAATAAACCCATGGGTACGATTTTTGTTGCTTCTTCCACTTGCAGACTCTCTACTTCCAGATTTTCTTTTAATTGCTTTATGCATGGTTATTTCTTTTTTTTTACATTATTCTCAGTCTTTAGGGACGTTACAACTATTCTTGAAATTATCTTTGGTGTGACGAGTGCATTCAGCAAATTTCTTTCACGTTTACTTTTCTGCTCAAGCATACCAGTATGGACAAAATTTTCTGTATAGAAATTGAATATGTTGTTAAATACGATTATGACATTCATTTACTGTATGTTAGTTGTAAAAACATAGAGTCCTACTTGTTAAAAAATAACCGATAAACTTTCTTTGTAAACTTTGCTTCTCGACCATGTAATTTTGGCGTGAAATCATCAGTTCTAAAAAAGTAAACAAATTGCATAAAATCATATTTTTTCTATTCCTTTGAATACATTCCTATTTCAATTATAAAACAAAAAAGATTTTTTTAAAAATATTATTTGTATAAAGATTTACGTAACTTTTAACTCGTTATTGCACAAACAAAAGGTTACATTTCCTTTAAGGCCATGAATGAGAAAGAGCGTTTAACGAGAAAACATAGAAAAATTCTTTAAATAGGTAACTGTCTGTCCAAACAGTGCAAAGTATCAAGTTACTCATCGCAAACTTATGTGTAAATTTTGGGTGCAATTTTGAATTTTGCTTTTACGAAAAAAACCAAAATCGAAGTTTGTTTTTTTATTTTTTTAATTTTGAAGAACCAAGATATTTCTTATAAATTGAAATTGCAGGCGTAAACATGTGCAATGGTTTATAATGTCGATATGGCTAAGTGAGCTCAAAAAACAGATTATTCAAGAAACTGCACAGGCACTTTTGTGTCATTACAGCAGCAGATCTTTTACATTATAAAAAACCTGCCTTGAACGCTTAAAGCACCCTGCTGTTAAATATCAAAAATCTAAATTTTTAAAATGTAATAAATCACGATGGGAGAGCCACAAAAATTTAAGCAACAACTGAATGTTTCAATATGAAAAAGCAGAAAGAAAGATTAGCGTTTTTGTAAAGTTTATGATAAAACCATAAATCTGTTTTCAGGTTTAGTTCTTTGAACATCTTGGGTTAAGTTATATTAGTAATTTTTAATAATATAAGATCTTTAAAATAATTCTATTTTTTTAATAGCGATGTACATCAAATAAAAACGCATCTTAATTTGTAAAACTTTTATAATTTGTTATTTTGTTTTGCCAAAGCACATTTTGATCAATTGATTTTTTGTATAAAACTATATAAAAAAGCACTAAATTTGAAAGGAAATACATAACATTTTATTAATTTTTTATGACTTTGATAAATATAAAAATATAAATATATCTTAGACATTTGCTCAAACATATCATTCAACTTATTAATAAAAGTGTAGCATAATCTATTATTAATTAATTTAACATGATAGTGTAAAAGTAATCAAAATACGGCTAATAACTGTTTTAATTTTATTATAATTGCAGATAAAATTTGTTTATTAAACAAAATTTATTTACAGTTGGACAATGATGAAGTTAGTGCTCTTAGTTTTAATCATTTTTGTTAGTTGTTTTAAAGGTGCACAATATTTTTTTTATAAAATCTGTGTTTTACATTAATTAGTGCATGCATAGCCGTACGCACGGGGGGGAGGGGGTTAACCTCCTCTTTGAAGAAAAATGATCTGAGATATGCCAAGTAGATTAAAATAGTATGGTATAAGGTTTATCGTTTTTTGCGCTATGTTCTTTTTAAACTTTATTAGTAATTTTATTAAAGATCGTTTTTTCTATCACTCCCATTGCGTCAAAGTTAGCTAATCTGAGTAAAAGTTTTAAAACCAAAAAATATTTTAACATAAAGTAAAGTTTTCTATGCTGCACTTTTGATGTCTATTTTTTTATTGCAATGTTTGCGCCTGCGATGCAAGCTTATTCTACTCCATTGTATGATACATTGCTATGAAAAGAGAAACAAGTGCTAAACATGTAGGGAGGATCTCTAAAAAAACTCGATTATACTTTGGAAAACACAATAAAAAATTAGAAATACACGCAAATTTAATAAAAATGATTCTTCTCTTTCAGAAAAATTATTTCAGCATGCTGGTAGAACAGTCGTTCTGAAAATTTAAGTTATATTCTTCCTTTTAAAGACTTAGCTGCAGCCATTCCCCAAGAGTATCTGACAAATTTTTTTTAAAAAACTCCTTTTTGTTATAAAGTGAAGCACCGTGGTCTTACCTGCAAGCAGCTGAAATTTCTGTTGGATAAGCACATAATTAGAATGATCATGGAGTTTGTCTGGAAGAAAAGTTTTACTTTTACTACTTGACAGCAGGCGAAGCAAACTCCGCAGCTAGAAAATGGCGTTCCTCGGAGATCCATTCATCCGTGTATTTCCAGACTTAGAAGTTAAAATTCAGTCCTTCAAAGACTGTGGGAACAGCCTTTCACTTAAATAATTGAGAAGCCAAACGTAAGCTAAAGGTTTGCAACAGCAATAAACTTTTACCATTCTGTCCGGTCCCGACTTATTTTGGGGTAAAACTAGACAGATCGCTCATATTCTGTTATTATTTTGTAGCATTGCGTAAAAAACTATCTTCCCACGTCACACTTTTGAGGCAACTTATGCAGATAGGAGTGCTGGGCCAAAACAGCTTCCCTTCAAGTTTACTTGAAAGCTGAGTACTGCGCATCAGTCTGGTGCCGCCCATTGGACGAATCAGAGATAGAACACGGAGTAGTGTGAGAATACATCCAAGCTTTGTGCCTTCATATCCCTGACCAATATTAAGCCTGTTGGAATGAGCTTATTTTGAACAGCTTAGGATAAGATCAATCGCTGCATTCCATTGTCCATGAACAATGGAGTCTCGCTTCTTTACCGGATGGCAAGTTAGGTGCCATTGAACAAACCGGAGACCACATCTTAACAGCGTACTCCATATCCTGCATTGAGCATGACATGGAGTACGTTGTCTGATGGTTCTTGATGAAAAAATCCAATGCTGGCTCAAAAACATCGCTGCCAGTATCTGACCAGGCAGTGTAGCAACATGGGATAGTAAAAGAATAAAACCTCGGCCTCAGTCCTATTTTTGTTTAACCCAAAGTCGATGCCTTCCATACTATGACAACAACCAAATTTTTTCGGCTTTGACTTAAATAAAACAATTTTTTCGCATTGCCACCAGGAGCAACAATAAAGTGACTTGCCAGTTTATGTTATCAATTAATAATTTAGAATCAACTTAAATTTTATTCAAGTTCTTCCCTCAACGATAATTTTTTTCCACAGATTACAAATTCTTTCCTAAACAGTTAAGTGTCTCACTTTGAGAAACGCTGAGCTAGATATAGTTGATTTTATTTGCAATACCAACTGCTCAATACGGTAGCTAGAGCTAAATATTTTTGAACAAACTATCATGCAATTAAAATATAATTTATTAAAAAAACCCAATAGTCTGTTTTACCCAAGTGCGATCATCATTTTATTCAAATAGAATTTAATATGTAGCTGAACAAAAAGTGAATTATCTTCATAGTTTTGTAGCAATTCTTTGTGATCGTACTCATTATTAAAATTGAGTTCAACTTGAGTTGAATAAATTCAATTATATCAATGAGCTAAACTCGTGAAAAATTTTATTGATATTTGATAATTGCGTTTACGGTTAGGCAAAAAAATACTCATGCAACTGCAAAGCGCTCTAAAACGCGTAATCGGCTTACTCTAATTTGGAATGCAAGTTTGAAAACATTTTCTGCCCATAACCAGGACCACTTTTAGTAATGGGGTTTATACTTTCAAACTCCTCCCCCCTAAACAAATTTCTGCGTACGTCGTTGGTTGGATGAAAAAAAAAATCTTCTTGAAATTACTTTTTACTTTTATTTAATGCATATTATTTTAAAGAGTAGCTTGCCTAACACTTTTTAGCAGTTATTGCAAATGCAGCATATACAGTATATTAGGTTTGATAGAAGCTTTAGCACATTACAAGTATATGAGTTATACAAATGATTGATTTGATATTACTACAGACTAAGTTGAAGATATCTTTTCTCAACCATAATTCATTCCTTTAAATGTTAATTTGGTTTCATAGCTTTTAACTCTTTTTCACTACAGAAAGTGTTTTGAATATATTCTTACACTTTAGCAAACGTATGACATTTAAATGCATTTTTTCATAATGAATATTCGTTTATGGTTAATATTCTTATTTAACGTGTTTACTGAGGGCAAGTTTTGTTGCAATAAAATTGAAGAAATTTGCATTTATTTTTAACAAAAATTGCCGTAAAAAGTTGCATTATAAAAAGCACTAAATTTCAAAACACAGTGATTTACTCAAGCAATTTATTTACAAACAAGTCTAACTATTTATCTGGGTAAAATGGCAATCTTTTGTCAATAGTTTGCGTGGAATACTAAAACGTCGCTCTACAAAACATAAAGTTGCTTGAGAACTTAACAATTTGCCATACAGTTGTAGATTGATGTTTGGCTGGTCATTTTTACAATTCCTTTTAGGTCACTATTCAGTTTAAATCCGCGATACAAATACAATTAACATTACCGATTGCCGTTTGTGCATGCTTGGCCTAAAGTCAAGTCATACTTTTACGTAATTGAGTTTGGGCATTGTCGCACTTGGTTAAGGTTGCAAAACTTCTAGCTTGCGAGTTTGCCAACAGTTGCGTCATAGATAACATTGGGAAGCAACTGATTAGTCACATTGCTCTATGTCAAGGGTGGGAAAACTATGGCCGTTTGTTTGAAGCCTTTGAAGGATGAGGCCTGCGAAGGCTTCAAACAAACATTAAAAAAATTATTAATTGTTTTATTTCTTCAACCAAATTCTAGGTCATTTCTTTTAGTCATCATTATTTTTAGGTACGAAAATCAAGAAATCTGGATCAGATTTCCAGTGAAAACCTTTTCAGAAGATCACTTTTTTTGGGCTTGAAAATTAAGAAATCTGAGACCGATTTAAAGTAAACATTTAATTTTTTTTAATTTTTTAGAGATCATTATAGTGCGGCACCAAACAAATTCAACTTTCAAATGCGGCCCGCGAGATAAAAGTTTTTCCACCACTGCTCTATGTTATGAAATTTAAAAAAATCGAACTACACTGAAAAATTTTTATGTAGCATGTTTTTTCTCTTTATATAAAATCAGTTCTGCAACAATACCTGGGTTTTAGCTGTTAAACAACTTTTAGTTAGCAAAGTTTAGCTGGCTTGATGCCTGAAAAAATTAGTAAGTGGTCTGTTGAAGTGAGACACGGGCATCCAAATGTTTGAGGGGTCATTCAAGACATTATTTATAAGGCGAGCATGTTGGCTGCAAAGTACTCAGCTGTCAAGTAGACCAAATATAAGACAACAGCGTGACGCGGGAAGGTATTTTTTTTGCAATGCCACAAGATTGTGACAAAACGTAAGCGGTTTTTTCAACTTCACCCCAAGGTATGTAGGGATTAAACAAAATGGTAAAAGTTCATTTTGTTTGTAAACTTTTAGCTCAGATTTGGTTTCTCGCTTATTACAGGATTTCTCGATCTATTACGTCTCTGTTGCGATCAATTAAGTCTCTGTTTATTTGCCATCAAATTCGTTTTTTTTGCAATCAATTTCGTTTTGCAAAAACTTTTATATATATACTCTATCTTTGTATAGGGTCACCCGATAGGGTCTATATACATATATCGTAGATAATATGGGTCTCTGTATTAAGTCTCCATAATCTATAGTCTCCATAATTAGGTTTCTGTAATATAGTCTCCATAACGCATATATAGATAGGTATATAGACCTATCGGAGATTCTATGTGGAGACTCAATATTATGGGGACTATATTATGGAGACCATATTATGGAGACCTAATATCTATTATAGAGAGTAAGTACATTGGAAACCTAATATTATAGAGACCGTCACCGCCGTTAAGTGACTGGGTTTCATCCCTCAAATTTGGAGAAATGGTGAAAGAGTGATTATGTCTTGTTATAAAGTCCTTCCAGTTTTGAGAAAAGTGCAACAATACAAGATAATCCGCATAGGCGAGATTTTTAAAGATTGTGGAAGCCAAATAGTATTTACAAAGGTTAAAAGAGAAATGAGCCACGACAGATCTCTAAGGAACGCTTTTTCTCAAACATCAAAGCTTGCTTTGCTTGTAAACAGTGGCAAGGGTAAAATTTGGTTTTTGCCAAGTTTCATTTTCATGAGCTTTTTCAACATGTACTTATCAGGAAAAAATCTTGGCAGCTTACAAGTAAGGCCACAATACCAGGCAGTCATAAGCATCTGTCAGAGCGAGGATTACAACACCGTACTTTTTCTTAGCTTCAAAAGGATCTTCGATGTTTCCTGTATTAAATAAAAGAACAAATTGATCTACTGTTGACTTCCCCCGTCAAAATTTAGCTTTCTCCCAAGAAAGTAACAGATGAATAATTGGCTATGCTTGATGCCGCCCCAGCTAGATCTCTCAAAGATCATTTACGGGAAACAGAGGAGAGATACCGGATAATGATAGCTCTTCGAGTTCTCTACAGGTTTTATCGGTTTTGAAATCACGACTACGAGCGCTCTTCTTCAGATTTTAGAAATTTTAATGGGCGTGAGCAAAAGAAAGAATTTACGTAACTACTGTAGAAGTTAAAAGTAACTCCTGCATTGGTAATAGCATATACAATCAAGGCCTGGAGCTTTAGGTCTATTTGGTCTTGAGTATTGCAGGTCAGCAGGAAATTCTCTGTATAAAAAATGGATTCTTACAGATGGTTTTGGTGTTTATGTCTTCTAAAAGTTAGACACCTTTTGGGGAAGAAATCGAGTTGACTTGCAGTTAACAACCTCATATCTCCCATTTCTAAACGACGAGGGGAGTGTTGTGACCAACCAATCAGATTATTTTGACATACTCCATGCTTTTCCATGAGAGTGTAAAAGTGGATGCTCTGATTGAAACCATCCATCTTTCAAATTTCAGTAAAGCTGTAGCAGCCAAATTTGAGTCGTGTTTCATTTCTAGGAACTGCAGTAAGCTTATAGAGAGTTTCACATTCTGCGTACCACTACGGCATGCGATTGTTTTGGTGACCGCGTGGAGTAGTCTTTTTGGCTACTTACTGGTTGAAAAAGTGCTGGCAAGACGCTTCCAAATTAGGTAAATTCAGCACAAGAATATCTATTTGAATTTGTTTGTAAAGCAATGTCTCTCCACATGACACTGCGAAAATTCTATCGTTTAACTGGCATGCTAGCACTTGCAAAGCAAAACTTGGTAAGATGATGATGTAAATGTTTTAACTTGGAAAAAATTTTTTGTGATTTATGTTGAAGATTTTTTGATGTGGAAAGGAGTTTGTATAATTTTAGTGCTTTTTGGTTAAACCACGGTTGTGGAGTCGGAAAAAATATTTTTAAACTCTATCAGTTCAAAGTTTTCCAATTCGAACTCCACGAGATCTAATAATACGACTCGAACTTCAGCACAAGTCCAACTGCACTCTAAACTGTGCGGCTGCAGTAATTCCGACTCAACAATATAGTTATAAGTAGGGTTGTGCAGTCGGAATGCCGGAGTCGCATGTTTTAAAGCAGAGTCGGAGTACTTTCTTTAGATTTGATAAAGTTGTAATCACGAGTAGGAGTCGGTTTTTTGAATTCGGTGAAGTTGGAAATCGGAGTCGTTATTGCTTCTGGAGACATTAATGTATGCGCTAAATTGTTTTAAATTTTTTTCTGTATTTCTCCTCCTGACTCGCAGGAAAGAGACGGAGGCGCTATAGATAGGGCAAGTAATTACCCTGATCTGCTTCCGGAGATGACAAGACATTGCTGTCTGATAAAAAATTTTTATTTAGTTTTTTAGTTTTATAGAGATATGAGTGAAATTTAGAACTGCTTGCCAAGACCGCCAAGCGGGGAAAAGTGTTACAAAAGTGTTTTTTCCAAAATCACAACCGAATACCGCGAGTAAATTTTTGACCGATCATCTCGATCACAATCATGTCACTTTAACGCGCTTTTACCACTCGACAATTGGGTCTCCGAGGTTGTCCTCAAAGGCTTCAGTACATTTAAAAAACTACTTCGACTCCACCCAAAAACATCCGACTCCTGACACGAACTCCACAACCCTGGCTTAAATTAAAGCATTTTATTTAAAGTCTGGTGTTTTGTCTTGTCTCAATTTCGTTACTCCTAATTCTCGTCTGGTCTCGGTGTCGAAGCACTGTGTTTCAAGTCTGGTCTCTTTTGGATTTTATGTTGTACTAGAAACCAAACTGCTTAAAAATGAGAAGTACCAGACTCGAGTTTCTCTCTTATTAGAGCTCGACAGTGATGCATATCTCACTGCGAATTGAACTCGCTACATGTGGTCTTCCACGCAGGAGACAACACCACTAGACCACATGAGCCCGACAACAACACGATGACAAGCAGCTGGAAATGATTCCCGGCTTTGCCGCGCAAGGAATACACAGAATCCACTGTATGGTAAGACCAAGGCCGCACCTCATGACCGGGACTTACCCGACAAGCGTTAAGCATCGCGCTTACACTCCTAGAGCTTGGCGAGCGAAGAAAGAATTTTATGATTTTATAAATAACATGAGGTATTTTGGATAATACTAAAAATCAAAATTTTATGTTGTCTGTAGAACATTTTCAAACATTTTATTGATTGTAATTTACTTTTAAGTTATATTTTATTCATCAATGAGTAATTAGCCTGATTTAACTACCTGTTCGCACGTCACGAGTAATGAGCTCTTTCTTTTCTAAAAAATAGCCAACTAGTCAAACTCTGGAACAACCTTGATATAAACAATTAAGTTGAAAACTTAACTTATACTCTTTCATATTATTCAGGTTTTAGAACATTCGAGCAAGAAATAGAATGCTACAACGTGCGAACATTGCAAAAACTCGACAATGAATATTCTAACGGCAAAGAAAATAATTTTTACGTTTGTCTTCAAAATAATTCTTGGCCACTTACATATAACAGCCTAACCAGAAGATTGCTTTCAAGCTTTGAAACAAATAAAGAAAAAGATGTAACATATCTTCTTGATTATGTAAACCTAAATTTATATGCTTTAACATGTAAAAATCAAAGTTGTAACGAAAATCAAGCAATTGTCTTTAAATGCTTGAAATCGAGACTTAATTCAAGTAATAATTCAACCTGGTTTTTAACAATAGATCCCTGCTCATTACCTTCTCGTATTTTGCAATGTGAAAAACCCAAAAGTGGAACAAATTAAGCCTGAAATTCCACCGTGGATTCTGGTGTTGGTACTGGGATTAATGTGGTTGTTTAGTAACAGTATTGTTATTTTTCGACAAATATCCAATTTACCAAACCAACGAAACTACCACAAAGAAATTCGAATTTGTAACTCTTTACTTTTAAGTCTGTCTTTAGCGGATTTTCTAATGGGAATTTACCTCGTAGTTATTTTATTCGAAATCAAACGAAAAGATTTTGTGGCAGACATTTATTATACGGAATATAGACTTTGCAATGCTCTTGGAGTTTTAAACTTTTTATCAAGTCAAGTTTCGATGTCAACAATTCTTTTAATTAGCTGCTTTCGCTTATATAATGTTGTTTGTCCTTTTAAAAAAGTAAAATTAAGAATTGTTTTTTTATCTTATCGTATTAACATGGATATTATGGATATTAGTTGCTGTCTTACCAGTTATTGACATAGAACCATTTAAAACTTTTTTTAATATTGGAATTAGGTATAATCAAATGCTTCCACAAAAACATTTATATTTTGCTAATTACCAAAAGTTATTTGAAACAATTAAAGATCAAGTGAGAAGTGACAGCTGTTTAAAGTTTATTTTTGACGCAATTGGCAATGATTCATCAAACACAGTTATAGAAAAAGCAATTAAAAGTTTTAATTTGATAAATTATCAGTCCTTTTGGTTTTTACAACAAGCAATTTTATAGCACAGCGATTATGATCGTAGGAAATATTTATGAAAAATCAAAATATTTTACATTATTTTTTTTTGTTGATTAATTTAATTTCGTCTTTTGTGGTAATTGTCGTTTACATTGTAATTTATTTAAGTATTAGTGATTGTCAATCTAAAATCTTTTATTTTCTATAAAAAAAAAAAATTCTAACCAACATTCTGTTCACCATTCTCAACAAAATCAGGCAAAAAATCTAAAAGCTCTCTTCACTATTACAATAATAGTACTTACTGATGCGCTGTTTTGGTTTGGAATATGCATAGTATCCTTGAGCAAATGGAATATGTATGATTTGACTACAGAAGAATCTTTCGATTGGTATGTAAATGACCAATCAGCATTTCAATCAGTGATGTTGTATTTAATCTTTCTTAATAGCGTAATTAATCCTTTTATTTATTTCAATCGATTTCGGTATTCTGTGATTAAAAAATAGAAAATTTGTCGTTGAACAATTTCGCGACAAAACTTGAATTTAATTTATTTTTTGTTACTATATTTAGTAATAATGTTATAAAACACATTCAGAAACAAATCAATCGAGTTATTTGTTTGATTTTCATTTTTTGACATTTTTTCTATGCTAGGAATTTTAGGAAATTGAGTAGACAGTAAACACATAAAAAGTTTTTTTGTATAACATAACAAAATTTAAAAGTACCTGTCTCAATTCATTTTTAATTCGCTAAGATTTCGTATTTAAAATTTATCTCTGATTCATAAATAAATAATTAAACAATCAAATATATAATCATTTAATGTTTTATAATATTTTTTCCTCTGAAATAACAGATAAAAATCGCAAAAAGTTATGAATCATAAAAAATAAAACAATGAATTTAAATCTTTACACTCTGAGGGATCTTTTTTGTTAACTGAATTTTTTAAAAATGCTGTTTCTATACCCATATATTTTCAAAGTGGAAACGAATTCGTCTATCGAATGCAAAAATCATTCGAGGCAAAGTATTAATTTAAGATTCTCATAGATTTCCATTTGCGGCACAAGCTCATACTTAATCATTAAGTCTGCTTCATTGTAAAATTGAAGTTTTTCTTGACTGGAAAAATTAAGGAAACATCGTTTGAATTCAAGATAAGAATCATAATATAGAAAAGAATTTTTAATTGTCATTATTTTTGTGTTTTGGTTATCATAAATTAGGAACAACTATTAACAGGATCTGTTCAATCAGACAACATGGCCATGTCATTTACTTATTTTTTACATTCCAATAGACATGACATATGCTTAATGTTTTAGTTCAATCTGGTTGTCACATTTCATTCTTAATTGTAATTTTAAATTTATAAACTTATAGTTAATTTTGCAGTAATTTGTAAGCTTTTAGTTATGACGTCATATTCTCCATTGTTACGTAATGATCGCGTAATCCAGAGGTGGAAGTCTCGAGACGCGTTTTTTGAACTCTCGGTCCCGCCTACATCTCGGATCATTGCGTCTCGAATTCAGGTCAAGACATTGCTGCGATGCGAGCAAAGTTTACAGGTGTTGTAAATATGTCATGACTTTTGGTAAAAATTGGTTATTTGTACGTTTTTTCAGTTATTCGGACGTCATGGCCTTTTTCAATTTGCTGTTAGTCACAGTAGAATTAAACCATGGCGATCTTTCTGGATGGCAATCAAGAAGCCTGGACACACGTACAAGATGTTTGAAAAATTATTGACCTGTTTTTATTAACATTTAAACGTCTTGAATTTCATACTTTTTATAACAAAATTTGGCATCTCAAAAGGCGGCTATATCACAATGCTTTTGATTGCAGTAAGTATTGTTCTATAACATTAAAATAGGCTGCATGTGTGAGCAATAAACAATTGACACGATTGGGGTTTGAAGCCTACTTGCTTGGTTCTGTTGTGTCCTTGGGAAGAATACTTTACGGCACCATTTTTGCACAGTCTTATTAAAAAAATAACTTAAAAATACACCGTATTACAACAAAATATGAATTAAAAAACATATATTGAGTATTAAGACAGAAGGCACGAAAGAGTACCATCTGTAGCATTGTGCATCAGACGTGCCAAACCCGAGCTATTTGCCAGATTTTGGTTTCAAGTTTTAAACTCTCATCAGGACAATCTGCTTACTCAGGTTTTGCCATTTCTAAATCTGGCTAAATCTGGGTAAGCAGACTGTCCCTGATAAAAGTTTAAAACTCAAAACCATTGTCTGGCGAGCTTTATCGGTTTTGAAATCACAACTACAAGCGCTCATTTTCAGATTTTGAAAACTTTGAATAGGTGCAAGCAAAAAACAAAGTCATGTAACTGGAAATTAAGAGTAACTCCCGCATTGGTAATAGTACATAGAATCAGGGCCTGGAGCTTAGGTCTATCTGATCTTAAGTATTGCAGGTCAGCAGGAAATTTTCTTTAGACAAAAATAATTCTTTGAGATGGTTACTGATTCTTGTGTTGATGTCTTCTAAAAGTTAGACACCTTTTGGGAAAGAAGTCAAATTGACTTGTTGTCAACAACCTCATATCTCTGATTTAAACAACTAATAATAAATCACTATACATATGACCTGGACAATAATTACACCCACTTGATCATTAGCCAATAATTCTAAAGCAAAGGTCGGTTTAAATTTCATTTTTTTAAACTTTCACCTAATTTCTATTCTCTTCTCGGAGTTCGTGATTAATTTCCGAAAACATAGAGCTTCCTTGATTTTCCTGGTTTGGTGACGCTTCCAACAAGGGAGGTTGTCGACTCGCTGGAACACTTTCTCTTTCTTCATCATT